>BPTQ01000006.1:339352906-339797906 GCA_019973895.1 Chrysanthemum seticuspe | reverse complement strand
TGCTGCCAATATCATGAATCAACGAAAGCTTCCGCTACTCTGATGAGAAGATATCATGATCCAGAATGTGAGCATGTCGGTCCGAAAGTCACAACATCGCATATTACCAACACCACAATGGATGTCTCAGAGATTTTTGTTTGCTGATGATCTCAAAAGCTGGCTCAAATTTATTATCACGTGGATCAGTTACAGACCTCCACTTGGATTAACCAAACATGCATCATTGATGGATCAATGACTACAAGCTTCAGAGCAAAGAACTACTTCAAGAATGCAAGAACAATTTAAAATGTATTATCTGTTTGTATTCAATGTAATTTTGAGGTGATTTTGAGGTGACCTCCCTTAGGGGGAGATTGTTAGGATTTAGTAAATCCAGTAATTAAAGAGTCGGTCACCTCAAGTATATGTAATCGTTAGAAAGCTCGTAGTCGTAGATTATTTAATGTTTAGTAGTATTTAGTTAAGTAACACCGTGGAGGACGGACGGGTCTTTACCCACTGTATGCCTGATCCACAACCCGTAGGTGGCGATTTATGTAAGAACTATAAATACTCTCTACCTCCCAAGGTAGAGAGTTGGAGCTCATAATAAGATTCTTCTTTCTCTCACTAAAGTTCCCAACCTCTAACTCTTTCTCTCTCTAAAACATCATCTTATACGCCTCTTTGTGTTTATGGTTTGATGTGTTTGTGAAATCCAATATGTTACATTGAGCCACACAACTCAATACTAAGTTCTTATTTAAGATATGCAGATTCTTCCTTTCAATTTCATTATATTTGAGTTCCCGTTCATAATCATTGACCTCAACTATCATTGCATCAAATTCCTTTTCCATTTCTTTAATATCTGAGTCTATCCCTTTTTGAAGACTCTCAAATTGACCCTTTAATTGTTTAAAGAAAAGTATGACCTCAATTAAATAGCATTCTTTAGTTTTCTCAAAACCCCTTTCCCCTTCAGTTATCCCTGTAGGTGTGATTCTCTTCTTACATGTCTTCTCAAAATCAACGAATAGTTGATAAACAACATACAGGCTGATTAAGGTCTTGCTATTAGTGGAAATAGTTATAGGAACTAAATGCATTGGTGTATTCGGAGGATACACAGTACCTGCAGGCACTTTCCTAATGGGAGTGTTTGTTTCAACAAGTGCATTTGCTTTTTGCTTATCCATGTCTTTCTTCCAAAAAATTTGTTCTGGGGTTAATTGAGTTTGAGGCTTAAACATGTTCAGAGAAATCCAATTTTCCTTAGTGAATCATGGGGTTCGATCGTTATGTTTTTCTTTTTGCACTCAGGATCTTTTAGCTTCTTATCCATTTTCTCCCTAGAGGCATCTTCTAATTTTCTATCCTCTTCCGTGCTTCCAATACATGATGGTGTTTGCATAGGCTTGAGGATCTCATTACCATCATATACAATCGTATGGAAAGCTTTAGCCTTTTTACAATACTCGGGATTTGGCTTCTCTACTAGGGGAATACTATGCTTATCTCTTAAGACTCTGTGCTTAGTGATCATGTGAGCAGTCTGAATGGCATTCCCTTGTACATACAACTTATTTCCAAGCTTGTTTTTCAAAGTTTTTAGATTGGAAAAGTCATTCAAAAGTTTTGATTCCTTAGCATTAAATTATTGTTTAAGCACTTTAACATTATATTGGAGTTCTTGCTTTTGCTTAACAGTTTTAGAAAGCTTTTCTTGTAAGGAGTTTAACTCTTATTTTAACACTTCTTCTCTAAAATTACTTTTTCTAATAATTGTATGCATTTGGTCATCCATTTCCTGCTCACGGGTAGTTAACTCAAACTTAGCACGTTGTTCATAAATGACAACTTGTTCTTTATAGGCATTCAGTTCCGAGATTACATAATCATCAGGGGCACACGCAGTGTATTCATCAAAAACATAGTCATCATTGACTGCAGAAGATGCATCACTTGGTACAATCTCACTTTCACTTTGTATCACATATTGATCATATGGGACAATATTACTATTACCCACATTATCTATATCTGATTCATAAGTTTCATGAGATTGTACTTCGTTATGTATCTTTTGCTCATCAACTTCATCGTATAGTTTTAATACCTCTGAAATGATTGAATATTTGGATGGACCAGCCTGTTGTGGTGATGAGACCTTTGGAGAGACCATTGGTGAAATGCTAGCCATGAAGATTGTCTGGGCAGTAGGTTCATCATCGACATCAGAGTCAAATGCATCACAGTCAGCAACTTGAAAGGCATTTTGATGATTGTGACCTATTTCCTGAATTGGCTGCTCATCTACATCAGCATCATATGTTTTGGCATTTCCCTCAACAAGAAACATCAACTCTTCTTCATTCAAAACTGCTCCACTGTCCTGAGCTTGCACCAGCAGCATCTTGTCCCTGAAGTACTCTGCATTTTGAGGGTGTTTTGGAGATGTGCAGTTCCTTGCAATATGTCCTTCACCACCACAGTTGTAGCACTTGATTGGCTTTCCTTGTTCTTGAATTGCATTCCTTCCACGATTCTGATTAGCCACATACCCTCCACCTACTCCACCTTTTCCTTGTTCATATTGTCTTCCTTGCACTGGTTGCACCATGATCTTACCATCTCTGACAATAACATGATTGTGCAAATTGGATGCAGTTCTGATCTCATTGTTAGTGTGTGGAGTGAGGTTCAGATTTTGCTTAACCATAAGAGCCATTTGATTGATGAAATGTTCCATGACTGCATCAGCATCAGGTTGCTTGAACCTTGGATCGAGAATGAGTTTTTGGTTACCATTTCCAGTAGGTATGACTTGTGAAGCTTTGGTAGTAATCCCTACATTGGTGTAGAATGCAGTTGAGTCATTTGAAGAGCTTGCATCTCCATGATTAGATTTGAACTTTTCAAGAATCATTCGTTCAAACATAGCATGCTTCTCATTATGAAGTAGGAAAGCATACAATTGCTCATAGTTGGTGTTCCTTAATCCTTTGGTTAACTTGACTGAGGTGACAAACTTGTGCCATTCGGGATTCATGTTGTTCACAAACTTTGAATTGAGCTGAATATTTGGAATGGTCATTTTGATATTCCTCATATCATTCACAAGTTTGTGGAACCTCACATAGTATTCAGTGATACTTTCTCCAGGATTCATCTCAAAGTTCTCAAAATCATCATACAATTGAGATTCCCTGTCTTCTTTGGTCAATTCAGAACCAGAGAGAAGCATCTTAACATTGTCCCAAACTGCCTTGGCTTCAGTGTTGTGATTGATTAAGTTGTAGATGTATTTTGGAAGACCCTGAAGTATAATATTTGAAGCCCTGATATCAGCATCGTATCTCTTTTTCTCCTTATCACTGAGCTCATCATACGTCTTTGGTCTGTCCAAACCTAAGATCACTGTACCATCCGCAGCAGTTTCAAGTGTGTCTCTTGTAGTCTCAATCTGATAAGGTCCTTCATCAATTGATTTGAGAATGTTAACCCCATTTTCCTTTCCCAAACAGTACAACCTAATTCGTTAAGCCCATGAGTCATAATCAGTTCTGTCAAGCATAGGTGGACGAGTATCTGATCCAGCTGCCTGAACGTCCTCCGCTACAGAAGAGATGATTGTAGGCACGTTGGTAGACATGATTACAGATTTCACGGGATTTTATAACTCTATGATTAAACCGGGAAATAGATTCTTTCACGGGATTTTACTAAATCAAGAGAAAACCGTATCAGAAACAATAATTAACCAAGTCGCTTTAACCCAAGTCGCTAGGTATACAAGTCGCTTCAATGGACAAGTCGCTAGGCACACAAGTTGCTAGAGTGACAACTCGCTAGAAGAACAAGTCGCTAGTGACACAAGTCGCTATGAAGACAAATCGCTAGTGACGAATCGCTAGACACAGAAGTTGCTAGAATAACAAGTCGCTAGATTGACAAGTCGCTAGGGACAAATCGCTAGACAAAACAGTACGACCACTACTTTGTACTATTTGTCGCTTTGTCTCAAAAGACAAATCGCTAGAGCACAAGTCGCTTCCCACAACAAAGTCAAGTCGCTGAAGAATGTAGAGACAAGTCGCTACGATGACAAGTCGCTGGCCAAAACAGTACGACCACTACTTTGTACTATTTGTCGCTTTGTCTCAAAAGACAAATCGCTAGTGCTCAAGTCGCTTCCACAACAAAGACAAGTCGCTGAAGAATTGTAGAGACAAGTCGCTAAGAAGAAATCTAGTCCGTGACACAAGTCGCTAGGTAGAAATGTTCAAAAATACCACTTTTCAATCCAAAAACAACCCAACCACACTGATTCAAGCCTTCCAAATCAAAACCTAAGCACTTATAATGATTCTAAACACAAAAGTACACTCAAAATCCAAACATTAACACTAGAAATAGTCCAAATGATGCAAATACCACTAAACTTTTTCAAACCCAAAAACCATATAAAACCACTAGAAATCCAAGAACATGTAAGAGAGATGATCAAACCATGGCTCTTGATACCATTTGTAACATATTAGATTTCACAATCACATCAAACCATAGCTAATATGGGCGTACACTATAGGTTTTAGAGAGAGAAAGTTTAGAGGTTTGAAAACTTAGTGAGAGAAAGTAAAATCTTATTATGAGCTCCAACCCTCTACCTTGGGAGGTAGAGGGTATTTATAGTACCTTACATAAAACGCCACCTACGGGCTGTGGATCAGGCATGCAGTGGGTAAAGACCCGTCCGTCCTCCACGGTGTTACTAAACTAAATATTAACTAACATTAAATAACTACGACTACGAGCTTTCTAACGATTACATATACTTGAGATGACCGACACTTTAACGACTGGATTTTCTAAATCCTAACAAAGACGCACGCAGAGCACCTAGCGGACTAGACCCATGGTCGCGGAAGGTGATCTGTGATCCATGATTACTGTGGAACCTTGCCCGACAAGGGTCCCATTCCGGCTACTAATTTTTATAAGCGAAATGCTAGGAAACCCTAACATTAGCCTCGCCTATAAAAGGAACTCTAATCCTCTCAAAAGGTATGACTTTATCTCACATACTAATACACACACTTTTATTCTCTAACAAGAATGCATACTTATTCTCATGTCGGAGCTTAATCGTGGGGTCCGTTCCCACGGTAAGGCTGCCGGTTTGCTTTCATTTGTGCAGGGATTCAATCCATCACTTGGTTTAGTCAGATTCATCCCATCAATAACTCGTTGGCCCAACCCAACATACATTCTATACACATATTTCAGCCCGTCACACTTTTTGTACTAACACGCGCAAAATTAAATAGCGTATCAGGGAAGATACGCTCAAGTTGCATAGTAAAATTCATGATTGGTCCCTAACGTTCACTGTTGGGTTAACTAAGGTGTAGACGTGTAGTCATAAAGGTGATTTGTCTATTATGCCCTTAAATATATAACTAAAAATGGACGTTGACAGAGACCAAACGAGTCAAAGGACGCAATCGGCCTCAAAAATCCAACTTATAGACTCACGACGACGATTTTTCCAAATTTAAGCTCCAGACAATGCTTTTGAAAAAAATTAGAGACCTAACGATATATTTTTGTCATCAAATTACGTAAATATATGCAATAATTTTAGTGCTAAGAAATTAAAATAGTTAAACAACAATTCTAGTGATCAAACAATACACGATACAACGCATGAGCATTTTATTTATCTTTATATACAAGTGTTGATATATTTGTCTTTCACTTCAAAGCTTCTAGAAGTTTTTATAAAAACAATGGGTATCGTTTTCATAAACTTTTGGGATTAAATCGTAAAATAGCAATGTACTTTTTAAAGTGTTTTGTTTTTATATGTATATTTTTTTTAAGTTGTAGGATAGCAATATATTTTCATAAGTGTTCCAATTTGATATGTATATTTTTTTTAAGTTGTAGAATAACAATGTAATTTTAATAAGTGTTCCAATTTGGTACGTTGATTACGTACCAAATTGAAACACTTATGAAAAGTACATTGCTATTCTACAACTTAAAAAAAATACACGTACCAAAACGAGACACTTTGAAAAGTATATTGCTATTTTATAACTTAAAAAAAATTACACGTATCAAAATGAGACAATTTAAAAAGTACATAACTATTTTACGACTTAACCCCTAAACTTTTAAATAAGAAACAAAATGGAAACCGACCTTCTATTGTTCTACTCGTATTAACCATTGAGAGTTCAACTCATGACATATGCATAATGGGAAAATAGCTCAGGGTCTATTTTTAAGGAAAATGATCCTCTCAAGTTGAGATGATCAACTTGACTCAAGTTGGGCATTTATGAGTCATTGGATTTGATCCAATGGCTCAAATTGATTTGAGCCATTAGATCAAATCCAATGGCTCATAAATGCCCAACTTAAGTCAAGTAGATTCTTTTAACTTGAGAGAATCTTCTTCATATTTTTAATCAGGTACTAAGCTTTTTATTTGACACATAAAGACGTTGAAGTTTTTCTTTTAGCCGATTTAGGTTAATTCGTTAAATATCACGTTAACTTATTAACGTCGTTTTTTTTTTCTTCTTCTTCCTTTTTTTTTTTTTTTTTAAATAGCCGATTACCCTATCCATAACCCCAACACTAATTGAAAGTTAAAAAGAAAACACGATATTGGGTGAAATATATGCAAGCTTGGATCATGACTTAACGGAATATTTAACGAATTAACCCAAATCGGCTAAAAACTTCGCAACCTTTTTATGTTAAAAAAAAGTTAGGTATCTTGATTGGAAATAGATTATAAGTTGAGCATGTTTTTATACAATTTTACTTGTGCATTACGCTACATATTTTGCACCATTAAAATGTCATGAATTACGTAGTATTCTAGTTGGATCTATTTTCCAGACATGTGTAGACACATATTATAGATTTAGTAAAACAGCATACGTATTCTTATTCTAGTTAAATGAAAATGATGTTCCAGATGTTTTATGTATGATATAGTCGTCTCATTGACATTGTTAAGTCGTATATTTCCATTTGAACCTAGCTGAAGCTTTTCATTATTGTCTCGTTGACTTTGCACGTTTTCACTTAAGTTTTTCATACAACACAACCAAACACCCTATAAAACCAAGTTTCTTTTTTTTACAGGTTAAATTGCACTTTTCAATGTCTGACCTCAACCTGTTGTAGGTTTTGCACGTGCATAGAAGTGTGCAAGAATCTGTTTAGTGCTTTGTGAAAAAGACTAAAAACTAAAAAGAGATCTCAATATTTAAATCGAAATCCAATCGATCTACTATCGTGATACAACTTATTATTCCATCAAAGGATCCTTTAGTCCCCAACTTATTATTCCGTCAAAGGATCCTTTAGTCCCTGGTGTTGCGGTGATCATCAAGAGACCAACATTTTAAGTGTCATATCATTTTTTTTCTTTTTTAAATAATTTCATGATCAATTTAGTGTAATAAGGATATCGGAGACACTACAAAAAAATAACAAAAAAAGGATATTTAATAAAACCTCACATACACAAACACACAACACAACTCGATCGAATTTGCGACTGACTTGTGCAATTTTTGGGTTGAGAACGCATCTTAAGTGGGGTGGTGTAAAAAGGAGAGACGCGTCCTTTTTGTGGTTGACCATGCATTCGGAAGACACTCAACCGAACCATTACAACTAGTCTTAGAGCGCTCGTTATGATTGTCTAACTGCTACTTAGAGCATGAGGTATCATAGCGAGAGAGGCTCGCCACCCCTCGCCACCATACCAACTTGCCTCGCCACTTTCCCACTCGCCACTCCCACAACACAAATAAGACAAAACAAATTTTGAAAAAACTATCCGTTTGATGCAACTTTATTTTCTTTTTTTGATTTTAAATTGTGTTTTGTGTTTCAGTGTGTGGGAGTATGTGTTTTTAGTGTGTGTCGAGATCTGGGGGAAGAAGAAATGTTAAGTTTGTCAAAAATGACCCATCAAGTATGTCAAGTTGGTGTAAAAATGTTAAGTCCGTATTTGTTTTGTTGGTCAAGTTTGTATAATGCAACTTTTATTATACCTTTTTTTTTCTTTCTATTTTTGTATTTAGTATGGTTAAAATTATTGTGTTAAGTAATATTTTAAATAGATGAATTTAATTTTGTTTGTTTTTTTTTTTTTTTTTTTTTTTTTTTTTTACTATTGTATTTTGTATTTTTATTTAAATAAAATGAATTTATTGTGTTTGAAAAATATGGAAAAGAAATAAAATGAGGGTGGGTGGGGCTCAAGTGAAGAGGTTTGGGTTAGTTGTGAATGAGTGGTATTTTTAAATGGGTGTGTTGAAGTGATGTGACACATGTGAGGCCCAAGTGAAGAGGAATGACTTAGCCACAATACCTTTTGCTCTTAATATTTGTTGTTAACTTGTTACATTGGATGTCATATCAACTATTATTTTTAACAAGTGTCTACCGCTTTTACTCGGTAAGTTTTAACAAGTGTCCTCGCCACTTTAACCGGTATAGTATCACTAATCACTTAGGGTCTGTTTGGTTTATAGATGGGTTTAAAATTAAGATTTGGATTTGGATTTAAATTTAGTTTAAAATTTGATTTTCGATTTGATGTATGAAAGAGAAAATAATATATATAATTAGTAATAATTAATTTGTAAAAAAATAAATGAATTTTATCTTAAAATTATACATTTATAATACTTAAAAAATACTCCCTCCGTCTCAAATCTATTGTCCATATTTCCTTTTTGGGTTGTCTCAAAATTATTGTCCACCTTCCATTTTTAGTAATAAAAAGGTAATTTTGTGAGGGAATATTCTATTTGTGTGGTTTAAAATTGTAGTGGCCCCACTTTTATTAAACTTTGTGTTTTTTGTCTCCTGACAATAAATTTGAGACGGAGGGAGTAGAAAAGATAGAAAGAGACAAAAAGAAAAAAATGCAGGCCCCACAAAATTTTAAAAACCTACCCAACACCCCTGCTTTTACACATCATCATTTTTAAGGGTCTTACTCCCAAATCCTAATCCCTAAAACTCAACCAAACAATCAATTAGGTGCAATTTATCAATTAAGGGAAGTAGCCATCTTTAGCCTACTTTTGATAATATAGTGGGCCCAATTAAAAATTTCTCTCTATCTTTCCCTTCTCTCTATATTAAAATATAATTAATTTTATATATAAATTTATAAAATAATAATTTATCATTTTATAATATATTTCCTCTCTCCTACATCAAATCAAAATCAAAATCCAAATCGTAATCCTAAACTTAAACCCGTCTACAAACCAAACGGGCCATTAATATCTTTTCAACTAAAAACCCATGCCAAAGTACTCAACCTTTGGGAGGCCGCACCGGGTACTCCTACATTTTTTTAGGCAAATGCAAGATAGTTTAAGGACCAGCAGACAACTTTATTTTTCTCAAGCTCTTTAGCAACTTTACTGAAAAGGTTGGTAATTGCTTACACACTAAGTTTTGTGTTTGGAGTGACATGTTCTTTTTCATAAATTGTTAAAAGTGAAAGGTATGCTGAAAGGGAACCGATCGGGAGACTTGCCTGGAGACATATATGTCTAAACTTGCGTCTAAACTTTTATGGTATTCGGTAAGTTTAGACATAAGTTTAGGTCTCCAATCATTTCTCGTCTAAAAAACACGTACAAAGATTGATATAAGTAACATCAAGGAAAACCTTCACTTGCTAAATGTACTTCCGAGTAACGGATTAAAGCATCATCTTGCACCCGAACTAGGTGCAGCCATTAATGCACAAAAAGGGTTAAAAGTACAACTTCTATTTCTACATGATAGCAGGATCTTAAAACATGTCTGGCAACTCTGCTATTTTTACATATTTCCTGCAAATATATATACATATGAACTGGTAGCTGATTTATGACAGGTACCAAAATAAGTTGCAAAAAGATAGCCGAAGAACCTATCACCTTTTCGAACCATCTTACTCGACTTTCTTGTTCTAAACACACCATATTTTGCAAGAACAGTTTTTGTAAGAAAACGTCAAACGTAAAAGCTTTTTGGGTCGAAAATCGCTTATTCTTGCAAAATGTAGTATGTTATCCGCATTTACACTAGAATGATAACTTGCCTACATCATAAACCCAAATACGATGATTCAAAGGGCATAGAGTTTCTTGAAATCATCTTCTGCTGAATCTGAGTGCCCTGAAACAGACCCCGAGATTGACTTGCTACTCCGCTCAGACCGACGAATACTCCTCAAATTATTAGCCTCTATTCGATGCCTAATCACCCAAAAACACATAGTACCAAGTGTCGAAGCCAATGTAACCGACCCAATGACTGTCACACCAACTGCCAACCACTTCTCATTTCCCACAACTATAAACGAGAGTGCCAAAAATGCAATCGATACAAAAACACAAGCTAACCACATTAGCTTATTAATAACCGCCATCACTTGTTTCTTAGCTCTACGTTCCACCACTACGATTGATGTCTGAACCACCACAACCGCTAGTGATATAAAAAGGGCTAAAGAGTCAAAGAGTAAGAAAACAATAAACTCGGGCCTTGGAGCTATGTTTGCTTCACCTAAAGTGGTATGAACCGTGACTTCTTTCTGGTCATCGATGTATTGACCGGGAAGCTGATATATGGCCGCAAATGTGACTGTGGCAATCAGAACTGCCACCACGGTTGTCGAATTGATTGCATTGTTGAGGCTTTCATGATGCATTTTGTTTATACGTTTTGTGATTCCTTTGACTCTTTTGTGGGTTTTTAGTGTGTGTTCGAGTTGGTCATGAACTTCGTGTTTTATGTCACTTACGGTTTGTTTCAGTTCACGAGCGGTGGAGGTCAATGGTGGTGGTTTTTTCAATGACTTTGCATTCACGACTCCGTGTTCTCGTAAAATTGTTGCGATTTCATTTCGTGTGAATTTCTCAGCAGTGTCCAGGGCGGTTTCGCTGGATCTGTTAATGGCGTCTTTCTCGATTATTTCCTCATGATTTAGCAGTGCCAGAACAATCTGAAAATCATGAACCATAAAATAAACAATGAGTACTTAACAACTTTAAGGTCAAAGTCAAAAGAGAAATTATAACTACTACAGCAAAACTCATAACATAGGAAAATTTTGATCATAAGTTTGCAAATATCTGCACATAAATTTTGGATCTATAAACTAATATTTGACCCCAAAAAGTCAGAGTCAACTCTTTTTGTAGCAGAACTATGACAATCTCTAAAGTAACTTTCTGCAAATTAAAACCATGAAATCAAGCAATATTCATGAGTTCTTAGTTATTTAGCGCTCAAAGTCAATATTCACCTTGTGAGAAAAATTATGACTAGTAAACTAAAGTTTCTAACATAATCTAGAGGCTCAAACATATTCAGGTTTACTTTTAAGAATATCCAAATAAAACTCAATGGTAAAAAATAGTATGCTGAACTGAAAAGTCAAAATCAAAGTCAACTTCTTGAAACAAAAACATGATAATCATTGAGTACCTCTTTACGACCCTTTCGTGTAGCTATATGCAAAGCAGTGTTCTCCTTTTTATCGACCATGTTTATCAAATCATTATTAGCTGCAATAAGCTCGTTAATGATGTCAACGTTTTGTCCTTTAGCAGCCATATGAAGAGCGGTTTGTCCCTTTTTATCAGCTCGAGTGGCTATTTCAGGCACCTTTTCCAAAAGTGCTTTCATCACCTCCAGATGACCCTTTCGTGCACAAGAATGTAGAGCGGTTTTAAGGTTGCTTTTTGCTATAGTCGCCGTACTACTGTTTTTCTCCAAAAGAAACTTGACCACCTCAATATGGCCTTGTTCAGCAGCTGTGTGTAATGCCGTGGTGTTTGATTGATCACATGTCATTGAAAGCTCGGATTGTGCTTCCATAAGAACCTTCAATACCTCTGAAAGAAATTTCTTAATCAATAACTAGGAATATGATAAGGGATTGCTTTAATAGAATAAATGAGTGTTTGGATGTGTGCACACACAAACTAATTTTGAGTTTATAGGGTCAAACTGATCCAAGTTAGAGAAGATATAAAACTTGTATTTATTCGTTATATTGATACTTGAAGCAAATAAGTACGCAAATTCATACCAAGATCTCCTTGTTTTGCAGCGATGTGAAACGCATCAAACCCATTCTTCGCTTTAATAGCCGCAGTCTCAGAGTCATAATACTTCATCATTTCCCTCACCAAATCAACATGACCGTATTCCACAGCAACATATAGAGGAGTTTCACCCGATTGATTCGTTTTGGATAATAATTCCTTCAACTCTTGTTCATTTGTACTACTTAGAGTCTCCATAGCTGAAATTATATCCCCAGCTCTTATTGCTATATGCAATGATGTATCGTCTCGTTTTTCCATTGTTCTGATTCTGCTTAAGCTCTGCTGATGGTTTCCCGCCACCGGAGAATCCATCCGATCCAATTGTAATAGAAATCCTTTAGTCCTGATAAATATCCAATCTTAATAAGCTTTGAAACATACCGATATCGAAAAAAAATCCTAACGGGTTGTTTGGGATTCCTTATTAGGACTACTTCTATACTTATTGAGTTTTAATACATCATAAAAAGCAGTTTGACATGTACTTAAGATTGTTTATCCAAACTAGCTATTAATTTATTTTCAAGCAAAATAAGCAGTGTTTAAGGTGTTTGAGATTGTTTATCCAAACTGCTTATCTGATCATTTGTGAGTGAAATAAAAATATAAAACAGCTTTGATGATCAATCTCAAATATATCCCGGGAGGGCGAGACTTTGACTCAGATGTACGCGACCTAACTAAACTTCCTAAACATCCTCTAAATACAAAAACTAATCTTACCAATTATTAAATCTTTGACATATGACACATAAACTATCAAAAATGATCATATGATTCATATACTATATCACACATAAACTTTTAATGGGCTTTATCTAAACTTAGCTTAATGAACATCTACTATGCTCCAACTTCATTTTACAACATAAAAATGAAAACTGATCCATAAAACTTTAACAAAACTAAAATCCTTACCAGGGTTTTGAAGAACAGATATTCTTAACAAGATCACTCAATTCATTAAAACTTTGAACACAATTCAAGAACAGTGCTTATGAAGTGAATTATTGGTTAAAAAAAAGGTGGTAAGTAAGTGGAATTAATAAGTGTAGTTAATTTAATTTCAAAAGGAGGAAGAAAAAGTGGTTTATAATGTTTAGAAAATAGATATGAAAGCAATCATATGCTCATCTTTATTACTATGTTTTGTTTGTGTGGTGGTGATGGTGCTAATTAAGGTGTGACATGATATTCTTTTTTGCTTTCTTTCTATATTTATTTGACTGATAGGTGGTGGTGAAACACTGAAACCTTTTGAATGTTCTTGACTTGTAACTAGTTGACATGTGACATGTTTTTTTGTACTTTGTTATCTTGTTTTTTAGATGGTAAGATGTTTTTCTTATTGTGAGGTTATTTGGGTTGTGTAAGGGTAGATGTGATCATTTTGATTTTTGGTTTTACAATATAAAAGGTTTCTTAAAGTTTGGTTTTTAGTAGTTTAGACTTTAGATGATATATATCACATAGCAGTGGCACATAGGCTTGTTTTGTCTCATTGTTTATCACTGAGTCATACTATCTAAGTTGAGAAAAAATTAGTTTAAAATAGTTTTGAGTTAATCGTAATAGGTAAATCGCGTAATATTATAATTAAAAAGTTACAAACATCGATTGTATTCGAGATGCTATGCTATATATTTTCATCATAAGTTATCATCGCGTGAACACTAATATCTAAGAATTAACATACAATACTGAATTGTTGCTAAAGAGTTACAAATTTCACTAAACATAGCTTAAATGTGATGTCTAACCAGATTGTTCTATCAAACGAGGCCGATTAGAATAACTAAAACTAGGTTTTGGTATTCACTGCAAACTTTGAATCAAATGCTTCAATTATGATAATATCTTATGATGTTTTTATCTAACACGATATGTTTAGCCGGATATATTCAACATTTGATCTACTCATGGCCTAAGACAAAACATCTATAGAGCAAAGGTGAGCCCTAGCCCCCTTTCAAAAAAAATATTCTTCTTAGTGCAATTTATACGTTGACTTAGACCATCAGATATCATCACATGCCAAAACCTTCTTTTTGGTGTCACCGTCATGGCACATCAGCTTTAACATAAACATCACTCACACCACCAAAATTACCTTCTTTCATAACTCAATCCAAAACACTTATTTTAGCTCCACCGGTAGGTGTCATGGCGTGGGATTAGCACGTGCTACCTCAGCCTTGGCGCTTCTTCTACGTGACAACATCAAGCGCTCTTAGTGAGAAATTTTTGGCCTTTGTATATGTCTCTCTCTTAAAAACCCTTAGGGTGTGTTTGGTACAGAGAAATGAGACTAGAGAATAGGAAATCATTTCATTTCTCTTGTTTGGTAGGTAGAGAAATCAAATGGCCGGAGAATTTGGAATTCTCGAGAAATCACCTCTTTGTAATTTGTAACTCTTTGTTTTCCATCCTTTTTGTGGAGAAATTGGAGAAATGGATTAATTTTTTTTTAAAAAATGTTTTTTTTTTTTTTTTTTTTTTTTTTTTTTTTTTTTTTTTTTACATTTAAAAAAAATAATTTAAAAAAAAAATAAGTTTTTTTTTTTAAATAAATACATTTTTTTAAAATATATATATTTTTTTTTAAAGTTTTTTTTAAAGTTTTTTTTTTTTTTTAAGTTTTTTTAAAATAAATACATTTTAAAAAAATATTTTTTTTAAAAAAAACAAGTTTTTTTTTAAGTAAATACATTTTAAAAAAGTAAGTTTTTTTTAATAATTTTTTTTAAAGAAAGTATTTAAAAAAAAGATACATTTTTTTAAAAATAATTTTTTTAAAATATTTTTTAAGAAATTTTATTTAGACAAAATATTATTTAAATAATTTTTTTTTCATTTCTCGGGTCAAGTCTATGTTGTTACCAAACATTAGAATTGAACAAAATTCTCTACTGATTTCTATTCTCTGAGATTATATTCTCTACTTCATTTCTTTTCTCTAAATTTCTCTCTACCAAACGCACCCTTAGGGTGTGTTTGGTAGAGAGAAATGAAAGGAGAGAAATAGAAATGAGCTAAATTCTCATGTTTGGTAGAGAGAAATGAAAGGAGAGAAATGGAAATGAGATTTTGGTGGGGAAATGGAGAGAGTTGAGTAGTGTAATTTAAGTAGCTCCATTTCTCTTAATTTTGTGGAGAAATTAGAGAAATGGATTAATTTTTTTGAAAAAATGTTTTTTTTTTTTTTTTTTTTTTTTTTTTACATTTAAAAAAAATTAAAAAAATATATTTAAAAAAAAAAAATATTTTTTTGGTTAATTTTTTTTTTTTAAATAAGTTTTTTTTAAATAAATACATTTTTTTTAAAATTATTTTTAAAAAATTATTTTTTTTTTAATATTTTTTTTAAATAAATACATACATTTTTTTAAATAAATAAGTTTTTTTTTAAATAATAACATTTTTTTTCAAAATTATTTTTTTTTAAATTTATTTTTTTAAAAAAATATTTTTTTTAAAATATTTTTTTTAAAAATTATTTTTTTTTAAAAAAATAAGTTTTTTTAATTTTTTTTAATTTTTTTTTTTTTTATTTCTCGGGTCAAGTCTCTGTTGTTACCAAACATTAGAATTGAACAAAATTCTCTACTGATTTCTATTATCTGAGATTTAATTCTCAACTTCATTTCTTTTCTCTGAATTTCTCTCTACCAAACGCACCCTTAGAGCACTTGCAACGGGGGTGTTATTTGGGTGTTAACCATTGCAACTTCGGTGTTATTTGGGTGTTAAAGTTGCACATTACCAAGTTAACGTGCGTTACTTTTTTTTTTCTTTTTTTTTTTTTTCCTAAATGAGGGGTTGTTTTTGTAAATTGTTGGTGAGTTAAGGTTTAACCTTGTAATGTTATGATTGCGGGTGTTTTTTTTTTTTTTTTTTTTTTTTTTTTTTTTTTTTTTTATATTATTGATGGAATAAATTATGTGTATCACAAAATTAGTTTTTTTTCGTTTTCATTTTTTTCATTTTTTTAGTTTTTTTCGCTTGCCATGAGCTAAACATAGAGGTGGCAAAACGGGCGGGCACGGATACGGGCCAAACGGGCTATGGGTCAAACGGGAGAGAGCTAAACAGGCACGGGCTAAACGAGCTCATGTTATACAAATCGCTTTTAAAAAGACCCAAAACAACGAAATAAATTCCTCGAACGTAACACCTCATTTATATTTAAAAAATTAAATATAAGTTTTATTTTTTAAAAAACAATCTAATGTTCGAGAAAAACATGTGCCCATTATGCCTATTTAACTATTAAATGGGCAATACATGCCCATTTCAAAAAAAGAAAATGGCCCAAATGTGCCAAAATCTTTTAAAAATTTGCCCATTTAACCAATTTTTTTAATTTTGGACTCAAATTACCACTTCTAGTTAAACATCACTGTTGATGGCTCATCATGTCTTAAACTAACTTTTAGTTATCATGTAATCTTTGTTTGTCCTGTTAACTTCATCTACGAAGAGTGATACGGAGTATTAGAGTGCAAGGTGTTGGGAGAACAAATAACACGTTATTCTTCTGTCACATCATCCCCTCTTAATAACACGCCAATAATTAAAACACGCTTTCAACAAAAAAAACTAATAACACTTTATAGGTCCTACAAATACTTCACCAAAATTCTAAAAAAAATAAATAAATAAATAAAAAATGACATGAATGACATAAACCAGTAACACACGAATGACATGAACCACAGTAAACTACAACACGTTATTGGTTCGTTGTTGGTGTAACGGTGGACGAATGCTTCTCTAACACCAAGCTCTCTTATCTAGTATATTCCGCGGTTATCGCCTCGTCTGCTCCTTCTTTTATCTAATAGGACACAATTATGAACAGGGAAAACTTGGGTTTTTGTCAATGGCACGCGACGTACCATTCATGGATAAATTAATCGAGGGGACCAAGTAGTAGGTTCCTCCATTCAATATTAACCATAAGTCATGTTTAATGGTTGTTGGTGATGTGGCTCCACTAGTCGTGTATGCTAACCTTCGATAACGATATCTATAGTTGACTTGAGCAAGCCGCCTTGGCCCCACATACGCCACAATATCTTTGTTATTTTGTGCCAAATTTCAATACTATGATGATATAACCATATCTTCTTGGGTTCTCAATTATACAATTATACGATCATTCTAGAAACTAATCTTAGGTAATAACGTCAATCTTAGTAATTAGCATGATGATTTGACAGGGAGAATTCGACTTTTGGGTTGAGTTGTCGTGTGTAGCGTGTTTTTCCATTTAATCAGGCGTTTGTCATAACAACGAGATTTTATATTGATAAATAGTTATAGTTGAAGATATCGTGATTAAGTTTTTCGTGTAATGTTTACAATTGACGTTGACAAGTATTAATTATCATCCGAAAGGTCAACAACATCTTCCATAAAAGGAAAAAGATGGTATAATTTAGGTAATTTTAAAACAACATTAATTTCAAAAACAAAGACTATTTATAAGGCAACAAAATTATGTCGAAAAGTTAACAAAAGTTGAAATTTTAAGTTTTAAAAAGATATTTTGAGGATTAAATATTATTCGCTTTTAAGTTTTTTAAAGATTAAAAAAAAATATTTTTTTTGCATTATTTATACTACATAAAAAGAGAAAATGGTCAAATAGTCAATAATTGAAAAAGTGAAAAGTGGATAAGTGGAACATGTGAAATCTTATACAATTGAATGCTATGCTGTAACTATGCTGTAATCTCAACTTAAATGCGATGTTGTATCTTTGGAAAGTATATATTGATTTGAAATGTTGCCCAGCCCATTCGTGAATGTCTCATACCATGTCAAACTTGATAACTTTGAAAAATATGGTTGATTTCTTCAATTTTCAATCTTCAAAGCCGAGATTTTAATATAATCATTTAAATTGGATTCTTTAACGCTTAAAATACTGATTTTTGAAACAAACTTAATCGCCACTAAAATTTTGTCGAAACTAGACGCCGCTGCCGCTAGGTGTGGGTACTCGTCTATATAAATAATAGAGAAGAGATATTAAAAAGGTGTACGATGTTCACAGTTTGCGTCTATAAAAAGGTTTGTTTGGTTTGCCAGAATGAAATGATTATGTAATGAAAATATGAAATGAATGATGTAATGAAACAAACATAGTTATGGAATTGGTCATTACAATTACAATGTATGTTTGGTTGTTATGACCAATAAAGACAATAAACCACACATGTTGATTGATAGATTGAAATGGACATATGAACGGAATAAAATTGATGAACAATAACAAGATACTCTCACAATGTAAAATGAATATAACTCAACATTTATCATCAGCAATATATAAATCAGGTTATAAATTGCGCGAGGCGTGACGTGGCGGTATGACCAAGCTTCACATTTTTGCGGCAGAAAAGACGAAACTTTTGCGTTTATAAGGCGTGACATAAGGCGGCAAAAAATATGAAAATATTTATATATTTATATCATATTTCATATATATCGAGTATACAAAAGATTGTGGCATAAGGCGGCATGACGGCATGATTAAGCCTACACCTTTGCGAGCCTTTTAGAACAATGATACAAATATTATGCATGCATATAAGTATACTAGCAGGATACCCGCGGGATGCGGCGGCGAGTACCCTGTGACTATATTTTCTGACAATGTAATGTTATGTGACCATACTTTTATTAAACAATTAAATTACAAATAACAATAACTTTAGTTATGACAGTGAAAATAATTTATCTCCTTTTAACCAAAGCTACTACAAACAAAATCTTGATTCTTTCCTTCAGCACAACCACCCTTCGTCAATTTTTAAGCCGACCGACCCAGTTCGACCCTCATGTTGCAATGGTGGCGACTTGGTCGGCCAGCGGCGACCGAACCAGTCGACCGACCATTGCAGGCAGCCTAATGGCTTTATTTTTAAATGTTTAGTGATCTGTGCCAAACAGTCAAGCTAAATCACTCAAGCCTGCCACTTGTGAATGGCAGACCGTAATCAGCTTAAAACTGCTTAAGCACAAATGCAATGAAGTCCAGGAGAGTATAGTGTTTCCCCAGGTCGTTATGTCCCAACGAGCCGTGCGAGAATAGTCAAACGTTTAGTGATCGAGAAGATTTGAACAGATACAGAGATTTGATTGATTATAACTACAGAGAAAGTGTATAAATTACAACGGCTTAAATACAAATTAAAGAAAATTAAAAAGATAAAATCTATTAAATAAACGCTATCACTATATTTAAAATAATGTTTTTGTTTTTGTGTTTTTATAAAACTTAATTTAAAACTACGTTACGTACAAAACAAAACGTGAAACTTACACAATATTAACCCTAAAAATATGAAAATTATATTTTTACAAACCTAATGATATAAGAAAATTTTAAGAAAAAGAAAATTATTTTTATAACTATTTATCTAATTATTATTAATTAAAAACTAATTTTAACTATTAAATAATAACCTAAAATACAAGAAAATAGGAAATAAAGCTAGAAAAATAAAATTAAAACTTAGAAAAATCTAAAATATCAAAATAGAATTTTCAAAACTATTTTTATATTTTTCTGATTATTTTTGGATTTTTTATGAATTAAAAACTATTAAAAACTAATTAAATTGCTAAAAAATACAATTTTAACTAAGAAAAATCTGGAAAATTAATTTTTTGTCTTTTTGTATTTATCTTAACTTAAGAAAAATGAAAAATTATTTTTTTGAAGCTTTTCTAAATTTTTTGTATTTAAAGCTAATTAAAAAGGCCTAAAAATTAATTTAAATGCAGAAAAATAGCAAACCAACTTAGAAAAATCTGAAAATTTCAGTAAAACTCTAAAATTATATTAGGAAGCTAGGAAAAATGGAAAAACAGATGCTTGTTTGCAAGAAAATGAAACTACTATAGCAAGTGCTTATAAATAAGCACTTTAATAAGCCAAATGAGCAAAACAAGCCACCAACTGTTTACAGAAGTTATAAACTGCTAAAATATCTCAAATGCAACTAAAAACAACAAGCTATGGCCTCTGAATTTCCAGATTAACAGAATTGATGTTTTGAGTTTATAAGCTAAAACACAGGTTTTGGGACAAACTTTGGGCTAAAGCACAAGCTTCTAGATAAGCTGGAAATGAAAAGCAAAAGTTGGAACTCAATCAAGACCTGGCTAACTATGTGTAATCCAAAGCTGAGACCTGAACAAGCTCAAATGAGCTTGTTGCAAGCTCTGCAAAATGCCTGCACACACTCAGTTAATACTGAGTGTGTGCACAGGGCACACAAGCCCCTGTTGCCAAGCTCATTTGGAGCTTAAAGAAAAAATCACAAAAAATGTGTAAAAATGGTAATAAAGGAATAGACCAGCTGAACTTCTTAAACCTGCAATTTCATGTAATTTGGCCCAAAAATGAGCTCATGAAAATTGTTTCTAGAATGGCTCAAAACCACTTTGGCAAGTTTTGACTTTTGAAGAAAAAGTGAAACTTTGACTTTTATGAGTTTTGATTCAAATTTAAGGACTGATCTCGGTTTATATTTATGAAATGAAGTTACAAAAAGCTTTGTCTATGGATTTTGAACACAAAACAAGAATTTGAATTGCAAAAGTCTCAACAGTTAAACTGTTGAGACAGTTTAAGTGGATTTTGACTTTTGAGATAGTGCAGGCTCAGTAATATGACTGATATGAGTCTATTTAGAGTTAACAAACATGAAGCAACAGATTTCCACTCTTGAACAACCCTTAAACACAACTATATCAATTGATCCAAACACCCTTAATATGACAGTTTTGTAATAAAAACTGAGCTAACTATTGATTAATCTATAGCAAACACTTAATCTGAATTAAACTAACCTAATAACAACTAATCAAACAGATTTTAACTAATTATAACTACAAATACAATTTAAGCAATGAAACCTTAAAAATCACTTACAAATGGTCCTTTAGCCACAGTGGCTTGAAACAGAAACTAAGAACCACTACCTAGTCTAATCCAACCCAAATGACTAATAATCACCCCAAATCCATGTCTGAACCAACCATTACCATTTCTGCATCATTGTTGCCAAATGTTGACTTTTGTTGACCAATATCCAAAATGCTAGAAACTTAAAAACAAGCTTGCAGAAAGCTATAACAAGCTAATACAAGTTTGTTTGAGCTTATAAATAAGCTGATTGCAGCTTGGACTTTAGAGTTTGAAAGTGAAAAATGTAACAGTGGACCAGAATTTATGAAACTAAATGGAAACTTTGATTTAAGGTTCAAGATGAATTAAAATAACTAAACAACTTAGTTTAAGTACCATAAAGCTTGAGATTACAAATTTAAGAGCTAATTAAGACATTTGAAGATAAAACGACATACATAAATTTAAAAAGCTAACTATTGCCTCTCTTCTCCTTCTTCTTCCCTTTTTTATACACCATTTGTCTTCCTCTCACTCCTCTGAACAGTTCCCAGCACTCTTTTGAGCCATTGGATGGCTAGAAACAATCTTGGCCTTTGATTTGGTTTTTGGCGGGAAATGCAAATTGACCTGTGGGTACTGTTTTTAGCTACTAGGGGGGGTGGCATTTATTGTAGTGGGTAAAGTTGGTGAGGGGTGGGTTTTGAGGTGATAAGGTCTGAGGGAGATGGGATGGTGAGTTGCAGGGCAACTTGGTGGGGGAGACAAGCCAGTGGCGGGTATTTGGTTTGTTTGACTGTGTTTGACCAAGGGTTCAAAAAGAGTAAAGACAGGGGGTCAAATGGGGTATATGGCAGGGGTCAATTTCATTTTGACAAGGCCAAAAAGGGTTTAGGTTTAATAATAACAAGGACCTATGTTGTAAACCTGCCAAACTAGAGGGACCAAACATGTAATTTTCCAAACTTGTTTTAAGGGACCAAAATTGACAAGTTTTGAAAGTTTAGGGACCTATCTTGTCATTATTGAAAGTTAAGGGACCTAAGTTGTCATTTTTGAAAGTTAAAGGACCAAAGTTGTAAATTTGTAAATTTAAATCTCAAGGACCAGTTTTGACAACTTAAGAATCCCTAGGGACTTTAAAATGATATTTCTCTTTATTTGGTTTTACCAGGGACTGTTTTTGACAACTTTTAAAACTTGGGGGACTAAAACTGTCAATTATGCAAACTTGATACGTTTTTCACCAGATTTTGACATTTTTGCATTTAAAACACATAAAACACTTATTTGTGATATTTTAATCATTTTGATGCATTTCTGAGTGTTTTCAGATGTTTTTGCAGTTTAATTGGTACAAAAATGATGAGTATTTAGACACTCATCAATCCCCCACACTAAACTATTGCTAGTCCCTAGCAATCTTTTGAGAAAAACTTAATGGATTTGAATCTCTTTACCAAAAGCCATTACTTCTGGAGTAGCCAAATGTTTTAGTTCAAGTAAGAACCATGGTACACCGATAACCATGTGATTTTGAGCAAACCACCAGCTTTCAACGGATTTGATTTGTCTTTACCAGAAGCCGTTTGCTCTGGACTAGCCAACTCTTAGATAAATTATCAGAATTATCTTTGGTGAGCTGATTACCAATTATGGATTTTCCACTGCCTTTACCACAAGCCATAAACTTGCGGGCTAGCCAACTCTTCACTTTTTAGGATATGGTGAGCTGAATACCATACAATTTTGGGCAAATTGCAAGCCGTCAACGGATTTGAGATATCTTTACCAAGAGCCGTTTGCTCCTGGATTAGCCAATCCTTTTGTTTATTAGACAAGGCGGACTAATAACCAAATGATGAGTAAGTGAAGAACACTTACTCCAAAAAAAAATTTTTTGGCCAAAAACGGGGGAATTAGGCGGTATAATTACATGATAAAATTCGTGAGAATTCCCCCCCCCCACACTAGAATTGAATATTGCCCTCAATATTCAAAGTACCGGCGGTTATGCCGAAACTGAGAACGTAAAAGGGAAATACTACGGCCATTAGTTAGCAAGGATTTTTTTTTTTTTTTTTTTTTTTTTTAACTCTTATATATACACAACATGTGGGGCAACTCCCCCACACTAGGGTGGTAGAAAGTAGAAAGAAGAAGCTAAACTGTCAAGTTTTGTCACACAAGCTAGCCACTTGTGAATGGCTAACCGTAACAAACTTCAGACAGCTCAGAAATATGGGTGACAACCCATATGGCATGCTACTGTTTTTGATTACCGAGTCGCTAGCTTGACTCGACCCCGAATTCATTTGTTCATGGGGAAAGTAACGTGGAAAACCAATCTCGATCGGACTTTCGTTCACAATGTTAATAAACATATGAACATCAGAAAGTTCCACACCGACGAGATACAACCGCAGTATTGTTAATAGTAGAAACTATAAGGGATGATACCGGGGTCAAAGATGGTGTCCTCATTCCCGAAAGAGAAAAGGGAAAGAGCAACCACACCATCTGTGAAGAATGGAATAAAGACGTACATGAGAATGCAAGTCCATTCCTCATCAGAAATAAGCAAATCACCATTTTTGACATTTTTAAGCTTAAACTTGAAGCTTATATGGTGATTGTCAGTAAGATGTCCGGGAGGGAGGGTGGGAAACGGTTCTTCAATCAACAGATTTTCTAGAAAAAGGATGTCCCCCTCCGAATCAAAGTAAGTATTATCAATTCCCGTTGGAATTGACTCATCACTAAGAAATGCATCGACTTCATTCCAAAAGTTGTCATTTTCCTCATCAGGAGTGAGGGAAGGGATGGAAGAGTCGGGAATAAGAATAGAAGATGATGGATCATTTTTGAGCAATTCATCAATGGGAAGGATGTCTCCCATTGGATCACACTCATCATCATCCAATTCAGATGAAACAGAAGAGAGTTTGGTTTCATCCATAGAGTTAACAAACTCGATGCGACAAACTGATTCCGGAGGTGGGACAAGTGATGTGCTCTTAGAGCTAGCAGTTTCCACCACTTCCGATGAAGTCTCCGAATCAAGATCATCATCATCAAGTACACTCTTGACTTCCCTGGTACAACTTTCAAACCATTTGTTTGAACCAGGGTTGATTTTCAAAGCTTTGAGCTCAGCACGTTTTTGAAAACTCCTCTTAACCGTGAAATTTGAGAGTGTTGCATTGAATCTTTCAGATCTTTGATCAATTGTTGCAACACTCTGTTTGTACAGAGGTTTGGAGTTCTGGTTGATTTTTAACGTGAGCTCTTCGTTGTCAACCCGTATGGTCAACTCTTCAGCAAACACATCAATCAGAGCACGACTCGTTCTCAAGAAAGCTCTCCCTAAGATGAGGGGAACTCTAGGATCTGCATCGAAGTCTACTACAACAAAGTCAGTAGGAAAGTGAAACTTTCCCACTTTCATCACGACATCCTCGGCTATCCCAAGTGGACGAGTTATGGTACGGTCCGCTAGCTCGAGTGTCATACAAGTGGATGAAAGTTTAGGAAGAGACAGTTTCTTCCATACTGAGAGTGGCATGAGGTTAATGCTAGCGCCAAGATCGGCCAAGGCGGAGCATTGAACCATCCCCAAGAAATCACACGGGATTAGAAATCTGCCAGGGTCTTCAAGCTTTTTGGGAAGCTTCTTGAGAATGACCGCTGAGCATTACTCATTTAGAGGAGTTTTAGCCATCTCTGATAGCTTGTCTTTGTTGGTCAGTAAGCCTTTAAGCGTGGATGCAAATTTAGGCATTAGAACGAGAGCATCAACGAAGCTTATATCAAAGTGTAGCTCATTGAAGATTTGGAAAATTTTTTCCATTTGCTCTTTGTTTTTGTCTTTTTGCTTCTCATCATTCATTCTTGATGGGTAAGGAAGCTGACTAGACTTTTGAGCTGGGATGGAAGTGTTTTCTGGCTCAGAATGTGTCTTCGGAACTTCAGGTTCCGGACTTAAAGCTTGGACTACCGAAGGTTGGACGTGTGCGGTACTTCGTGGGCTTGAGAATTGCACCTTGTCCGTTGTATCTTTGGTAACTTGACTCATTGCTCCTAGTGGAGGAGGCATTGGAGTCGAAGGTCCATTGTGCGTCTTACCACTACGAGTGGTGACGGCTTTCAACTCGGCATTGGGATTAGTAATTGTATTGCTTGGGAGTCCTCCAGAAGATGATGAAGCTTGGTTCATATTCATGTTCATGAAACTGCTCATCATATTCTTCAACTCATTTGTCTGCCGAGACATTGTGGTATCAATTTCCTTCTTTAGCTCAACCCTCATGTTATTGATTTGAGTTTGCATTGAACGTATGCTTGACTCAGTAACTTTCATGAAGTCATTTGGTGGGGGAGCATGAGAAGGTTGTTGATAATTTTGCTGATTTGGAGCTTGATATTGTGGGTTGTAATTGTTCCTGTTTTGATTATTGAAATTTTGTCCTTGATTCGGAACAAAGCGATTTTGATTGCCATGGTTTTGCACAGGAGGAAAACCAGGTGGTGTCATACCGCTAGGTGCACGGTAGTGAGGATCAGCCTGTGGTCGGTATTAATTGTGGTTTACCGAAGCTACGGGAGCTTGGTAAAAGGAAGCATCGGTTGCTTGACAATCATAATACGCGTGTGGACCACTACAAGTTTCACACACCTTGTTTACGGCTTTGACTGGTTCCGGCTTATGAATCTCGCTTTTGATTTCCTTAACATCCTTAATCATGCAACGGATGGCATCCGTTAGAGCAGCTATCGGAGCTGCTAACTCAGAAGAGTTACTGGATGAAGAAGCAGGAGGGTTAGGAGTATTGATTTTGTTGCGAGAAATAGGAACTTTTGATTTTTGCTCGCAAATCTCAATCACATCTTTAGGCTTACGATTCAAGATATTGCCACCGGCGGCTGCATTCAAAGAATCTTGATCGTTACCGTTCAACCCATTATAAAAGATATTGACTTGTTGAAGCTCCGTGAATTCATGATGGGGGCATTTCCTGAGGAGATCCTTGAATCTCTCCCATGCATCTCCAAAGTTTTCATCGAAATTTTGACGAAATCCAGAAATTTCATTTTTAAGATTAGTCGTCTTTGATGGAGGAAAGAAATGATTGACAAACTTTTGAACAAGTTCCTCCCAAGTTTCGATGGATCGAGGGGGTTCTTTTTCCAGCCAAATCCGGGCTGTCCCCTCAAGTGAGAATGGGAATAGCATCAACTTGATGACTTTTTGTGGCACATCATTGAAATTGATAGATGAAGTCAACTTGTTAAACCAACGGATGTGTGCATACGGGTCTTCACGATCAAATCCGTGGAATTGATTTGTAGACACAAGTGTGATCAAATGCGTCTTCAATTCGAAGTGATCAGAGTTGATTACTGGTAGAATGATGGCATCTCCATAACCCTCGGTGGGTGCTTGGAGCATTTCCGCCATAGTTCGTTCGTCTGCCATATTGTTGTTTGAAATAGTACGAATCTCGGGTTCGACTATTTGGGCAGCACGTCTACGAGAACGTCTTCTAGGAATTTCTGCTAGATCACGAAAAGGACTCAATGATCTAGAAGAACGAGTGCGCATGCACTAGAGTTAACTCTAAGAGATCTCAGAGTTAAGGAAAGGAATTATGAAATTGGTGAAAATGGGGTAAGGATAATCTTTTTGGGTTTTCTGGTTCTGACAAGTAGATATAACAACAAATCCAAGTAAAACAAGATCGAGGCAAAACAACAGTGAACTTAAACCAATAATCACAAGATGAGTGGCTTCTTTGAAAAAGGTACACCACTATCAAGGACACAAAGGCAAGTTTTAAATCTTTGGTTCGGGAACTTATTATGGTCGTACCCCCAGTTAGGTAGTACACTGCCTTGGTTTGCGGTGGTAAGATTTTATGTTGTTATTATCAAACTCAGAAAACGACAAATCTTTTTGTATTTTTATATTTGATACATATATAGAAACAAAAGCAAAATATTTTTGTGTTTTATACGTTTTTGGCTGTTTTTGGGTTTTTGGATTTTTTTATAAGAAGATATATATATATATATAGATAGATGGTATGAACAAGGAGTGATTATTCAAATCACTAATCTGCTAAACGTGAGATAATTAGCACAGCTCCCCGGCAGCGGCGCCAAAATTTGATCTGTGCCAAACAGTCAAGCTAAATCACTCAAGCCTGCCACTTGTGAATGGCAGACCGTAATCAGCTTAAAACTGCTTAAGCACAAATGCAATGAAGTCCAGGAGAGTATAGTGTTTCCCCAGGTCGTTATGTCCCAACGAGCCGTGCGAGAATAGTCAAACGTTTAGTGATCGAGAAGATTTGAACAGATACAGAGATTTGATTGATTATAACTACAGAGAAAGTGTATAAATTACAACGGATTAAATACAAATTAAAGAAAATTAAAAAGATAAAATCTATTAAATAAACGCTATCACTATATTTAAAATGATGTTTTTGTTTTTGTGTTTTTATAAAACTTAATTTAAAACTACGTTACGTACAAAACAAAACGTGAAACTTACACAATATTAACCTTAAAAATATGAAAATTATATTTTTACAAACCTAATGATATAAGAAAATTTTAAGAAAAAGAAAATTATTTTTATAACTATTTATCTAATTATTATTAATTAAAAACTAATTTTAACTATTAAATAATAACCTAAAATACAAGAAAATAGGAAATAAAGCTAGAAAAATAAAATTAAAACTTAGAAAAATCTAAAATATCAAAATAGAATTTTCAAAACTATTTTTATATTTTTCTGATTATTTTTGGATTTTTTATGAATTAAAAACTATTAAAAACTAATTAAATTGCTAAAAAATACAATTTTAACTAAGAAAAATCTGGAAAATTAATTTTTTGTCTTTTTGTATTTATCTTAACTTAATAAAAATGAAAAATTATTTTTTTGAAGCTTTTCTTAATTTTTTGTATTTAAAGCTAATTAAAAAGGCCTAAAAATTAATTTAAATGCAGAAAAATAGCAAACCAACTTAGAAAAATCTGAAAATTTCAGTAAAACTCTAAAATTATATTAGGAAGCTAGGAAAAATGGAAAAATAGATGCTTGTTTGCAAGAAAATGAAACTACTATAGCAAGTGCTTATAAATAAGCACTTTAATAAGCCAAATGAGCAAAACAAGCCACCAACTGTTTACAGAAGTTATAAACTGCTAAAATATCTCAAATGCAACTAAAAACAACAAGCTATGGCTTCTGAATTGCCAGATTAACAGAATTGATGTTTTGAGTTTATAAGCTAAAACACAGGTTTTGGGACAAACTTTGGGCTAAAGCACAAGCTTCTAGATAAGCTGGAAATGAAAAGCAAAAGTTGGAACTCAATCAAGACCTGGCTAACTATGTGTAATCCAAAGCTGAGACCTGAACAAGCTCAAATGAGCTTGTTGCAAGCTCTGCAAAATGCATGCACACACTCAGTTAATACTGAGTGTGTGCACAGTGCACACAAGCCCCTGTTGCCAAGCTCATTTGGAGCTTAAAGAAAAAATCACAAAAATGTGTAAAAATGGTAATAAAGGAATAGACCAGCTGAACTTCTTAAACCTGCAATTTCATGTAATTTGGCCCAAAAATGAGCTCATGAAAATTGTTTCTAGAATGGCTCAAAACCACTTTGGCAAGTTTTGACTTTTGAAGAAAAAGTGAAACTTTGACTTTTATGAGTTTTGATTCAAATTTAAGGACGGATCTTGGTTTATATTTATGAAATGAAGTTACAAAAAGCTTTGTCTATGGATTTTGAACACAAAACAAGAATTTGAATTGCAAAAGTCTCAACAGTTAAACTGTTGAGACAGTTTAAGTGGATTTTGACTTTTGAGATAGTGCAGGCTCAGTAATATGACTGATATGAGTCTATTTAGAGTTAACAAACATGAAGCAACAGATTTCCACTCTTGAACAACCCTTAAACACGACTATATCAATTGATCCAAACACCCTTAATATGACAGTTTTGTAATAAAAACTGAGCTAACTATTGATTAATCTATAGCAAACACTTAATCTGAATTAAACTAACCTAATAACAACTAATCAAACAGATTTTAACTAATTATAACTACAAATACAATTTAAGCAATGAAACCTTAAAAATCACTTACAAATGGTCCTTTAGCCACAGTGGCTTGAAACAGAAACTAAGAACCACTACCTAGTCTAATCCAACCCAAATGACTAATAATCACCCCAAATCCATGTCTGAACCAACCATTACCATTTCTGCATCATTGTTGCCAAATGTTGACTTTTGTTGACCAATATCCAAAATGCTAGAAACTTAAAAACAAGCTTGCAGAAAGCTATAACAAGCTAATACAAGCTTGTTTGAGCTTATAAATAAGCTGATTGCAGCTTGGACTTCAGAGTTTGAAAGTGAAAAATGTAACAGTGGACCAGAATTTATGAAACTAAATGGAAACTTTGATTTAAGGTTCAAGATGAATTAAAATAACTAAACAACTTAGTTTAAGTACCATAAAGCTTGAGATTACAAATTTAAGAGCTAATTAAGACATTTGAAGATAAAACGACATACATAAATTTAAAAAGCTAACTAATGCCTCTCTTCTCCTTCTTCTTCCCTTTTTTATACACCATTTGTCTTCCTCTCACTCCTCTGAACAGTTCCCAGCACTCTTTTGAGCCATTGGATGGCTAGAAATAATCTTAGCCTTTGATTTGGTTTTTGGCGGGAAATGCAAATTGACCTGTGGGTACTGTTTTTAGCTACTAGGGGGGGTGGCATTTATTGTAGTGGGTAAAGTTGGTGAGGGGTGGGTTTTGAGGTGATAAGGTCTGAGGGAGATGGGATGGTGAGTTGCAGGGCAACTTGGTGGGGGAGACAAGCCAGTGGCGGGTATTTGGTTTGTTTGACTGTGTTTGACCAAGGGTTCAAAAAGAGTAAAGACAGGGGGTCAAATGGGGTATATGGCAGGGGTCAATTTCATTTTGACAAGGCCAAAAAGGGTTTAGGTTTAATAATAACAAGGACCTATGTTGTAAACCTGCCAAACTAGAGGGACCAAACATGTAATTTTCCAAACTTGTTTTAAGGGACCAAAATTGACAAGTTTTGAAAGTTTAGGGACCTATCTTGTCATTATTGAAAGTTAAGGGACCTAAGTTGTCATTTTTGAAAGTTAAAGGACCAAAGTTGTAAATTTGTAAATTTAAATCTCAAGGACCAGTTTTGACAACTTAAGAATCCCTAGGGACTTTAAAATGATATTTCTCTTTATTTGGTTTTACCAGCGACTGTTTTTGACAACTTTTGAAACTTGGGGGACTAAAACTGCCAATTATGCAAACTTGATACGTTTTTCACCAGATTTTGACATTTTTGCATTTAAAACACATAAAACACTTATTTGTGATATTTTAATCATTTTGATGCATTTCTGAGTGTTTTCAGATGTTTTTGCAGTTTAATTGGTACAAAAATGATGAGTATTTAGACACTCATCATTTAGCTTAGTAGTTTGATTAGATTGTACATTGTGGTTAAATGGTTATATATTTTAGTGAAAGGTAAATTAAATAGTGTATTAATTGTATGTGTTGAATAGTGTTTTTTAGTTGTATTTGTGCTTCAAATAGTTTATACATTGTGTTTTATAAATTATACTTTTTATCAAATGGGTGTTTTAAATATGACATTAGTTACAAATGTTGACCAGTCAATATGTGTAGGTGTTTATGCATAAAGTAATTGTACATAACTACATATAGCTTAAGTAATTGTATTTGCTTAAAATCTATATATGAAAATCTTAAAAATTTAGAAGAGAGAGGGTCATCCCTTCATTATAAGTAGTATAGATAAGTCATCGACAAATAATATACAAGTAAAAAGTGTATAGCACACAGTGGCGGATCCAAGATTTTCAAACATGTGTGGCACACAAAAAAATCACCCCAAGTTTTACATATAGGGTAGATCTCGCTTGCGAATCTAAAAGTTATGTTTGGTTGTAGCATAATAATATGCCACTATTTTGTGCGCGACATGGCTCAATTTATGAAAAGCGCTCATTTATATAGATCAATGTACATAGATTAGCTTATTTTTGTTAGTTTTTTCAGTCCTGTTAAATTGGATGAATATATTTGCATGTTTGGGTTTTGGTTATTCAAGATTACAAGTTTATCTATCCAGTTTAGAATGTTTTAGATTAATTTTGTTTTAAAGTTACAAATGACCATGTAACATTTACATGAGTAAAATTTTACATCTAAGCACTCAACATGAGTGTATTATAACTACGTGAAACAATACAAAAAAACCTTTTAACTGTCATAAAACCAAAAACATTAACTAATTACTCTATAATCTATAACCTTTAATCACTTATATTATTTGCAAGAGAAAACTTAAAATCAAAAATGTATTTTGATTGGTACCAAAGTTGAACTAAAGAACTAAAGAAGTGTATGTTAAATATACTAAAATAAAATGAACACTGAATCTAGCCTTATTAATAAAAAAAAAAAAAAAAAAAAAAAAAAATGAGTAGTGTTTAGTTTGTCGCAGTAAAAAAGATATTATAATAAATAGAAATTCAAACTAAATAATATAAAAATAAAACTTCCTAAAAGACAAAGAGAAAAGCCAAGTGAGTAAGGAAATGACAAAAGTCATAAAAGTTCATCTCCTTCCTCTTATTCAACCTGCACTTCTATTCAACCTCAACTACACAGCTGCAACTTATATTTTACCATGTATTCTACACAGAACTTCATAAAATATCTCTACATCACATGAGCAATCCATATGTGGCACGTGCCATAGGTGGCCAGGCTTTGGCTCCGCCATTAGCACAGCCTTTAAAAGAAAATGTATAGCAGAGACAATTCGATCATAATTTTTATTCATGTGTCTCATTAAAAAGTTAAAGAACATAACAGCTAAATTAAGGCAAAATATACAAAATAACCAGTAATAATTTACGTAGTACTGTAGTTCTCAAAGTTACTTGATGGGATACATGTTATATTTTATTATCTACATAACCTACTGATCAATTAGTCACATATTTCAATTCATATTAAAGAAATAGCCCTTACGTAAGTTATTTTCGTATTATAAGAAAATTAAATCTATGTATGTCGTTGGTTTGGTTCGTGCATGCATCGAATAGGATGATGTTATCATTATAGTGTCACAAATATATTACTACGTACAAACAAAGTCCAATTCTGTTGATATAAAAGAAAACCCAATCAATCATCTAAATATACATAAGAAAAAAGAAAATAGAAACAACCGGCTGCTCGACTGCTTTTTTTTTTTTCTTTTTGACAATTGACTTTCATTCACAAAAAACTACCGCTACCAATAGCAGCGGCACAAACTATACAAAGGATTACAAGATATCAAAACTTTGCCAATTCTCCCAAGAGATTGAGCAATTACCCCCTCTATTTGTATAACAGAAAAAACTAAAAACCTTAATGTCATGAAAGATTTTTTGCACCACTCCCTTGACGTTGTTGAACAACGAATTGTTCCTAGCCAGCCAATAAACAAGATCTTTGACCTGCTGCTTGATTGCTTATTTATGTAATAAAAGCTCTAATAAAAGTTAGTTTTGTTGATAAAAATCTTGTGCGTTTTATCAATTTTAATTTTACTTTATTAGGTGTGGTGTAGTGTGTAAATAGTTAAAGTTAAAAAAACACCTTAACGGAAGGGAATTGATACTTACATCACTTTTTTTGATTCATTCACCACTTTTTATGCATTACAGGTTTGTACAGTACAACCCTGTAATGCATAAAAGTGGTGAATGAATAAAAAAAAAGTGGTGTGAGTATCACCTCCCTTAACTGAAACGTGAAATAAATGGCATCTCTGATCTCGAGTAATAGAAATGCAAATTTGTCAATAAGTCCTTGGAATTAAGTTAAAAAAAAAAAAAAAAAAAAAAAAAAAAAAAAGTCCTTGAAATTTAGAAAATAAAGGTTATGATACAGATACGTTGAAAAGACCCTCATGTCTTATTTTACTATTCATTTCACTTTTGAGAGGTGTTAGGCTGCCCACAATCGTGATCATACACGATCTTGCCACATCAGTTTTCTTTCTTTGATGACGATCAAGTTGTCATAGTCGGTGACCAAGTTAAAAAAAATAAAGCGTGTGTGTAAAATCGGTCAAAAAAATGACCGATTGTGTGTTTACATGTTGCTCTACCGATCTCGACCTCGTCTCCACAATGGTGTCGACCGACTTTAAAGTCGGTCCTTCCCCTCGAACGACCGATCTTTTTCAGCCCAATGTGGGCAGCCTTATGTTCGCTAAATTTTTTACTTGTATGTCAACATCACATTACATAAGGCATCTTTCTAGATATGACATGGTTGGCGGGAACAAGTGCAATTATGTAAAATCTTGTTTCTTTTTCTTTTCCCTATAAACCTTTTATAATAACAATTGACATTTTTATCCTTTTGCCTAACTCTACACCAACACATAATTTTGAATCGCAAACATGTCAAGGAAGAAGGCACCAGTACATACAACATAACATAACAATTATACATACATCAAAAACTTTACTTCCACATATAAATACATGTTCACATGACATCTACCCAAAATACAAACCATAACTTTAACATCCATATAGACATGTTTTAATGTCTACAGATTCATAACAAAATACCATCATACGAAATACATGTTTAAATTACTAGATGAACCCTTTACTAAGATTAACACTTTTATTTTTAAATGCCAAGAATACCTTTCTGCGACACTTTTGCAACTCTTTGCACTAACTTTCAAGACTTTTTTTTTTTTTTTCTCCAAATCTATGCCTTTTCAATCGTGATCCTTTATTTATGTTCGCAATGCATCGTAACATGTCCAATTTGTACAAATAACATAGACAAATTGATAAAACATATGACAAATCCACTAATCGTCATCTTTTTCATTTTACGTTGCATCCATATTTTTCATCCATTTCATTTCTTCTTCACAAACAGGGGCGGAGCCAGGAATTTTTATAGGGGGCTCGGATATTTTGGGATAGTGATAACGTTTAATGTTTTTTTCGAACCAACGATCGAATTGATAAACCTATTTGCATTCACATGACGAACTTGCACAATTAAAAATATCTTTATCATTATGGAAATTAACAAAACTTAACTATTTATCAGCTTGTTTTCCATAAAAGATGCTAACTTTTTAGTCCACTTAGCTAAAAATTTTGTTTATAAACAAAAAAAACAACGTTTAAATCTAAAATGAAGACTGAACAACCTGACAATTGTACTTGTACTTTCTTACCCAAACTACTTCCTCTTGATATGAATATACTATTCACCTTCTTCTCCAAACACCTTACAACATGATCTACTTATAATCAATATGAATGTGAGTACTTCTTGTTTTTGTTTTTTCTACCAGCATATGTATTTCTGTTCATACTTCCGAGACCATGAAAGAAGAAAAATCAAAAAAAAAAAAATCATAAAACATAACTGGTTCTTCAGCAGTGACGTCGTTGCAACAAAGTGTTATTTTCCGTCGAGCACAATCGGGATATGGAAGTAGGGAGATTTGATCACCGTTGCTAACAGACTTGAACCTTAGCAGGTGCCAAATTTAGAACTCGATGAAACATGGGCTGAAATTCAAGCGATAAGTTAAACAAGTTAGGCCAGTTATGCGTGGCTGAGCACCCACCAGCCACCCTACTGGCTCCGCCTCTGTTCACAAACATAACACTCACATGAACTATCAATGTAACCCTCACATGAAATTGATTACGATGACTTAAACTAAACTATTGTAATATTTATTAATAAGTGCAACGTTAGGATATTAGTGTTATAATTGTTGGTAAAATAAATGAAAAAATAAAGGTAAAAAGAAAATTATGTTGAAAGTAAGTGGCTTTTTTTAAAGAAATATAAGAAGAACAATTTTAAATGTTGTAATTGGTGGTAAAATGAATGAAAAATAAAAGTGAAAAAGAAAATTTATGTTGAAATTAAGTGGGTTGTAAAAAAATGGATGAGTGAATATAGGTTCAATAATTGAGGATAAGGAGGAAGGATCAAAGATGAGAAGGGGCACGGGGTTCATAATGGAGGAGGTTCACGATTGGTTCGCAATAGGGGAAAGGGGTTTTATTTATTATTTTTCTTTTATTTTTTTTTTCAAAGCAAGAGGTGTTTTTAGGAGAAATAAAAGTTTATTTGAGGACAGGAAATATAAAGAGAAAATTTTTATATAAACATTTTTTCCACTTTTATCAAAATGAATCATCTAAATTTGTTTTTTTTATCAAAATTGAAATTTTGGGCGAGCAAACATGGGGCGAGCAAGTATTTGCTTACAATGTTCTTTGTCTTGTAGCGAGGCGGAGAGCAAATGTGAGGGAGAGCAAAGCATTTGTTCTCCATGTTCTTTGTCTTGTAGCGAGAATATGTGAGTGAAATTAATTGGAGAGCAAATGGTTTGCTCGCCCAAAGTGTCGATTTTAATAATCTCTTTTAAAAGTGTTTATTTTTGTAATTGAGTGTTAGAAATGTTTGTTATGGTAATTGATTTTATTATAAATGTGCAATTGCAAATTATGAAATTTTGCGATTTTTTATAAATTTTTACGAAAAAATCTCAATAAAAAATTGAGTTAATTGCTTGAAAATATTATACTTGCCACTTTTTGTTTATTTATTTATTTTATTCATATTGTGTGTACTGAATTTTTAAAATTTTATTACTGTGTGTATTTTGTGACTATTCAATCCTTACTTTTTTTTTTAAATTTCAAAGAGTAAAATAGTCGTTTCACATGACTGAATAGTCACAAAATACATACAATAATTGAAATTTGAAAATTCAATACACATAATATGAAGAAAAAAAAGTTCAGTACACACAATGACAAAAATGACAAGTATGATATATTTTCAAGTAATTAACCCTAAATATTTGAAAAGTATATCGTAATGAATATCAAATAATACATTAATCGACATAATTTTTTTTTTTTTTTTTTTTTTTTTTTTTTTTTTTTTTTTAAATTTCGCATGTATATGAGATTAAAAGAGGTGAATAGTGTGAAAATATAGACAGAAAATATAACCATCTCAACAAAACTCACAATGTTTTTGGCCGAAAAAAGGTATTATAGACAATGTACGTTCAAAGTGAGGGTTTTTTTTTCCCCCTCACTTATCAACCCGACTATGATCTTCCTACAATTATCCAAACTTTTTCTGAAGAAATCATTCTCTTGTCTCGAAATAAAGCGTTTTCCTAAGATTTGTAGGGTAAAAAAATATGATACAACTACTTTGCTTGGGTATATCGAAACAACTATGTGATAGCTGATAAGAAATTAAGAATAGCTTATTGGTCATTGTATTGCAAGAAACTATTACTAGTAATTAGACCACACGTCTTTAAAACCATAGCCCAACATGCCATGATTCATTGAACCCACACTTAAAATTTCAATGACCTTTAGTTAGGGGGTGTTGATCGGTTCGGTTATCGGGTTGTTCGGTTTGTTTGGTTCGGTTAATTCAGTTAAAATTTTTTTTGGGTCAACCCAAAAACCGAACCGAACTGAACTAGAATTCAATCGAACCAAACCAAAAACCGAATTTGAATTCGGTTCGGTTCTTGGGTTGACCCGAATAACCAGAATTTCACTATTTATTTTTAAAAAATTAATAATTACATAGATATTCAACAAAAAAAAAATATATTTCAATCATAAAAAGTGTTTTTTATATTAAGATAACATTTTAATAGTATTTATATATATATATAAAAAAAAATATATACATGCATATGTAAATATTTAAAAATATATATATATTTATATGAATTCGTTTTCGGTTCACTTCACGATTTAGATTGCTAAACTCATATCCAACCCGAGAACCGAATTAGTAGTTCGGTTCGGTTCGGTTTTAGCAAATTCGGTTCGGTTATTAATTCAGTTCGATTATTTTCGGTTTGGTTCGATTTCGTGTTTCGGTTTATTCGGTCATTTCGGTTTTTTCGCTCACCCTTACTTTTAGTTGTAGATGACTTTGCCTAATTAGTTTATGGTATTGCAAATAAACACGATAAATTAACAAATTAACATTAGGTACTTACACCCAACATTATAGAATGATATCCCATGCGATGTGATTGAATCATGACTTATAGTAGTATACTTTAAAGGATCTACTATACCCACCCTTAAGCCTACATGTTTTGTATCTTCCACTTTTATTTTTTTTCTGTTTACAGTACAAGACAGTTTTTTATCAGTTTCGTACTTTCATGTTTACACTTTTTAATATAAAATAGAAAAATAAAAATCTCGTGTCCTAAACAAACAAAATTGATGCATAAGTGTCTAACCATCAACTTAAGAAGAATTCAGTTTCATATACCAAATTGAGTACTTATATATGTTAATAAATCAATGTTTTAAAACCAGAGTTGACCTGACTGGTTGAACCGGGAGCTAGTTTGGTCTTCGGAAGCGATTTGAGCAAAAAAAACCGTGTTCAGCTGGGAGCTTGGCCGGTTTGATTAAAAACTGGATTTTAAAACATTGGAATTAATCTTGTTTGCTGTGTGTGAAAAGACTAGTTTAGCGAATATTATGAACTACGTCAAGGACACGATATAACCAAGAAAACGACTACCACTACTCGATATTTTGTCCTTATATCGACACGACCCACACTAACCTTGTCATTAGCCACTTTAACCTGTTCCCATCTATTTCAAATGATCTGCTATGTGAAAATACATTCATGGACAAAATTTCAATATGTATACAATAAAAATGGACATAAGTATATAATGTAGAGGTGGCACAATGGGCGGGTTGGGTTAGGTAATGGGTCAAAATGGGTTTGGCTTAAAACGGGTCATTTTTAAAATCGCTCGAGGGATCGGGTCAAAACATAGCATGCTCGGGTCAGGTCAGGTTATGGTTGCCGACTTGCAAGTGCTACTATATAGCATAGATCGGGTTTATATCAGCATCAGAAAACTCACAATTCCGACATGACCCAATTTTTGATTTCCTCCTCACTCTCCTTAGTTTCTTTGATTTCACCACATAATAAGTCATACCGCCGAGAACTCCCGCCATTGTAACCGTCCCAAAAACCGTCACCAGTATCGCGGCTCCACGATGGTGTTTCCCAACTACTATATACGAAGATGATATAAAGGCCACTGTAGTACAACCAGATGCCAACCACATCAACTTATTAATCACCTCAACAACCCGTCTTTCTGACTTAATCTCACCCCTCACCACAGTGATCTGCACTACCACAACTGCTAACGATGTAAACAATGCAATAGCATTGAAGATGAAAAACACTTTAAAAGCTGCGCTGCTAACCATGATAGCTGTCCCATTATGCTCGTCAACACCACCAGGTACTGTGAATATGGCTGCAAATGCCACTGTGGCAAAGAGAACAGCTACTACAGTGACAGAGTTTGTGGCATTGTTGATCCCTTCACGGTGGAGTTTTCGGAGCTCTTTGGCTATTCCACTCATGTTCTTGTTTGTTTTCCGGGCTTGTTCTAGTTGGTTGTGGACATTGTTTCTGATTTCTGTGACGGTTTGTCTGAGCTCGTCTCGTGGCTGGTTTAAGTCATTTGCTTGTACAGCCCCGTAACGCGATAATATTTCGGTAATTTCTGAGGTTTCTTGAGAGAATGGTAGCCCATTCACGGTATCGAGAGCTGTTTTGTGATCTCTTGTCAATGCATTCACGTTTGTGTCACGGAGAAGTAATAACTCGGTTACTATCTGCACTCAGATATATAAAAACACAGAGTCAACCAATACTTACAACTTTACAAGCCATTTACTAAGAATGATGCAAAATAATACTATAGTTTGTACCAAATGTTTGAATTGTGACAAATTAAAAATGTCAATACAGTGAAAACCAATTGTAATCAGCATTTTCTTTTGTCTATGCTCACATTCTTGCAAAGAACTAGAAGCGGCAAGATGCACGTTGGGCGGGCAGGGTAACTGGTAAAATGGAAACATGTCGTCTAAGCAGGGTTGAAAAGGCATGGCCAAATTGGATTAATCTGCTAACACTTTTTTGCCATTTATTCTCTAAACTTGTAAGTATGGACATAAACAATATAGGTACAAAAAAAAAATCAAAATATTGAAGTTAAAACAATTGAGTAGATTGTTTAAGTCAAAAATTAACTTTGGGCGACTTTCAACCCATTTAACCCAATTGACTCAGATCCCCTTTTGCCAGCTCTTTTAAATTCACGAACATACGTCAAAACATCCACCTCTATTGAATATGACTGTCTAAAAAGCCTATCACTATGTGACTACATATCAAAATCCACCCATTAGCTAAAAGTCAATTTTATTAATACCTCAACCCGCTTCTTTCGTGTAGCAATGTGCAAAGCCGTGTTGCTAAACTTGTCAGGGAGCATGACAATAGCCGGATCAGCTTGAAGAAGCAATTTAACAACTTCACAACTAACACCTTTCACAGCCATATGCAAAGCAGTCTGACCTTTCTTATCAGTTCTTCTCGCCAGTTGAGGATCTTTCTTGAGCAATGCACTGACTATGTCTACGTGCCCCTGTCGTGCAGCAAAGTGTAATGCGTTTTTTCCGTTTGATCTTGGGACATCCACTAAGCTTGAATCTCTTGATAACAATTCATTGACTATGGATGAATGTCCTCTTACAACTGCGGTTGTAAGAGGAGTTGAATTCGATTGACCAACTGTTTTGCTCAGCTCAGGTTCATGGTCCAAAAAGATCTTGACAATCTCTGCATATTGTAAGATATTAATTGATACAATGTTTAAATACCAGAACATGGCGAGATGGGTGATCGGGGCTGGTTGGATTAAGGGTACGCCCTTTTAGTACAGGTCAGCATGGCCCCATTTTCGTTAGCTTGACCAGCAAACACTTTTCTTATCATGTATTTTATAAATAGTTCATTCATTCATTATGTTTAAAAAGAAAAAAAATTGGGTGACTTTTAACCTATCTGACCCATTCGATCCATTTGACATGTTAAAGATAAACACAACCAGAATCTACTCATTGATAAGTTAAGTTGCGAAAAATGCTATCTATACTAAACACATCCGAGTCAGATGGCTTTCAGTCCCATCTGGGTCAGTTTGCAGCAAAAATTCCATAAGATCCAGATACAAAAAATGTTGATTAAATTAAAAAGTTGATGATACAGGTTACAAAACGAAAACACAAAGCCATCTTTTTATGACTCAAATGTATAAAAAGAAGTACAATGACTCATGAAAATTTAGATCAAGCTGCCAACAATAAAGAATATATTACCTTGGTGACCTTCTCTAGCTGCGATATGCAACGGATCAAAACCTGACCTATTCTTCAAACAAAGTCCTTCTTTAGTAGTATACGGCAACAGTTCCTTCACAACCTCAGTATACCCTCTTTCCGCAGCTGTAAACAAAGCCGTTTCCCCCAACTCGTTCATTTCGTTAACGATTGACGACCTAATCTCCGCCACCTCAGCATCAAACTCAGCCCCTTTCACAGTCCTCAACATTTGCTCATTAATTTCATCAAGAATCCTCTTAACCGCCATCACGTCCCCACGTTGTGCAGCCAAATGAAGCTCAGTATCATTGTGTCTACCCGTCACTTGCTTCACATACTTCTTCTTGCTACCTTGACTCAACAAAGACTTCCCAGAACAAGAGCCTGATAATGTGTTGGAGGAACTAGTGTACGATAGTGACTTGCACGAAGGTGATGGATTTACCGATAGTTTGCCAGAATTGGATACTACTAATGCGGGTGTTCTTGGAGTAGGACCCAAACACGAGTCTGTGGACCTACGGGAAGGTGAGGGTGATGGATTTGGAGCTGTATCCGAACCCATGTCAAGATCCTTCTCATCTCCTTCATCATAAGTAATAAACATTTTCAATGATATATATATGTGTAATAACACAAGATTTCCATTTGAATGATACGGCATTAACTATCAAATTTTAATATGCAAGTTCCACAATAGCTATTTCAATTTCAAATATCTATTTCTAAGAAAACTCTTGATACAAAATTTTGTCAAAATATTCAATTTTCAAATCAGGAACTAATTTTAGCTGCTTTCTTTTGAATTTTGTTGTACCTACTTTTTTATAATACTGCAGTATGCAAGTAACATGCTATTACATGTAATATGATCTCCTTGCATCCCAAAATAAATGTCAAGTTTGTCCCGAAATAAGTGTTTATTTTGAAATTACAACCGATCAAAACACTTTGAAAGTTACAACCGATCAAAATATTTTCTAAAACAAAAGGATGAGATGCGACTGGTTAACAATGAAATAATAGTACTCTAATTCTGTGCTAATTCGAAAGTGGGCACTATGCAAAATGATAGTGGCACACTACGACTTCATCAAACATCACAAGTTTACTTAGCTATAGAAGGTCACTTATATACACCAAGGAAATATAATTGTTAGATCAAAAGTTTACATATAATGAGAATTAGTGAAACTTTTGTGATCCAAATTATCAATCACTTTATCCAATTATCAATGTAGGTATCAATCTTCTATAGCATGCAAAAAGATACGCAACTCTATAAAAGGCTATGATATTACGTATTATAGAAGTAACTTAAATACATTAGTGGCATGTTTGACACACAAGATTATGTTTTAAAAAGAAAAAACTAAACTAGTTACAATGTAAGCTTTGTTTAATAGACATAACTTATAAGAAACTTTAGAAAAATAATCTTTCATAATCTCTTAAAATCAAATTATACTTCATATAGATTGTAAATAATAAGCTTCTTATGTAGGTTTTCAAGTTTTTGTAAGTCTTTTCTTTTGTTCCTTTGGGTCCCTCTCTCGTTTAATTATCTTGTTTGATCAAGGTGGGACGCCTTGTATTGTATTTTGGTTGTTTCGGGGTTCCTTTTATAATATGTTGCCTTTCTAAAAAAAAAAAGATTGTAAATATAATCTTCATTTTATAACTTCCGCTCTATCTCCATCTACAAGTACACATCGAGTTCCAACGACACTTATTTTGACAAACGTACCCTAGTTTTGTTACACCAAGATGTAAGAATATAGTTATTTTCTAGAATGACAATCAAACATCATTTCGGGCTTCGATCATTTGATACCTAATCAAACATCATAAAGCAAACTATTCTAGTATCACCATACACATAATTAACACATCTCAATAAGTGCATGCATGTTTGTAAATGACAAAATGAATTAGGGTTACCTTCAAAGACGGTGTTCATTGTTGAGTATATTCAATATAAGAATAAGCATAATATGAATTCATGTAAAATGTAAATGTGTGAGAGATAGGGTGGTTTTCATGTGAATTCTGGTGAATTTCGATTAAAAGTGTTTCTCGTTGTTCGTTTATTAAAGTTTGTAAAGCACTTATCACACATGCCCTTCTAGTTTGAGTAATATACTTTGTCAAATGTTTGTGTAGCCTAGTATTTCTAGTAACAATACATATGTGGCGTGCATCTTATAAAAGATGTACCCCATATAATGTTTTGATGCTAAAAGTATACAATTATAGACTAGAAATGTTTTGTTTATACTCCAGGCTATGCCGAGTGGTCGTGAATGACCATCCGTGACCTCCCAGTCACGCGTCACGGTCATTTTGTTATAGTTTGATGATTCGCTCATCATTATGAAAGGCTGACAATCTGGGCTCCATGTGTTGCAACTATCCGTTAGGCAATAAAAAAAATTACAACACCTCATTTTTGAAATATAAATACCCGAAAACTTCACCATTTTATATACATCTTTTATATATTCTTACTTTCACAACAAATATATTGCATTCCTCATTATCTAAATGAATTTCGAAACGTTTATGTTGACCGACTCAGAAGAAGAACAAGAAATCCAGTAGGAACGTTAATTTTATTGGAAGAGCGGTGTCGTTTATTAGGAATATATGACGAGCAAATCGACCGACGATAAACCCCGTATATCGAGATCGTTATGGTGCTCATGATCGTTTAGTCGCCGCCTATTTTAGTGAGAACCCGTTCTACGATGCACTTACATTCTGAAAGAGGGTCCGAATGAATCGATCTCTTTTCAACTGGATAGTTCGGGAGGTAACTATTCATTGTCCATTATTTAGTGATAATGTTGACTGCACCGGAAAGAAGGCATTTCCTCGTTGATGAAGTAAAAAACTTCTCGTTTTTTTTTTTTTTTTTGGAAAATTTTGGACAAATATCTGCAAATGAGTGAAAAACTTCTAGTCTTTTTTTTATATTTTTTATTTATTATTTCTTTTTTGTAGTTATGTTATGGAAAATTTTGGACCATAGTATTTGAGGAAACCCACTGTGACTGATGTTGTTAAGCTTTAAATCACGAAGAGGTACACGAGTTTTCGGAGACGTTAGGAAGCCTTGACTGTACAGATTTGGAGTAGTTTGGTTGTCCGAACGTATATAAAGGGTCATATGTTAGACGTGATCATGGTTCAAATTCATTTATATTGTTGGAAGTTGTTGCTTCACAAGACTTATGGATATGACATGCTTTCTTTGGTGTCTCTGGGTCCAACAACGACATCAACGTTCTGCAACAATCTCCTTTATTTAACGATTTGAAACAAGGAAAAGCACTAGAGATTCCGTTTGTGTCTAACGACGTCACATACCCATGGAGATACTATCTTGTTGACAGGATATATCCATAATTGGCGACACTCGTAAAATGATTCATAGTCATTTGATGATGACCATAAGCGAATAATGTATAAGAGAATGCAGGAATCGACAAGGAAAGATGCGGAACGAGCGTTTGGTGTTCTGAAGAAGAAATGAGCTATACTAGCCAATCCCGCATGACGGATGAAAAAAGACAGAATAATGAATATGATGTATACATGCATCATATTTCATAATATGGTTCGAAAAGACAAAAAAAAAGACGATATCTCTCAAATGGTTCCCAGAAGAATCACATCAACCGGACGACCTCATACGATCCGATGAACAAGTGCAACAAGTAATGAGGTACATTAGATCTTCACAAGCGCATCAAAACCTTCGTGCCGATTTGGTCGAGCACTTGTTTCGTAATATTTAATTTTAGTTTACGTTTTTTATTTATCTATATATTGTTTTTAATTCCATATGTTTATGTGTTTATATGTAATGTTTTTTAATTTTTGATTTTTTTTTAATTTCGTACGTTTACGTTTTTAATTTCGTTCGTTTAGGTTTTTAATTTCGTATGTTTTGTTCAAATTTACGTTTTCAGTTTATAAATATAGAGTATTTAATTAAATAAAAAATGAGTATGAAAGGTGACGGAAGGTGATCAAAACATATGTTTGGTGAAAGGGAGTGAGACGAAGTGATAGGAGAGAGAAAGCTGAGGTAACACTGAGATGGTGGTGAGTTGCTCACCAACCACTCCCTTTAGCCTTAGTGAAGAGCTTTAGGGTACGTTTGGTATAAAGAATTTCAAAGAAATGAAACGAGTTAGAAAATAGAAATTCAGAGAATAAAAATCAGTGGAGAATTTTTTTCAAATCTAATGTTTGGTAACAACATATACTTGACCCGAGAAATGAAAAAAAAAATAAATAATATTTTGTCATATGAGAGACTCACATGTATTTGTTGATTTTTTTTTTAAATGTATATTTTTTTTAAATAACAATTATAAAAAAATATAATTTTTATTCTAAGTATTTAAAATATATATATATTTTCAAAGTTTTTATTATTTTTAATTTATTTTTAAAAAATTAATTTAAAAAAATTATTAAAAAAAATTATTTTGGAAAAAATTATTTTAAAAAAAATATGTTTTTTGAAAATTTTTATTTTTTATAAAAATTATTATTTTTTAAATGTATTTTTTTTCTATAAAAAAATTAACAATTTTTTTTTTAAATAATCTATATGATACTAAAATACACATGTAAATTTAAAAAGATAAATACGTATTGTAAAAAATATATGACAAAAACTAACTATTTCCATTTCCCCAATTTCCCAACTAAAAGTGATGGAAATGAAACTTTAAAAATTACACTACCAATTCTCTATCAATTCTCTCTAATTCTCCACCTTTTGATTTCTCTCATCTACCAAACAATGGAATTCAATTCATTCTCATTTCTCTTGTCTCATTTCTCTATACCAAACACACCCTAAGGCACGTTTGGTAGAGAGAATTTCAAAGAAATGAAATGAAGCAGAGAATAGAATCTCAGAGAATAGAAATCAGTAGAGAATTCTGTTCAATTCTAATGTTTGGTAAAAACATAGATTTGACCCGAGAAATGAAAAAAAAATATTTAAATTATTTTAAAATTTTTATCTTTTTTTTAAATTTATTTTTTTAAAATTTATGTACTTTCTTAAAAAAATTATTTTTAAAAAATGTATTTATTTAAAAAAAACTTGTTTTTTTTAAATATTTTTTAAAATGTATTTATTTAAAAAAAACTTATTTTAAAAAAAATATATTCTTTTTAAATTAATTTTTTTAAATTAATTTTTTAAAATGTATTAAAAAAACGTGTTTTTTTTAAAAAAAATAATAATTTGTAGACCAACCAATTCTCTCTTGTACCCCACCATTTCCATACCAATCGCAAAGGAAATCAAAGAAACCAAAATACAAAGGCATCCAACTCTTTGAGAATTTCGATTTCTCCGCTTTTTTATTTCTCCATCTTACCAAACAAGAGATATGATGCCATTTCCATTTCTCTACCTCTATTTCCTTAACCAAACACGCCCTTAGTGTTTAGTTAATGAGAAATACATCACAAGAGCATCTCAATTACAATAGTAAATATTCAATCTCTCTCTCAAGTCTCAACTCATTGCTCTAATGATAATACATTTTTATCAAAATCTCATTTCTCAAATCTCATATATTAAATTTTCAATAGGTTAAGTGATCGCTTGAGCAATACTAACATGTTGTTTAACTAAATTATTTTCAAACTTCACTGTAAATGCATCAACTTGTATCTAGCCTCTTATTCAAGATGCTCTAACGAGAAAGCTAACCAATCTCCGTCCATTCTTTATAATCATGTTTTTTCTTTAAGTTACAACGATAAAGGAACAAAGGTTTAAAAGGTCTGCTACTCTTTTAATCCTCGCTTCCTTTATCCAAAAAGTAGTAGTTCGATTAAACCTTTGTTCCTTTATCGTTGTAACTTAAAGAAAAAAAAATGATTATAAAGAATGGACGGAGATTGGTTAGCTTTCTCGTTAAAGCATCTTGAATAAGAGGCTAGATACAAGTTGATGCATTTACAGTGAGTTTGAAAATAATTTAGTTAAACAACATGTTAGTATTGCTCAAGCTATCACTTAACCTATTGAAAATTTAATATATGAGATTTTGATAAAAATGTATTATCATTAGAGCAATGAGTTGAGACTTGAGAGAGAGATTGAATATTTACTAGGGTTATAGGTCAAAGATGTTACTAAAGTTTACGTGAAAGTTCACCTAAGTTACTAAAGTTTTTTTCGTTACAAAGATGTTACTTAAGTATACGGGTTTGTCATTTGGGTGAGATGCTCTTAGACAATCTCTCTTTTATTAAATCACAAAGCATCATTATTTGCTCAAGGAGTAGACTTGAAAAGTCAAGTCTTCCAAGTCTTTTGGTCACTAGCTAGCCAATAGAAAAATATTATAAATACCACTTTTATTTGGTGCATTAATAACTCTATTATCGATTGGACTATAGGGAAGAAATTAAAATGTCATGCTATATAGATATGTGAATACAATAATATCAATTGTCTTTTTTCTTAAAGTTGATTGATATGTTTCAAACGATATAGGACTATAGGAGTACAAAATATCCTTGTTAAATTGTTTATAATTGTTTAGGTATGCCTATTAAATGAAATGATTTTATTTTTAACAAGGATAAAAACAAGAGCCGACACTGATTTTAAATTTCTTAAAAGATATAAGTTACACTAAACAAGTAATCCCGCGACAGCATCACTTTGTTGCTAAACACGTTAGAATTCCGTTTTCACCAATATTTAACAGGTCGCAAATTAGCCTGGTGCTCATATAGTTTATTTTTCTTATTCGCTGCAAAATTAACAACCAAAAGTCCGTTATTATTGGAATATTTCTATAAGTATTTTTGGAATCTAAATCATTACATTCTGTTAGAAAATGGTAAGAAAGAATTATATTGATAACATTTCATGGATAGATCCCTTGCAATTTTGTCGGTAATCTATACTAATTTATAATACAATTGGTACTTGCTTAAAATGGAAGACTTAAAAAAATTCAGATTACATACTTACTTATAAGGGAAAGAATTGTGTTACTTTTGCTATCAAATAAAACCACCAAAACTAATAAATACACTGGTTAATGATTATTAAAAATATGTAACCACTAAAAATTATTACTATCAATAATTATTATTAAAAATGTGTAACCGCATCCACCATATAAATCCACAAACCATTTCATATCTCTCACACACATATCTAAAACATTTACACACATCATGTCATCCTACCACCGAAAGGTTTGTTTCTTCTAAATTTATAAACTGCTTTCCTATCGCTCTTCGATTTGCTCTTTTGATCTTTTCCATAATCTTTTTATGTAGTGGTGGGTATGATGCTTTTGAAGCTGCTCAGAAAAGCTGTCTAAATTCAACACTAGCGAATTATTTTCTAAATCCTTCGTATATGTGGCGAGCACATTGGCCATGCTCTGCAAGTGGCATCACCTCTTTCACATCTTTAATCAATCCCTATGACAATAGTAAAAACAACATTTTTTAGTATTCAAAGTTATTAAGTGGTTGTAACAACATTACTAAATGATGTGTTGACTAATACCTTGTGTTGGTCAGATATGAGTGTCAAACCGTGTCCTCTTGGAATTTCCAAATCATCACCCAATAACTGTAAAAACCAGGTCTAATTGTCTTTATTCTCCACTGTCACGACAACCCATGCGACAAGAAATATGTTGTTATTCCCGCCTCTACCAACTGCTGTTAATATCTCCCCATGGTTTGGTTTTTTTTAAAAACATCCATCCAAAGCAAGTATCCTACGACATCCTAATTTCCAACCTTCTTTCAAACCACTGAAACATACGTAAAATCTGTCAAAGTACGTCTTTGCATCAGGATTAACCGTCACACCTACTTTAACTAATACCCTCATTTGAGTCCACTAACGCCTTTGCATATGACCTACGTAATCCATAGTGATATTGGATAGTAGCATCCCTCTCATTCAATGCATATAACTTAGCATTCCTACACTGGTTAAGGCTAACATGGCATTTGTATTTCCTTAAAACTAGTTCAGCTATATTGTTAATAGTGATATTAGGATTCATCCTAATCTTATCTCCAAATTGCTTTCCTATCCATTTATAATTCACAAGCCTGCCATAATGGAAACTTCTAACACAAGTGTGGTTATCCTTCAATGAAATAACTTGAAATGTATATTCTCCCCTCAGCATCTTCCTGTAACACCTCCAAGGGCAATCCGAGTTGCCAGCCTTCTCTGAAGGATACTTGTGGTACGAAGTCTGCTTGCCTTTACTTGGATCCTTAAGTGTCTCTTTTCGTTGACCACATTTTGCAATAACCTTGTTTTTTGTGCTCCTCTGAAACCAAAGTGAGAAACCATTTGCCAATGCATAATACGTAAGGCACTCTTTAAAAGTATCAACATTTGGGAACTTCTATCCAAGCTGTGAATTGATACAAACAAACAATGTAGTTAGCGGAACAGTATAGTTAGCATGTGTTAAAGTGAGTTGGTAAACAATATTTACTAAGAAAATGTAAAAGTATTACTGTTGATTTCTTCAGTCTCCAATGAGTTTGATCATCATAAATAGGGTACTTGTCATCTTTTTTGGATTTTTGAACGACGTAAAAAGGTCTGTTATCCCAACTCCACTACCCTTTAAATGCTTCAGCAAAGCTTCCATGTACCTTTCATGTTGCCTAACTAATGGTCCTAGACCATTGGGTCCTGCTGCATCAACCTCTTCCTGTGTATCATTGTCATCTTCATCATTTCCTTCTTCGGCCTCGTGCTCATCAGATGTAGTGTGTTTGTCTTGAATTGTCCTCTTTCTCAGTTGGATAACCTCATCTTCACCATTACTAAGATAATCATCGGACTTATCGGATTTACATTCAGAGTCATAAGACTCATACCCAGATGACTCATGACCACACTTATAAATGTTTTCTTCACTTTGACTCTCAGAATCTGAGGATACACGAGGATTAGTATCAATGTTTTCTAAACTTTCAGTCTCAAAATCTGAGGATACAGGAGGATTAGTGTTCTTTCTTATGATTATACCACTACCCCTACGAACATTGGTTCTATTATTTTTTGTTGCCTTCTTTTTTCGTGCCATAACAGACTTTCCTTTATCAAGTTTCTTTTGCCTAGCTAGCACAACATCTGATATATTACCATCTGATTGACCATCAACATGCATATCATCTACATTATCATCCTCTCTACCCTCAACCCTATCTGGTAAAACATCATCAACTACCACATCAGTAACCCTATCAAGAACCTCATTGTCCACAAACCTATCATTGTCCATAGCCCTATCAACAACCTCATTGTCCACAGCCCTATCATTGTCCATAGCCCTAACAAGAACCTCATTGTCCACAGCCCTATCATTGTCCATAGCCCTATCAACAACGTCATTGTCCACAACCCTATCTTCATCAACTACCACATCATCTGCTATTTTATCAGTTGTAACATTGTACTTCTTATATACCCCATCTTTAGTTAGGATTGGGTAATCATATGTAAACTCATCTTGATAGTTCCACACTTTAGTAAATGTAACTTTACCCTCAAAATCCTTTCTAAGTGGTCTATCCTTAAGCAGAGGAGACCTTAAGTAAGGAGATTGTGCTTCTTCCTCAGCCCAAGCAACCAAGTCCTCACAAGACATATTACCGGCATCTTTTTTCATCTTATCATGTTTCTTCTTTTTTTATGTAACTTTAGAGTCAGAACTCTCTAAACACAGGTTGTGGTGGTAATAGGGTGCTAAGTTTTTGGGTGAATGAGCAACATACAATTATATTCTCTTATGCTGTTGACCTAGATCATATAACGCATGGACATCTGCATCCCTTTCAATGATTTTTAACCCTCCACTATCAATGTCTAACTCAGGAATGCACATGAACAAACCCCATATATTATTCTTAATCTTAGCAACTAAAATATCTAACAGTGGGCTAAACATAATTCTATCAGTTGTTGAGGCCTACATTATTATCTCTCTACCGTAATCATACCTTAAGGGATCAAACATAAACATACCATTGTAGTGTATTTTGAACACCACATCAAGTGGTACTTCCATGAGACATGTATAGATCCAAATAATATAATCAAAACCCTAATTTCAGAAACCCTAAAAAACATAAAAATGTTTATGATAAATTAATACAATTGGGGTAATAAAACATTAAATACAAATAAGGAATATACTTTTTGTCTTGAAAATTTATGGAATGCGATAGTCAATTTCTAATTTTTAAAGTGGTTGACGATTTAGGGTTTGGTAAAGAATTTGGGGATCTTGAAAGTGATATATCAATGGCAGTGAGAATTGTGTGGTTATAAGGAGGATAAGGTGTACTTTTTAATGATAACCTAGTACTAAGGTTATCTACATGTGCAAGGAGTGTGTTGGGAGGGATGCAAAGTGTGTTTTCTTTCCAGCGTGTAAGTCCAAGTAAGATGTATCAATTTAAAAACCGGATACCGGTTGGGGAAGTGAAAAAATGCCCCATAAAAGACAAAATAGTCGACTAAAATGGACAAACAAGTTTTTTTTTTTGTTCAGTACGTGAAACTGACTTTTGTGGCAAGTATAGTGCTTTAATAGGTTACTATCCCTAAAATAAAATAAAGCTTCTAGCAAGATGCTAGAATAATAATTACAACGGTTGGCGGAGTCAGAAAATTTTGCTCGAGGGGCACACTTTAATAATTTTTAGAAACTACACTACAAATTGGCTATAATTTTTTTCGATAAAACGTCACTTGCCCGTTGTGACCCCTCCTTGTCTTCACATTTGCTTACATATATAGATCCGTCGCTAATCTGTCTTCAAATTTAAATTATTTGAGATTATAAGCATATTATTGCTAGTTAATATGATTAGATTTTATTCCTAGTAAATCATAATTTAAAAATAAAAATAAAATAATAATAATAATAATAATAATAATAATAATAATAATAATAATAATAATAATAATAATAAAGTGATGTTTAAAAAAATAATAATAATAATAATAATTAAAAATAATAATAATAATAATAATAATAATAATAATAATAATAATAATAATAATAATAATAATAATAATAATAATAATAATAATAATAATAATAATAATAATAATAATAATAATAATAATAAGATTGGTTTTACCATAGCGGATATTGGATATGGGTTTCTCCCCTTCTCTTTTTCTTCTTTTGGAGAACTTGAGAAAGATGCAGTCACCTTACTTAAGCGTATTCGACGATTCTCCATGACCCAGGACATTGGAGCGCGTGCACCAGTTCATATCTTTAATAGGATTGGTTTTACCATTGCTAGAGGTGTGGGGGCTCAGTTGATTTTGAGGCTCCCCACTAATTTTTTGTAATCCTATGAGTTTTTAATAATAATAATAATAATAATAATAATAATAATAATAATAATAAGAAAGTGATGTTTAATAATAATAATAATAATAATAATAATAATAATAATAATAATAATAATAATAATAATAATAATAATAATAATAATAATAATAATAATACAGGTTCATCGCCTTTGACGCAATCCGGGTTGATTGATTTTATACCAGGGCGAGCGATCAGTGATGCTGCACAGCGTAAACGGGTCAAGTACGATGCCAAATGTGCGGATATTGGGTATGGGTTTCTCCCATTCTCTTTTTTCTCTTTTGGGGAACTTGAGAAAGATGCAGTCACCTTACTCAAGCGTATTAGACGTTTCTCTATGACTCAGGACATTGGAGCGCGTGCAGCAGTTCATATCTTTAATAGGATTGGTTTTACCATTGCTAGAGGTGTGGGGGCTCAGTTGGTTTCGAGGCTCCCCACTAATCTTTTGTAATCCTATGAATTTTTAATAAAAGTGTGATTTATAATTAATAATAATAATAATAATAATAATAATAATAATAATAATAATAATAATAATAATAATAATAATAATAATAATAATAATAAAAGAAATCAAACCCATTCGTTGGGGAAATAATAATAATAATAATAATAATAATAATAATAATAATAATAATAATAATAATAATAATAATAATAATAAAGAAAAAAAATTTGCTACTTTTTTATTCTTGCTTCCTTTATAAGTTCCTTTATCCAATAAGTAGTCATTGGAGTAGACCTTTGTTCCTTTATCATTGTAACCTAAAGAAAAAACATGATTATAATGGATGGACGGAGATTGGTTAGCTTTCTCGTTAGAGCATGAATAAGAGGCTAGATACGAGTTGATGCATGTATGGTAAAGATTGAAAATAATTTAATTAGTTAAGCAATAGGTTAGTATTTCTCAGCCAATCACTTTAATCTATCGAAAATTTAACATCTGAGATTTGAGAAATGAGATTTAGATGAAAATGTATTATCATTGGAGCAATGAGTTGAGAGAGAAATTCAATATTTTAAGCAAATTTTGTAATTGAGATGTTGTTTGACAATTTGTCGTCTAATATATCATAAAGCATCAATTATTTGCTTCAAGAGTAGACTTGAAAAGTCATGTCTTTTAAGGGTGCGTTTGGTTTGCTACATGGAATCACTATAGGTATGACTTTGATATAAAGAATGTACGAGATTCGGTATGACAATTTCATTAATTGTGTTTGGTTTGTTTTTTGAGACATGGGTATCAAAGATTAGTTGGTTTATTTAAATAATAATAAATAATTTTTTTTAGTAGAAGATTATATAGTGGTGGGGCTAATTTTGAATTAAATTTGTACTTTATGAGTATGAGAGAAAAAAAAAGATAAATAATTACTTGTTTTAAAGAGAAAAATATGATAGAATGAATGATAGATTCATAGACACCCATATGGCCTTCTATCATTTTTGATAGATGCTATGGGTTTGATACCATCATTACATCATAACAAACATTATGTATCACTTTGACTCCCATACCTTCATTCCCATATACATCAACCAAACACACCCTAAGTCATTTTGTCACTATAGTCAATAGAAAAAATATTATAAGCACTTTTATTTAGTCCATTAATAATTCTATCATCGATTGGACTATAAGGAAGAATTTAAAATGACATGTTATATAGATGTGTGAGTACAAAATATCAATTGGCCTTTTTCCTAAAGTTGATTGATATGCTTCAACGATATAGGACTATAGGAGTACAAAATATCCTGGGTAAAATTGTTTATAATTGTTCGGGTATGTCTATTAAATGAAATAATTTTATTTTAACAAGGATAACAATAAGATCAGACACGGATTTTAAGGTTAAAAATAGTGATGGTGACTCACTCGCTATCATCTCAGCGTCACCTCAGCTTTCTCTCTTCTCTTACTTTCACTCACTCCTACTCATCATACATATGTTTTTGTCACTCTCACTCACCTTTATAAAAATATATGCCACTAAATATACACACACTCACAATATAAATAAAAAATAATTACTTTTTGGAGTGATGCCACATTTGTGAGCTTTAACACTCTGTTCGGAAGATTAGTAAACAAGAAAAAAGAAAAGAATATGAAAGAAATTGAAAAATAAGGTGTTCTCAAGATTTGTTGAGGGAATAAAAGGAGAGGGACGATTTATGTAATTTATTTTTGATTAAATGATAATGATGCCTACAATAGGATGAATAATAAAATTTAATATTTTAATAGGAAATTAAAAGTTTGTTGCTTACAATAAAAAAACTTGGCAAATTTGTTGATTTTTTACACCATTTGTCTAATAATTTAATATTTACATACTTTTTAAAAGTGTTTAGACACATGTGTGAGCAAATGACATGTTTTTTGTAGCAGGTTCATGCGATAATGGGATAAATAAGTTATTACGTTGGAATTTGATGATTTTGTATTTACAGTTCATCTTGCGAAATTATTCATAATTGTTGTCACTATTAGCAAAGTTTTTCTTTAAATACTCATTCGTTAGGCAATTTCCAACTATGCCTTTCAAAATCTTCAAATTTGAAGGATAGAAAAGCATTTTTGTGTACATTCAACCTTAAAAAAACTCATCTCCAACCATATACTCTGAATTTCAAATTCAAACATTTCATGTTCAATTAATTGAAGAATCTAAATTAATTGTCTAATGATGAATTAAATGTTTGTGATTTTAGTGTTATCAACTCGGTAATTGCGATTTACGAGGGACAAATGTGATTTTATATTATGCTTGGATACGAGTTATAAAAGTGTGGAATGCACACTCGTATGCGCTAATATGTTTCCACCATGACAAAGAAGCATATGTCAAGGAGGTTGTGCCCTCTTGCGGGGTCAAGGAGCAGTGCCAAATGACTTACCTGTTTTTCTCTCCTTTTCCCATACTATTATTGTGACTGTTGGTTTTTAACCAACTTTAACCGCCATATTAACTGTCAAGATATCTGGTTTTATAATAGACATATCTGGTCTCTTCCGTACATACGAAACACACACAATTCTCTCAGTTTTTCTTTATTCTCTTGTGCCTAGAAACAAAGTGTTATTCTTGAATTATCCCGGGATTTCATAATACCCTGGCATCTAAAAGATCGAAATACTTTATACGAAAAAATGACCTTACACGATTTTAAAAAATATTTAAGATTGTCATCACAACCCTTACCCAATATCCAACATGAAATAGTACGTGTAACAATAAGAGTTTTGGAAGATGAATTGTGATCCTTCATATATGGAGGATTTCTAGCACTACTCCAAAAAATCTCTAAATATGGTGGATGGTTGGAGATGCATAATGTGTCACACCCCCAAATTACCTGTTTTGCAGCGGAATGGAATTCCTGGGGATTGACTGTCATAGCATCACAATCACAGTTATATTGAACGACCTAAAGTGTCGTTTGAAAAATACATCGTTTGATTTAATAAAATAATCAGAGTTACAAAGTATAGGTCCCAAATGAAAGTTACTATGCACGGAAAATAAATTTAGTACAAGTCAAACGATGTTTTTAAAGTGTATCAATCCCATGTGAGACGCGTCGTCACCGCGACTCTATGATATGTCCACATGCATGCCATGAAGTATGCCTTAGATACCTGAGATAAAACATGCTTAAAAAGGTCAACACAAAGGTTGAGTGAAATCCATAGGTTTAATTAATTCGTTTGAACACAATCATCGTAGTGTGAGTTAAATTGTTTCACACTCATCGTTGAAAACAAAATCGTATTTATTTCACTAAGTTCATGACACCAAAGCGTAAACATCGCACCAATAAAAATTGGTAATCATCGTTTCATCGCCGCCCTAATAGGTAAACTTGCCAATTTACCTTAATGATTCAAATATAGTGCGCTCGATTTCCCCTAACTGGGTCAATAGGAGCGGGAGTGTTAATTCCAATAGGCCTATTCACAATATTCGCGCTCACTCGCAAGTGACTAATGGTTCATGATGTAGGGACTTCGAACATGGCAAATACTTAGTGACAATAAAACATTCGGTTATAGCATACAGTTCAAAGCATTTGTGTTCGATTAAAAATGTAGCATGTATCTCCCCCAAGAGTTTGTAAAACAGTTAAAAGAGTAAAAGTGGGGCTATGAACTCACCTGTTGCAATGATTAAGATGACAAAAGTGGATACACTGAAATGTAGCGTGAATCTCGAAAATGACCTATTATGAATGATATGATATGTAATAAGTCATGATGTAATGTTATGCATGCATTTCGTATGTTATTTATACCATTTGTGAGTTTTGAAAATAATACTTATCGTCGAAAAATACTCTTTTGACGTCTTGACCATTCTTAAATAACTTTACAAGTATTTACGTCAAAATGTCATCCTACAATAGTTTCTTAATGATTTATAGTGAAATTATCACTTTTCGTCGTAAAATAAAGTCGTCGGAAATTTCATAAAAGTGACAAAAATGGCTTCGAAAAGCTAGTCGTAAAATGGTGCACGTCGAACGTTAGGAAACGAACTCGACGGTTTTGAAAAGCTTGTATCAAAATCTAAAAGTTTTAGTTCATGAGTTTTCGTCATAGAGGTCTCGAACATAAAGATAATAGAGGTTAAATATGGTGATTTTGTCTAAATGTTGTTTAAAATGAGTTTCGGCAAAGTTTATGCAACCGTAAATAATTTATTACAACTCCGCTATACAAACGGTTGGTCGTTTTGAAGAATATGCTCGATGATCTCGATTTTATTAGAAGACATTTCGTTACAAAAAGTTCTACGTCCTTGTTAAAAATAGCCTTCAACATGGTCGTTTTAGTTACCGTAACACTTGTCTCGTAAAAATAATATAGTTTTTCTAAAAATAATAGTTACGGCAATTTTATGAAAACGTGTATATCTTAGTCGTTTCAAATCCGTTTTCTACGTATTATACGTCCTTAGCTTCGTATCAAAGTATACTAATATATTTTTGATAAGTAGAAATAATTTATAAAGCTTAAGACTCGTTTTTGACTCGTACAAAACTAAAATAGGTTGCTGAAATTTTCAGGACGTATATATTTCGTCGTCAAACTTGAAAAATTCATAACTTCTTTGTTATAACTCCGTTTTAATCCGTTCAAGCGGCCACGGATTCGTTTTAATGTATATTTTCTAATTATCTAGGCCAAAAACTCATGTCTACTGTCAGATTTTCCAGAAATGCAAAACAAGATCAGACTACTTTTAATACTTGTCGAAAATAGTTTTTCTCGTACTAAACCTATTCCAATCCCTTCAAATCAACTCCGAAGCTATTCTAATCCTACCATACACCTTCTTAGGGTGTCATGGGTTCCTAAACATCATCAAGACCAATATATAACAAGGGATAAATTATAGGATGACTTATATAAGTAAAACTCTAATAAACAATGTAAAAATGGTATAAATATCCATAAATCTTGCATGCTTTGCTCAAAAATGATGAGATAAACATGAAATGATAATGAAAGATGTAAAAATGAAAATGATATGCTTATATGGTTCGTTAAAGAGTTTCATGGTTCGGAAACAATTTGTGATTTATATTTCGAATTCTAAAAGTTGTCATAAGTTATAAATAAGCTGCTAATTTTCAAATAAGCATTTCAACAGCCATGTCGGGTTTTCGTTGGGCCATAAGGCCCGATATGGTTTTTATATGTTTATTTAGGACCCGAAATAGATTTTAAACCAAATTTGTTAAAGTCGATTTAGTAAAGGTTCGTATAGCTTATTTTATGTTTGCTAGTCCATGTTTAACGTTCAAAATCACCACATAAGCATAACAACTCATGATAGATTATGCTAGTTCATAATAGTCAAGTGAAACCAGGTTTTCTATAATGTTTTCATTTATACGTTTGCATAAAAACTCGGCTAGGCATATGTTTCGCAAACTAAAGATTTAACGAAATGAAATATAAAAGACATGAGTTTGAGTTTCCTTACAAGAGTGTAGTGTGTTTGAACGGAAAGGAAGGACCAAGGAACTAGCACTTCGACTAGTGTTTCAAAAACCAACCCGTTAGCTTCCCAACTTTAAACCCGAAAAAAAAATACTTTCATTCTTCTTTCTTTGGATCGAAAGAAACCACAAGGGAGAATGTGTAGGTGTTTTGAGTGAGTTTATAGTGAAAGTGATGAGTTTGGGTGGTTTGTGTGTTCGTTTATATATAAAAAAAAAGGAGAAGTTTTTTAAGTTCTAATTTATCTAGTACAAATGTACTTGTTTAGCTACCAAGTTGAGATTGAGTGAAGTATTGGTGTGGTTTTCGTGTGACAGTAAGCCAAAAGGAAGGGACCATGTCATTGTTTTAACATATATATTGCCACAATTTATACATTATATATAATGACCAAAGGGTGCGTTTATCTTACTGTGACAAAAATGATACATTTATTTGTTTTGCTTACATGTTGCAAGAAACAACATGGATGCGTTTTGTTTATTACACGCAAAGTAGGAGTCAACATTTGTAGGCTTGATATTATATTAAGTGTTGCAAGATAATAACTAAAAGGGTGCTTTTGTGACTTGTGAGTTTTTGTGTGGAAAATGTAAATGTGTATGTAAAAGAAATTAAGTGAATGTAACTTGTATATACTTGTGAAATTAGGGTAGTATTTAAGGTAGTTTTAGCTAAAAGTAAACTTTAATGGATCAAAGTAAAGTATATTGAGATCATTTAAATTGTAAAAATATATTTCTTGTAAAATTTGAGTGAATAAATATTTATCGTGTAGTTTTTAAGAAAAGCGTCGTAATAATATAAATTTAACAATTTATATACAAAATAAATTTAGAACACTAGGTAAACTCAAAATATTATATTTATAAACTAAATGCAAGTATAAAAATATATCGGGATCATTTTTGGAAGTATCGGATTAAATGTTCAAAATAATAACTTACGCGATAGCGTTTATAAAATTTACGCGTTTAATGTGAAATGCAAATTCATGAATGAACTAACATGATGAAATTGATGTTAATGAAATGTAGACTAAACTTAGTCTATATGAAATGTCCGTGATGATATGATCATGAATTCGCCGCTAAACCATTTAGGTTACGCGAATTTGGAACACGCAAACCTAGTTTACGATAAATGCTGAAATAGTGAACTTGAGAAGTGACCTGAAATTGCGAGTTGTCACATAATGGTACTCCATTCTTCAAATATGGAGAAAAATGCATTTGAAGAGAATGGTACAGCCTTAAGAATATAAACTAGTTTTTTTTTTCAAACACCGACTTCATTAAGAATATAAACTTCTAATATAAAGTTTCCCTTTTGTGACCATTGAACAACAACAAAACTCTTATTATCTGATTATATCGATTGAAATAGTAGTAATCCTTTTTTGATATTCGGATGACGACATTTTTATTAGATTATGGATTTAACAAAGCAGCCAAACAACCTTTAATGATCAATAGAGACCAAACAAAATAGCAAAAACTACCTTGCATTTTTTCCATTTTAAGTATAACCATTTCGATTTAAACGTAATCCTTATAGTAGCCACCGTACACTGTGTTCCCAATTGCCGTTTATAACTAATTTTTGTTAGAACATTGTAAACCCGTAAGTATAAATTTATTGATGACCATTATTTATAATGGTAAAACCCTAATTCCCAAAACCCACAAACCAGGCTTGGGCCTAATTATCCACAAATAATTTTGTGCAGTTTACCCAATCATTAAAGGTGCAGTGAAACTCCTCAGCTTTCCTAAATTATTGAGGGACACTAAGATATGCGAACATTTCCCTTGGCTTCTATTCCATTCTCACTCAGTGTGCTCATTTCTACTTGCATAAGAATTGGAACTTCTTGATTGTCCGACATTCTGTCAGTAACATGTCCGCCAGTTTTCTAAGAAGCTTTCTACAGCTCCAATGCAAACTCTAGTCCCCAAACCACCTCGTCCATAGCTGGTCGTTCGCAACCTTCTTAATGTAAACAGCTATTCGCTATTGAGGTCCTACGGATCTTGGATCAATCATGGATAAACGTGTATATTGAAAGAGTATGAGTATGCACATCAGATTTGTGCAGTGACTCGTTTACAACATAGGGTGGGTTTGTTTTATGATAAACACACAATATTTTATTAACAACACTAAAAACAATACATGTACATACATATTTATAGTGTACCAATCGGTATGTTTGAACCGATGTGTCTATTCAAAGGGTTATGTTCCAAATGACATGCCCTTTCACTAAATACAGGAAATAACTAACTTTCTATAACCGCCATTTAACTAACTAAACGGTTACAAACTTTCTATCTAACATATTCCGTCCTTCGTCTTTCAAGACTTATGATTCTTGATTAAATCGATTCCAACATTCACTCCCCTAATCAAGACATCATAATCTTAACTCTGTTTCTTGTTCATCTTTGATTGCAGCCTTGCTCCTTCTTCCTTGTCATTCTTGTTTTACATTCTGATTGCCTTGTTACTTGTCCGGTCCTTTCATGTTCAGTTGCCTTTCTTTGTTCCATGGATAATCTTCTTGATCATCGTCCTTGTACATATCTTTTTCAAGTTCTTCCTCTATTTCAACACTTATCCTTGCAAGGCATGTGGTCTTTCTATTCCTGCAGTTCCACTGCTCTTCTCCGCCACTTCTCCTGGCCTTTCCTGCCTTGATCCGTGTGTTCCCTCATAGTAACTTCACCATTCCTATGTACTCCTTTTTACCGTGTCTTCTTCCCGCCATATGCGTAAGACATCTTTCTGGAACCTCTCTTCTTGCAACATTCTTCTTGCGTTTCTGCCCAAAAACTGTAACGTCTCCATGATCTTTCTTCATGCTCTATTTTTCGGGTTTTCTTCTTCTTCATTGGTGATAACTTGGACTGCAATTGATCGATCCATTGTAACCATGCTCTGATACCATATTGGGATCCTACGGATCTTGGATCAACCATGGATGAACATGTATTGAAAGAGAATGAGTATGCACATCAGATTTGTGCAGTGACTCGTTTACAACAGAGGGTGGGTTTGTTTTATGATAAACACACAATATTTTATAACCACACTAAAAACAATGCATGTACATACATATTTATAGTGTACCAATCGGTATGTTTGAACCAATGTGTCTATTCAAAGGGTTATGTTCCAAACGACATGCCATTTCACTAAATACAGGAAATAACTAACTTTCTATAACCGTCATTTACCTAACTAAACGGTTACAAAATTTCTATCTAACATATTTGGTCCTTCGTCTTTCAAGACTTATGATTCTTGATTAAATCGATTCCAACATTCGCTACCTCACCAAACTTCCTTAAAGTGGCTTAAACACCCTGGTGCGATACGATCCCTTATTTTTTCATCAATTATCTCAAGTAGCGTTCCCCTTCGATAGCAAGTCTTGCCCCATTCTGCCAAATTCACTTGTTCGTCTAGTACCCATGGAACAATAATAGCTCTTGCACACATCACTTCAAACAGAACCACCCCAAATGAGTACACATCAGACTTATTTGCAAGTTTCTGATTTCGGCAGTATTCAGGATCAATATACCCTATATTACCCTTCACCATTGTGCTAACATGTTTATGTAACGGGTCTTTTAAGCCTACTTTTGATAAGCCGAAATCTGATACTTTAGGAACCTAATTCTCGTCTAGTAAGACCTGATCTTCCAAAGAGTTGCAAAGTTATCAATGGCCTTAATTAGAAAATACTTGTTTTACATATAGAATCTGAAAAAAAAAAAAAAAAAAATTGCCTCAGATATTAAGAGAAATATATACAAAACATTCATAAAAAAGAAGAAATAACAGAGCTAGGACCAAAACATACAAAATGTGATTATACTAGTCAAAACAAATGATCAGTCTTAAAATAGGATGTTTAAAAGCAAAACGGATACTTCCATTTCTCGCCATCAAGGAGTAATGATGCATAAAGAAGAGATAATATTTTCTAAAAGGTATCAATGACGTTAATAAACTTTTTAAAACTAACAATGAAAAGAAATGACCAGCAATGAAAACTAAGACGCATATATTGAAAACCCCACAAGTCCTTGCACAACCTATTGTCATATATGAACAATCTACGTTTCCCCAAGTTCCATAACTTTCTCCTATGTTCTGGTGAGAGCATAGTATTTTTAATGAAAGACACCCCCACATCAATACAGATTCATTTTGTAGCGTCTGACTAAGCTCACAAAGAACAACACTCTAACAACAGTGTCCCTCACTTTTTGGCCTTTGAGAACCTTAGGCATCGATATTTCTCACCACTAACGGTAATTTCAAGGGCCCCATCTTGATTATCTTGATTGGATGCTGTTCCCATGAGCACACTCTTCTCCTTTTCAAGGTTTTCCCTTTCCATCTTCAGTCTTGCTTCTTGTCTAGCAATTTCCGCCTGAAAATAACCATTTATGACCAATTCATATGTCTTCGTTAAGTAGGAATAGAGCTAGTCTTGCTCATAAGCCATCATATCTAACATAAAAAATCTGAAGCAATACGCACAAGCCACAAAAAAAACATAACTAATTTACACTCTAGAGTTGAACTGAGCCAAAATGCTGCAGATCATTACACCAACATTGGACAAAGGTTAGTACTTGGTAATGTGTCCTAGATATATTGCATATGTTGATTACTCATCTACGGTTCGGTCACCTTATTATATATCTACCTCTTATATGACACTTGAGATGGTATGTCAAAAAAATTCAAACACAAAGGTATAAGCATTTTGATCTTTAGATCAACCAATCGAAAATTTCAGTGCATGCTTGTGTTTAGCTTCACCAACTCTAAGCATCTCCATCCACCCCGACCTTCTTCCCTTAAATAATGGACAAATGGAGAACGTTTGATTTTCTCGCATAGAATCAGCATTCGTCTTCCTAACCATTATGGATGTTGGTTCGAGCGCTAGGGACTTGAATGTGTAAAGTTGCCCATAACCAGCAAATCTTAATTAGTGAATAAGGAGCCTGATATGATCTCATTTCGATTTACAAAATAGGTGGCAATGAGTAATGCTAAATCCTCGTAACTAATGTGCCACTAATCCTTGTAACAACAAGATTCAAGTTGTCATCCTATAATAAATGAGGATATTTACCAAGGTTGTAAAAATCGTTCGGCGGTACCGTGGCGGTTGACCCCCGCCAAGCGCCATAGCCGCCATAGCGGCGCCATGGCGGTGACCCTAAATTACAAAGGAATTTATTAAATAAATGAATATTAGCAAGATTAATTATAAAAACTAGCTTAAATTAGAACAAAATCAATAAAATCGAAGTTAATTGCCGTGAATTTGAAAAAAAAAAAAAAAAAAAAAAAAAAAAAAAACATATATGAAGTTGACCACCGTTGACCGGCGTTGCCCGCCGTTGACCAACCGCCGCCAAGCTCCGATTTTGACCGATTTTGACCAAAACGCCATGTTTGACCGATTTGGGAAATATCGTGGCGGTGGACCGCCGATATCCGCCATGGCGCCGCCATGGCCGATTTTTACAACACTGATATTTACAGTCACCTATTAAGGTGAGGTCAGTGTTTGACTATTGACAAGAGATCTTGTATGCTTCCACCAATAATACATCAAGGAATGACATCTGCCTGGTGTGGTTTTAGGAGCATGCATGTAACACCAAGCCTATTAGTTGCTTAGATAAAGAAGAAAAGCCTTTGGAAGGTTAAATAAAATGTAGTAGCAGTCTGTTTGTTATAAAATGAATCTAAGAAGGTCCTGCTTATGGGTCATTATCCACAAAAAAGTAGTGGCAACTAAAAAGAAACAGCATGGCTTATGGTGATTTCCAACATACATACATACATACATACATACATACATACATACATACATACATATGCAGGATGAATGTTTCATTTAATCTACTAACGAACTAGAAGGTGGGTTCCAAGTGTAGAGTAAAGCAAATCTTTATCAAGCATACATACATACATACATACATACATACATAGATATATATATATATATATATATATATATATATATATATATATATATATATATAGTGGTAAATAAGTTAGAGAAGTGGGTTGTAAATGAATGAAGGGTATGGTTGAGCCGACTCACAGAAGAGATTGTTATCCAAACATAATAAAGTAATTTCCATTTTGAATATAACAAACGCCCAAATACAAAAATATAATACGGAAATGAAAGTGAACACAAATCCTATAAATTGTTTGTTAAGATAAGAAAAAAGGACCTCGCGGCGAGAGAGTTGGGCTTTCCAGGCGGCTTCGCGTTCAGCAACTTCGCGTTCGCGTTCTTGGATGTAGGATTGCATCTCTCTTTCTTTCATAATTCTGTCTTGAATATCTGCTTCCAATGCTTCTTTTAACTCCTCTACAAACTTATCCACCACCATCTTTATCCTCATTGACATCCCGATTTTCTTTCTTTCTTTGTAACCTGATGATTTTTATTCAACCAAGTCAGGAAGATTCATTCAAAAACTAGTAATGAATGGGATTTTTCAGAATATAATAATAAGATCGTTAAAGATCTAAAAACAAATACATAATCGATCTGTTGTAAAGAAGTCAAGATTCGAACAACCAAAAACATTACCAGAGACCTTATCAAAGCTCTTGAAGCCAAAACCCACAAAGAAATAGTCAAAGAGTGTGGTTTGTATAACCAGAAAAGGACAAGGGTGTTTGAGGTTCGAAATTGATAAGAGTTTTATGTGGTTCGATTAAGTAAAGGGAAGCAATAATCAAAAAGGCTTTGGTGTTTGTAGCTTATGATTTGTGGGTTTTAGGTGACAAAGTTTCAAAACGAAGAAACACAAGATCTGTGACTATCTTTGTGTAGGATAAAGAGGACAAGAAAGAAGAAGAAAAAATGTGGTTTCATATGATATGAAGAGTTCAGGTTAGTATGGTCAACGAGATGTAGATATTAATTAACTATCCAACATATTAAAGTAAAAGCCTGTTTGTTTTCATAGCTCAAATTCCATTATCTTTTTTTTTTTGGTTGGAAAACAGAACCACCCTCTTCGACAAAAATAGCTACTTCACGGTTTGTGCTTACGTTGTAGATTTCATGCTTCACAAGCCACTACTTCTTATTTTAAGTTACTTCTCACTGGATCCTATATATATATATATATATATATATATATATATATATATATATATATATGGTAAATAAGTTAGAGAAGTGGGTTGTAAATGAATGAAGGGTATGGTTGAGCCGACTGACAGAAGAGATTGTTATCCAAACATAATAAAGTAATTTCAATTTTGAATATAACAAACGCCCAAGTACAAAAATATAATACGGAAATGAAAGTGAACACAAATCCTAGAAATTGTTTGTTAAGATAAGAAAAAAGGACCTCGCGGCGAGAGAGTTGGGCTTTCCAGGCGGCTTCGCGTTCGCGTTCTTGGATGTAGGATTGCATCTCTCTTTCTTTCATAATTCTGTCTTGAATATCTGCTTCCAATGCTTCTTTTAACTCCTCTACAAACTTATCCACCACCATCTTTATCCTCATTGACATCCCGATTTTCTTTCTTTCTTTGTAACCTGTTGATTTTTATTCAACCAAGTCAGGAAGATTCATTCAAAAACTAGTAATGAATGGCCCCTTCCCTTCCTTTTACACTCTACTCCCTCAAACTTTCACTTCTTTTCAGCTACGCCCCAAAGACACCACTCATCATCCTAATATCTAATGGTCAAGATTAATTTTTATTTTTATTTAGTTAACTACTAAACGACTTATTTGTAATTACACACTAAAAAATAATATACCTCGTCAATTACATCTCATTCATTTTTTTCATTTTCAAAACATACTCATTTCATTTATTTCTCTCTCTCTCTCTCACCAATCTCTTTACCCATTCTCCCAAATCAAACCCTAAGGGGATGTTTGGTATGACTAAATCGTTGAGAATGGAAATGCAGCGGAGAATGGAACGCATGGAAAAGAAATAGTTTTGAGAAAAGAGAAAGGATTACATTGTTTGGAAAGAGTAAGGAATGAAATGCTCAAATGGACTGAAAAATCAACTCCTTTGTTTGGTACGACCTGAGAATGAAACTATAGTTATGGTCATTGCAAACAACCCCAACACTGTTTATCATTGATCACCAATTTCAATAGATATCAAATTAACACAAAAACCAAACAATCACTTCTTAATAAAGAATAATTTAGCAACTTTACATTTAAATGGTATAGCAAAAATATGTTGGGTTTTGAGAGACTACTGCTAATACTGCTGCTCTTGGAAGATTCAACTGCTCATGAATTTTATTGAAGAATGCTCTAAGTCATAACTGCTGCTGGTATGATTTGAACTACTGCTAGTGTATTCAACCTACTGATAGGTGTTGCTAAAGATGATCAAAGAAATACACTAAGTGGTTACTACTGCTAGACCAAATGAAACTACTGCTAGTATAAAGTTTCTGCTGCTGAAGACTAAGTACTGCTAGAGTAAATGTATCTACTGCTGAAGTATTGTAACTACTGTTGGAGTATTAGTGTCGGTTTGTATTTATAGAATATCGTGTACCTAAAGTTTAGTATTAGATAAACATAGAAAAGATTCTATAGAGATATACATTGTATAGAAAGTCTTTATAACCGACTAGGATTCCTTATCATATAAAAGGAGGACCTAGGTCATTGTTTAGAGAACGATTAGTTTAAGAGGTTTCAAGGTTGTAAACCCTAATACTATTAAGAGTATTCGTATTATTTTAATAATATTGAAGCGTTTGATTTGTTATTCTTTGTGTTCTTCTTAATCATAAAGTGTTAAATTCCGCGTGATACTCTGTGAATCAAACAGTTTCTTTAACAGAAGCTATATTTAAAATCTATATTTACAAGTGTAAACTAGGATCAACAAGTGGTATCAGAGCTTGTGTGACATAGAAGCTTTTATACCAAGAAGAATACATACTGTTAAAGATGGACTCTACACATACTTTGGCAACAAACAAAGTTCCAATGCTCAAGCCTAATGAGCATGAGATGTGGCGATTAAGGATTGAGCAACACATACAAATGATTGATATTGGTCTCTGGGAGGTCATTGAAAGTGGTAATACTACTTTGAAAGCTGAAGCAGATGGAAAGGTAATTCCACTCACTGCTACAGAAGACAAAGCTCTAAGGAGATTAAAGATCAAGGCCAGATCTATTCTAACGATGGCCATTCCAGATGAATACCAGTTGACTTTTAACACCATCAAGGATGCTAAACTGTTGTTGGAGCCTTTGGAGAAGAAGTTTGGTAGGAATGAGGCTACCAAAAAGATCAAGAAGAATCACCTCAAACAACAATATGCTAACTTCTCTATCTCAAGTACTGAGACTCTAAATGAGATCTTTAATAGGTTGCAAAAGCTTGTAAGCCAACTAGAGCTTTTAGGAGTGGTTATTGAACAAGAAGATCTAAACCAAAAGCTGCTAGGATGTCTTCCATCTGAAGGGCACACATATGCAATTGTGTGGAGAAACAAGCCTGAGTTGGAGAAACAAACCTTGGATGATCTTCGCAACAATCTCAAGATTTATGAAGATGAAGTGAAACAAAGGTCAAGTTCAAGCTCCAGTTCAACAAATTTGGCATTTGTTTCATCCAATAGCACTGGCAGCACAATGGTTGAAGTTCCTACTGCTAAGGAAGTTAGTGCTGCTAGCACACCAGTTACTGCTGCTGAAATTGAAAACTTGAATGATACTAATGTACGCTCTTCCTTTGTCAGTCAAAGCACCACTACTCAACTGGCAAATGAGGATCTTCAATAGATATATCATGATGATATGGAGGATATGGATATTAGGTGGCAGATGGCTATGCTTACAATGAGGGCAAGAAGGTTTCTACAAAGGACTGGGAGAAGCTTGCAGATGAATGGAACTAACAGAGTGGGCTTTGACAAGTCCAAGGTGAGTGCTATAACTGCAAGAAGAAGGGTCACTTTGCAAGGGAATGCAGATTCCCAAGGTCACAGGACAACAGGTTAAGGTAAGTGAAAAGAAGAATTGTGCCAGTGCAGGATACTTCCACAATAACTGCTTTGGTGTCTTGTGATAGATTGGGAGGTTATGACTGGAGCGACAAAGCTGTTGGTGGTCCTACTGATTATGCTCTCATGGCATATTCATCAAGTTCAAGTTCTTCAGGATCAGACTTTGAGGTATCTTTTGAGTCATGTTGTTCAGATCATTGTTTTTATAAATCTGAGTATAATTAGAGTATTTAAAGAACTTGAAGATGCTAAATTATTGCTTTTAGGTTATAAAGAGGGTTTGAAATCTGTTGAGGCTAGGTTAGAATTCTTTAAATCTAATGAAATTGTTCTGTGTGAGAAAATTAGAACATTAGAAGTTAAAGTGATGAGCTTAAAACTAAATATGATCAAGTTCAAACAAAAAAGAAAAGGTTCAAATATATAAAGATTTTATTGAGTTGCATGTTGATAGAAATGAATATAACTCTAAAGAAGTTAACAAAATGATAGACCTTCAGATTTATAATAGGATGAAAGGAATAGGATACAAGAAAGGAATAGGGTACCATGATGTTGCACCTTATGTATCTGGAAATTTTTGTCCCCCTATGCCTGATTTGTCTTTTACAGGTGAAGAAAAGAGTGTTGAACCAACTAGAGATAGCATGCATGTTAGAGTAGAGTCTGAGAAAGATAGAAGGAAGTCTGAGGCCCCAGTAATAGAGGAGTGGGTGTCAGATGATGAGGATGAAGCTGTGGTCACATCTGGAGACCAAAATAAAACTGTTGCTACAACTGCTTCTAGGGAAAATGTAGAAACAATAGAACCTTGTAGTATGAACACTTCTAGTCGTAGAGGAAATCAAAGAAATTGGAACAATTTGATGTCTAATAGACTAGGATTTCTTTATGAATAATAAATCTTGTTTTATTTGTGGTAGTTTTGATCACTTGCATTATCACTGTAAAAATAATATCAAAGGAAAAGTGACAAAACCTGTATGGAACTATGCTCAAAGGGTGAATCATTCTAATTTTGCTAATAAAACTCACCCTCATGCTCAAAAGTCTTTTGTTCCAAAAGCAGTCTTAATGAGATCAGGTTTAAAAACTGTAATTACTGCTAGATCAGTTACTACTGCTTCCACAAAACCTAAAGTTAATGCTTCCCATTCAAAGTCATGTTTTTCAAAAGGGGCACATTCAACTATGTATAAACCCATTAAAAGGATAACAATATAAATAAATAACATGGATAAACAAAAGTTTAATACTACTTTGAGAAAACCTATAAGTACTGCTTGGCAAAAAGTAATTGCTGCTAAGCCAAAATCAACCACTAATGATGTTATGGGTAATGAGGGTAAAGCTGTAAAGGCCCCAGCTTGTTGGGTTTGGAGACCTACGATACCTGTTTTAGACAATGTCTCCAAAGACAAAAGTGCATCTTATGTACTTAAAAGATTTGATTACATGGATGCACAAGGCAGATGCAAGTCTATCATGGCTTGGGTCCCCAAGAGAAACTAATTCTCTTATTTTATGTGCAGGGCAATCCATAGGTGGACTTATTAGAAAGAGGAGTTGTTGACAGTAGATGCTCTAGGCACATGACAGGGAACATGTAACACCCCTAAAATGGTACAACAAAAGCAAAATGGGGTGCTACTTAATTGGAATACACAACACAAGGTAACGAAAAATGAAATACATACTCCGTTTAAACTTTATTCATAAATAAATGGGTTTTACAAAAATGTTAAGTGTAGAAATGTGGCCCATATGTTTAAGGTGTTTTATAAAAATGAGTTATTGTTTGTGTAAAAACACTTTAATAGATAGTCTATGACCCTTGCCTTGCCATTTCCTTGCCTGCGGATTTACCTGAGAAAAAAAATGCTAAAAGTCAGCTAAACGTTGGCGAGTTCATAGATTTAAGTATTTAAACAAAGATGGACCTTAATCATAATCATATCAAAACCGTTGTGAAACATGTTACGCTAACACTAAGTTCATGCAACCGAAGCTTAACTATAGTGTTAATACAAATAAACCGTAAAAACGTTTATTAATATTTCACGATCTCTTTGTGTTTTGTTGATAACAAATATAATGTTATCATAAGTAAAATTATAAGGATACATATTATTTTTGTAAAGCATTTACATATAGTCACTTAATACAAATTGTTGTAATAAATCATTTGTTGTAATAGTTTATTGGGATGGGTAAAAATCACAACCCATGGATCATATCCATAACCCATGGTATTGACCCATACCCATTTGACTAGATGCATTGCATCTATTAGATACATTGTATCTAATGAAATACCCATGGACCAACCCATAACCCATGACCCATTACCAAAAAACTCATGGGCAAAGAGGAGCGTCCCACGGATCCCTAGTTTTACACTAGACGGATCCCTTGAGGGAGGGATCCGTGGGATCCGTGGAACAATGGCAAGTTTTGCCTATAAATAAAGAGTCATTTCTTCATTTCTATTCACCCCTCTTCTTACTAACTCTCTCATATACTCTCATTCTCTTCTAACAAAAGATCACTTGATCTAGAGAGTTGTTCTTCTTTCTTTCTTTAGTGATTCTTATATAGGTCCTTCTCTAAGGCGAGATCACGAGCATTATACAAGTCATCCAAGCAAGGGGTCCATGATTGATTTGTTCCTCCATAATATTTCTGTAGCAAAGATCTTGTATTTGATATTTCACATAGTTGTTGTGTAATAGTCGTGTTGGTTTGGTCCACCGTGTAACGGACTCGGTATTTAGCTTTGTACCGGAAAAAGGTGTAAGCAACGTTGTGAAGGCTTCTCCGCCAAGTTGAAGGAGTTTGTTGACATAGTGCTTGAACTCTCGAGTAGGTGACTCGGGGAGTGGAGTAGGGCAAGGAAGGTGTCCTTGTAGCCGAACCACTATAAATCGGTTGTGTCATTTCTATCCCTTACTTTACTTTATTTACTTGCATTATCATTAGATATATACTTTCTCTTCATCCATACGATTTCACATAATATCGAATCTAAAGTTTTTGAAACTAACTTAAAATCGGCAAAACTAGTCAACCCCCTTCTAGTTTTCCACAATTGGCATCAAGAGCTAAGTTTATAAAAGTTTTAAAGTAAATCGTATTTTAAAAACTTTTCGATCAATATGGGTTCTGAAAACTACAAGGAAGGGCAATCTATGCAACGACCATCACTACTTGAAACTAATGGATTTATATATTGGAAAAATAGATTCGAAACGTATGTGAAGTCAAAAGATATTGATCTTTGGTACATCATTGTTGAAGGCGATTTTAAAGCTACAACAAAAGATGATAAAGGAAATTTAGTTAACATACCTCATGATAAACTCTCCGATGAAATTAAGAAAAAGCTTCCCAAAAATAGTAAAGCTAAAATGGTTTTGTATAATGCTTTACCCAAAAAGGAATTCGAAAGAATCTCCATGCTTAAAACCTCTAAAGAAATTTGGAATTCTTTAGTTGTAACTCATCAAGGTAATCAACAAGTGAAAAACAATAAAATAGATCTATATGTTCAACAATATAAACAATTTTCAATATCGGATGAGGAAACTATAGATCATTCTTTTGCTAACTTTAATACTATAATTACATCTTTACAAGCACTTGATGAATCTTTTTCTAGCATTAACCATGTTAGGAGATATCTAAGGGCACTTCCATCCAAGCGGAGATCTAAGGTGACGGCAATCGAAGAGTCAAAATATTTGACAATCCTCACCCTTGATGAACTCATAGGCAACTTAAAGGTCTATGAGCTTGTCCTTGCTAAGGATTCCGAAGACTCAAAAGTGAAAAAGAATCACAAATCTCTTGCCCTCAAATCCAAGAAGGCCTCAAGTGATGAAGAGAACTCCTCTTCGGATAGTGATGACGAGGAGTATGCCATGGCGGTAAGGGACTTCAAAAAGTTCTTTAGAAGGAAGGGAAGATACGTCAAACAACCGTATGACGACAAGAAAGGATTTCGGAAAAGCAAAGAGGACGAGAAGCCAAGGGATGATCGTACTTGCTTTAAATGTGGGGACCCAAACCACTTTATTAGTAAGTGTCCCAAACGCGATGATCAAAAGGCATTCGTGAGCGGCTCGTGGGGAATGAGCGAGGAGGAGGACGAAGAAATTTGTCTCGTGGCAAATGACGAGGTATGTCACGAATACTATAGTAGCTCATCACTAGATGATGACTCATTGCATAATGAATATGACAAACTTTGCAAAATTAGCTTAAAAGTAATTAACAAAAACAAGTTTTTGAAAAATCAAAACTAACGTTTATATTAGGAAGTCATAGAGTTAAAAGCAAAATTGAAATGTTTAGAAAAGGGTAAAATAGCAAGTGGCGAATGTGAACTTTGCGTTCAACTTCAAACACTAGTTGATCAACTAGATTCTAAGATTGCTAAAATGAGTACTAATACTTTAGATATGATACTAGATAGTGTTAAAACTGGAAACAACCAAAAAGGTTTAGGTATGCAGCAACTTGATGCTTCAACTAGTGAAAACAAAGAAACACAATTCGTAAAAGCAATAGAAAAACTGGCCACTGTTGTGGCGGATCCCACAAAAAGGGAACCGGCTAGTGTACAGCCAGGGATCCGTGGGTCTGCTGAAGCAAACAGTGGTAATAAAATAGCTTCTTCTTCTAGAACTGATTTTGTTATTGTTAATAAGAAGAAACCAACTCATATTACCACTAGACAACTACCCCTAAAATATAATCCAATTTTTGAAATAAACAAAGCTCCATCTTTTTCAAAACCAAACACATCTAGGAGACCTAATAATGTTTACCCGAGAAGTAACCATCAAATGGGATGGAACCCAAATATGCAAAATGGCTTTCCATTTCAAAACTTTGCACCATGGAATGCATATTCATGAATGGAATGTTTAACACTAATGGACCCATGAACAAATGGGGACCAAACTTTTGAGTTAATTGTTTTCTTAGGTGTGCTTAAAGGCCGACCTAGATCCTGATGAATGGGTCAAGGATAGTGGGTGCACGAGGTACATGACCGGGAATAAAGATCTATTCTCCACATATGAATCGTTCAATGGAGGAAATGTGGTATTTGGAAATAGCAATAGCAAAATTATCGGTAAAGGTACGATTTCTAACAAATCTCTAACCATTAACGATGTGTGTCACATAGAAAACCTAAAATTTAACCTCTTAGGTATAGGACAAATATGTGATAGAAAGTGCAATGGACTTTTTACCGAAACTGGTAGTAAGATATTAAAAAATGGCATAACCATAGGAAGAGGAATTTGGAAACATGAAGTCTATGTCATTAAAATTGGTAATGAACCTAAAGACAAACTTTGTCTTACCTCTATGGATGATACTTCGACCTTATGGTATCGAAGATTGGGTCATGCCAATATGCGACTTCTTTAATTGCTATAATCCAAAGATCTAGTAAGAGATATACCTAAATTAAAATATGAACATCACTTTTGTGATGCTTGTAATGTAGGAAAACAAGTCCATTCTAGTCACAAATCTAAAAACATGGTGTCTACAACTAAGTGTCTAGAATTACTACACATGGATTTATTTGGTCCATCCTCTATCCAAAGTTATGGAGGTAACTACTACACTTTGGTCATAGTGGATGATTACTCTAGGTACACATGGACTAAATTTTTAAAGAACAAAACTGAAACGTTTAATTACTTTGAAATATTAAGCAATAAAATCCAAAGACAACTAGGAAGTCCTGTAGTGTCTATTAGAACGGATCATGGTAGGGAATTCGATAATGAAATGCAATTTGGCGCCTTTTGTGACGCTAATGGTATTACTCACAACTTCTCGGCTCCTCGCACTCTACAATCGAATGGGGTAGTTGAAAGAAAGAATAGAACCCTACAAGAAATGAGTCGCACAATGTTAAATGAGCAATCCATACCTCAAACGTTTTGGTGCAATGCCGTTGATACTTCAACGTACATACTTAATCGAGTCTTAATTAGACCAATTTTAGGTAAAACTCCATACGAGCTACTTCGAGGCAAAAAGCCTACGTTAGATCACTTTAGAGTCTTTGGTAGCAAATGTTATCTTCTCAACACTAAAGATTACCTTACAAAATTTGATCCTAAATCAACCGAATGTATCTTTTTAGGTTACTCTCCTAATAACAAAGCTTACGTCATATTAAATAAAGAAACAATGAAAGTAGAAGAGTCATTAAATGTAAAATTTGATGAGAGTCCACCCAAACCCACTCCACCTCTTGTCGATGACGAGATTGTAGAAAGCGAAGCCATTATAATAAAGAAAAAGATAAATGAAGAAGAAGAATACCCTTCAAATAATGAACTCATAAATATTAAAGAGTCCAAAGATCACCCCGTAGATAAGGTCATAGGAAAGTTAAACGAAAGAACCTTAAGGTCTCAAGTCCAAAACCAAAGTAGCCTATTTTGTTTTGTTTCAACCATAGAACCTAAGAATACCTAAGAAGCCATAAAAGATGAAAGTTGGGTAATGGCCATGCAAGAAGAGCTAAATCAATTTGTTTCTAATGATGTTTGGACACTTGTCCCTCCACCTAGTAATCAAACCATAAAATATGTGGATGGTATCAGAGCCAATCAATTTTTTTCACCGGGTGAGATGGATATTGATTTAGATAGAATTTTGGCTCTAAATTTAAATTTTGTAGAAAACTCAGTTTTGGTTTTTGAAGAAACACATATAAATACTTTGGATAATAATATAGATTCAAACTTGATTGAAGACTTAGTTGATGAATTTGAAACCATATATTTAAATGATGAGTCAGGAAACACAGATAATGAGTTTGAAAACTATATTTCTGATGAAGATTTTACTTTTGATAGATATGAATGGACAACATCTGATTATACGTATGATGACACAGACTGGCACTATAATTCTTCTTAATGGATAAATATAGCTTTAGTAAACTAAAAAATGAAAATGATAATTGTTTAAAAACTTAAAAAGACATGATAGAATTACAAAAAACTATTATTTTTTATGGAGAAAAAATATTGCCGGAATTAGAAAATTTAAAAATTTTGTTAAAAACATCTACCCACTATAAAGAAACAAGTAAAGAAACAAATGATTTTTCTAATAGTACTCAAGATAGTTTACTTCAACAATTACTTTCTTTGGAAATACCAAAAGGTTGTAAAGACTATTAAAAATAAATATGGATTCAGATTTTGAAAATTATATACCACCAGATATAGATAGCGTAGTCACTAAAATTGGAGAAATAGATATAAATGATAATTTCGTAAACTTAAAAGGAGAAATTAAACAAGAAAATTATGTGCCAAATGTGAATGATATACCTAGTACTAGTAATTCAACATCTATAACAAATGCATTTGCTAGGCCTACTGAAGGATATGCTGCTATTAAGACAACCATTAAAAAAGGGATAAGGCAAAAGACGAAAATAATGAAAAATATAAGCCATATGAAAGTATGAAAAATGAGCCTATTAATCCTTTTGGAATATATTTAGATCTTGATTGTGTTAACAATACTGAAGAAGCCATTGATAAATGGGAAACTACCCTTTGGACAGCTGTCGCAATAAATAACATGGATAAAGATATTTTAAGAGGATTTTTAGAAAGGACTTTATTAAATAGCGCTTTAAGATTTTGGCAAAATATTACCGAAGATACGAGAAATACTATATTTGGAAATGATGATAATCTAGCAAACATGATTACTAGGGCTGTAGAAGCATTGCGATTAGAGTTCTGTGGAGAAGGAAATATTATTAAAGATACTGCCACGGTTCAAAAATATTCTACTGCTTTGCTAAGGTTACAACTATGTGATATGTGTGAAATAGATAGGTATATTTGTGTATTCCAAGATTATTATTACCATATATATAATCAGGTTTCAAATACCGAAAGTTATTTACCTTTATTTTTTGCTAAAATACCTGACCCTTGGGGAAATAAATTAATATATACTTATAAACCCGGTACAACAAATACTCTAGGAAAAAGAATTACACATTTAAGAGATAAGCTAAGTGAATGGTGCAAACATGCCATTTTAGCTAAAATGAGTAAAGGGTTAAAGAAAAGAACATCATTATGTTGTGGCAATCCTAAAATACCAACTATGATTGGGTGCGATAGCTCATATTATTATGGAAAAATAAAGAAAAAAATATAAGAAAAAGACCCATTATAAAAAGAGATATTTTAAAAAGAGGAAGACAAGATATTTTAAAAATAAAGGATACACAAATACTTTCAAACCCACTTTTAGAAGAAAAACATGTCCTAAGACTTGTAAATGTTTTTACTGCCACAAAGAAGGACATTATGCTAATAAATGCCAAAAAAAGTTTAATAAAAACTTAGAATTTTTTGGAATTGATGAAGATAATGAAAAAATAATTGATAATGGCGATTTTATACAAATTAAAAGTTTTCAAGACATTGATTCAGATGAAAGCATTTTTATAATAACTGAAACTGAGTATACTTCGTCTGAAGATGAATAAATCAGATCTGCAAATTACAAAAAATCTTTCAATAATGGATTCTCAAGAAGAACAATTTGGAGAATATAAACAAGAGATTTTAATATATAAGAAAAAGTTAAACCAAATACAACATGAAAACTTTTCTTTAACTAATCATGCGGGATTTAAAGTAAATACGTTACGAAAAATAGGTATAAGTCCTAGAAACCACCATCTTTACTATGGACTAAATATTCAAGAAAGAGCTTTAGATATAGATATAACTTCCAATAAAGTCATGATACCTTTATTATCTAAAAAAGATATCCAAAATAAGCTTTAAAAAGTAATGCCCGAAGTTAGAAATACTTTAGGATGGGTACATGTTGGAGCTATACAAATTATTATAAAATCAACATTCAAAGAAGGAATAGATACACCTATAGAACTAGCAATTATGGATAATAGGATACATAATAGAGAAGAAGCCTGCTTGGGTATCTTACGTGGAAATTTACAATATGGAAAATTAAAGTTGAATGTATACCCGAGAATTTCATATCATATACAAGACAGAGATTTTGATAAAACCTTGAGTTTGTTACAAGATTTTAAAAGAAGAGATTTCTTTAAAGAGCATAATAGACCTTATTCGATAACTTATGCTATTTCTAATACTCATCACTCTGAATATTTTAGCATAAAAGATACCATTGATTTTCCATTTTTATTTAATGATGTGTGCCAAGTTCAGGTCCCCACCTTATCTAAAATAGAGGAAATTGATACCAGACCTTTAAGCTTGGATTTACAAGATAAACCCCTTTTATTAAAAAGCCAAGTGATTCCTAAACTTAATTTTACAAACCAGGGTGTTTCTAGTAGTTCAAATAGAGAATTATCTATTTTTAATAGATATTATAATGCTATAAATGCAAAAGAAGAAACAATAAAAAATTATAAGATTCAAGGTGAATACTTTGATGGAAAAAAGTTTACATGTGTCAATATTTTGGTAGATACAGGAGCAAATGGAAGCTATATAAGTCATAAGCTGTGTAGGAAACTACAAAAGCACCAATTAGAGGTGCCCCACCATTATACAAATTTTAATGGATAATTTCATGAGATAAAAGAGGCAGTAGAAACTATAGTCAAGTTTGGCGAGGAAAAAATTCCTCTAAGGTTATTAATTGAAAATGGAAGCGAAAATGATACCTTAGAAATCATGTTAGGATTAACATTTTTAGAAAATGTTAAACCATATAAAATAAGCTCTTATGGTTTAAAAATAACTTATAATGATAAGATAATATATATACCCAAATGACAAGCCGTAGTAGTGTTTATATCCCTATGGGAATTACGTATAAAGATTATAAAGCAGAATATTTAGCTGCTTATATAGATAGCGGTGCTGGCCTTTGTGTATGTAAACCTGAATGTTACCCAAAAGAATACCATCAAGACCTTGAAACATACAGAGGAATTAACTTTTCAAAAGAGGTTTTGTTGTTAAATAAATGTATTAAAACCCCTTGGCTATTGATAGGATCTTATTTAGTTAAAGGTCCAACATTTTATTTTCATGATGCGGGCACAGATGTCTTATTAGGACAAAATTTCCTTGAAAGATTTAATAAAGTTGTATTTGATATTGTAGCTTTTCAAATTTTATTTAAGACACCATGTCATCATTTAATATCTGTTAAAAGAATGAATAGAGCTTATGGAAGAAATTTACCTATAATTTTTAAACGACGTGAAAAACATGATGACATAGGATACCAAGGAAAGCCAATCCTTGAAAGAGGGAAACTTTTATTAAAATGCCAAAAAGATGAAAACCTTTTAGATTATCAAGTAAATCTTAGAAAACTTGATAATAGTATAGAAGATATAAAAGAAAGGTTATATAAGTGCTATACAAATAACCCTTTAAAATTCTGGGATAAGAATCAAACAATGGCCAAACTAGAAATGAAAGACAGGGATAAAGAAATTAGGGTAAAACCCATGAGATATAACCCTGAAGATCAAAAAGAATTCCAGGTATAAATTAAGGAACTCTTAGATAATAAACTAATAAGACCTAGTCATAGCCCTCATAGTTCGCCAGCCTTTTTAGTTAGAAAACATGCTGAGGTAGCAAGAGGCAAAGCGGGAATGGTGATAAACTATAAAAAATTAAATGAAAATACAATCTTTGATGGGTACTTTTTACCACATAAAGAAAGTTTGATAAATTGGACTAGAAATAAAAAAGTATTTTCTAAATTTGATTGTAAAAGTGGTTTTTGGCAAATAAAAATGCATCCTGATAGTATAGTCTACACTGCATTCTCTACTCCACAAGGCCAATATGAATGGTTAGTTTCACCTTTTGATTTAAAAAATGCTCCTCAAATATTTCAGAGGAAAATGGATATTATTTTTAAAGAATATGATTTTATCTTTGTTTACATTGATGATATTTTAGTTTTATCTGACGATATAAGCTCACATTTGAAGCACCTAGATATTTTTGTAGATTTATGCATAAAAAATGGTTTAGCTTTATCAGAAAAGAAAACAAATTTGATTAAAAAAGAAATTGAATTTTTGGGAATGAAGTTAGATGGCAATGAGATAGAGCTCCAAAGCCACATTCTTGAAAAAATATCATCTTTCCCAGATAAATTAATTGATAAAAAGCATATACAAAGTTTTCTTGGAATACTCAATTATGCATCTGATTTTATCCAAAATCTAACAGAATTAAGGAAACCCTTCCAAAAGTTACTCAAAAAAGATAAAATATTCAGTTTTGATAAAAGCCTAGAAGGACATGTAAGAAAGATAAAAAAATCTTTGTAAAGATTTACCAAAACTACAATTACCAAAAGAAGATGATGATCTAATTTTAGAAACTGATGCTTCTGAAAGTAATTGGAGTGGTGTACTTAAAAGAATAGATTATGATAGGGAAAAAAAATTGGAGAAAGTATTTGTAGATATTGTTCTGGCACTTTTAGTGATACAGAAACAAGATATCATATAAATGAAAAAGAATTATTAGCGGTGTTAAGAAGTTGTCAAAAGTTTTATTATTTCTTATTACCAAAAAGATTCTTGTTGAGAACAGATAATACTCAAGTAAAAGCTTTCATAAATAATAATATGCCATCAAAACCTGAATTTAAAAGATTGATAAGATGGCAAACTCTTTTATCTGAGTACAGTTTTGTTATAGAAATTATTAAATATGAAAAGAATGTTTTAGCAGATTTCCTGACCAGAGATGGAAAAGATCATTGAAGATATCGATATTTTGCTTACTAGAATGGATATGATGGTAAAAGAGATGAAAGATACTGCTTCCGATATGGCAGAATTAATGAATGTCGTTGAAGTCATTCCGGAGAATATCCTTCAAATAAAAGATATATTTAAAAGGCAATGTTTGACAATCAAGGCAACTGCTGGAAATTATGAAATTGAAAGCATTGAAATAAGAGATTTGATTAAAAATAAAACCGGTAAAATCGATATTCCATCTTCTTCTTCTGATGAACAAATGATGGACGTAATTTCTGAAAAAGAAAAAGAATTGAGGGCTAAAGAATCATATTCTTTTAGACCCCAATAAGATAAAACCTCTAGCTTTGAAAAAATTATTCAGAATCCAATTATTCAGGATCCTGTTGAGTTACAAACTCTAATGATGAAAGAACTACACAGTCTTTATAATACAGACACAAGATTTGTTGATTTCAAGGGGGTATACCCAAGAATAAACTATTTGCAGTGTTGCAACCCTGACGAGGTCAGATACTGGTATGAATTTGGAGCGGTAAATTCAATTTATCTTACACATCCTAATTTCCTAGAATTATTTAAAATGCCGATATGGTTACAAAATTCCGTTAAAGAATGTTATAAAAATAATCCCATGATAAGTTATAAAGATTTATTGATGCTGAAATTCCTGTCAGCCGGACCATATTTTTATGAAGAATACAGGTACCCAGCCTACCATTTTATCCAACTGGTAATAACTGAAGATAAAGAAGATAACATAGAGAAGTTAAGGAAGCCATTTCATGGATTCTATAAAGATGGGATACGCATTAGAAGGGCCATTGGATTGAGAATCATTTTACAAGCAATGGAAACAACCCTAAAAAGGGATTTTAGAACATATGGTGGAGAAAGCCTTTATTCTCCAATAATGATCGCCCCGGCGAGAAGGTCTCCCCCAAGAGCTATAACATATCTTCAACAAAGGATGAAGAGAATTGAAAGGGGAATTATAAAATCAAGTCCTGATGCCCAAGACAGATTTTGTATACAAAGAGATCACAAAAGACAAGGAGGCGAAATATGCCCAGCTTGTTCAAAGAACAAAGATATCACAATAATCCCAGATGATTAAAGGTATAATTAGATATTAGTGATAATTATTAAAAGACCAGACCATGCGAGAAAATAAAAAATATTATAAATGATATTATCTAAAAAAGAGGATAAAGTTTATATTCCCAAAGTTTTAAAAGATACGTGCATCTTTTCAAAGATAACTAAGCTATGCAAGAGATACATGTCAAGACTCAAGAGTACATGCCAAAAGTGAAGGACCAGGTGTGAAGGATAAAAGTAAGAAGTGTCAAGAATGAAGAACCAGGTGTCAAGAGCTGAAGCAAGAAGGTTTAGCCAAGTTGTAATATAAATAGTACATATATTGTAATAAGAAAGGACATCGTTCTTTCCATGCAGACTTAAAAGAAATTTCACTTTCATGCAATTACATTTTCCCATGCAAACTCCCATGCAACTTTGTAATATATTCCTGTATGAATAAATAAAAGTCTTTATTATCCTTATAATTCCCTGGAATTATACATCTTGTTTGGATTATTATACTCTTATCCAAAAGATATCTCCAACTGAAGCAATATTTGTCTACCGTAGGAAACGAAATTGGGTTGTGCTGAATATTATTGAAGGAACCACAAAAGAAGTCACCTATCTCAGAAGGATAGGTTGGGGTTGAGATACTCTATTAAGAAGTCTAGTGGTGTGACCCGGTAATATTTTGGTCAAAAAGGCAGACAGATACTCAAGCATATTGGACGCATCTTTTAGGTAATTTTAAAGTAATCTTAACTAGTGCTATAATTCTTGGTCATTATAAGGATTGTTTTTAAAACAAAAGTTTTAAAAGGTTATTTAGCTTAAGCTTAAAAATTATATTATAAAAAATAAAATAAAAAATAAAATAAAAAATGATAAAATTTAAACGTTTAATAATCGTTGAGTTTGATAATTTAGAATTACTTTGCGATTTTTAATATGATATTTATACAAGTTATATATGTCTTTATATATGTTTATACTTTAAATTTAAGGATTTAACTATGTGGAATATTGATATAGTCACTGTTAACGAATTTGATTACATGTTTAATTTCTTAAACGGGAATCTATTAGCTACCTAGGGTTTAGTATCTATCATAAGCCAAAAGGAAGGAATCAAGGAAAGCGGAATATGTGAAAATGAAACAAAAGTGTGAACTAATGGTCCATCTTCTTCTTATTTAATTAACCCGTTATTATTCTTCGGCCCCTTATTATTATTCTTCGCTACTTTCTCTCTAAACCAAACATTAATTTACTTAACACTCTCTTTTACACACAATTTAATCTTTCACTTAGGTTATGCAATTTTTAAGACAATAAGACCTACAAAACTGATTGCACTTAAATAACTTTTCGAGGACATAAAAACCAAGTCATAACTCCTTACGGTTAAGGAGAAACAAAATTTATAACATCGGGTACCCACTTTAAAACTAAATCATACTTAAACATAGGATTTATTAAACCTACCAACCCATCATAAAAATTGCCCCAACTGTTTTATAAAATTTATAAACACCATGTACAATGATATAATCAACATAAATACTATATAAAACTCATTTGCATATTTTCATTATCATTATAAAGTCTAAGAGGCAACATATTAACTTAGCTTGCTCGTAGAGTTTTATCGGCTTTCTCGACATTTTATTTGCACTATCATTACTACTTTGTTTAAGGTGAGTTCATGGCCCTCACTTTTACTTGTTTTAAACTACTTTTGGAGTGAAAATGCATGCTCGTTTTACTTACATATTTATGTATCACCTAAGTTATCACTATTGTCGTTACAAATCTTTACAATCTTGAACCATATGTTGAACTAACGGACTTTGCATAATCTTGAACTAACGGACTTGGTATAATCTTAATCTAACGGACTTGGTACAATATCAATCTAATAGACTTGGTATAATCTTGATCTAATGGGCTTGGTATAATGTTGAATTAACGAACTTGGTACAATCTTGAACTAACGGACTTGGTACTATCTTGAACTAGTCACTAAAATGTTGTGGTCCGTACTTGACTTTCACACTTAACCATTTATATTTGTCATCGTGAATTTATATGTGGACCTAAAATCTTACAAGTCTTATATGGGCGGGACTTGTGACAGGATTATGTTGACATATACTTGTCATGAGGATTTACGTCAAAATGTTTCATTTTATTTACAATAAACCTATGAACTCACCATCCTTTGTGCTGACACTTTTAGCATGTTGTTTCTCAGGTACATAATACATAACTTTTGCATGAAGGATTTGAGTCGCATGGCATGTTTTGAAGACTGGGATGCATTATATTCACCAGTCGATAATATTTTTGAAAAACATTTATGCAATATTATACTTTTGGATCTCTTGTTATAACTCTGATACTATTTATCGAATGATAATTTTTTAAAATATCTTATTTAGAGTTCGTTTTCTATGACTTAAACTTTTTACTATGAAGTAACACCCCAGTGACATTATCTTCCGCTGCGATATTTTTGGGGTGTTACAAGTAGAGATAGAGATGAAGATATTCTAAAAATTAATAAATTTGTATCTCCTATATAATAAGAGAACATACAAAATGAGAATCAGTATTTTGCCGAGTTTTCAATTATATAAGTATTAGATCTCGATTTTGCCACGTAGGCTAAATAGAGCATTCTTGTTGGCGAATAAAAGTCAAAATTGCCTTCAATGTGATCAAACTCATATAAGTTTCATCTAGAAAAACGAATCTTTTATATAATAAAAGAATTACATCATTTCGGAACAATTATGCCAAAATAATCTTATTGGAAAAAAGTTAGGCCAATGTGATTGCTTTATTTTGACACGTGGCAAAATCGAGTAACCTGATTGGCTAATAAAAGTAAAAATTAGTTGTCGTTTCATTCAAACTTAGATTAATTTCTTTTCTCAATCAAAATATGTATATAAGTTAACGTGTCACTTTTGTGAGAAAAATAAATTATGAAAAGGGGGAGTTACTATAGAAACTTTATCGGCTAAAATAGAAATTAGGAAATAAAAACCCTTTCTCATACAATAGGGAAGCAAACGATCGTGTTTTGGCCTTGCAAAATGACACCGTTTAAGGCTTTAGTTGGACTGTATAAGATTGGAGTTCGGCTAAACAACGCCGTTTAAGGGTGAAATGAAGTTATTTAGGAATGATTCATGCCGTTTAATATGGCCCCTAAACTAAATGACGCCTTTTTGCTGGATAAAAAATTGACATGTATAGATTAAAAAATAGATAGGGTAGCGGGAAAACACACACACACACACACACACAGAAACAAAATTCGAGACACACACATACAAATATTAGATCTGGATCAAGAACATTAAAACAAGAATCGTTTGGTGCATGTAAGTGATAACCTTTTATTTATTTACTTGATTGGTCATTAATGTTTTTATAAAATGAAGGTTTTTTAATTTAGCCGTTTAAAGTTGGAATTGTTTTGGGGGTTTTGGTTAAAATGACGAGTAAAACATCTGGTTATGCTTAAAATACCATGGTTTTTGTTCAATGTTGATTCGTAAGCTAAAGTTGTTGCATATTGTAATTTTTTCAGGGGTTTTTTAATTTACCCATTTTGAGTAAGAAGTGTTTTAGGGGTTTTGGTCTGAAAATTGAGTAAAACACATGATCATGCTTGACATATCATAATAGTTAGCCAAAAGTGTAGTTAGAGGTGTTAGGGTTTCTGGTCACCGTTGATTCTCAATTACCTCTTTCTCCAACTCTTTAGGCTCTCAAATCATAATCAAGATGCTCTACATAGAGTAAATAAATAAAATGAGCATACGTTCTTTTAATATTATATTATATTCTCATTTAAATGTGAACTACAACAAATTAAGTCCGAAAATACTAACACCCTATTATATCACACACTTTGTTTTGTTAAAATAGTAACGCCATATCTTTTATATAATAAAACAAAACCTTTAGTGGGAATTTTTCATTTCAAAAAAATCAAACCATACCTTATTTGGTAATAATTAAATTAATTAATTTTTCTAAAAAATAATTTATTATGAAAAGAAACCTTAAATATTTCCTTATATGACAAAAATATAAAAAATACGTTTTTTCCTAATAGATTGAAAAAAAAGTCAAAAATACACATGGGTTGAGATTTAATACTTTATAGTTTTGGTTGCAAAGTGTAAACTAAAATAAAAAAACGGGAGTTCTTCTGGATTCACTCAACAACAAAAAGAAAAAAATAAAAAAATAAACACTAATTCACTCAACCTAAAAACACCACATCACACCCATCAATGCATTCAATTAAACACAAATTTAGTTTTTTGATGTGGACCTAAATCAACATCTCGGTTTGATTAATCAAAGGTATGTTCTTTAATGAATGAATCAAATTTATATAAGTTATCGACTTACTGATTAATGGACCGATTTAGGTATTTTGTATTTTTTTGTTGAGTATTAAATCCTTATGGTGATTGATAAGTTCCACTGACAAAGATCTAAACACCTCATGATTTTAGATGTCTTATATGGTGATTGAGTATTAACTTTGTTGGATTAGTTAGTTTTAGATATTCTAGTGATTACTATCTCTTTCTTATTATCATCACTTCATTATAGAAGACAAACTTGAATAAACTACTATCTCTTTCAAGCATGAGGTTTAAAGATTTATGTTATGATTTTATTATTATTCCAAACATTGGCTAATATGAGAGCAGAGCAGGTAAGTGTTTGGTCTATTGGGCCCGTCCATTTTCATGTGTGACTTGGTGTCTTGCTTATTTCATTTGATATTTAAAGTAGACAATTAGTAGAAGAAGAAAAATGGATAGGTCAAAACTGGTCATTTGGGTTGTAGGTAAAAATGTGTCGGGTAAACAACAACAACAACAACAACAACATACCCAATCCCGCCGAGGCGGGGTATGGGGTCGGGTAAGATTATATGAAACACTTATTTTTGAAAAAGTTATAAAAAAATATGTGGTGTATTGGTCTTTTTTAAGTCACTGATCAAGCAACAATGATTTTTACAGTTTTTGAGTTGATATTGTTGAAGCTGCTATCATGGAGATCATGAATACCAAAAGTTAAATATACCATGCGAGAGTTTAAGTGACAATCAGCAATACGGTGTTTTTTACTATAGAACACTGAATCAATATAGCGCATAGAGTCATTAGCTGCAACATGTTCCTCTAATTGTTGTCGACGTAGTTTCCTTCAGTTGGGCAAAAAATTTTGCTTAGTTTTGGGGGTATATATGTAGTATGATAAATTCTATAAAAGTCAAATCTTTGAATTTCATAGTCTATGTATCTTGCAATAGTGAGTCTTCATGTAGCTTAAAATTTCATGATGTACACATTAGTACACGAAATATTTATAACTTGATTACAAATCTTTTGTTTTTGTGTGTAGAGGTGGTGGCGAGTTGTTTACTCGAGACTTGCACAAGATGGTCCAAGTATTGTCACAGTATAGTGAACAAATCGACAAACTATCCCTCCATGTCGACGTAAGTTAATATAATTTCTCTCTGTTCCAATTATGAAGCATACTTATTCGGAAGTGTCCCATTGATTTCATTAAAGGGGGAACTTTTATTTTTTTTATTTGTTTTACATGTGTTTCAGCAGCTTTATTGTATAGAAGAAAGTTGTTATTTACTTCTTAAGATATGTTGTTTGAATGCAACGCTATCTACATACTTTGACATATCACTAACTCGCAAAAAGTGAAACTTTATGTTACTAGGCAGAAGCCTTACATGTGGATGGAAACTGAATATAACTGATAGAAGTTGGAAAAATTGCATTAAATCATTGGCTTATAAACTTAAGGTTTAATGCATTGCCTTTTATATTTCTATTTCTTTTGGTAAGTGTAGGTTTATGCTTGCTCATTTGCAGCGGATGATAAAAGTTTTAGTATTTCAGGTGGATACTTTTAAATTCTAACCCATGTTGTCCTAAATACCACTTTTCCACCCTATGTTAAGTTGATAACTATGCAAATATCTAGGATGCATCATCTCTGTATTTTTCAGAAATTCAGTTTGGATTTGGCATCTTCAAGTTAGGTGTTTTCATTGAAGAAAAATGCAGCGTGTTCGATGTGAACTTGCAACTATTATGCCGCCACATCCAAAAATTTCCACCTAATGCAATTTTTCTAATGATTGATGTACACTTGATTATATAGTTGCTAAACCATATATAAACTGCAATATGAGATAGCTAATAATTTGGCTGTTAAAGAAAGAGTATTGTAACGACAAAGGGTTGATCGGAGTTCGAGGTTGTTAGAGAGTTTTAAGTATAATACTTGAGTAATTACAATCTTTGATTTTTGGGCAAGAAAATGTAATCGATAAAATATCAAGTCTTGCTGAGGTTAGTATAACATTGATATTTTATTTGCTGTAAATTTATGATGAAAAATAACCATCTAACGTTGCATTTCTTATCTTAATTTTCCAAGTAGATTGTGGAAACTAACAAAAACGAGACCCCACCGGGCAAATAGGAGAAATTTCACAATAGTAACAATGTTTTTTCCTCCCTGATGTATGTGCTAAGATGTTTACTAACAATCTAACATGCTGAGTCTAATGTATTTTACAGTTTTGATAAAGAAGGGTAATACCTTAATTAGAACTTCCTAATGAATAAACACCCTTTTGTAATGATTGAGCTTAATTCTTATATCTTTCATTCTTTCCTGTAGCAGCTCAAAGATAAACGACGTGAAATCCGAGAGGCTGAGTTAGTGAAAAAAGAAGATGATGTGATCATTAAGCTTGAAAAGGCAGCCATTTAGTGGTTAAAATCCGTTGACTCGATGTTCTTAGGAAGTACAGTATATGGAGAAAATAGAATGATAATGAGAGCATTGACACAGCTATTTGATTGGTTCTGGATAAGATGATTATAGCATTGCAACAATGAAAAACAATACATTTCAGGCACTGGAAATACAAAGTCAATGTGCTTTAGGTGATGCCACTGTAGATGCTGATCTTAAATCTCCCAGGTGAGTTGCTTCCCATTACCTGAAGACGGGTTGGTAATATTATGCTTATAACAGTCATACAAGTCAAATTTAAAGAACTAGATATCAAACGGTTTAACAGTTTCCCAAGCTACATTCAACTTTTTACAACCTTCTAAAAGTTCTTCTTTTACTCCCATTTACACTAAACAACTTTTTTATCATACGATAGTGTTCTTTTTGGTTATTGTAGCTGTAATTTTCCCCAAAAGTAATATTGTGAACATGAAATAACTATAAACAAAACCTCATCAAAGCCTTAACATTATCACTACAAAAGGTTAATGGCTATCTTATCATTATCAAAGGATTCAACTTTTAGATGACAATCTCCATATACATAATCACGTACAGTATTTGTAGGATGATTGATTAATTGGATTCATCATGAGGTGATAAAAATTGAACCAAGTCACATTATTATAATGAATTCACTTACCTGTTATGTGCATGTTGCAACGTAGGTGGAAGTGGTGATAAGATTATAAGAGTTGAAGAACATACAAATGCACTTCATTTGCCAAATAGGGTATTGACTATTGTTTTTTGCATAATTTTATAACTTATTAGTATTCGTTTGAAAAGTTGTGAACATAATTTTTTTTTTGCTAATTTGAAGAAGGTACAAGTGGGTAGTTAACCTATATATAATATGAAATAGAAAATGGGCAAGGGTGGTTTTGGGTAGGTTTATGTTGGCATGATAGTGACTGGTGGAAGTGGTACAACGGGTCCTGATGCAGTTTTACCAATTGCTTTGATGCTTTGTAATAACCTATTGCTGAAGCAATATTGATATTTATTATTTGTTTGTAGGTAGCATTAAAGTTTGAGCATCAAGTAAATGTTGCAACTATGGCCCTCTGTATGAGTTGCAGGGGTACATGTATGTATTACATTCTAAATATTTGGATTTATAAATTCCTCTTCTACGGAGTAGTATCTTTGGTTAGTGTTTCTATGATCTAATTTGTGTATTTTTTTAACGCAAAAGCACAATTAATGGATGTAACAGAATTCTGTATGTTCACTACAAGGGCCGACAAGATGGCTTTTCCATTCTTTTGAGTTCTGATCCAAAATTTTTTGCTTGCGACATCACAGTTTCTCATTTATGGTTAGCCTAGATTTCCAACGGTGTAGCGTTACATAAAAGTTTCAATATTTTTCAGTCATGGACATGCTTGGATTGTATCTTTGGGATGTTTGGAAATCTTTAGGACAATCATATCATTTTTTTTTCCGGACCAGCTTGAAAATCATATCATATTACAAGATTGTCTCTTTATATGACCTTTTTTTTTTTTTTTTTTTTTTTTTTTTTTTTTTTTTTAATGTCAAGTATATTCTATTTTGAGCTGTTGATCAATTTCTCTTTACGATGTTGGCAAGTATGGTGGCTTGCATTGCTGTTGGGGAAATATTGATTCTTTTTTAGAGGAAATATTGATTCTTTTTTGAGTAAAACTGTAAGTGCTACTTTTTGCTCAACACATCAATCATCATCTTATGATTCGGTTTGTGCATGGAGACATGAAACCAGAAAACTTTTTCTTGGTGAATATGGATCAGTTGATGAGAAAAATTTATATCTTGTGGATCTTGCTTTAGGTATTGTTTCTGTAATACTGACATAAATCTCAAACTTTGTTGCATCGTATGTATGGACATAGTTGGAATGTGTTAAAATACATGTGTAACTCTTACATACATGTTAGTGACATGGTTTTCTTTGTTTCTCTAGAACTAGCCTCATTACATTAGGCCAATGGTAATGATTTGTTGCACCCGAACGAATGAGCCCTCCCACTACTTCCTCCCCCTGCAAAGCTCACCCTAACCGGTCTCCATCCGTTTTTTTCTGAAAACTCGGTTGGCTTGCCAACTGTAACATTGAGCACAACTCCCTTTATTTTTGAATGTTGTATCATTTTATACAAAATAAATAAATAAATAAATAGATAAATAATTAAAATAAAAATAATAAATTTAACCCCCACTTATCTTCTTATTTTTATCATACTTCTTTACCAAAAATCCAAAAATTATGGATTGTTGGCTTCCACATCGATGAAATGCAATGGCATTTTTATCTTCTTATTTTTATCATACTTATTTACCAAAAATTATGTATTTTTATCATACTTCATTGAGCAAAACTAAAGATGATCTGAGGGAAGCATACGAGAAATGCAATGACATTTTCGCAAGAAAACCGTGTTTTGATTGACAAATTTTTAAAAGAAGAATCTTAGAAAGATTACGAAATGCATAATGTTTTGTTAAGAAATGCGGCAAAAATACAAGATCAAATCAATAATAAATTTGTTTTGCTAATTGCAAAATACAAATAGGACGATTATGTTTTAGTTTTCGTATTATTTTTTAAATTTCGTATTATAATTTTATTTTTATTTAAATAAATGAAAATTTAGTTTGTTTGATTTTGTTCGTGTACATCTACCCCAACATATACTTTTCGCATATAAATACCCCTTACCCTAAATCTTTTTAAACACAATTTTTTTTATACTCTCTTTATAAGTACACCTTAAACTCATTCTTTTTAGACACAACTTCTTTCAAAACGCAACTTCTATAGAAACACAACTTATCAAACGGTTAAACGCTATCCCAAAGCTAGATTCAACTTTTTACAACTTTCTAAAAGTTATTTCACTCCCATTACACTAAGGGGGTGGCAACACTATGAGGTATGAGATCGGTATGCTTAGGCATGGTTTGGCATACCATTGCCACACCCGCGGTATGGCCAAATCGGTATGGTGAGAGGTTTCACAAACCGCACGGCATGGAGGAAGAGCATGTGTATGTTTTTGAATTTTTGGACCGTTGCACATTAAATATCTATCATCATACCATTGCCACTAAAAAACTATGGTGATGTATGAGATTAGGTGGAATGAAATTATTGGTGGGTTGTGAGGTATGGTGAGGTATGGAATGTAGGTGTTGCCACCCCCCTAAACATCTTTTTTACCATAAGATAGTGTTCTTTTTGGTTATTGTAGCTGTTAATTTCCCCAAAAGTAATATTGTTAACATGAAACACAACGTAACATATAACAACTTTATTCATTACCTTGTCTTGCCAGAAGAGTTTGTAGCACGTTTTCTCTCAATCCCCAACCTTTCGATTATTAAAATTTTATGTCAAAATTCCGTACATGTACGAGTATTAAACCTATAATAATGGAATACAATCATTATATTAACACAACTAGACTATAGACCCGCGGGTTTCGCGGGCGGCAATAAAAAATTTGTATCGTAAGAAGTAAAAAGTCATAAAAAAATCAAACTCATATAAATTAAAACATAAAAGATTATATAAATGATCCAAAAAATATGAGTCGGAAGAGTCACCCCTAACATCCCTTGTTTGTTACAATGGCAAATAGATGTCAACCCACGATTTTAACCCGTGCGTTGCGGCAGAGCGTTTGTATACAATAGTATTGTATGCGTTGGAAGAGTAAACGTTTTCTGAATACGATAGTATTGTATGCCTGGACAGTATTATATCCGTGTCGGGGCATTAGCAATATTTTCCCATTGCACTTATTAAGAATGGAAATAACAGTTCAACAAATATATTCTTATTTCACTTCAAACCATACTTGCTTCAAACATTGAATCAAAATAATATTATCCATAAAATCACTAATGTATTAGTGGTAACAAAACACAGTATGAGTTATTGATACTTGTAAATAAAAAAATAAGCTTTCTACGCAGCCTCATGTCAATGTTCCTTTGTCCTCTTATTGATATTTCTTATTTTTTACGCATGCTTCATCGGCGCACCAGGCCACGTTTCAGCAATCCCACTGAGTGAGTCGAGATTCAGAAGGTAGAGTTGTCACTACATCTTGATCCGTACACATTCTCCATAACTGTACCATCTTCAAATCTGCTACCAGGAACACGTTCTTTATCGCACATGGAAAAGTAATGTAGTCCTATAATGGGTCAATTTAAAGTTACATGTCTCAAATGCAAGAGCTGCAAGATCAGAAAAATATAGTGGACAAAATAACCAACCTCAAACACATCTTACATAATATGCATAAACTAACTTAAAAATATGAAGAAATGCAATAATGAGACACTTATAGAAAGCAATCCCAAACGCCTCCTTCAGTAAAATAATAGTTCCATTAACATAAAAAGCAACAAAATGTGTTATTGGTGATTATTTAGATGAAGAGAGGACACTATGATCTGAACAGTAAACTGTACCTTGGTCTTTGCTGCAGCCTATGAAATGAAAAAACAGAATGACTCACAAATGCAAATAAAAGCATTTCAAAATGCATACTCTACTACTGTATTTATTTATTTATTTATATAGTGTGGAGCACAACTCCTGAAACCCCCTCAGCTCAATTGCTCACCTATACGAATTGCTCTTTACTTTTCCTCGTCGATAGCCATGGAACAGATTCGCCTGTAATCGATATACACCAATCTCATATCAGCTTAAGTGATCGGTTAAGTTGCATATTCAGTTACTAAAAAAAGACCTATAAGTTGACAAATTGACTTACCAAATTGCAGTACTTGAGAGCATAAACCATTTCAAGATATCGACGAATCTCAAACATGTCAAGCTTTGACACATACTTCCAAAATCCATAAACTCCAGCACGTGTCAACAACCTTTGTGAGTAAATCTGCCATGTATATCTATCAACATATTTCAAGTTAAAAACAAATATCCTATATGTTAATTAAAAATTAGATATGAGGTTTGTGGTTTGCTTACTTCTCCTGGATACGCTGTAAGCCACCCTTTGAAATGGCATCCCAATTTGAAGGTCTTGTTAAAGGGGCTTAACAAGTTGCAGACAAATATATGCTACAGGGGATATTAATCTTCAAAATTTCACAATTCAAAGCACTCGCTAAGTTTCCGTAAATATAACACACGCAAAACACACACCATGCCACACACACTTGTTAATGCAGGAACACCAAAGTGTTTGCTTTCCCCAAGCAATTGTCGTCTATCCTTGACATATTTTTAAAAGAGGAGACCATGATACCTTCTTAATATTTTCATGTCCAAAGGTCTTATAAAATGAATATGGCACGTGTGAATTCTGAGTGTTTGAGAATTGATTTATGGTATTGCCAACTATTTAGAGACATCTCACGCTAGCAATAATTAATTTAAGAAATACGTATATTAGCAATAACTATTACCGTCAATTATGGCTCGTGTACTTTTTAAAGTTTGCAACTTTAAACAACCTAAGCACATCTGATAATTTTCATATCATGTAATAACTTTAAAATTGCAATGCAAACACCCCCAAAGATTCATACTTGCTGAAAAATGGTGTTTTTAAAGCTAAAGAATCAAGTAAAGTTACTACAAAATCTTCAGGTGAAATCCAACTATCTTCCAATGCAATTCCTGAACATATAACAGAGAAAAAAAAATCAAAGTTACGACCCTATTGGACAAACCCTTTAGGTAAAAAAAATAAAATAAAATACATGTGCAACAGTCACTTTTTTTTGCAACAATACATGTCCAAAATCATTCACTGCACAAATTTAGTTCATTCAAGTAAAATGAACAAAAAGGTTTCTTTGGGAGATATTATAAAAAATGGTGTGTATAGACAGTAACATACCTCCAAGAATGAGCTTTAACTTTCTATCTTGAATGTCTTTGAGACATGAGAGCCCAAGAGTTACCGCATATTTACCGCCATAAGACTCTGCCACACCATAAAGTGGACTCTTTTGAAGTGTTTCATTTTGTTGAATATTTCAATCGACAAAGTTGTTAAATCAGTTATAGCCTCCTCATCAAATCACAGAAAGTATATTGAAAATGTAAATTATCAACAAATTAAATCTTAATTTCAATTAAAATTAATAATCAAAACAAAATCAGTGATATCAAGCACTTAGGCAAAACCCCCAATTTGATTAGGGTTTATAGAAATTGAAACTACTAATTAAAAACAAATTGATTCAAATTTATAATTAAGATGAAGAACCATAACAAAACCCCTAATATGAATCGAAATAATAAACACCCCCAATTTAATTAGGGTATAAAAAAATAAATATGCTCATTTCAGATATATGATAAAACATACCTGAAACAATAAAGCTGTAATGGAAGAAGAGGTGTAATGTATAACAGTTAGAGCAAATCGTGATTGAAGGTGTAATGGAAGAAGAGGATGATGTTTGATTGAATACCGGCAAAGAAAAAAGTTTTGAATAGGAGCAGTTACCAAAAGTTACGTGTAGATAAGATTTGCCAGGTGCATATATGACGTAAGATTATGATGTCAGAATAAGGGGAGATGACATTCAAAAATGTTTTCTTTTATTATATATAAAGATAAATGAAAAAACAAATACATATATACATAAGATTTATTATTTTAAATTTAGTAAGTAAAAGCATTTAGAACACGTTAATTTATTTATATTTCAATCTATAATAATACATAATTAAAAATTTTAGATAAAACCCCGTGCGTGCACGGGCGTTATAACTAGTTATATCAAAATACCAAGTCCAAACTTATTTTGTTAGTACTTGGCCCAATCTCAAAAAGTAAACCAACGTCCAACTTAATACAATTTTTGTCCCATGTTAAATTTGATTGTATATCACAAACACACCACAATTTTTTCTTGTCCTCTTTATCCTACACAAATCACCTAAAACCCACAAATCATAAGCTGCCTACAAACACATAAGCCTTTTTGATGCCTTTACTTAATCGAACCACATAAAACTCTTTATCAATTTCGAAAACCACACTCTTTGACTATTTCTTTGTGGGTTTTGGCTTCAAGAGCTTTGATAAGGTCTCTGGTAAGGTTCGAATCTTGACTTCTTTACAACAGATATTTGTTTTTAGATCTTTAACGATCTTGTTATTATATTCTGAAAAATCCCATTCATTACTAGTTTTTGAATGGATCTTGGTTGAATAAAAATCATCAACTGCTGTTTATAACAAGGTGAAAAGGAGTTGAATACATTAGCAAAAGCTAAGGGAAAGATGGGCATGAAATTAATTAATAGTTTACCAAAATGAAAACATTTACCTCATAAGACAGTCGAAAAAACCAAAGAATAGAAATCAATTAAGTCTCTATTGGATCATCTTTCCTAGTTTTAAGTCATACTGTAATAAGCTCACAAGTGAGTAAAAAGCCGGCAAGTTGAGCAAAATATACTTAAGGTAAAACAAACGCTCAATTACAGAGAGTGTGTTTAGAATAAACATGCTTTGAGAATTTATTGGTCTTTTCAAGAGTTGGGCATGAGCTCACTAATCAGTAAAGGGCTTATACTGCTCGATGCTTACAAATGCTAATAGGTAGCCTATGTGATACATGTATCAATGATGTTAATAGACAGTCAGGCGATCTTTGATTGCATTGAGAAAAGCAAAGACCAAAATTTTCCCCCTAGCACAAAGGTGCAGTGAGTAGAATTAGTTAATCATACTCCTCCAATGGTATTCTACTTCTGTTAATGTCACCTTTCATATGTCTAAGCCGCCGTGCTTTCATCCCAAAAAAGCCCCTTCACTGGTAAATTTAAATGATTGTACAATTATAATGGTGGTTCAAATTGCTTCAAGAAAGTAAAATAATACCGCCAATGTAATCAAAACAGTTAGGAAATCCCTTTTTTTGTGTGACGTTTACCCATAATTAGAACTTGGCTAACCTAGTTAACAGAGAAAAAGTTCTTGCTTGTGCAAATCCTTCTAAGCAGAACGACTGCAAAAAGATGCTAACAAATTGACCTATGTTGAGAGGTCAATGTGCTGTATTCAGCAGGTTCATTACACTACATGGCTTTGATCTAACGAAGCTGTATATAAACAACCTAAATGATGCCAACAAAAATCATGGCCGCCATGCCCATGATAATGATGTCACCACATTAAGGATGCAACTTCTCATTGTAAAGCTCAATGTTTCCTCAAAAGTAACACCCTCAAGGGTTGCCCAATAGATGTTTAAATGATGCCAAGGAGAATTTCTCAGCATACAAGTCATATCCAGGTCAGTTTTGTAGGTAAGTTAGATAGTCTGGGATTTTGTGGATCTTGAAGAGAGAGAGACAAATTTATAAGCTCCCATGTTAACCTTCAGGTATATCACTTCAGGTATATCACTTGTGAAGCATGAAATCTACAACGTAAGCACATACCGTGAAGTAGCTATTTTTGTTGAAGAGGGTGGTTCTGTTTTCCAACCAAAAAAAAAAAAAAAAAAGATAATGGAATTTGAGCTATGAAAGCAAACAGGCTTTTACTTTAATATGTTGGACAGTTAATTAATATCTACATCTCGTTGACCATACTAACCTGAGCTCTTCATATCATATGAAACCACATTTTTTCTTCTTCTTTCTTGTCCTCTTTATCCTACACAAAGATAGTCACAGATCTTGTGTTTCTTCCTTTTGAAACTTTGTCACCTAAAACCCACAAATCATAAGCTACAAACACCAAAGCCTTTTTGATTATTGCTTCCCTTTACTTAATCGAACCACATAAAACTCTTTATCAATTTCGAACCTCAAACACCCTTGTCCTTTTCTGGTTATACAAACCACACTCTTTGACTATTTCTTTGTGGGTTTTGGCTTCAAGAGCTTTGATAAGGTCTCTGGTAAGGTTTTTGGTTGTTCGAATCTTGACTTATTTACAACAGATCGATTATGTATTTGTTTTTAGATCTTTAACGATCTTGTTATTATATTCTGAAAAATCCCATTCATTACTAGTTTTTGAATGAATCTTCCTGACTTGGTTGAATAAAAATCATCAGGTTACAAAGAAAGAAAGAAAATCGGGATGTCAATGAGGATAAAGATGGTGGTGGATAAGTTTGTAGAGGAGTTAAAAGAAGCATTGGAAGCAGATATTCAAGACAGAATTATGAAAGAAAGAGAGATGCAATCCTACATCCAAGAACGCGAACGCGAAGTTGCTGAACGCGAAGCCGCCTGGAAAGCCCAACTCTCTCGCCGCGAGGTCCTTTTTTCTTATCTTAACAAACAATTTCTAGGATTTGTGTTCACTTTCATTTCCGTATTATATTTTTGTATTTGGGCGTTTGTTATATTCAAAATGGAAATTACTTTATTATGTTTGGATAACAATCTCTTCTGTCAGTCGGCTCAACCATACCCTTCATTCATTTACAACCCACTTCTCTAACTTATTTACCACTATATATATATATATATATATATATATATATATATATATATATATATATATATATATATATATATGTATGTATGTATGCTTGATAAAGATTTGCTTTACTCTACACTTGGAACCCACCTTCTAGTTCGTTAGTAGATTAAATGAAACATTCATCCTGCATATGTATGTATGTATGTATGTATGTATGTATGTTGGAAATCACCATAAGCCATGCTGTTTCTTTTTAGTTGCCACTACTTTTTTGTGGATAATGACCCATAAGCAGGACCTTCTTAGATTCATTTTATAACAAACAGACTGCTACTACATTTTATTTAACCTTCCAAAGGCTTTTCTTCTTTATCTAAGCAACTAATAGGCTTGGTGTTACATGCCTGCTCCTAAAACCACACCAGGCAGATGTCATTCCTTGATGTATTATTGGTGGAAGCATACAAGATCTCCTGTCAATAGTCAAACACTGACCTCACCTTAATAGGTGACTGTAAATATCAGTGTTGTAAAAATCGGCCATGGCGGCGCCATGGCGGATATCGGCGGTCCACCGCCACGATATTTCCCAAATCGGTCAAACATGGCGTTTTGGTCAAAATCGGAGCTTGGCGGCGGTTGGTCAACGGTGGGCAACGGCGGTCAACGGTGGTCAACTTCAGATATGTTTTTTTTTTTTTTTTTTTTTTTTTTTTTTTTCAAATTCACGGCAATTAACTCCGATTTTATTGATTTTGTTCTAATTTAAGCTAGTTTTTATAATTAATCTTGCTAATATTCATTTATTTAATAAATTCCTTTGTAATTTAGGGTCACCGCCATGGCGCCGCTATGGCGGCTATGGCGCTTGGCGGGGGTCAACCGCCACGGTACCGCCGAGCGATTTTTACAACCTTGGTAAATATCCTCATTTATTATAGGATGACAACTTGAATCTTGTTGTTACAAGGATTAGTGGCACATTAGTTACGAGGATTTAGCATTACTCATTGCCACCTATTTTGTAAATCGAAATGAGATCATATCAGGCTCCTTATTCACTAATTAAGATTTGCTGGTTATGGGCAACTTTACACATTCAAGTCCCTAGCGCTCGAACCAACATCCATAATGGTTAGGAAGACGAATGCTGATTCTATGCGAGAAAATCAAACGTTCTCCATTTGTCCATTATTTAAGGGAAGAAGGTCGGGGTGGATGGAGATGCTTAGAGTTGGTGAAGCTAAACACAAGCATGCACTGAAATTTTCGATTGGTTGATCTAAAGATCAAAATGCTTATACCTTTGTGTTTGAATTTTTTTGACATACCATCTCAAGTGTCATATAAGAGGTAGATATATAATAAGGTGACCGAACCGTAGATGAGTAATCAACATATGCAATATATCTAGGACACATTACCAAGTACTAACCTTTGTCCAATGTTGGTGTAATGATCTGCAGCATTTTGGCTCAGTTCAACTCTAGAGTGTAAATTAGTTATGTTTTTTTTGTGGCTTGTGCGTATTGCTTCAGATTTTTTATGTTAGATATGATGGCTTATGAGCAAGACTAGCTCTATTCCTACTTAACGAAGACATATGAATTGGTCATAAATGGTTATTTTCAGGCGGAAATTGCTAGACAAGAAGCAAGACTGAAGATGGAAAGGGAAAACCTTGAAAAGGAGAAGAGTGTGCTCATGGGAACAGCATCCAATCAAGATAATCAAGATGGGGCCCTTGAAATTACCGTTAGTGGTGAGAAATATCGATGCCTAAGGTTCTCAAAGGCCAAAAAGTGAGGGACACTGTTGTTAGAGTGCTGTTCTTTGTGAGCTTAGTCAGACGCTACCAAATGAATCTGTATTTGATGCGGGGGTGTCTTTCATTAAAAATACTATGCTCTCACCGGAACATAGGAGAAAGTTATGGAACTTGGGGAAACGTAGATTGTTCATATACGACAATAGGTTGTGCAAGGACTTGTGGGGTTTTCAATATATGCGTCTTAGTTTTCATTGCTGGTGATTTCTTTTCATTGTTAATTTTAAAAAGTTTATTAACGTCATTGATACCTTTTAGCAAATATTATCTCTTCTTTATGCATCATTACTCCTTGATGGCGAGAAATGGAAGTATCCGTTTTGCTTTTAAACATCCTATTTTAAGACTGATCATTTGTTTTGACTAGTATAATCACATTTTGTATGTTTTGGTCCTAGCTCTGTTATTTCTTCTTTTTTATGAATGTTTTGTATATATTATACTATATATAATTTATGGACAAGCATACGACGCCCATTTGTGTCGTTTAGGACTGATTTTTTTTGGCGGGCTACTTCTCTTCCACTTCAGCCCAACCGCTGCTGTTTCTTTGCTTTCTTCCTAAACCGTGTGAAACGTCGGCCGCCGTTTGCAGACCGTTACCGACGTCGATTGGGTTAGTAGTTACTTTCATATGCGCGGTTTTTCTTTTCCACACGTCTCTTGACACTGCTTTTTCTCTCTCCCAGTTACTATTGACGATTTTTAACTCCGGTGTATCTCTTTCATCCGTTGCTTTTGTTCAAGGTAAGTAATCGGTGCCTAAGTTATTGGATATTGTTCTTTCTTTAATTTTGGATCCGTGTTTCTGTTGTTTTTTTGCTTTTTTTCGTTGATTCTATTTTGTTTCATATTTCCTCTCTTTGGGTGTGGGTTGTGGAACATGAAATTTAAGAGTAAGGTTGTGCGTAGAAATAGTAGTGGTTATAGGTTACAGGATGATGAATCGGTTGGTGGTGGTGATGTTGTTACTGATTGTTCGGTTACGCCTATTCCGAGTACTTTCGGTGGTTATAGGTTAGAGGATGATGAATTGGCTGGATTTTCTTTAATAGATATCCTTCGGAGTTACGATTTGAATATGTTGATGTTAATTGGGTTTTTAGCTTTGGAATTTTGATTATCATGACAGCTTATTGGCTTATTTGATTTTGCTTATGGCTTAGGGTGGTTTTATTGTTTTGTTAGGGCCGTGTTTGGATGAACTTATTATCCGGCTAATTAGCTTATTTGATTTTGCGTGGTTTTGTTCGGTGCTTAACTTTATTTGTATTCATGCTGGTGAAATTTAGGTATTTGGTAAAGAGAATGTTGTTTTGGCTGAGTTTCTTATTTCGTGGATTGGGGTTTGATTACGTTTTCTTCTCGGGTTTTTAGTTAGCCCACCCTTTGTTGGTTATAATAGGCGATGATGAATTTGTGGGTTCGATTAAAGTCGTGAGTCTCCGTCCTTGGCACGGCGAACTATAATGTTTGCAGCCATGGCGGGTGTATTCACTTCTCTTGATTACTAATCAATCTGAGTCAAAATGATATTTGTTATTTGAGGTCTGAACCATAACTTGCCACGGCAATAACCGGATGGCGTGAAAGCATGCTTGCTATCATTGAACCGCGTTTTTTTTGCAGCCATGGCGGAATTCTGACCTTTTTGACCATTTTCCACTCACAAATCTGAGCCTAATGATCTGTTGGCAGGCGGGTTTTCGTCGTTTAAATATGCGATTTTTAAGAGTGTTGGGTATAAACTTATTATCTGAGCATCGTTTAATGCCTTTTTTGAGGTTCTCAGCAAGGCGTTCGTTTGTTTTTGGTAAGCAATGGCATTTTTTTTTATTGTTCACGCTTCGCAATGCATAAAAACTGCATGACAAATTACTGACCACGCTTTTGCATTATTGGTTGCAGTATTTGATATTTTGAGTCAATGGTGCTGCATCGATTGCACCATTACGGACTCACCTGGCTTATATCATATCTACTGCTTTCGTCGCATGGTTGATGCTCTTCTGGAATGAAATGTTTCCCTTTTTTGCTTCTAATTCAGGTTACGTTACTGAAATTGTTTAATTCTTCTGTTTGCAAACCCTGGCTCCGCGCGCTCCTTTGTTACAGGTGATGTTTGTTTCTTCATTACTGTTACATATCTTCGTTTCAGTTCTTTATTTTCTTCTTGCAGCTGTATTATAACTGATTGTGTATGCTTATATCGGACTCTTAATGATTTTATAAGCGCGGATACACAGGAATACACTGATGCAACTGGCCCCACTGTGAACCGTGCGCGTATGTCTGGAATCGTTATAGGTAAAAGGCTTTTTTTTAAAGTAAAATAGTTATAAAATACTACACATCCTTTTTACAACCCCTGCTGTGTACGAGGGTCAGCTCTTATACATCTTTTAACGTGTCATTCATAGTTTTCGTTTCTGTATTTAACTGTTTTTGGGCTTCATATGTGTCACTTCTGATAACAAAAATTTCGCCTGTTATTTTTGCAGATGGAGTAGGCGCTTCTGATAGTAATCATTGCTCAGCGAGTCCGAGGCTGCACCCGACAAGCACTAATGAATGTAAGTTGGATATCTATCTGTGGCAGCCACATATGCTGGGTTTGCTTTCTGATACAAATTTACCTTTTCGCGTTATTCTAACAGGTGAAGGTCGTGTTCCTGCTACCAGCCCTTTTTGCCTTAGCACGCGCCTTAGCCAGCCTACATATGTTTATCAATGTACGTTTTGGTAATTTTCTAATGCATAGTTTTGCTTGATATCTTTGTTGAGTGGGTGCTTGAATTGTAACTGGTGTACATGATATTGTGACAGCTGAAATGCCTGCTACATCCGGCCATGGTACTGTGATGGGTACATACGTAGATGCATCTGTAAGCAGTGACCAGCGTACTTACAATATGTTCAAGTTTGTTAACATGCAGTGCTCTTTACACCTCTTTCATTTGAAAGGGAACAACTTTAGGGCGTGGTATTTTGTGAATATTTCTGATGGGCTTTGTTTTCGGTTCATGTTTTGTTATATAGATGTAGAGAGAAACAGAGAAGAGAGTCTTCACGTGTTTTGGTTCATGCTTTTTACACCTCTTTCATTTGAAAGGGAACAAGGTCCTGCTGGAAGAAAATGAACGACTGCAGAAGCGTCACATTTGGTGTATGAAAATGGTTACTTCCGCCTGCGTAGTAATAATGTGAGCATTATTAGTTCGAACAATTTGAGTATTATCTAATTTTTGTTTAGTGAAGTTGATCGAACATCAATTTGTTTAGCCTGGTCCGGATTCCATTGGAATCAATTTGTATAAGAACTGACTATTATCTAATTGTTTAGCCTGGTACGGATTTCATTGGAATCGTTGCTATTTCTCATTTTTATTTTGTTGATTAAGGGATTACATACAAGAAGGAGAAGAAGCCTAGCATATCAGAAATTGAGCTTCAAATGGCATTCAAACTGTGGGCTGAAGTAGGAATTGGAGCACTCGAGGTATTTCTAATTTTTACCTACCTTTCATAGGCAAGTGAATATATGATAATGGCGATGTCGTATAAGATAACTTCAAATCGATAATCCTGACGGAAATTAGATTTACGGTTTACCGAGGTAATGTTTTTTCAAAGCAGCTTATTTCATAGTAGGTTGCAGAATGAGCGGAATAACAACCCTATTGACATTAATAGCATACTGGTGTAGATGCAAAATGACGACATACATAGCCATGTAATGGAGACTGTTAGTGGACGGACAATGGGTGGTGTCCCAGAACATGGGTTCCAGAGGGAGATGGTGCAAAAAGGGGGTTTGTGAATTTGGTTGATTGAAAAACTTATTTGAATACGGTTAACCGTGATGCTAAAGAAAGGTATTTATCTTATTTAATCAATTAGTAGAATACGTTTGGTTATTTAGCTGTATAATGACTGTATGTTATTGAATCAGCTTATTTTGTCACAAAATTCAATAGTAATCTTCATTTATAGAATATCATAGGGTTGTTTGGATGTCTCATCCTGTTTGGGTCTGTTGTTCCTATAGCTGTTGCCGGGGTGTCTGCTGTTTCTTGCGGGAGTGGATATGCTGCCCATCGTAAGTTTTTCTACGCGTATGTTGCCTTTTCCTGTTGCTTTAAGCTCTTCTGTTGGTTTTTGATTGTATCCAGATACGCGTTTCACTTCGCTTTTGTTAATACTTGAGCCTCACCTAAAAACATGGGTCAAATAAACTCTAGCAAAAGGCATTTAAGCCCTATAACAAGTTCTAACTAAAATAAGCAAATCGGACCTAATGCAGCTACTTTAAGCCCTGATTAAGCCAGCTTATAAAATTCCTAAAATTATACTAAAATAGGCATGCTAACCACAACCAACCAAAGAGCTTAAGTTCTAAATTTCAGCCTAAGAGGACTTAAATTGAAGATTTTAAAAATCAAAAACTAAGGCTACTTGGGACAATTGGTTGCTGATGCAGAATAGGGCAAAACAGCTCTAAATGAGAGCTTATTAACTACTTATAGAGCTTTCCAAAAATTCCACAAAAATCACTTTTCAAAAGTAGACCAGCTGAAGTTATTAATCCCAAAATTTCAACACATTTGAACTATTAATGAACTTGTGAAAAATCTATAAAGATTTGTAAAAACCTGATTTGATGAGTTTTGACTTTTGACAGATTTTGAGATTTTGACAAAAATGAAATTAGAATCAATTTTATTGGATGAAAATGATTAAAAAAAAAATGATGAAATAAAAGTAATGTAGGCTATATTACTACTATAATTACCTAAATGCAAGATTATTCTAACCTTATACTAACTGATGCATTAATATGAGCCAATTCCAAATGATTTTGACTTTTAATGAATTGTACAGAGAAGCAGTGACTAAAATGATTATATCTGACCTAGATGAGACTGATGCAACAACTTCTAACCAATGACTAACCCTCTAACTCAGATTAAGCTCTTATACCAAACGCTCCTATCAGAAGTTAAAATGCAATCTATCCATCAATCACTTAATCCTAATCCATGACAGCAACATACTATGATCTAACATCCAGATATGAAATAATAAATACAAAACTAACCATGTAAACTAACAGATTCAAGTAACACAGATTATGCAATGAAACAGTAATGAAAATGCAATGTGAAAACAGATTATAGACACTTACAGGTGTCCAGCCACCGTGGCTTGCTAAAATTGATCAAAAACCTTTATTCAAACACAATTAACATTATTCAATCCCAGGCCTCATCCAGCATTCCTTAAGGGAGTTTTTTTCACCCTTAAAACAGATTTAGAAGTTACTACTTTGAAAATTTTATGATGAAGGCTGGAATTTAACTTAGCTATACTACTTAGAAATCTTGATAAGAATTTAAATAGCAATGACCAATTAAATAAAACTGTAACAGAAAAAAATGCTTTTCATTAATTAAGTAAAAAAAACATTACAATAGAATTTGAAAAACAGAAAACTAATTTTTAAACTAAGCAAAAGGTAGTTTCTATAAAGATTTTTTTCTGCTACAGGATAAAAGTACGTAATGCACTTGGGTGTATAAGTAAAATATAACAATTAACACCCATATATTATAGGTACGGGATAGCCAATGGGCAGCCGCGTTGCGGCCTCATGTTGTATCATGCCATTGATTATTACACGGTACTTTTTAGAATTAATGAATATGACAATATACAAAAGCCATATGACATATACCAACCATAACATTCATTAGAAAACATTATTTGAATATGGTATTATATGGTTACCGAGAAATCAGTAAAAAATGAATTTCCAGAATATTAAAGAAAATACGTATGTTATTGATTTGTTTATATTTAATTTGATTAAACATACAAAACTCTTAACAGCTTGGAAAAACAAATTGGATAAATGCAGCTGCTGTTACCTCATCTGCCCATGCTTCTTTTGACATTGATACTGAACGTCATCAAGAGGTCACCGTATTGGATTGACCTTTTACTATGGCTGTAGATGTGCCGTCGGGTGGCCTGACATCCTCCAAGTGCCATTCCCCTCTTGCAGCTGTGGGTATGCTTTTGAATTCAGTTTCATGCACTGATGCTGCCTGCTCTTTGTGTATTCTGTTGCTTTTTCCGGCTTCAGTATTCGGTGGCCGTTTTACTATGTGACTATATCTCTTGCCTTTTTCGTTGCAGGTGGGATAAGCTTTTCTGATCGCGGTCCCTTTCCCGTTAACGTTCAGCGCAACCATCAGGTCACTGCATCGGATAATTCTTTTACCGTGCATGCTGGTCCTCCGCCAGGTATTTCTCAGGTCTACGTCTGTGGTTTTACCATGATGCTTTGGTGTTTGACGTTTCCGAATCAACCAATGGCGTGCGTGTTTTGTGGTCCAGGTAAGTTAAATTGTTACTACATTTGCATTATCGATGTAGTGCATTCAGTATAAAGCTAATACTTTAAGGTATACTAATAGCTTAAGCATCACAAGAGAAAGCACAAAATTTAATGAGATTCAGAAAGAGAAACAGAAGATGCTTCAATACGGAGCTTTCATTGCTGACATCGGCCTCACATCTCGGAAAAACTAAAAAACTTCTACCATATTCATAGCTGTCATCAAGGTAACGCAGCTGCTATTCGATAGAATTCATATAATTACTATTCAATGTTAAAGTACAAAAAATATAGCTGTCATTTATGCTACTGGCCTAAACAGGCCTAAAGTATTTGATATTGGACTTATGTAAAGACTTGAATGATATGAAAACTATTGTAAACCTCATTTAGTCTTTTCCTGAATCACTATGTCGGTCCAGCTAATATTGCAAATGACTATATGGAACACAGTAATGTGATGATTCCAAGGTGGGTTGTACTATACACATATTTTTGAACCGTGCTTTCTTGGTGTTATTCCTGTCTAATCTTATGTATTTTTGAACCGTGCTTTCTTGCTGTTATTCTCTTTACAGATATAACGCAAAAACCATATACTTGAAAATACAAAATACCCCGCCGCAACGCGGCGGATTCGAAGCTATCCTTGTTTCTCTTAATATCTGAGGCAATTTTTTTTCAGATTCTATATGTAAAACAGGTATTTTCTAATTAAGGCCATTGATAACTTTGCAACTCTTTGGAAGATCAGGTCAATAATTGTCCTAGCAACATTTGTTACTTTGTACCTAGCAAATATTTTTGTTCCCACATTATATCTTAAAATATGTGGAGGAAATAATTGTCCACATATTTTTGTTTGGAGAGGGTATAATTATTAAAAATTCTTGTCGTGTATGATTTAAAAGTTGTATCAGACTTTTTTTTATTCTTTACTTGATCATCTCCAACTACTTAGAAATTTCTTCATCGGTTTTACTTGAAAACCATTTTCTTCTTACCAAAATCCCAGTTGTCTTCCATCCAAAATTCATGAACAAAGACTTAAGTGAGAACATTTACAGCTTTGACTCGACATATGCAGACACAAGTTTCTTTTTACTTGAACCTTGATGCAGTCAAAGCATTGTAATATTTAGATCAACGAAAAAGACACCAAAATCAACCACAGCTAAAATGACTTTTGTCTTGATGGCATTTGCAAGGTGCATCATAAGAAAACCAAGCATGGAACCAAGGTGCGAAGAGAGAACACAAAACTTCTTAACATTAAACCATTTCGGACAAAAAGAAATGCATAAGTTATCAAATATGAGAACTTAAAATCTTACAAAAAGCTCTAGTCCTTTAAGGCATAACATTGAGGGGCTAGCTCAGCTAACCACAAATAATCAATTCTAGTAACATTTCGGACATAGTTACGAGTAGTCTGAACTAAATTGTAGAAAATTATGCACTCCGATTTTGTTCGGCGTAGAAAAGAAAGTTGGGTGAACTTCTGCAATCTGACCATTTGCCAAAACCCTGTAATTAATACCCGGTTTAGATATTAATAACATATTAATAACACTATCGAACTTGATCCTTAACATTCCCTTTATTTTGTCATTTGTCCTCTGACTAATAGTCAGAATGGTTCCTTTAGTCTATTTAATAAAGAGTAGGTTTATGCAATTTTATAAGGTAAATGTAAAGGTAATAGTACCACTTCTTAAAAAGTTGTAAACGGTCACAAAGGTTACGAATTCATTACCTGAATGTACCATCAGGTTGCTTAAGAGCTGCATTCAAGAAATAGGAAGCAGCAAAGACATCTACGGAGCTGCAACGTATCATCCCCACGTGAAGAAATCTTAAGTCCCATTCGTTCAACATTTTCTCGAATTTGTCTGAACTAAAGCACGAAAAAATCATTTATTAGTCCTGAAAACTCATAAAAAAACATAACACTCATAAAAAAACATAATACAATAGAAAAGTAGGATGATAAATCACAATTTTTATGCTAATACTACGCGTTGTAGCACATCAGAAGTGTGATACTACAACTTATTTCAAAAAAAAAAATACAAACTGCGTAATGATTATATAGGTGACTCAATTTGGTTTCATTATCTATGAGTAAAATTGAGAGTTTACTAACTTGTAAATGTCGCGAGCATGTTTTAGGGAACGATTATTAATGAAGTTGTCCTTGCACCATCTTCTCAAATTCTTTTTAGCCTTATCGTTGCTATTCTCTGTCTTATTCTTCTCCAAAAACTCAAGAGAAGCACGATATACATTAAGCAATGTGAGATGGTCTCCCTCTGGGCTTGAGAAACTTTTAATGACAGCTCGTGACTGGAAAAGAAAAAGAAATTGAACTAGACATATGGTTGCGTTTAGTTGAAGAGAAATATTCTCACTTTTTCATTTTTGGTTTTCTTGAGAATGGAAGGGTGTTTCTTCTCTAGGAAAGAGTTAAGAACTTGGAAAACCCGTTTAGATGGTGTTACATTTTTCATTTTTTGGTGAAGAGAAAGTATAGAAGGGTAAATTAGACTTTTTAGATTTTTGGTTAAAATTTGAAAAATGAGATTTTCATTATTTTAGAAAAAAATTTAAAAATGTGTAACTAAACGGTTTTCTGTTTTTTCATTTTTCTATGAAAAAATTCCTGGAAAAATGAGGTATTTCTCACCAACTAAACACACCCTTAAATTCTGCTAGAAAACAGAAATTAAGAAAGAAAAAAAGGGACACCCGAGTTATATTTATCACTTATGTTGTTAACCCTATTCCAATATTTGTGCTTAAGTGAATCAAATAGACAAGTCAGGTGTCATGTAATTTATATTGCTATTCGAAATGGGTAAGACTGAATTGACTGGCAAACACTTGAGTGTCCACTTCTTTAATCTTCAAAGAAAAAAACAATGCTATAAATGTAATTACAGAATTTATATTACTATTTAATACTTCATAAGTTAAGATACAAATAAAGCGCTTTCAGAGGTTGTAGCTTGTAATCCTAATATCTAATGGTGAAGATTAATTTTTATTTTTATTTAGTTAACTACTAAACGACTTATTTGTAATTACACACTAAAAAACAATATAGCTCGTCAATTACATCTCATTCATTTTTTTCATTTTCAAAACATACTCATTTCATTTATTTCTCTCTCTCTCTCTCTCTCTCACCAATCTCTTTCCCCATTCTCCCAAATCAAACCCTAAGGGGATGTTTGGTATGACTAAATCGTTGAGAATGGAAATGCAGCGGAGAATGGAACGCATGGAAAAGAAATAGTTTTGAGAAAAGAGAAAGGATTACATTGTTTGGAAAGAGTAAGGAATGGAATGCTCAAATAGACTGAAAAATCAACTCCTTTGTTTGGTACGACCTGAGAATGAAACTATAGTTATGGTAATTGCAAACAACCCCAACACTGTTTATCATTGATCACCAATTTCAATAGATATCAAATTAACACAAAAACCAAACAATCACTTCTTAATAAAGAATAATTCAACAACTTTACATTTAAATGCTATAGCAAAAATATGTTGGGTTTTGAGAAACTACTGCTAATACTGCTGCTCTTGGAAGATTCAACTTCTCATGAATTTTATTGAAGAATGCTCTAAGTCATAACTGCTGCTAGTATGATTTGAACTACTGCTAGTGTATTCAACCTACTGATAGGTGTTGCTAAAGATGACCAAAGAAATACACTAAGTGGTTACTACTGCTAGACCAAATGAAACTACTGCTAGTATAAAGTTTCTGCTGGTGAAGACTAAGTACTGCTAGAGTAAAGGTATCTACTGCTGAAGTATTGTAACTACTGTTGGAGTATTAGTGTCGGTTTGTATTTATAGAATATCGCGTACCTAAAGTTTAGTATTAGATAAACATAGAAAAGATTCTATAGAGATATACATTGTATAGAAAGTCTTTATAACCGACTAGGACTCCTTATCATATAAAAGGAGGACCTAGGTCATTGTTTAGAGAACGATTAGTTTAAGAGGTTTCAAGGTTGTAAACCCTAATACTATTAAGAGTATTCATATTATTTTAATAATATTGAAGCGTTTGATTTGTTATTCTTTGTGTTCTTCTTAATCATAAAGTGTTAAATTTCGCGTGATACTTTGTGAATCAAACAGTTTCTTTAACATAAGCTATATTTAAAATCTATATATACAAGTGTAAACTAGGATCAACAAGTGGTATTAGAGCTTGTGTGATATAGAAGCTTTTATACCAAGAAGAATACATACTGTGAAAGATGGACTCTACACATACTTTGGCAACAAACAAAGTTCCAATGCTCAAGCCTAATGAGCAAGAGATGTGGCGATTAAGGATTGAGCAACACATACAAATGATTGATATTGGTCTTTGGGAGGTCATTGAAAGTGGTAATACTACTTTGAAAGCTGAAGCAGATGGAAAGGTAATTCCACTCACTGCTACAGAAGACAAAGCTCTAAGGAGATTAGAGATCAAGGCCAGATCTATTCTAATGATGGCCATTCCAGATGAATACCAGTTGACTTTTAACACCATCAAGGATGCTAAACTGTTGTTGGAGCCTTTGGAGAAGAAGTTTGGTAGGAATGAGGCTACCAAAAAGAGCAAGAAGAATCACCTCAAACAACAATATGTTAACTTCTCTATCTCAAGTACTGAGACTCTTGATGAGATCTTTAATAGGTTGCAAAAGCTTGTAAGCCAACTAGAGCTTTTAGGAGTGGTTATTGAACAAGAAGATCTAAACCAAAAGCTGCTAGGATGTCTTCCATCTGAAGGGCACACACATGCAATTGTGTGGAGAAACAAGCCTGAGTTGGAGAGACAAACCTTGGATGATCTTCGCAACAATCTCAAGATTTATGAAGATGAAGTGAAACAAAGGTCAAGTTCAAGCTCCAGTTCAACAAATTTGGAATTTGTTTCATCCAATAGCACTGGCAGCACAATGGTTGAAGTTCCTACTGCTAAGGAAGTTAGTGCTGCTAGCACACCAGTTACTGCTGCTGAAATTGAAAACTTGAATGATACTGATGTATGTTCTTCCTTTGCCAGTCAAAGCACCACTACTCAACTGGAAAATGAGGATCTTCAATAGATACATCATGATGATATGGAGGAGATGGATATTAGGTGGCAGATGGCTATGCTTACAATGAGGGCAAGAAGGTTTCTACAAAGGACTGGGAGAAGCTTGCAGATGAATGGGACTAACAGAGTGGGCTTTGACAAGTCCAAGGTTGAGTGCTATAACTGCAAGAAGAAGGGTCACTTTGCAAGGGAATGCAGATTCCCAAGGTCACAAGACAAAAGGTTAAGGTAAGTGAAAAGAAGAACTGTGCCAGTGCAGGAGACTTCCACAATAACTGCTTTGGTGTCTTGTGATGGATTGGGAGGTTATGACTGGAGCGACAAAGCTGTTGGTGGTCCTACTGATTATGCTCTCATGGCATATTCATCAAGTTCAAGTTCTTCAGGATCAGAATTTGAGGTATCTTTTGAGTCATGTTGTTCAGATCATTGTGTTTATAAATTTGAGTATAATAGAGTATTTAAAGAACTTGAAGATGCTAAATTATTGCTTTTAGGCTATAAAGAGGGTTTGAAATCTGTTGAGGCTAGGTTAGAATTCTTTAAATCTAATGAAATTGTTCTGCGTGAGAAAATTAGAACATTAGAAGTTAAAGTGATGAGCTTAAAACTGATTATGCTCTCATGGCATATTCATCAAGTTCAAGTTCTTCAGGATCAGAATTTGAGGTATCTTTTGAGTCATGTTGTTCAGATCATTGTGTTTATAAATTTGAGTATAATAGAGTATTTAAAGAACTTGAAGATGCTAAATTATTGCTTTTAGGCTATAAAGAGGGTTTGAAATCTGTTGAGGCTAGGTTAGAATTCTTTAAATCTAATGAAATTGTTCTGCGTGAGAAAATTAGAACATTAGAAGTTAAAGTGATGAGCTTAAAACTAAATATGATCAAGTTCAAACAAAAAAGAAAAGGTTCAAATAGATAAAGATTTTATTGAGTTGCATGTTGATAGAAATGAATATAACTCTAAAGAAGTTAACAAAATGATAGACCTTCAGATTTATAATAGGATGAAAGGAATAGGATACAAGAAAGGAATAGGGTACCATGATGTTGCACCTTATGTATATGGAAAATTTTTGTCCCCCTATGCCTGATTTGTCTTTTACAGGTGAAGAAAAGAGTGTTGAACCAACTAGAGATAGCATGCATGTTAGAGTAGAGTCTGAGAAAGATAGAAGGAAGTCTGAGGCCCTAGTAATAGAGGAGTGGGTGTCAGATGACGAGGATGAAGCTGTGGTCACATCTGGAGACCAAAATAAAACTGTTGCTACAACTGCTTCAAGGGAAAATGTAGAAACAATAGAACCTTGTAGTATGAACACTTCTAGTCGTAGAGGAAATAAAAAAATTGGAACAATTTGATGTCTAATAGACTAGGATTTTGTTATGAATAATAAATCTTGTTTTATTTGTGGTAGTTTTGATCACTTGCATTATCACTGTAAAAATAATATCAAAGGAAAAGTGACAAAACCTGTATGGAACTATGCTCAAAGGGTGAATCATTATAATTTTGCTAATAAAACTCACCCTCATGCTCAAAAGTCTTTTGTTCCAAAAGCAGTCTTAATGAGATCAGGTTTAAAAACTATAATTATTGCTAGATCAGTTACTACTGCTCCCACAAAACCTAAAGTTAATGCTTCCCATTCAAAGTCATGTTTTTCAAAAGGGGCACATTCAACTATGTATAAACCCATTAAAAGGATAACAACATTAATAAATAATAAGGATAAACAAAAGTTTAATACTACTTTGAGAAAACCTATAACTACTGCTTGGCAAAAAGTAATTGCTGCTAAGCCAAAATCAACCACTAATGCTGTTATGGGTAATGAGGGTAAAGCTGTAAAGGCTTCAGCTTGTTGGGTTTGGAGACCAAAGATACCTGTTTTAGACAATGTCTCCAAAGACAAAAGTGCATCTTATGTTCTTAAAAGATTTGATTACATGGATGCACAAGACAGATGCAAGTCTATCATGGCTTGGGTCCCCAAGAGAAACTAATTCTCTTATTTTATGTTCAGGGCAATCCATAGGTGGACTTATTAGAAAGAGGAGTTGTTGACAGTAGATGCTCTAGGCACATGACAGGGAACATGTAACACCCCCAAAATGGTACAACAAAAGCAAAATGGGGTGCTACTTAATTGGAATACACAACACAAGGTAACAAAAAATGAAATACATACTCCGTTTAAACTTTATTCATAAATAAATGGGTTTTACAAAAATGTTACGTGTAGAAATGTGGCCCATATGTTTAAGGTGTTTTATAAATATGAGTTATTGTTTGTGTAAAAACACTTTAATAGATAGTCTATGACCCTTTCCTTGCCATTTTGATAACGCTACACGCGTCGTTCGGGGTCAAAGGAACTTCCTTTTCGTCGAGCAAGTTTTTCAACACCCTAGGCAGTGAACCTAATCATTGTAGTGTAGTATTAGGGTAAGCCACGGGTATTGATATCGTTCTCTAGGGGAATAGGAATGCTAGTAAGAAGTTACTACGCTAAGGTTGGGGTTGAGGAAGATTATTTTTTATTCTTTTTTATGTTTTTTTAGAAAATGGAAAGGTACGAATCTCGGGGTTTGGATTTGGGGGGTTGGTATTTCTACCGATTACTCTACTTATCTAATTATCTAATTAACTAATGTGAGGGTAGTCTATGTCTAATTATTGTGTGCTCGTATGATAGTTTAAAGATGTGTTCACTTAGGTTGTATTACTCCTTAATTATCTCCTATTGGTGGTTGAATTGTCACGTCCTTATTCTTAATTGCGTTGTGTGTCTAAAGTCGTAGGGTATGCGTTTATCCCTAACTCTTTGAACTTACCAAAGGGTCTCGTCTACAAAAACCACTAGGGATCATAAACTCTAACTCTAAGGCCTCTTTGAATAGTTTAGCTTACAACCACTCTAGGTGCTATAACCTAAGGTTCACAAAGATTAATCAAGCATTAAGTACACAACGAATGACCTATCGCATTATTAGATCATTAACAACTAAGATAAGAGACAACCAATTAATATTCAATAATTAAGTTTCATATTCCCTAAGCAAACACACAAGTAAATTAGCCGGACATGGAGAACATGCAAGCATACACACAAATAATCAAAGACATAATTGAATTAATGAAGTAAAACACTTATCTTGATGTAAGATAGGGTTTGGAACCCTAAAATACTGTACAAGACAGCCTTGGTTCGGTTTAGGTTTTTTACTCCAAAAGACTACTCTCTAAAACTGAAAAATTCGGATTCTATATATAAGATTACATGTGCAACAACGTCACCTTATGTTTTGTGACGCCGTCGTGTCGCCGTCATTAGGGTTTCGTCTTGGCCACGTTAGTCTTGCGACGGCGTCACCTTGTGCTTGTAACGCCGTCCCCTTCAGCTTCTGACGCCGTCTGGATCAAATCTAGGCCGTCTGAGATGCGACGGCCTACTCTTTTAAAGCCTGACACCGTCACTTGAAAATAGGGAATTTGGCTTCTGGGCCGTCACAAAATCCTCCGACGGCGTCGCAGTTAAGCAGTGACGCCGTCACCTTCAGTTCCAGCAGCCTGAGTGTCTCGATTCTTGACTTTGGCCATTTTCTTCGTATATTCGCGCCTTTTCGTCCAAATAAGTGCCATTCCAGCATTTTGCCTTCAAGAGACCTAAAAAGTGAAAAGGAACGATATTAAGCAATAACGGATACAAAAGTGATCAAATAAGGTCTTAAACGACCCCTCAAAAATGTACCTTTTAAAACCTTATCAAATATCCCTACACTTGGTATTTGCTTGTCCTCAAGCAAATGTGCTTTTAGCCAATTAATTTATAAGTTAGGGGTCATGAAGCATTGGTTTAAAACGGTCCACAACACATATAAGCCCCGCAAAAGTCATAACAAGCATGGAAATTACATACTAGCACCTCACATGGGGTGTTTGGATACTCTCATCTCTCGGGTGTATATGAAATATATCAAGTTGGAAATGGAAGATAAACACTCATTAACCGGTCCTGGTACATAGATTACCATAGGCTTGAGAATAGATCAAACCTCCATCGCTTTGGCGTAAGCACCTAGGAAAGACTATCAAAGAGGTCTTTAAAGGGTTGTAATGTTAGGCTTACGGTAGGGAAACAAAAGGTTTGGTGGGATAGGCTATTTAGTGGTGTCAAGTCAAAAATCTTATTGTTACAAGTATACGAAGAATGGCGTTGCTAAGCCAAGACTGGACACTCTAAACTCTAGATAACTGAAATAAACAAACATAAATTTAAAGGATAGATGTAGGATGGTAGCATTTTTTTTTTTTTTCCGATTTTTTTTTTCGATTTTTTTTCCATACACTTTTACTCTACCATCCTCTACGGTAACATCAAAATAATAGGGATTTATAGGCACATCCCTACACTTGAGTTTTTATTATTCTAACACTAATTTGACCCGAATTGAAAAGATCAAAACACTTGGGGTACATTATTACGCAAACAAAGGGAATTTGAATTTAACGTTCCCTTCCCGTCATTTCATAAACTTTAACTTTTCCCATGAATCCCAATCGTCCCAAAACAGTATACAAAGGATATGACTCGACTTAGCAACTCATGCAAGCAATTAGATAATTTAACTAAGGGTTTTGGGTGATAACAATAATGCACTAAAAGTGAGTGCATACAGGGTAGGCTAAGGCGATTTGGGTGTATATTTGGGGGTGGGGTGTAAACAATGCTCTTCATTGATATTCCGGAAAAACCGAAACATCACGAGAACCGCGAAAATGATAGGCTCTGAGGGGTTAACTAGGGGTATCGTGTACTAAAGATGAGTACAACGCAAAGGGTGTGGGGGAATTACTCAACCGATGTGGAAGAAGTAATTATATTACGGGTATCAAACAAGGGTTATCCTAATGCCTCTTATCATTTAGTTATTCCTAACTACACAAGTGTAGTCTTACTAGCGATCTCGGAATGCATCACAAAACAAGTTCTAGAATCTAATATACTACCGGTTCACACTCTAAGCATTAAAGATGAATGCTTTAATTCCTACTAATCTAAGGGCGATCCTCACATTTTGGGTGGAATTTAGGTGGTAAAGGGTTTTTGTGATAGTCATGCAACTTCATATCCGTGAGACGCTTTTGTTAAGACTAATGGCCCACTCCTATATGTCATGAAAAATTTTAAATTTGGTGCCAAAATTACCCTAACCGACATTTTCTCATGGTTTATTACGCAAATACAATTGGACAAAGCAAATAATCAAGGATAAACATAGTTTCAAAGTTCCCGTTTTATTTTTCCTCCCTACACTTAAACTGAACATTGTCCCCAATGTTCCCTGAAAGTATCAAAGTTATGATAATGGAAGTTAATTAAAAACAAAAAAAACTAATACTCCCCTGATTAACTCGGTAGAATCCGTGTGTGAAGTAGTGGTTAAATCCTTTCCAAGAAGAATTTATGCGTGAAAAGCTCCTTCCAATCTTATGTAACTTCCTCTTGATAAATTAAACCTGCACACTTGAAGAAACCTTCGCGTAAAATCGGCGGTGATAATATATATAAGACTCGATTTAAACTAGGATATAATGCTCGTGGAATGGATGTTTACAGAATTTCTGGAAAATTAAGACCTGGAAAATTCCAAAAATTTATAAGTAGCTCAGAAAACGAGAAAAAAAAAAGTAATCTGTTGTTTTTACTCCTTCCTGACTCCGCCAGGTTGCGATCCTGACGCCGTCAGGTTATCCTGACAAAAACTGGTCTGCGATTTTCAGGAAAAAATTCTGGAAAATTTACATCTTTAGAATCTAGAAAAATTTCTGCAAAACATCCATTATGACTCGATACAAGCATTTGACTCGAACAAACACACATATATATCTTTTAGTTAATTGTTATTCTCATGTTTACGTTTCTTTTGAAAACGTGTGTAATCCTCCCTACACTTATCCCTTATGTAAAATACCTTTATATGCAATTAAGATGAGGTTAAAAACAAAATAAAGCATTTTTATAAATTTAAACATGAGAATAATCAATCAATAAAAGATATATGACACTAACAAGCAAACAATTAAGCATGGTTTGCCTCCCACGAAACGCTTTTCTTTATTTAAGAGTCTTGTAGCTAGACTCGTAGTCGTGCCCTTACATTGCCTCGTTTTGCATTCTTAATGAGAATTCTATCATGTTGACAAAATTTTCATCGACTCTATACCTAGGCCCTAGGGTAAAGCAATCCTTATAATAATGCCTCCTTCTTTCCCACATAAATTTATAACCTTTTTCAACATCGTCCTTGCTTTTGTCCTCAAAAGCTTTGATGTTGTCTCGTTCATAAATGGGTAGGTGGCCATATTCATTTGTTTTCCAAGGCATCCTATAAGTGATCTCATCGGTTCCTTCCTTAAACCTAACCGTTCCATCATGCTTGTTATGGCTCATTTTAGATGTTTCAACAAACAGTTTCCCTAGCACTACTTGGGATAAGCTATAGTCAATGACGCATCCTACATCTTCTAGGACAACAAAATCAACTAGGTAGGTGAAATTTCCTATAAAGACATGCACATCCTTGACTCTTCCCACAAAGTTGCAAACTCCACCTGGATACTTAGGGTCTCTCCTAATATTAAGTCGCTCATTCATAATGTCATTGTAGACAGCAGATGACATCACATTAATGGGAGATTCCGTATCTATGTAAGCGTGGTCGACACTCCTATATCCGATCATACAAGTGATTTTTAGGTTCCAAGGATTTCCCCTCCTAATCTTTGGGCATATTCTAATGATAAGTGATCGCGGATTATATATTATGTATTGATGGTAAGCAACCTCTTCCTTAGTGGGGTAAAGATTGAAATAAGCACTATCTTCCACATTCACATTTTTGTTTATTATGCCATCTTCCAAATTACTGTTAATCATAGAGCCAACTACAGAGGCGCTGACTACCTTCTCAACAGCTTCCCTAATTGTACTATCGAATATCTTTTGCAAATCCTGAAGGTCGGTGTTTCTACTCACATAACGGCTTCGACGGTTGTGTTGGTCATTGGTTTGGGTTTTGAGTGACAGTGATTTATTTGGTGTTGGGTTATCGAGTGGTGGTTGGTTATCACCTTCCATGATGAAAAGTGATGGAGTTACGAACAAAGGTCACGAAGAAGGGGGATAGATTACGAGAAAGCTAAGAATGAGAAAAAAGTTTACTTGATAGGAATCAAGCAAAGAAACCTAAACGAGGTGGACTACTAACTAGCTATTCTATTCCCCGGCAGCGGCACCAAAAATTTGATAACTCTACATGCGTCGTTCGGGGTCAAAGGAGCTTCCTTTTCATCGAACAAGTTTTTCAACACCCTAGGCAGTGAACCTAATCGTTGTAGTGTAGTATTAGGGTAAGCCACGGGTATTGATATCGTTCTCTAGGGGAATATGAATGCTAGTGAGAAGTTACTACGCTAAGGTTGGGGTTGAGGAAGATTATTTTTTATTCTTTTTTATGTTTTTTTAGAAAATGAAAAGGTACGAATCTCGGGGTTTGGATTTGGGGGGTTGGTATTTCTACCGATTACTCTACTTATCTAATTATCTAATTAACTAAGGTGAGGGTAGTCTATGTCTAATTATTGTGTGCTCGTATGATAGTTTAAAGATGTGTTCACTTAGGTTGTATTACTCCTTAATTATCTCCTATTGGTGGTTGAATTGTCACGTCCTTATTCTTAATTGCGTTGTGTGTCTAAAGTCGTAGGGTATGCGTTTATCCCTAACTCTTTGAACTTACCAAATGGTCTCGTCTACAAAAACCACTAGGGATCATAAACTCTAACTCTAAGGCCTCTTTGAATAGTTTAGCTTACAACCACTCTAGGTGCTATAACCTAAGGTTCACAAAGATTAATCAAGCATTAAGTACACAACGAATGACCTATCGCATTATTAGATCATTAACAACTAAGATAAGAGACAACCAATTAATATTCAATAATTAAGTTTCATATTCCCTAAGCAAACACACAAGTAAATTAGCCGGACATGGAGAACATGCAAGCATACACACAAATAATCAAAGACATAATTGAATTAATGAAGTAAAACACTTATCTTGATGTAAGATAGGGTTTGGAACCCTAAAATACTGTACAAGACAGCCTTGGTTCGGTTTAGGTTTTTTACTCCAAAAGACTACTCTCTAAAACTGAAAAATTCGGATTCTATATATAAGATTACATGTGCAACAACGTCACCTTATGTTTCGTGACGCCGTCGTGTCGCCGTCATTAGGGTTTCGTCTTGGCCACGTTAGTCTTGCGACGGCGTCACCTTGTGCTTGTGACGCCGTCCCCTTCAGCTTCTGACGCCGTCTGGATCAAATCTAGGCCGTCTGAGATGCGACGGCCTACTCTTTTAAAGCCTGACACCGTCACTTGAAAATAGGGAATTTGGCTTCTGGGCCGTCACAAAATCCTCCGACGGCGTCGCAGTTAAGCAGTGACACCGTCACCTTCAGTTCCAGCAGCCTGAGTGTCTTGATTCTTGACTTTGGCCATTTTCTTCGTATATTCGCGCCTTTTCATCCAAATAAGTGTCATTCCAGCATTTTGCCTTCAAGAGACCTAGAAAGTGAAAAGGAACGATATTAAGCAATAACGGATACAAAAGTGATCAAATAAGGGCTTAAACGACCCCTCAAAAAGGTACCTTTTAAAACCTTATCACATTTCCTTGCCTTCGGATTTACATGAGAAAAACATGCTAAAAGTCAGCTAAACGTTGGCGAGTTCATAGATTTAAGTATTTAAACAAAGATGGACCTTAATCATAATCATATCAAAACCGTTGTGAAACATGTTACGCTAACACTAAGTTCATGCAACCGAAGCTTAACCATAGTGTTAATACAAATAAACCGTAAAAACGTTTATTAATATTTCGCGATCTCTTTTTGTTTTGTTGATAACAAATATAATGTTATCACAAGTAAAATTATCAGGATACATGTTATTTTTGTAAAGCATTTACATATAGTCACTTAATACAAATTGTTGTAATAAATCATTTGTTGTAATAGTTTATTAGGATGGGTAAAAATCACAATCCATGGATCATATCCATAACCCATGGTATTGACCTATACCCATTTGACTAGATGCATTGCATCTATTAGATACATTGTATCTAATGAAATACCCATGGACCAACCCATAACCCATGACCCATGACCCATAACCAAAAAACCCATGGGCAAAGAGGAGCGTCCCACGGATCCCTAGTTTTACACTAGACGGATCCCTTGAGGGATGGATCCGTGGGATCCGTGGAACAGTGGCAAGTTTTGCCTATAAATAAAGAGCCATTTCTTCATTTCTCTTCACCCCTCTTCTTACTAACTCTCTCATATACTCTCATTTTCTTCTAACAAAAGATCACTTGATCTAGAGAGTTGTTCTTCTTTCTTTCTTTAGTGATTCTTATATCTTATATAGGTCCTTCTCTTAGGCGAGATCACGAGCATTATACAAGTCATCCAAGAAAGGGGTCCATGATTGATTTGTTCCTCCATAATATTTTTGTAGCAAATATATTGTATTTGATATTTCACATAGTTGTTGTGCAATAGTCGTGTTGGTTTGGTCCACCGTGTTACGGACTCGGTATTTAGCTTTGTACCGGAAAAAAGGTGTAAGCAACGTTGTGAAGTCTTCTCCGCCAAGTTGAAGGAGTTTGTTGACATAGTGCTTGAACTCTCGAGTAGGTGACTCGGGGAGTGGAGTAGGGCAAGGAAGGTGTCCTTGTAGCCGAACCACTATAAATCGGCTGTGTCATTTCTATCCCTTACTTTACTTTATTTACTTGCATTATCATTAGATCTATACTTTCTCTTCATCCATACGATTTCACATAATATCGAATCTAAAGTATTTGAAACTAACTTAAAATCAGCAAAACTATTCAACCCCCTATAGTTTTCCACAATTGGCATTCACATAAAATTGAAAAACTAAAAACTTGTTTAGTGACACATTTTTAAAAAGTTTTTTTTTTTTTTTTTTTTTTTTTTTTTTTTTTTTTTTTTTTTTTTTTTATGAAAATCTGAAATTTTAAAATTTCAATATACCATTCCCTACATTTCTTTTTTGTTAAAAGAATGAAAAATGTAGCATTATGTAAACGGGTTTCAAATTTCTCAATACTTCTCTACAAGAGAAAAAGTGTAAAACTCTTGAAAACTAAAAATGAAAAACTAAAAAATAATTTTACAAGTAAACACAACCTTAACCTTTCATTTAGAAAAAAACCTGTGTATAAAAATAAGGAAGAATTGAACTATCTCAAAATATGGTGAGTTGAAAACTGCCATCCATATAAATGTTGAACAAAGAAAACGTTATTTTTTTATCGGTTTTGTGTTCACCAGAATAAATGACGAAACCAGCTGGAATAAAAATGACCGAACGCACAAATCTGTTTAAGCTATAGTATAAGAGGAAAAAAAAGAAAAGAAAAAAGTGCGATTTTGATTAAATTAATTAAGTTTACTAGAAATTAGTCTTTGTTTTACCTTTTAATGGATTAACTAAACAAGTACTAGAAACACAATTCCTTTAAACATGACGCATTTACGAAAATTTGGTATCTTTTACAAAAATTAGTTATCATTGCGAATCAAAATTTTATCATAGTTCCACGACACCAAGACCTCTAGTTTGGTCACTAACCGGAATACAATACCACATAAGTTTAGCTTTAACTCTAGAGGATCGAGAATTTAAAAGAAATGTTAGAATCATGTAATATTTACAAAAAAATATCCCACATATCTTCTTTACATGTTTGAAAATTTTCTTGTAAAAAATTGTAACACTTTAGACAAATCTTATATTCACTGTGACTTGGAAAGATGTTGGATTCCTAACAAAACATTCGTCTTATAATGACATAACGCGTTTTATGGTCTACTGTGTGTGGAATTTTCAAAAACTAACAGTTAAGCATGCTCATGTGAAAGTAGTATTGGTATGGCTGACTTGCCAGAAAGTCTTTACATGAAAGCAACAAAAGTAAAGCCGCGAGCCCTAAATTCTAGTCTGAGTAGGCGTGATGTTACAAAAATTATGTCAGCCTAGAATTCGTGATAATTTAATATAATTCCTAACGACTTTACTAAATGTAATGTTTTAGAAAGGAATAACGGTATTTTGTCGGTGAGTCAGAAACTAACTAAGAAAAACAGACCACTAAAGATGATAACTTACACAAAAAACATAAAACTATATGTACTAGCAGTACTAAGTCAGTTAGTACTGTTAGTGTAATCTTCATCATTTCCTGTTTGTATGCTTGGCATTACTAAGTCAGTTAGTACTGGTGCGTTTAATTCCCAACAATCTTGCATATTGAACCTTTGCTATTTTCTTCACATAATTTTTCTGTGAAAGCCAGATTTTTATACTAACTCTATCTCGGTGAATTTGCATCCCTAGAATCTTGTTTGCGGGTCCAAGGTCTTTCATCTCAAATTCCCCACCGAGTTGTGCCTTTAGTTTACTGATACGATCTTTGTTGGGTACTGCAACCACATGTCGTCAACATATAATAGCAAGATGACAAAATCATTGTCTCCAAACCTCTTGTAAAATGCATAAGGGTCTGCATGTAGTCTATTATATCCAAGGCCAATGATAAAAGAATCAAATCTCTTGTACCAACACCGCGACACCTGCTTTAAACTGTACAGAGATTTGTTAACCTGTAAACCAAGTTCTCTTTTCCTTTTTGTTTAAAACCTTCTGGTTGGAGCATGTAAATTTCCTCCTCAAGATTTCCATGAAGAAATGCAGGTTTCACATCTAGCTGCTCTAGATGTACATCATACGTAGCACACATTGCCAGAACCAATCGAATAGTTTTCATTCAAACTACAGAGGAAAATATTTCGTTGAAGTCGACTCCCTCTTTCTGAGCATATACTTTGACTACCAATCGTGTACGATACCTCTCCACCTGGTCATCACCGTTCCTCTTGATCTTATACACCCATTTGTTTCCAATGGGTTTTCTACCTGCTGGTAGTGGCATCAATTCCCATGTTTTATTCTTATGAAGAGCTTCAATTTCTTCTTGCAATGTTGCCATCCATAATGAAGGATCTAAATTATTTAGTGCTTCTTGAAGAGTTAATGGCTCTCCTTCCTCTGTAAGAAGACAATATGCAACGTTGCTCTCCATAACATAATCCGAGTGCCCCACCGGGCGTTTTCTTTCAAGATTAAGAGTACGAGTCGTTGGAGCTTGAGACTCAGTTGTCTCATTCACCTCGTGATGTGGTACGGCTTCAGAAGAATCATTCGACTGAAATTACCTTTCAATCTGTATTGATGTAGTTTCTCTTGTAGTGCTATCACCTTCTTCAATCTCTTGATTTTTGTCTTCCATAAACACAACATCTCTGCTGACGACTGCTTTGTGGGCAGTGGGGTCCCACAAGCGATACCCCTTTACTCCGTCAGCATACCCCAAGAACAAACATTTTATAGATTTTGGATCCAGCTTTGTAGTTTCTTAAGAATTGTATATCACGTATAAAGGAATTTTAAATATATGAAGGTCTGAATAGTTGACTGGCTTTCCCGTCCACGTCTCCATCGGTGTCTTGAACTCAACTGCAGTTGAAGGTGACCTATTTATCACATAAGAGGCGGTATTGACCGCTTCTGCCCAGAACGATTTTTCTAAGCTTGCAGTTGCCAACATTGCTCTTGCTCTTTCCAACAAGGTTCTGTTCATCCGCTTGGCCACTCCATTCTGTTGAGGAGTATATGCCGTTGTGAACTGCCTTTTGATTCCTTCTTGCCTGCAACAGGTATCAAATTCATCACCAGTGTATTCGCCCCCATTATTTGTTCTCAAATACTTAATCTTCTTTCCAGAATCAAGTTCAACCCGCACTTTGTAAACTTTGAAAACTTCAAACAAATCAGACTTCTTTTTGATTGGGTACACCTAACATCTCCTAGAATAGTCATTAATGAAGGATACAAAATACTTTGATCCTCCCAGGGATAGAACCGATGCCGACCATACATCAGAGTGAACCAATTCTAGAATATATACACTTCTAGAATTTGATATCTTGAATTTTAGGCGATGTTGCTTGCTGATAACACAATACTCACAGAAAGGTAAAGAAACCTTTGTGAGGCAAGGAATTAACTTCCTTTCCACAAGAATCTTCATTCCTTGTTCCGACATATGTCCAAGCATCTGATGCCATGTTACTGTAACTCTATGACTTGGACTGTGTGAACCAACAGATGCTTCTGCCTCCTCCATTATCTCTCCTTTCAGTTAGTATAAGTTTGCAGCCAAATTTTCTCCTTTCATAAGTACAAGCGCGCCTTTTATAACTTTCATGATCTTGTTTTGTATCTCCATCTTACAACCAAGATCATCCAATTGTTCTAGAGACAATAGATTATTTTTCAGGCCCTCCACGTGTCGCAAATCCCGAATAGTATGAACTGCACCATCATGCACCTTCACCATGATATTTCCAATTCCAACGATCTTTAGTTCATGATCATTGCAGTTGTACACAAATCCGCCTCCAAAGATAGGTTTATATTGATGAAACCATTCTCTTCTTGCGGTCATATGAAAAGTAGCTCCCGTATCAAACAACCATACATCTGCAAAATCTTTTCCTGCCTTCATTTACAACTGCAGCTTCACAACACAGAGCATTACCATCTTCTTCTGAAGTGCTAGCGAAATTTCCCTGAGGATTAGAGGTATTTAAACCCCGACAATCTTTCTTAAAGTGACCCGGCTTGCCACATTTGTAGCATTTAAAATTCTTCTTCCTACCTGTTTTAGATTTACCATGATTGTGACTCCCACTGGAGGTTCCATTGACCTCCCTCTTTTCACCACCAAAGCCTCCACCTGTCTTGAACTGGTATGTCTGTCATCCCTATTGTTACGTCTGTTTTCTTCTTCCAGAATAGCGGCTGCAACATCATCGAAGACTAGATAGTCTGAAAGAACATTATCAGTTAAGTTGATTATGAGTTGGTCATATGAGTCAGGTAAACTTTGAAGTAGAATTTCAGCATGTTCTTGTGGCTCTATTTTACAATTCAAAGACGTGAGCTGAGAAAATAGAGTATTCAGGTTATTAACGTGCTCAGTCACTGAAGTAGATTCCGTCATGCGAAGAGCATAAAGTTCGTCTTAAGAAAATTCTTATGCCTTGTACAGTTGAGTAAGATGATCCCAAATATCCTTTGCAGTCTTATTCTCCTCTATGCTTGACAAAACTCCATCTGGTAGCGCCAAATGAAGATTTGAAATAACATTTTCGTCCATCTCGTCCCATTTACTGTCATCCGTGACCTCAGTTGGCCTTTCGTCAATGGCCGCTAAACATTTATCCTTTCTAAGGATAGCCTTCATCTTTAATTTCCACAACGAGAAATTATTCCAATTGAATTTTTAATTTCAAATTTCACTGCCATTGCTACAATCACAATCTACTTTTCGGCAAAACTATTATTTGTTAATAATAGTAACGAACACCTTTTGAGTGAGTATAATCTTACTTATCTTTTGATGTGGAGGGTTCACCAATTAGTGGCAACCACAGAGCATACGATTAATAATTATACAAACACCCAAACTTAGCTCTTGATACCACTTGTTGAGAAAAATGACACCGGAGTGAAGCAAACCCACAACTAAAATAAAAAATATAATAAAAGATGACACACGGATATAACGTGAAAAACCCCAATAGGGTAAAAACCACGGGCAAAGAAAGATACGTTTCAATATGATGAATATTAGGAGTTACACATTTTCTCTGATTATAAGGATAAACACCTAATCAGGAGATACCAACTAAACTCTCTAATAGACTCAATAAGCTAGGAGAAGTATGTGAAAGTAGAGATTGAGAATGGGGATGCAAAAAGTGAGCAAGCATCGTTGCCTTTTATAAGCGTTTGTAGCCCAACTTGCATGACCATTTGTAGTTCAACTTGCAAAGGATTTCATTAGATACAATGTATCTTAGCAATTTACATGACCACTTGTAGTTCAACTTGCAAAGGATGCACGCATCTTTATTTTAACAATGTTACGTCTACAAAAGATTCACAAAAAAGCTTTCAGACAATGATATAGCGACATACTTTGTCTAACCAAAACAATTAGAAGTATGAAAAAGCAAGAAGTTATTTGATTAGACAAATTATTTTGGCACATCATTGTGTGAAAGCTTTTGTGTGAATCTGTTGCGAACATACCAAAATTACGAATCAAAATTTTATCATAATCCCGTGACACCGCGACATCTAATTCGGTCACCGGTGAGAATACGATAATATAATACCACGTAAGTTTAGCTTTATTCTTCTTAGTAGATGCTTTTTTATATTGAACAACTCTAGGGCTCGAGAATTTAAAAAAAAATGATAGTCAGACAATATTCACAAAAGGAAAATCACACATGTATGTGTCAAGTTGGTACAAATTAAATTGTATTTTATGTTTTCTTTTTCTTCTTTACATGTGTCATGTACGTGTGAACATTTTCTCGTAAAAATTGTGTACCAAACGTAATCTATCTATGCTACTTATAATGCATGAAGGCACCTCACTCTTAATTTTAAGACGTACAAAAAATTAGGCATGGTTTACAACACTTTAATGCAACCAATTTTCAGAATTACAACAAAGTAAGCATATTGTACAACGAAATAAAGCGTGGTGTCATTTTAAGACCAAAATTCTATCAAACAATATTAATGCTATTAAAAACACCCCTTCACCAAAAATTACAACCATTTAAACACAATTTACAATAGCTGCAACCAATTTTCAGATTTACAACAAAATAAGCATAGTGTACAAGAAAATAAGCATAATGTAATTTTCAGACTTACAATATTAATACTATTAAAGTGGTCAAATGTTATTAATGACTACAATGACTACTACTTACAAGAAAAAGAAACATAGTGTACAACATTTTAATGCATATAATTTTCATACGTACAAGACAAGAAGCATAGTGTACAACAAAACACCACATTAATGCTATTTAATGTAGTCAATTATTTAACTGGTGAATAAATACAATTAATACAGTTATTAAAACACTCCTTACATAAGAAATATAAATTATAAAGCATATTGTACAACCAAATAAAACACAATTAAAGCATTAAATTTAACCGCTACAAATAATAAAGCACATTATACAAATATTCAAGCCCGAACGGGCAACGGGCCAAATGGGCTTGAGCCCGAACGGGCGCGGACCAAACGGGCTCGAGCCCGAGCAGACACGGGTCAACGGGTTCGAGCCTGAACGGGCACGGGCTATACGAGATTCTACTTTTTCACTGCTAGTGTTTAAGAAAGGAATAACGGTATTCTGTCGGTGAGTCACAAATAAACTAAGAAAAAACAGACCACTAAAAGAAGATGATAACATAAAACATAACACCATTGATTAATAAATGGGAAACCATAACTCCACAAAACATCATCATATTCATAACCGACGAAACCGTTGGAACACACCACTTGAACAACAGCCTAACTTTAATAACTACGGACCAACACCCACATCAGATCAAAGCAATAGAATGGTTCCGTATGCCCATGTGGATAGTAGCTTGAAAGCACTTGCGGGTCAAGCTGAGGGGTTTGGTCGACATGCTGTTGGTGGGTTTCATGGGGAGATCTTTTGTGTTACCTCACTCGCAGGTTAGTTAGATTTATTAACGGGTGTTTGGGATTGCGTTTTGGAGGAGATTATATGATTATTGCGTTTGCAAAACACAAATCACAAAATGTTTTGCGGAAAACAAGGAAAACAGAGATTGCGTTCAAATAAGTGTTTTCCAACAAACAAAACATAAAATCCCCTATTTTCTAATTTAACAATTAAAATTGTAAAACAAATTTTAGCTGTTTTCCTTTGTAACCACAACCCTTCCTCCCCTTTTTCAAAATAGAAAATTCAAACATCAACTAAACGCGTTTTCTATATATTTTTTTAACTGTTTTGTGGAGATAAATTTCTCTTTCAAATTTTTACAAAACTAGAGATAGAAAACAAGGGAATTTTTTCTCCAACTAAATGCACTCTAAGTAACCACTCAGGGTGGCCACCTAATATGCGAGAGGTTTCAAGTCTAAGGCTATGTTTGGCGCACATGCTTATGGAAGCTTTTATAAGCCATAAGCCTCCTTAAGCCCAAGCCCATAGAAGAATAGCTAGTCAAAATACTTAAATACTCTTCAAAATATAATATAATAGATTATCACGCAAAAGCCGAAAATATATGTGAATTTAATTTGGTGTATTTTAATGTTATTTTCCATTAATAACCTTGAGCTGCAACTAATTCGCCAAACTGCTTTATAAAAATATAAACTTCAACTTTCGGCTTATAGTATAAGCCCCAACCCATTGCGCCAAACATACGTATGCTTGGCGCGCAGCTTGTGAGAGCTTGAGCTTTTAAAATAAGCTAGCTAAAATAGAAGCTACTTAGGATGAGCTTCTAAAATAAGCTTGAGCTTTTGCTCTGGTTAATCACATAAATACCCTTGGTTTTAATTTGTATATATATATGTTTTGTTCTTTTAATGTAATTAACTAATTATACACATATAAGCTCAAGTTCGGGCTACTTTACCAAACATATTTGAAAATGAAAGATTCAGCTCATAAACTCCGGCTCCTGCTTTCACCAAACATTAGTGTTACATGCAAACAACTCTTAAGTGGCCATGCCTACCTGGTTTGTGTAGCAGTGGGCTCAAACCCTGTGGATTAGTTGGCCAGATGGTCGGAAACCATGGTTTACCAAAACACTCACACACAAATAAGCATAAGAATAAGTGTTTGACAAACCTTTTGGAAGTGATATCTAAACGAAACACACTTTTGCAAACTAATGCAGTAATATGGTTGAATTTAAATTCCTATACACCCCCCTTAGTTTTGTGTCTTGGGACGGGGTAATGTGATATTGTGATTATATAGCGGGTGTTATGATTGCTTATCAGCCTGTTATTTTACTTATCTAAAGTTGATATAATTAGTTTTGAATCAGTATCTTGGGAGTTTCTTAGGGGTGTTTGGGAGTGCTAATCTAAAGTGCTTATTTAGTGGCTAATTTATATAGCTCAAGCTTTTTTACAGAATAGCTTGTTAGCTTATGCATTATCAATACACAATGTACGTGACAGTGTTTGATAAGCTTGTGCTGTATCAAAATGTAGTAATGGTAAAATGGCCAAGAAAGGACTATCACATTTCGTATAGGAGAAGAACAAAAAGGAAAGATGGGGTAAATTTGTAAAGAAGCATAAACACTTAGCAAAATAAGCAAAGAAGCTAGTGGAGACTGGGTAGTAGTTTATCAAAACAGCTCAAGTTATTTTGAAAACACAATAAGCTAATTAGCTGCTTAAATAAGCTTATCCAAACACCCCTCTATTATAAACATAGCCAATATGCAGTAGATTATCTGAATCTGCTTATTTAAGAAAGAATAATCTGTACTAGCTATAGTAAGCAATTTTAAGCGCCCACTTAGGGGATATATACATGGCCGGTTTTCAAAAATCAGTCCACCATTAGCTTATTTATAACTGATTTATCTGATTATTTCTTTGTTGGATAATCTACTATAAATTGCAACGCCTAACACCCCTATACAATGTATCACATGAATGTGGTAGCTGTGAGACTCTTCAACCGTGACGGATATGTAGGATACACGGCATGTACAATTTCAGGCCACAACCCACTCAGTTGAATAATGAATATGATGCTGAAATGAAGTTGCGTTTTGCTGTAAACAGACTCACATTATTAGGAATATGGCATCCTTAAAATCATGTAATAACTCAAAGCAATTATGAAGGCTTGTTAAGTATGCTAATTGGAAATCTCTGAACCTATTGTAGATGACGGGCCTGGATCACTTAGAGATGCATGTCGCAAGAAAGAGCCTTTGTGGATTGTATTTGAAGTTTCGGGTACCATTGAACTGGCATCTTATTTGAATGTATCCTCTTACAAGACCATTGATGGGCGAGGTCAAAGGATTAAACTAACGGGCAAAGGCCTTAGGCTGAAAGAGTGTGAACACGTAATTATATGCAACTTAGAGTTTGCAGGCGGTAGAGGACATGACGTAGATGGCATTCAAATCAAACCTAATTCAAAGCATATATGGATTGATCGTTGTAGCCTCCAAGATTATGATGATGGATTGATTGATATTACCCGTCAAAGTACAGATATTACTATTTCACGGTAATTACTCTAGACCAAGTATATGGCATATCTGTTTTGGCCTTGCTTTTGCATAAAATTTATGTACTTTTTCATTTGTCACGTTTTATGAAAGCCTGTTTTCATGGGATTTTGGCTACAAAATGACTCATATAAAATAACGATAAAGTACAATGATGAAAACGTGACAAATGAAAAGTTAGTTGCCATTATATGAATAAAATCATATTTGTTCACAAGGATATGACCAACTAACCTTCTAATTTTGTGCATTCAGTTGTCACTTTTTCAACCATGACAAAACAATGCTTATTGGAGCCGACCCTTCCCACCATGGCGACAGATGTATGCGTGTCACCATTCACCATTGTTTCTTTGATGGAACCCGACAACGTCATCCTCGTGTTAGGTTTGCCAAAGTACACCTGTATAACAATTACACCCGAAACTGGGGTATTTATGCTGTTTGCGCCAGTGTCGAATCTCAGGTTAATTGCTAAATAGAACTCTGTAATTTACTTTTTTGACAGTTACACAAACATATCGTTGATGATATAACTTTTTGTTTGTTTCCTTCAGATTTACTCACAATGCAATATATATGAAGCGGGACAAAAGAAAGTGGCGTTTAAATATCTCACTGAGAAGGTAAAATACATTCTTCATTTCTTCGTACGGTTGAGCAACATAGTCTGCTAATGGGTCAAAGCGGGTATGGGTCAAAACGGGTCACAAGCTGACCAATTTGTTTCAAAAAATAAGTCAGACATGTCAAACAGGTTGGGTTAGGTAAACGGGTCAAAAGGGGTGGCGTACCTACCAATTCTTCTCTAAAAATGGGTCGGGTTGACCTACTGTTTTTCGATTCAGTTTGTAGGAGGAATTCTAAAATTATATTTGTCAATCTTTGAATGCATATATAAATATATAAAAGTAAAATTATTCTAGTTTTTCTCTTTCTTATGATTGTGTTTTCCTACAAAAAACCTACAGTTCCCATACAAGTCCTACATCGTTACTACTTGTAATATTAGTTGTTTACCGTAAGATTGTTGTATGTGGCGCAGGCAGGTGACAAAGAAGAGGCATGCAGTGGCTGCATAATATCTGAGGGTGACTTATTTATGACGGGTACTCAACCGGGCTTATTGGAACCAACAGCAGTAAGTAGTTTGTTTCACCCGCGCCAACACTATGAGAGATGGACTGTTGAACCTGCATCGAAGGAGCTTAAAGATATTATCCAGCATTGTACAGGATGGCAAAATGTTCCACGCCCACCTGGTCAGTAACCAATATACATAGTTAAGTATTCTTATGGCCGATTCTGTAAAAAACTAAAAACCTTTCATTCGGATAAGCATATTTAAAAATTACATTCATAATAAGCATATGTTTGCTGACATACAACATGTAGGAATAGCAGTGGCACCAGTGGTTCCGTACTCTAATGTAGATAGCAGCTTGCGAGCACTTGCTGGACAAGCTGAGGGGTTCGGTCGACACGCCGTTGGTGGACTTCATGGAGAGCTCTTTCATGTTACCTCGCTATTAGGTCAGTCTTGTTAATAGTACTCGACTCTGGTTGTTAGGGTTTTCTGATATTGGTTCCTTTACAATTGCGTATTCAAAGTTTTGATTGTTCGGATGGGCTTAATGTGATTCTGATTATATGCTAAATTAGGGTCTACTCGGAATCGGCCTAATCAAAACTGCTTGTGTGAATGTCTAGATAGTAGCAAATAGCTTAGAAATATCGGTTTATTTGAAGATGAATTAAGGTGTTGGATTATTAAAATATAAGCAGTTAAATAAGTAATCCGAAACACCCTGAAGCAGTTTTGACTTTTGAATATGTGTCCCATTCGAACTAAAAAAAAAATAATAATAATAATAAAATAAAATAAATAAATAAATAATAATAATAATAAGCAGTTTGAGTCTGCTTATTCAAACTGCTGATATCATTAGGATTATTTTACTTATCAAACAGGCTGAATCATCTCATTATTGCATTTTAGTATAGCAGCTTATTTCAGTTGAGTATATTAAATGTGCTTATTTCAAAAAGCAGAAGCAGTTCTTATAACCAATCTCAAGCACCCCTTAGTGGAAACTATTGGTTTTCAATAATTAGTAGCTGGATTCAATGCCGCATAAATTATTTCAAAAAGCATTACCAAACATGCCTATATAACGGATACTTAGTGAAACTGATTAGTGTGATAGGTGTTGAGACCATCACTTGTTTCATTTGGTTTTTTTTTGGTGCAATGGTGAAAATTATATTAATCATCAAACATTTACATCATAAAGACAAGATGCTGTTTTGGACACTCCCAAAACACTACTTAATACTGCAACAGAAACATTCATACAATCTCAGATAATCTGGTCAGAGAATAGACCTCCAAAATAAAGCTGCTTCCTTAAACTCAAGAACTGAATTCACCGTTAAGTGCACCTACCATCTAGCTACATTTCCCTTCTCCCTTCCACCAAGACCACTCAACCTGCCACCACAGTGATCAAAGTAGGAAAAGGAGAATGGCGTCACTAAGAACCCGTATCCCTTCCCATCAAGGGCTATGCTAAACACCCTACATTTCCATCTCAAAGAATGGCTTCAAGTGTTTAGGCACACACTCCTTGATGGAAGCCCATCCATTACCTCCTATGACAATGTATTGGGTGGAGTGGTGGACCAAGAAGGTCCATCTTTCATACACTCTCTATTCCACCCATCATACATTGTCCCCCAGCCATATACCCTTCACAATGAAAAGCCCTACTTTATGGTACATCTTATCTGATTAGACCTCGTTTTCACCCAAGATAGCAACTTGTTTCCTCCCAAGGCCAAACAAGCATAAAGCTACAAGGGTTACTAAGGTACAGTCATATCAGAAATTCAGAATAGACTCCAAGGTACAAGGTACTTTATCACTGTTATGGCCTGAAATTCATTGATCTTGAAAAGGCGAAGATCCATTCTAGTAGTAAACTGCATACAGATTCACATAATCCCATACAACTTGCTAACTTCTCAATACCAAACACCCCCTTAACTGACAGAGTTGCTTACATTTCCATCCCAATCTTCTATAAGAATATCTTTTGTCACCTCAAACATCATATTAACTTGCCAGTCTTTCGCCGCTTTCTGAGTCTGTGCATTCCTTTTTACATGAAGACTTGGCAGTTTTAGCCTTAGATTGTTGACAATGATCTTTAATAGTTCTTGTTCACTTCTTTTCACCCCTAAAAATAGTCTCTTATTTCTTTCTTGCCATATATAGTATACAGCAGCTGCCAAGGAATTTCTTCTAATCACACTTAGGATTGACTTTTTGCAAGGAAGATTCATGATTCTGTTTAGAATATCCTCCCAGGAGTTTGCCAAATTATGCTGATACATTTTAGTTTTCAAGACAGCTGCATTCAAAGAATAGGTGATTCCTTGAGTCAGTTTCATTTGGTTTTAGCGTCACTTGTACGTATCATTTTTAGATGATGTTTTATATGAGATTGTGGACAAGGCTGATATCAGGAATGTAACTCGTTTTTGCTGCGGATGTATGTGAATTCGTTTGCGGATTTCATGGTTAGTTAAGAACTTGATACAGGGAATACAAACGCAAATTAGTAAATGCTTAGTTTCGATAGGTACAAGCTTCTCCCCAAAATTCTAATTTCAGTTTACTGGAATCAATCTGATATATTGATGTAGAAATAAAGTTGCATTTTGCTGATATAAGATTCAAATTCTTAACATGTATGCATGTTTGGTCACTTCAACCTTATATGATAGCTTTTAGCCAAGTCTTGTTTTCTTAAGCAAACTTGACAATTGACATTGTCTTTTATAAAGTTTAGAGCATGTAATAACGAAAAGCGGTATATGAAAGCTTGTTGAATATGCTATTTGAAAAGCTTTGAACCTACTGTAGATGACGGGCCTGGATCACTTAGAGCCGCATGTCGCAAGAAAGAACCACTCTGGATTGTCTTTGAAGTTTCGGGTACCATTGAACTATCATCATATTTAAATGTATCATCTTACAAGACTATTGATGGACGGGGACAAAGGATTAAACTCACCGGCAAGGGCCTTAGGTTGAAAGAATGTGAACATGTGATTATATGCAACCTAGAGTTTGAAGGCGGTAGAGGACCTGATGTAGACGCCATTCAAATCAAACCCAATTCAAAGCATATATGGATTGATCGTTGTAGCCTCCAGGATTATGACGATGGATTGATTGATATTACCCGAGAAAGCACAAATATTACCATTTCCCGGTAATGACTCTTTAGCAAGTATATGATTTTTTCTGTTGGTTTGGGCTTATTTGAATCAAATATGAACATTCATTTGTCCCATTTAGTCATTGTACTTTATTTGTGTGCATGAGAGTCATTAAAAATTGTAAAAGGGCTAAAACAGGTAAAGTAAGTTGGTATTTTGTGCGAAAAACCCTTTTTTGCTAAAACGCAGTATTTGATTAACTAACCTTGTTTTGTGCATTCAGGTGTCATTTCTCAAACCATGACAAAACAATCCTTATTGGAGGCGACCCTTCCAACCACGGTGACAGATGTATGTGTGTCACCATTCACCATTGCTTCTTTGATGGAACTAAACAACGCCATCCTCGTGTTAGGTTTGCTAAAGTACATTTGTATAACAACTACACAAGAAATTGGGGCATTTATGCTGTTTGCGCCAGTGTTGAATCACAGGTTTAATTGCCATACAAAGTCTGCTCATTTTCTTTTTTCTTCGTTAACCTTTACATGTATATATCATTATCATACAACTTACTGTTTTTTTCCTGCAGATATACTCGCAATGCAATATATATGAAGCAGGACAAAAGAAGGTGGCGTTTAAATATCTCACTGAGAAGGTGAAGTACATTTTACATTTCGTCCTACAGTAGAGGTGGTAATATGGGTTGGTTGGGTCAAAATGGTCACATGCCGACCAGTTTGGTGAAAGAACAGGTCAGACGTGTGGCTTGGGTAAGGGGTCATGAATAGACCCACAATTTTATTTATTTTTATTTTTCATTTTCATTTATTTTTTTAAAAACTTCATTTATCAGTTAATATAAACAGAATTATATAAAACAAATATATGCAAAAGTAGGATTATACAAGAAAAACTTTATACAAGTCTCACATCTTACCATGCATAGTAATGATTGTTTCCATCCAACGGTATATTACAAGATTGTTGTATGTGGTGCAGGCAGGTGACAGAGACGAGGCATGCAGCGGGTGCATTATCTCTGAGGGTGACCTATTTATGACAGGTACTCAGTCGGGCTTATTGGAACCAACAGCAGCAAGTAGTTTGTTTCACCCGCGTCAACACTATGAGAGATGGACAGTGCAACCTGCAACAAAAGAGCTCAAACAAATTATCCAGCATTGTACAGGATGGCAAAATGTTCCACGCCCACCTGGCCAGTAACCAAGATATAGGACATATAGTTACATATTCGTATGGCTGATTCTGTAAAAATCTTTGATTCATATAAGCGTACTTTATGCTTCATACATATTAAGCATCTCTAAGTTAACAGTCCAGATGTAATAATGAGGTTTACCATCTTTAATGCAATCTTAACATTTCCAATGTAATATCAGATGGGCTTGATGATTATGTCTTCTCTTGCTTTTTTTTCTTTCAGAAAGTGACTAATTTTAAATGGAAATGTGGGTTGAAAGTGGAATCAAAATGGTGCAAGTGATTTGTACTAGTCTCTATCTATCAGGATGAAAGAGGTGATTTCAAAGAAAAGCATTAACTGAAGGATCCACTTGCCCATGGCCTCTTCCCATTTTTTGAGTCATTAGTAGCTGAGAAGACTTCTTCTGTAGCTTAGAAATCAAATTATGTAACTAATCCTTGTCTCTTAATATACTGACACATGAACATTATTATTATATATAACTAAAAGGCGTACAGCCTTGGTGTGCAAATTTTGTGTGCAAGGTACTGTAGCAACCAAACGCATTTAATGCAAACTTTGCCGATTTGGCGAAAACAGCCCCTGAGGTTCAAGTGTCGTCGCAAAGTAAGTCCTTTAGCATTAATAATCTTTCGCAACTTGGCAAAAACAGCCCCTGAGGTTTAAGTATCATTGCAAAGTAAGTCCTTTAAGCAATCCCGCTGCATCGCGCGGGTTTTCCAACACTCGTTATAGAACAAATGTTAATAATGTCTTAATCGGATTTTTTTCAAACACTGTGTACAGGCTTATGGCCAATTGATCTTGGTTTCATATTTCTGGTAAAGACTTTGTAAATGGTGTGAATGTAATGGAACAGTAAAGGATATAATAGATACAATAAGAACATATATTGCATTAGAATTCTTAAGTAAAAGTTGTTATGTTTTCTGATTTAGAAAACATATATAAAGGTTTCTAATCGACACTAATGACAGTTACTTTTCCCTCCAACCATTGTGTCCTTTGGGAAATAACTGTCAATCATAACTGCAATCCTAACTGCCATTACATGGGCTGCATTTGACCCATGTGCAGGCCTAAAATTCGACCCAATACATTATACATAGATATGTCTTAAACATAAGTACTTAAACAAATAATTATACTAAAATGATACTTGACTTAACACAATTAACAAGGGCTAACAAACACAATGTCTATATCATATTACCTCGTCATCGCAATCTTAAAACTTAACGGACTTACCTAAGTCGCAAACAATTCATCATATGTTATCTCGTAAGTATTGCTAGACTTGATAACGCATGGAATGAGTAATGTAAGTTATAATCTACTTATAAATACATGATTTTCAGCTGGTGATATCATGGCAAAGTATTGAAGCAATGTGATGAAACTAAGTAGAAGGAACACTTGAGTGAGTGAGCATATATGGTGTATGATAAATGGAACTTGAATGATACACAAAGGAGGTGGGTGGGTAGTTGGGTGGTTATTTAATAAGGTATTTAAGATAAAACCTTAAAACTGAACCAACAATAAGTTGGAATAAACAAAACTGATCTTGCTGACTTGCTCTACATGAAAGAAGAACTAACTTTGATTGATTTTACAGCCTTCTTTATATATGTACTTTGACATTATTTAAATGGGTAACGTGTTGGTATTGACATAAACTTATCGGGTCATTCATGTACCTTCTAGCTAAGGTGGTGTTAAGAGCTAATAAATTCGTTCACCTACTTCGTGAGTAATTTAAGAAATACATGCATACAAATCAATAAGATAAAATTGAAAAAACATTACTACATTAAATCCGAGTAAGTTGCATCTTGAGGCAAATGAAACTGCCCTTATGGAGGGTCCAAGCTTTTTGACTATAAGTACCTCTATTTAGTTATCACTTATTAGCCATAATTTTGATGGTGTTAGTGGCAGGGGCGGATGTTTGAATTCTTAGGGGCGTTTCGCTAACGAGTTGAAGAGAGTGAATACCTTTGAAAAAAAAGTTAAAATAGACACTTATTTTGAGACGGAGGGAGTAGCTTATATGTGTTAAATAAGTCTAAACCAAGTGTTTGACTAAGTTTATATGACGGAAAATTCTGTCGCTAAAGGTCTGATATGTAGTAGTGAAAAATCATACTATATATACTCAAACAAGTGATATACATTACTTCATTAGCTTGAGAGAAACTACAACATGTTGCATACCAGATTTTCAGTAAATTGAGTAAATGTGTTGAGCAATATTGACGTACTGTTCGCAATGCCCTTACACAAATGAGTAAATAACTAACTCGACATAAATAAACGATACGACAAGTTTATAAAACTTAATCTTGATCGAGCTTATAGTTGCTATTTAATAAAACACTTGGTAGTAACAAATTGAAACAAAAGAGATAATTCATTAAAATCCAATGTGAGAAAACGACAAAACCTAAAGGGATAAAACTATGTTGTTGGCTTAGAAGAGAAATGACATAATCCTAGGCTGAACACACATTTAAGGATGAGAAAAGACTTGTCTTTCTAGGGTTTAATATCTCCAACTACTCGACATTAAACAAACTTTCAACTACCAGCTTTATTTCATGCACAAAAACACATCTCATGCACCATTTTATACGATCACTTGCACCCAAAAAAAAACAGACAATCCAATTTTATGTCTATCTTTTAAAATGACACAAATATATATGGAATCATGAGTAAATCTCGGTCCATTAGTTAAGGCACTTGTCTTTTTTAGTCAAGAGTCAAGACATCAAGCATGAAACTTGTTTAACTATGAAATGAATGATGTACTAGATGTTCCGATGTGTTATATATACGACAAGCCGGTTTTGGACGTGCACTACAAAAAAAAATGTCATTTTATTACACTAAGTGTAAAAATTGGTTATATAAATAAGTGTGAACAAATTTTGAAAAACAAAAAAGTTTTCACACCTATATATGTTTCAAAAAAAACTTTACACCTTTAAGTGTTGAAAAATCTAGTGTCTACACTTACAAGTGTGCACTATATATCGTAACACCTGATTCCTCCGCACTTTTCCTCTTGTGTGGAGAATTTGAGTGTCACAAATATAGTACACACTTGAAAGTGCGGACAAATTCTGGATTTCTTCACATTTAAAAGTATGATTTTTTTTTTGAAACACATATAAGTGTGGAAATTCTTTTGTTTTTTAAAATTTTTTACACTAACCAATTTTTACACATTCATAAATGTTAATAATCTCAAAATATTCTACACACTTTTTAAAAGTGTGGTAAAATGATATTTTTTTTTGTACACACATTCATAAATGTTAATAGTCTCAAGGAGCAGTGGGTAGATGGTAAAATTTATGGGAGCATGGGAATAGTTAGAATTTATAAATGAATCCTTTTATCTTAAATGGTCTGATAGTTTGGTGTGATTTTAAATGTATGTTAATGAGGAGCATGTCACCAAATCTTGGTACACGGCAGTTAGAGACCTATCTTCATAGACGGAACTTGAATATTTTTTTTGGGAGGGCCGAATCGGAGATTTGTTTGTAACCTCAATTAAATTACCCCTAAAACCTATAATACTTACACTAGGTGCCGCAAATTTTGGGGAGGCCGGGGCCCTCCCCGATCTCCATTAAGGTCCGTCCTTGCCTATCTTTGTCAACTTCTCACCACTTTCACATATTGGTTACAATTGGTATTTGAAATCAAAACCAAGTTTAAAAATTCCTTCAACCATTTAGACACGTATGCGTTTTAAAAGATTTTATGATTATGTAAACATTTTTTATATGGTTTAGACGGCTCAAAACGTATTTATGTAACATTCTAATTTTGCATTAGATAATGTTAGCAAGATGTAGTGCTAGCTAGGTTAGAGTAGTGCTTGCCATATAGAAGTTAGCCAAAAAGCAAGTGAGGCACGCGTGCGATAGTACAAACAAGCTAACAAGAGAATGATCAGTTGTTTTTTCTCTTGTGCGTCGTACAATAAGAGCAAAAATATTACATATGGTTTTGAGCATGTGTGGTGTGATTTTCGCCATGGCTTACGGTTTAAAATTATCCATGAACTAACAAGACTGCTTGAGTGATCAAAACTTGAAACTAACATATTAATCGTAAGTATAGGTTGATGCAGATATGAATTGGAGAAAGGGTGTATGTAAACTTTGAAAGATATATTTCTATCTTCTGAACTATCCTATACTATAAAGATGTTATTATACATATAAAAACATGCAATGTCCATATGTCATGTAGTTAAGTTTGGAGAACTTAATCAATGCATGAATGACAATTCATGACTAGCTAGCTAGTTGCCACATCTATAAGTTTTCTTTGACGTGCACTCTAGCCTCATATGAGTACGTAGTAAATGAATGTAGTTGGGCTAGATGTGATCTATCAATGTGTAAGATTCGTGCATGTGTTCGGTCAACAACATATTGTGTTGTTTTAGCATATAGGGATATATGATACTCCAAGGTTTTCAATTCTTCCAATAAATGGGTTTATGTTCTAGTTGTAGCAAATAGAATGACCCAATTTTCTTTGCATCCATTATTGAGCCACAAACGCATTAATCAATAAAAAAGAACATGATATTATAGAAACTTATGAAGTCCAATACACAAAGCAACTAAGATACAAAATATCTTACTAATATATGATTCCATAACTTGAAGGTCTTAAGTGTTGTTAGTACTAATTTGTTCACCCAACTCATTAAAAATAGCTACTTTCATAATATACAACACAGTATTTTGTAGCTACTTTGCTTTTAAATTTTTTATTTTGTGCATTGGATGCCAACCTGCACTGCATTTACTCTCACTCATCAAATCTTGCATTTTGATTTACTGCTGAAAAAATAAATTATTGTATCATATGAGGACTTCAATAAATACCTCAACAACCTGTTTTCTAACAATGAATATTGATAGCTATGATATTATGATCGATTTATGACAAATCCAGTCAACAGTGATAACGATGGGAGGATGCATGGTTAAGTCTAATCAGACTTAGGTTATACCATCGACACATTCCACAGGTTCAAACGAAGGATCGACTTCACAAAAAAAACAATGAACTAACAATGTCACGCGATTGTAGACACAAAATTAAAAAGGGAAAATGACAAAAAAATGTATCGAACTTGACACTTTTTGTCATTGTGTGTAGCCAACTATTTTTTTTTCATTGTAACACAAACCTTTTGAAGTTTTGTCATTGTATGTAGCCAGTTAGGTGAATTTGTGTTATTGTATGTACTCAGTTAGGCTTAGCGTTACATCGTTAGTCCTTTTATATTAACGGTCGTTAGTAAGTAACTTAAAATTTCGTTCTCTTACGTTTTTATTCGTTTTCATCCGTTATTATACGTTTTCTTCCCTTTTTACACGATTTCGTCCGTTTTTACACGTTTTCGTCCGTTTTTACACGTTTTTACACGTTTTCTTCCGTTTTCGTCCGTTTTTACACGTTTTCTTCCGTTTTTACACAATTTCGTCCGTTTTTACACGTTTTCGTCCGTCTTTACACGTTTTCTTCTGTTTTTACACGTTTTCTTCCGTTTTTACACGATTTCGTCCGTTTTTACACGTTTTCGTCCGTCTTTACACGTTTTTACACGTTTTCTTCCGTTTTCGTCCGTTTTTACACGCTTTCTTCCGTTTTTACACGTTTTCTTCCGTTTTCGTCCGTTTTTACACGTTTTCGCTCGTTTTTACACGTTTTCTTCCGTTTTTACACGTTTTCTTCCGTTTTTACCCGTTTTCTTCCGTTTTTACACGTTTTCGTCCGTCTTTACACGTTTTTACACGTTTTCTTCCGTTTTTACACGTTTTCCTCCGTTTTTACACGTTTTCTTCCGTTTTCTTCTGTTTTTACACGTTTTTACACGTTTTCGCTCGTTTTTACACGTTTTCTTCCGTTTTTACACGTTTTATTCCGTTTTTACACGTTTTCGCCCGTCTTTACATTTTTTACACGTTTTCTTCTGTTTTCGTCCGTTTTTACACGTTTTCTTCTGTTTTTACAGGATTTCGTCCGTTTTTACACGTTTTCGCTCGTTTTTACACGTTTTTACACGTTTTTACATGTTTTCTTCTGTTTTCATCCGTTTTTACACGTTTTTACAAGTTTTCTTCCGTTTTTACACATTTTCTTCCATTTTTACATGTTTATTCCTTTTTTACACGTTTAAAAACGAGCGAAAACATGTAAATACAGAAGAAAACGTGTAAAAACGGAAAAAAACGTGTAAAAACGAGCGAAAACGTGTAAAAACGAACAAAATGGTGTAAAAACGGAATAAAACGTGTAAAAACGGACGAAAATGGAAGAAAACATGTAGAAACGTGTAAAAAGGGACAAAAACGAAAGAAAACGTGTAAAAACGGACGAAAACGTGTAAAAACGGAAGAAAACATGTAAAAACGAGCGAAAACGTGTAAAAACGGACGAAATCGTGTAAAAACGGAAGAAAACGTGTAAAAACGAGCGAAAAGGTGTAAAAAAGGACGAAATCGTGTAAAAACGGAAGAAAACGTGTAAAAACGGAAGAAAACGGAAGAAAATGGTGTAAAAACAGACGAAAACGTGTAAAAACGGAAAAAAACGTGTATAAACGAGCGAAAACGTGTAAAACGGACAAAATCGTATAAAAACGGAAGAAAACGTGTAAAAACGGACGAAAACGGAAGAAAACGAGCGAAAACGTGTAAAAACGGACGAAATCGTGTAAAAACGGAAGAAAACGTGTAAAAACGGACGAAAACGGAAGAAAACGTGTAAAAACGGACGAAATCGTGTAAAAACGGACGAAATCGTGTAAAAAGGGAAGAAAACGTATAATAACGGATGAAAACGAATAAAAACGTAAGAGAACGAAATTTTAAGTTACTTACTAACGACCGTTAATATAAAAGGACTAACGATGTAACGCTAAGCCTAACTGGGTACATACAATAACACAAATTCACCTAACTGGCTACATACAATGACAAAAATTCAAAAGGTTTGTGTTACAATGAAAAAAAAAATAGTTGGCTACACACAATGACAACAAGTGTCAAGTTCGATACATTTTTTTGTCATTTTCCCAATTAAAAATAAGTTTACATTTCTCAACCATAAACGTTTTCGAACATATAACTTATAAGCTATATTGTCGTAGGGCAGATTTACCGTTGTTGGCGTGTTAGTTACTACGTAATATTTTTAGCGTCCACAAGTTGCTCAATAACACATCCTCAAATGATACGATTGCTAGTACTAGCAGTAGAAACTTCAGGAACAATGATGGAAGGAATGAAACTAGGTTAGCAATAGAGGGAGTAGCGGTCCCTATTCTAGTAGTTGTGATGTTCGAGTTCTTGCGGGAAGTGAAGACATATTAGAAGTCAAGCTTGTTTTATATCTGGTTGGAACAACCACACTACAACTCGAATGTTATGAAGGTGGTCTAGACCACGGGCAACAACATTGTTTTCGCGGCCCTGGAACCGGGCGACGACGCAACAAAATTTAGGGAGCATCAAATTTCTGTTCACTTTACGTTTTGAGTTGGCTAGCATTATTGGAGTGTGGTCAAGGAATTATTATCAACTTTGCAAACAACTCACTCTACCTCTTTGATTTCTTCATAAGCCACGCCCCTCTCTAAGTGATCCAGGCCCATCATCTACAGTAGGTTCAAAGCTTTTCAAATAGCATACTCAACAAGCTTCATATTCTGATTTTCTTTATCACATGCTTTAAACTTTGTAAAAGACAATGTCAAGTTTGCTTAGGAAAACATGACATGACTAAAAGCTATCATATAAGGTTGAAGTGACCAAACATGCATACATGTTAAGAATTTGAATCTTATATCAGCAAAATGCAACTTTATTTCTACATCAATATATCAGATTGATTCCAGTAAACTGAAATTAAAATTTTGGGGACAAGCTTGTACCTATCGAAACTAAGTATTTACTAATTTGCGTTTGTATTCCTGTATAAAGTTCTTAACTAACCATGAAATCTGCAAACGAATTCACATACATCCGCAGCAAAAACGAGTTACATTCCTGATTTCAGCCTTGTCCACAATCTCATATAAAACATCATCTCAAAATGAAACGTACAAGTGATGTTAAAACCAAATGAAACGATTGGTTTGGGCATGGGATTGTTTGTGCTCTGGACTTAGTTACATTTCTGGCATGGATGATGGTCTCAGCACCTATCACACTAATCCGTTTCACTAAGTATCCGTTATATAGGCATGTTTGGTAATGCATTTTGAAATAGTTTATGCGGCATTGAATCCAGCGACTAATTATTGAATACCGATAGTTTTCACTAAGGGGGTTCTTGAGATTGGTTATAAAAACTGCTTCTGCTTTTTGAAATAAGCACATTTAGTATACTCAACTGATATAAGCTGCTATAATAAAATGCAATAATGAGATGATACAGCTTGTTAATAAGTAAAATAATCGTAATGATATCAGCAGTTTGAATAGGCAGTCTCAAACAGCTTGTTCAAAACTGCTTCAGGGTGTTTCGGATTACTTATTTAACTGCTTATATCTTAATAATCCAACACCTTCTTAATTCATCTTCAAATGAACCGATATTTCTAAGCTATTTGCTACTATATAGACATTCACACAAGCAGTTTTGATTAGGCCGATTCCCAGTAGACCCTAATTTAGCATATATTCAGAATCACATTAAGCCCATCCGAACAATCAAAACTTTGAATACGCAATTGCAAAAGAACCAATATCAGAAAACCCTAACAACCAGAGTCGAGTACTATTAACAAGACTGACCTAATAGCGAGGTAACATGAAAGAGCTCTCCATGAAGTCCACCAACGGCGTGTCGACCAAACCCCTCAGCTTGTCCAGCAAGTGCTCGCAAGCTGCTATCTACATTAGAGTACGGAACCACTGGTGCCACTGCTATTCCTACATGTTGAAAGTCAGCAAACATATGCTTATTATGAATGTAAATTAACTATGCTTATCCGAATGAAAGGTTTTTTAGTTTTTTTACAGAGTCAGCCATAAGAATACTTAACTATGTATATTGGTTACTGACCAGGTGGGCGTGGAACATTTTGCCATCCTGTACAATGCTGGATAATCCCCTACATTTACGACGGTTCGCCGTTGCAAATGGTTCGACTTCTCAATCGCAAAAATGTCGGATAAGTCGTTTTAGGTGACAAATGTAAGGACATTAATGTTTACTCGCCCCCCGGGACCTATATCGGTTATGATGCTAAACCTGATGTGCCATCTTCTTATCAGCACATTCTCCGCCCTACTCATGCGTGGCTGCCTGGTACTACTGACGTAAAGCGTTCTTTAGATGACGAGGCTGAGACACTCTAGTGGAAGCGAATGAATATTAAATTGCCATTGTATGATTTAGAGGCAAATTCGGTTGTGGGGTCTAAGAATTGTTATAGACTTGAGTACAAGGGTGTGAAATTTGTCACTTGTTTCTATATGGAGGAAATAGAAAGCGAAGAGGGGGATGATACATTTTCCATTTGCAAGGTTTGGATACGGAGTCTGGTTTTGAAAAATGCTAGAAAGGAGGTGGCTAGGCTAGAGAAGATCTAAGAACCCGAGAAATTCCCATAATATTATCTAATGTAATATTCTAATTTAAATATATATCCGACCATTTTTGTGTCAATTTTTTTTAATATAAATTATTTTTACCATCCAACAATGTGACGTAACTCACATTGGATGCAAATGAGCCCGCACGCTTGCCGACACACAATTAGTTATGGAAATAATTAACTAAACTCATACGTGAGTCCATAAAATGTTTTTATAATACTTATATAGAAACACTCCCGAAAATATATTTTATACATTACTAATTATAGTGTTAAACCGGGACACCGCGGCCCACATTTAAACTCAATGAGACACGGAATACACTCCGTAAAAATCAAAACTCATATTCCTCATCACTTTTATTAAAATGCCGCCCTCCCCCAAACTAAATAATAGCTAGTGACTTTTATATTACACTAGCTAAAAGACCCGTGAAATTCACGGGTATTTTAAAGAATCGTAACAAAAACAAATTATAAATAATGTTTATAAGTTATATAACAAAATGGAAGAACAATACAAGTGATTATGTGAGGTGGATAGAAGGGCATGTTTGTAAATGAAACCTATGAACAATACAACAAATTGTCTGATAATTCAAAATGAATATAAAGTAAGAAAAATGGTAGTGTCTCAAGTTTTCTACATTGACAACTACATGTATACAATCATAAGAATCAAATGAGTAGGGAGATGAATGTAATTGAGCAATTGTTAAAGTTTTGCTTACTATTTTAAGTAGTTTGAACTTTAAATATGCAATCTCAAACAGCCTTTAAGAATACATTAGCAAGGTATAAGATAGAATGTTTTAAGAACGGGCGGCATATTTAATTTACTTGCCCTCATTTTTCTTGCTATATAAACACCATTCAAATTATCCCTTTAATTTTCGCTTCCCGTTTTGTTCGAAGTCACCAAATCTCCTACGGTCCCACCAATATTTTAGCCTTTGTAAGAACCTGTCAAAGTGACCTATTAATCATGACAAATACGCATCATCAATCTAAATTAAATAACACAGTAGTCAGTGGCTTAAGAACTAAAATCAAGTGAGAGTGTTTTGGGAGTGCTTACCCTAACTATTTATCTTACATCATATAATTAGTGCCCTAAGTATGATTTTTTCAATTAAAAAAAATTAGTAACTATAGGTCCTTAAATAGAAGGTTGGATGCAACTAAAATATAGTTTGGACGAATATTTATGTACTAAACCCATTTGTTCATCTCTTTATTACCTAAATCATGTTTGACCCATTTAACCATTTGAAGAAAACATTATCAATCTATTATTGGAATGAATCTTCAACACATTGGAATGATCAAGCTATTAATTAAATGTGGAGTAAGTTCATTAAATGTGGAGTAAGTTCAGGTTTGGCTGAATCTTCAACACATTTGTCACAATCCAGTTTTTACCCATTTAGATATAAATGGGTTGATATTGCCACCTAGATTCCAAATTGAAAACAAAATGAAAGTCCAACAGCAGCTTGCCAGAGTTCAAAATTACTGTCAACCGAGAGGGAATACAACTTGAATGACGATCACAGATGAAAATTTAAGAAATATTAAACAAAATAATAAGAAAAAATTAATTTAAATCCATATAATATTAGCATTTCAGTCCATGCTATTATCACTACTACAGATTAAGTGCATATTTATATGGTTTATAGTGTAATGTTTTTAAAACTTTGTTATATGTCTTGTGGATAGATTTCTAGCCACATACTTCATACTTGTACAACTTGTAACATATATAATGCATATAGTATTGTGTCTCTCATGTTAGAAATGTCACTTGTACTCCTGATTCAACACCCGAGTTACCTGAGCGAGAAGGATAAAATGGGATTGCATAATGGTGTTGATGTTGATTTTTGAAGTCTAGCTTATGAATATAATTGTTCACCCTATTTCATCTGTTCTCATTTTTTTTCTAGTTCAGTTGTGACTTTAATTACAAATATAAACTCCAACCCGTATTAGGCCAACGGACTACCAATAATTTAACTTATTAACTTCATTTTTAAGAACCATTATGTGTCATGATGGTAATGAGGAATGGGAAGTCTATCATCCTAAACCAATAAGCAAAACTATTATGGATCATAATGGACATAGTGGTTGGTTCGCGGGTTGGGGTTGAGGTTTTGTAAAAAAACTTATTTAACTTGACGCTTTTTTAAGTTACCATAATAATTTGGTGATGGATCACGTGTCAATCTTTGCTTAAAGACAAACGAATACACCATTACATAATGGACATAATACTTTGAAGTTTACGTTTCGAATAACATATATGGGCTACATGTAGTGGAACCAGGAAATATAAAGATTTGAAAGATGAAACAATTACCACTTTAATGAATACAAAAACGGCAAACTACCTTAAGATCATAGTTAATAGTGCCTCAGGGCCATTCACAATCATTCTTATCAATCACCACCTTCAACAGCTACACCAAGAAGGACATTGTGTCTACAATTACATGATATGACATCTTTTATTGGTCGGAGGTCTCTGCACATCTTGTGCTTCTACATGAACGTGGGTATCCAACTCAATACATATAGAACCACTTTTTTTGTTACTCACATTCAACGGACTTTTTCAGGAGACAAATTTTCACTATATTTAATTGCCACAATCTCTATATATATCTGCATCAGTCATGTCAAGTAACGAAAAAAGGATGACTAACAATAACAACAAAGTTTACATGTTTTGACTCGCTACTAAACCCGCACATTTCGACCGTCTTTAGTCCATAAATTAGCCATTTAACTGGAGCATGGTAGTTTGGCCATTAATCCTTTCTTTTCCTCTTCAAAATCCTTGAGCTTCCACACAAAGTAATTTTTGAGCATAAGTAAGCATATAACAGGTGGGTTCCCTTTAACAATCTATTATACTGAAATTTTCACTGTCTCAGCCGCTAGGACTAATATGGTTTCTAAAACATTTACTTCAAGGATATGCAATTATCACAAGGCATTTAAACACAATAACCAAATAAGCACCATTCATCTCTTGTTGCTATATAAGCACCAACTCTTAAGCAAAGTGATTGAAGCTTGTATAGCTTGACAAAATGTTTTCTTAAGTCTGCCTCTAGAGTAAAAAATTGCTACTTCTTCATCAGCCTTCTCCAAACTTGTTTATCTCACAACAAACATTATGGCTTCAAGCCACTTTAATAAAGAACCTTGTAGAATAGCAATAGATATAACTATATACACTGGAAACAAACTAAAACCACAAAACCTCTTTTGTATTCACTATGGAAAACATAAATTTAATAAAATTTACACATTTAAAAATATCTATTTAGATGTCACATGATAAGATATTTAAGTAAAAAGGCCAATGTTAAAGAGTAAAGTTGTGTTTGGAATATTATGAAGTCAGCTCTTTAAAACTTGTATACTTCTGGTGTCCTATTTCTTGTTTATCCACATTGATATCTTTATTTTCTTTAAGATAGTTAAAGTATCAATCTCAGAGAATGGATTGAACAGCTAGACCTTGCATCAATCAATTTAATTACATGTGATAGTTATTCGTTGATCGTTAGCTTTAAAAACTTTTTTATTTGTTGATCTTTAGCTTTAAAAACTTTTTGATCCATTATACTTGTTGCTTGACTGCATACATTTCTACGACGAAGATTTATTACTGCATAAAAGCATTAGTTTGAGTTTGACAAAACAAAACTGATTAATATCAGTTACTTTTAAGGTAACTAATGGGACGAAACCAAGAGTCACTACAATATGATATCTAAAAATCTTAAAATGGATCATTTTTCAAGCCATCTAATCTCAACCAGAACCTACATATTGTGTAGTCTGCCCAATCTGAATCACGAGATCACAATGCATTAGGTAGCCTGACTACTAAATTACAGTCTCAAAATGTTTATGGAAAATAATCTATATTGACTGATTCATAAGTAAATGGGTCAAAATTGCAACCTTAAAAAAAAACCAGAGGCAGAAAAATACCTCGTTAGGATCAGAAGCGGTTCCATCAATGACAACATCTAATAGCATCATTGTTTTCAGTCCTAGAATCTCGAACTGAAAAAAGTCAAACCTGCTATATATGAATCAATTGTATCTTACTAATCAATGTATCGAAATTTCAGTCCAAGATCATTTCAATGAATGATTAAGTTATTTTCTTACCATCATTCTTAAACATGTTACTCAAAACTTGTATATCTTTACTATATGATTTGCCATAACCATCACCATAATAGTATAAAAAATGAAATACCAAAAAAAATCTTAATATTAATAAAAATTAAAACGCATATATTCGGAACCCCAATGCTAACAATGTGATTTCTCCACCTTCCGGTACCTTTCTATCTTTCAAAAGAAAATTATAAAATAAACTTTTTTAGGATCCAACATGAAGTAATCTTCATTGATTAAAAAAACTGAGATGCAAATACACTCTCGTATATTTATAGGCAACTGACCTTATTTATAGTCGCTAATGCAGTTGAAAACTCTTATCGAAGAGCTAAAATAAATGGAGCTAACATTGGGGATGCCATTGAAATGCCTGTTATAAAGTTGGACCTAAAACCTGTAACGAAGAAAAAATGCTTGAAATTAGAAACATACTCCATTGCCAAAAAAATTATGCTATTTTTTTAATTGGATCTGTATAATAGTTTTGAATGTTTAGAAAAACAAATGGAAAGGATTACAGAAGATTGACGTTACAAAATGAGAGAAATGATTTGAAAAGAGGGAAAACAATCGTACTGAAGAAGCTTTGTAAGTTGAGTAGTACCTTCCAAAAATATCGATGCTCTATCTTTCGAGACACATCAGCGCATTTAATAAGGGCTGCTTTAGATGGCTTGTACAAAACTCTATTTTATTAGATAGTATAGATTAAACCATACTTGGACTTTGAATTTTTGACCTTTGACTTTGATAACTAGAAGGTAAATACTTAAACCATCACGTAATAATAAGCAAATGGCGGGACAAAAATTGATTTGGCTTTCCTTTGTGCTTCTTTGATCGACTATCCTAGAAACCAAGTGCACTTATTCCTCTTTTTGTTTAAAACTGAACATGTGATTATATGCAGCCTAGAGTTTGAAGGCGGTAGAGCACCTGATGTAGACGCCATTCAAATCAAACCCAATTCAAAGCATATATGGATTGATCGTTGTAGCCTCCATGATTATGACGATGGATTGATTGATATTACCCGAGAAAGCACAAATATTACCATTTCCCGGTAATGACTCTTTAGCAACTAATGACCTTTTCTGTTTGGGCTTATTTGCAAAAAATATGAACATACAATTTCATTTGTCCCGTTTAGTAGAGCTGGCAAATTGGGTACCTGTTAAGACCTGTTAAGAGAAAAAATGTACTATGCAATTTTTTTATTTTTTAAAATATTTGTTTTTAGTATTTTAGGGTTCAATATTTAACTTTTTTGATAAATAAAACGTATATCTGCCATACTCAAACCACCAAAGCTAAGTATTAAACGAGTTGTTTTCATATTTGAAACTTATGTTATTCGCGCGCACCGGACCTGTTAAGACCTGTTAAGACACGATTTGTCAGCTCTACCGTTTAGTCATTTTACTTTATTTTTGTGTGCATATGATTCATTAAAAGTGTACAATGGCTCAAACGGGTAAATTACACGGGTGCATCATCTCTGAGGGTGACCTATTTATGACAGGTACTCAGTTGGGTTTATTGGAACCAACGGCAGCAAGTAGTTTGTTTCACCCGCGTCAACACTTGAGAGATGGACAGTGGAACCTGCAACAAAAGAGCTCAAACAAATTATCCAACATTGTACAGGATGGCAAAATGTTTTACGCCCACCTGGCCAGTAACCAAGATATAGACATATAGTTACATATTCGTATAGCTAATTCTGTAAAAATCTTTGGTTCATATAAGCGTACTTTATGCTTAATACAGATTAAGCATCTCTAAGTTAACGTTCCAGATGTAATAATGACGTTTACCATCTTTGATGCAAGCGTCACATTTCCAATGCATTAAATAATATCAGGTAGAGTTGATGAATAATTATACCCCCCTCCCCTCTCCCCTCATTTTTTTCCCCAAAAGTAACTAATTTTAATGGAGATGTGGGCTGAAAATGGAACTAAAATGGCGTAAGTGATAAAAAAAAAAAAAAAAAAAAAAAAAAGGGAAAAGAAGCTTTGCAAAAGCTAAGGCCGAAGCTGCCTGCTGGCCGGGCGAATCTAAGTTCTCTTCCGGTCAACTGTCCACCCAGTCAAGTGCAAAAAAACAAAGTAGAATCACGCAACGCACGCTGCTGGTGTGCTTCCTGCTCGCGAGGAAAGAAAGAAGAGCGACAAGGTTAAGTTCAGATTTGACTGTTTGCAGCATGGGAGCGGAGAGTGGCTAATGTCCCTCAGCCCTTGAAAGCCATTAACTAACCTTAAGAGCAATTAGGGCTGGTCTCTCTCTTGGGTTTTATTGACTAAAAGTGGGTTCTCCGCTTTCCTTTAGAATGAAAGTTGCTATGAAGCCCCTACTACTTACTTTGTTTGATTCAAAAGGCGAACGGCCCCCCAACAAGTCGTATGGGGTGGGGCGCTTGTGATAAGCTGCCTTGGATATGAGGAATTCTAAAAGAAACAAAAAAGGAAAAGTCCGTTATTTTACGAAGATCTTTCTATCAATAGATAGGAGATTTAATTAATAGGGGGCCTACAAAATTTTACAATATCTCAAACCCTTTTGTCTTTTTCGGGCTAATGACGGATGTGCCATGTGCGGCGTTGCTTGACTAACGCTACATGCTCGATGACTTTTTTCTTTAAAAAGTAAAAAGTTTTATTTTCAATTTTGATTTTAGTAATCTCAGCGCAAGGCTTGACGCTGAATAAGTCTATTAATTCTTAAGCAAGATTATGATTATGAAATGAAACAAGGTTTTGTAAACAATCGAGAAAAAAATTATAACAAGGCTCAAATTTGTAAACAATCGAAGAAAGAGGATAAATCCGCCATGGCTGCTAATTAACCAATTCACCTCGCCAAGATACGGATAATCTCAACTTGTTTCGAATCCACTCAGACACAATTAAATTCATCATCACATCCTCTTTAATTAAGGGTCGATTGGATTTGCTTATAATAATAATAATAACAATAATAAAGGGTTGCTGATTATTGATAAAAAATCATTGGCCACAAAGAATGAAGTTTGACTAAATAATAAAGTCAAAAGACAGACATTGATTTGGAATAGAGGAGAGCAACCACCCTTAGAAACCATTTTCAATATCCCCACTTCTTTTAGTCTGGGTATAGTGCCAACCCTAACTTGTCCACTGCTTTTATAACAGTGGATTGTCCACCATGGTAAAAAGGGATAAGGCTCCTTTAAAAATGTATGAGATGAATGTGTTCAAATAATATAACTTTTGGGCTAAAGTGTAAATGTTAGTTTGCTTGTGTTCACAATTCGGGTTACACGAATCGAAAATCAAAATTGAACCGAATAAATCAAATTGAATTTGCAAGCGAACCAAATTTGCTACAATCGAACCGAATTAAATAGTCGGTTTTCACATATGATGGAGTTTTGGCAAAATGAAAACCGAATCGAACCGAACTGAATTCACACAAATATATACTAGCAGGGTCCCTATGCGATGCGGCTGCGGATACACTGCAATTAAATTTTTTCGATTAATAATTTATTTCATTTGTACATTTTTTTGGCAATAGTTTTATTGATTAGTTTGTTCGTTTAGGGACTAAATGACAAAAGTTTGGTAAACCTTTGCTTATTTTGTAATATTTTATTTGTTTGTTTTTTGTGTTTAGTAGTTTGCTTGGTTTGAACAATGTGTTCTTTTAATTATATTTTTTTTATTGAAAGGGGCGTTTTTAAAATATCATTAATTACATGACTTGTATTATGTATTTTAATAGTTGTTCATTAAATGAGTGTTTTAAGAATGTATATATTAATTATGCATTAATGAATTGTAAACATTCCATTAATACTTGTATTGTTTAATGCTTGTGTTTTAGATGATTTTACTTTATGCTTGATTAGAATCGAAATAGAAGAGAAGGCCTTTCTTTCTCAAAGTCAACTACGTGCCATCAAGAGCTCCTGCTGCAAGAGGATAGGATCTTTAGGCTGGGCACGAAAGCTGCATTGATTTGACTCTTTTTTCAAATGGAGATATAGGGATCTCTCTTGTTCATAGATCTTTAGACGAGACCTATCCCCGGAAGAACCAGCACTTAAAGGGTGTAAGCAACATTCCTCTATTATAAGATAGTAAGATATTTTTTATATATTAAAAAAAACCATTAAAACTCTTTCGTAGTATAATTATAACATTCTTTTTTTCTAAAAATCTATATAATTAAATGAAAAAAATGTAAAAATTATGTTATTCTGGTTATTCGGGTCAACCCGAAAACCGAACCCAAATTCAAATTAGTTTTCGGTTCAATTTAATCTAATCTGAATTTGTTTAGTTTGGTTTTCGGCTTTACCAACAAAAAAAAATAACCGAATACAACGAACAACCCGACAACCGAACCGATAAACACCGCCTAGTAGGGGTGGAAACGAGCCGAGCCGCTCGTAAAAAGCTCGGGATCGGATCGGTAAAAAGCTTGAACGAGCCGAGTTTAAACGAGCTCGAGCCTTTTTAATATTTTCGTCCGTTTTTTTACGTTTTTGTCCCTTTTTTTACGTTTTCGTCTGTTTTTTTTTACGTTTTCTTCCGTTTTTTTACGTTTTTGTCCGTTTTTTTACGTTTTCGTCCGTTTTTTTACGTTTTCATCCGTTTTTTTACGTTTTCGTCCGTTTATTTACGTTTTTTACGTTTTCGTCCGATTTTTTACGTTTTCTTCTGTTTTTTTACGTTTTCGTCCGTTTTTTTACGTTTTCGTCCGTTTTTTTACGTTTTCGTCCGTTTTTTTACGTTTTCGCCTTTTTTTTACGTTTTCGTCCGTTTTTTTACATTTTCGTCTACTTTTTTACTTTTTTGTCTTTTTTTTACGCTTTCGTATGTTTTTTTTACGTTTTCGTCCGTTTATTTAGGGTTTTGCCCTTTTTTTTTACGTTTTCGTCCGTTTTTTACGTTTTCGTCTTTTTTGTTTTACGTTTACGTCCGTTTTTACGTTTTCTTCTGTTTTTCTTTTTACATTTTCATCTGTTTTTTTACGTTTTCGCCTGTTTTTTACGTTTTTCGCCTGTTTTTTACGTTTTTCGTCCGTTTTTTTTAAGTTTTCGTGTGTTTTAGGAGATAACGATAAAAAGTGAAAAAAAAGACGAAAACGTAAAAAAACAGACGAAACCGTAAAAAAACGAACGAAAACATTAAAAGTAGACGAAAATGTAAAAAAACTGACGAAAACGTAAAAAAAACAGGCGAAAACGTAAAAGAATGGAGGAAAACATAAAAAAATGGACGAAAACGTAAAAAAACGGATGAAAACATAAAAAAAAAAAGACAAAAACGTAAAAAACGGAAGAAAACAAAAAAAAAATGGACGAAAACGTAAAAAAAACGGACAAAAACATAAACAAACGGACGAAAACATAAAAAATGACTAACGGTGCAAATACCGTTAACCTATAGGACTAACAGTGTAAATATTTTATATATCGTTATGAGATAACGGAGAAATAATTTGCACCGTTAGTCCTGATTTTAACCGAAAGATGTATATAGGTTAACTTTTACTAACGGAGTGATGTATCTGTTGAAACTTTTGCGAGAGGAATGTATGGTGCGAAACAAGGTAAACCACAGGGATGTATTTTGGAGTTACTCTATTATCTATAATACTATCACCAAACAAAAGTAAACATTTTTTCTTTATGCAATCCGAATCACAACCACTTTTTCTTATATTTAGTTCAGCTACTAGCCTACTACCAATAAAGATTGTTCCTTTAGTTTCTAATCCATAAAAAAAATTAAACACCAATGACTGGCGAACTTCTTGTTTGGCTTCAAGATCTTGAAAAAGGTCTCGGGTAGGTGACGTGTTCTTGTTTTTGTTAATTTTAATCGAAAGAAAATTAAGAATGAAACAGTTTTTTGTTTTGTTCTTACTTTAAAAATTTTCGGATATTCAAGAGAAGCTTGTCTTCCAAAAAAAGATCTATGATGACATCTCTTTATATATTTGTTCGAAGAACAAATCTTGTGAATTTACTTAGGGAAAACTGAGATCTTGTTTCTTTTGTTATGAAATTGAGATGGGTTGTGGTTTATTTAGATTAGATTTTTGATTTGGGGAGTGATGGTGAGAGTTATTGGTTGTGTAACTTGACTTGTGTCTAGATCTAGCTTTGATATTGGATTTGGGACAGTTTGTTGTTCCAATTTGGATATATGGTTTATTACAGATTGTGGGTTGTTTGTTATTATTATTTTTTGGTTTGGATATTGCTTGTTCTTCCTCTCGATTAACCCGTGTATAAACGAGCGAAGTAAACGAGCTCGAGCTTTTTGTTAACGAGCCAGGCTCCATTAACGAGCCGAGCTCGAGCTTGTGATTTCACTAGCGGAGCTCGAGCTCAAAATATAAGGCTCGAAACGAGCTCGAGCTCGAGCTTTATATATATAAACGAGCCGAGCTCGAGCTCTGGCAGACTCGGGCTCGGCTCGGCTCGGCTCATTTCCACCCTACCGCCTAGTACCGCCTAGTTTTATTAATTTAGCTTATCAATCTCAAGAAAAAAATAATAATGTATGATGAAGTCGTCGGTCGAGCAGTCGTCAGTCGTACAACCAACAGTCGGTCAATTTAGGCCAAACAAGATAAAAGGGTTTTTTAGTGGGGCGGAGATTTTGTAAGATTTTGTAGGCCCCTACTCATTAAACAAATAAAAGCCTTGTACTTGCGAGTGAGTGAGTGACGTGTGTCAAAAAATGCAATAGTGGGTAGGTCGCACTGTCAAGCAAGAAGAGGGTTTTTCTTGGGTTGAGTTATTAATACCCCCTATTTGGTTATTAAGACCCCCCCCTTTTTTTTTTTATTTTTTTTTTATTTTTATAATTTTGTTTATATCAAAAAGCTATAAATCTGAAAATGCGGAACTGTAAATATAAAGTTTAATAAGCCAAACGCTTAAAACCGTCAGAAATACGGAACAGAAACTGACAAAAAACTGTGTTGTACTGGAAAAAGCGGGGGGACAAAGGGGGGACAAGGTGGCAGGGCTAGGGGGTAGGGAGAGTTGCAATAGTATGACCCGTTTTTCTTTACCAAGTCATGAACCTAGAGGCAAAATCCGACCGAATCTGTCAGTTTCTTCTACAGATATGACAACAACGTCATCTATACTTTTAGGAATCAATCGGTAAGTTAATCATGATATCTTTAAAGTACTGGAAGTACACGAACTGACAGTGTACAAAGTGCTCAAACCAATTAAGGCCAAGTGTTATATCATCATGGGCATTGGATTGATTTGTACTAGCTCTATTTATCAGGGAAGAAGGGAGGCGATTTCAAAGCAAAGCATTAACCGAAGGATGCGCATGCCCATGGTCTCATCCTCTCATTTTTTGAGTCTTTAGTCGCCTAGAAGACTACTTTTGTAGCTTAGAATTCAAATTATGGAACTAATCCTTGTGTCTAAATATACTGACACATGAACATTATCTTAGAACAAAATTTTATGAGCTCCAACTACGTTATCCATCAATGTTAATGTCTTAACGGGATTGTTTTTCAAACACAATGTCTATATCATATTACTTCGCCATCACAATCTTAAAACTTAGCGGACTTAATTAATATCAGAAAAACCATATTAATTGGTAAATGAGGTATTCCATATTCCGGTTACAAAATGATCCAAACAACCCATTCCTTTACATCTTAAGGGCGGATGTAATAAGGAGACCCCAACACCAAATTCATCACCGTCATATCAGCTTTCTTTCTCTACAACCAACTGCACCATCAGCTTAATGTAATAAGATAACCAACTTCAACTTCATTACCAAAGCATACTCCGCTTAAACAAAATATACCTACCAAAAACACACACACACACACTACACGACTCGGTCGTCCACAAGACCAAGTCTTGCATTTTTAAGCTCGAAGACGCGTCTTGAAGGCAAGCCATAATAGGGAGGACGCGTCCTCCATGGGTGAAGACCAAGTCTTCGTGCCCTTATTACGCCCAGTCTAACGACCAAAAAAAAAAAGAATTTCCAAAGTTACCAAAATTTGTTAAATTTGCTTCATATCCTAAGTCCATATCTTTTAATTGTTCTTCCTAAAACAACTTAGCAAAATTATATTCCTTCCCTAATCACCATCTAGCTTCAAACTTTCCTTTAATTTTACTGCAAACCCTTCAAACTAAAAACCAAATCCTGAATATCATCCTTAAAAAACAAACCAAATATGATAAACAACATTAAGCAATTACATAAACAATCAACAACAAACCAAACAAAACATGAAGAAACAATGCCAACCCATCACCATCATCATCAAACCTTCAAATCTCTCAAACACAAAACATTTTCAAGATCCGTTAACTACATATTCGAAGAACAACGTTTATTATTTATCGTCATTGGTATAATTGTAGGTGGATTGTTTTTCGCATACCAACCAATATTGTCCGATATTTTTAACAATGCTTATAACAATCATAATATTCATAATAATGAAGAAGTACAATCCATGCGCGTAATATCATTTGCACAACGTCGTCCAGTTAGGATTCCTGTAGGAATTGGTCGTAAAAGAATGCGTGTTCTGTTGACGGGTGGGTCAGGTTTTGTGGGTAGTCATTTGGTTGATAAGTTGATGGAAAGAGGCGATGAGGTGATTGTCATTGATAACTTTTTTACTGGTAGGAAAGAGAATGTGGCGCATCATTTGGATAATCCTAGGTTTGAGTTGATTAGACATGATGTCGTGAATCCGATTTTGTTGGAAGTTGATATGATTTATCATCTTGCTTGTCCTGCTTCGCCTGTGCATTATAAGTATAATCCAATCAAGACTATCATATCCTTTTTAGTTTTTGAATTTGTAGTACTTTTTTGGACTCGTAGGTGTTTGGCGTTGCATTTTGAAAGTGATGAAGTCGTTATTTATGTGATTAAGCATTCTGGCAAATTCTGTTTATTGGGAACTTCATTTTAGAAAGAATCAAATTTCTGCAGCTACTCTAAAACTGATAATTTGGTCTTTGAATTAAGACTATGCCTAAACACTAGAAACTGATTATCTCCGAGTTTAAAAGCTTTTAATGAGAATCACTTTCAGGAATGTAATGCCAAACACCTTATTATATGTTGTTCATAATGTGCTTTTGTTGTTTTTCATATGTGATAATACTCATTTAGGTAGATAGAAAGCCAATTGCTTTGACTTTTGAGGTCAAACTTGGTGGTTTCGAATATATAGAGAAATATGGATTTGCTACAATAAACTTTGTTTTTTTGATGTAGATAATACTGACCTTGTTACTACGCTCAAATAAAGTTATCTTTATACATTAAAAATTAAGAATTCGTTATGTAGTTCGAAGTTGAAGTTTAGCCCCATTGACCTCATAGGAATTAGGAATGGACACTTTTCACGAATATGCAAACTGTTTCATATTAGTATGTTGACTATTTGCCTGAATTCTTTTATGAACATATAATATTTGTTAATCCTTGACTCGAGTGATCACAAGACAAATGTGATGGGCACCCTAAACATGTTGGGTCTTGCTAAGAGAGTCGGAGCGAGGTTTTTACTTACTAGTACAAGTGAAGTTTATGGAGACCCACTTGAGCATCCTCAGAAGGAGACATATTGGGGACATGTCAATCCCATAGGTATACTCAACATAATGTTAACAACCACATCTTCAGTAGTGTTCAGATTTCAGAATATACTGGTGGTTATAATACTGAGGTTCTTGAATTACTTAGGCGTTAGGAGCTGTTATGATGAAGGGAAACGAACAGCTGAAACTTTGACTATGGATTATCATCGAGGGGCTGGTGTTGAGGTATGTTTAAACTAATGTGGTGACCCTCTTATTGCTGCGGTGTGCTTTTAATGTCCTCTTTTTTACACAAATAATTTATAAAGTAATGGGCACTTGATAGAACATTTAAACAGTAGTTTATACAGAAACAATAGATATTGCAAGTGTAATAATAATACTATTGACTAGCAATCATCTGGTAACTGAATCCTGTTCAGGTCCGGATCGCACGTATTTTCAACACATATGGGCCTCGGATGTGTCTAGATGATGGTCGTGTTGTTAGCAACTTTGTTTCACAGGTACTGATTATGCTCATATATTTATTCTCATGAATTAATAAGCATTTAGTTAATGCTTATGATCTCTTGCCAGAGGTCTTTGACCCCTCTACCCCCGGGTAAGGGTGCGACTCTCTGCATGATATCTCCCCCACACCCCGCTCTGACGTGATTGAGTGTTGTTGCTTTCTTTGTTAGTTAAGGCTTATGATCATGTTATTAATTTTTCAATATGTATTGAAGGCCATTCGAAAACAACCAATGACAGTTTATGGTGATGGAAAACAAACACGAAGTTTTCAGTATGTCTCTGACTTGGTATGGTATTTGCCCATGTTATACACATTATACGAAAATGATCAATATTTATATCCTTCAAGATATATGCCCGAAGAATTAGCAAACATCTTTTTTTGTTTAATTATTTCAGGTTGATGGATTGATGGCACTGATGGAAGGTGAGCATATTGGACCATTTAATCTAGGCAACCCCGGAGAGTTTACCATGTTAGAGCTTGCTCAGGTTTGTCCTGTGAACAGATACACCCTTAATTAGAGGTGGCGACTTTCGACCTATTTGCTTAAGAACGGGTCAATTTGTTTGATATTAAATCTCAAACGGGTCAAATAACAAAATAGCTAAAAGAAAAGGAACGGGTCAAATGAGCCAAAGGGGTTCATATCGCTTACAGTGTATTTTTAATGCAAGCAACTTCGTAAATCCTTGTATTCAAAGATCGTATAAAAATATGATGGACAAGAGAGTGTATTCAGGTCAACCCACCCCTTTTGACGTGTTTCCACCTTAAATCTTCTATAATGTAGAAAAAGTGACGAATCTCTTCAGTTCTTCGTCAAGTTATCAAACTAATTATAAACAAACTTCAGTAATTTGATCAGTTTATTATTTTTGTTTCCCGGGACACATCTTTAGGTGGTGAAAGAAACTATTGATTCTAGTGCTACAATAGAATTCCGAGAAAACACTGCTGATGATCCTCAGAAGCGGAAACCAGATATCAGCAAAGCGAAACAACTACTAAATTGGGAGCCCAAGGTGCCACTTCGAGAGGGTCTCCCAAAAATGGCATCTGATTTCCGAAATCGAATCTTAAATGAAGATTAAGGCAAAGGAAACCAATGATAGATTGGAGATCTAGAGCACAAATATGTATAGATACAACATCCTATATATACACGTGTCCATTCCTATTACGAGTTTTCTATAGAGGTTGTGATTTTGATCTTTGTACGGGAACTTAAGTGATATCTGGTAGTGATTGCCATGTCTGTATGAATGTCTTTAACCCTTCTATGCATACACAGGTTCCTTAGAGCTTTAGTTTATCGTTCTTATGTATCGTACTTGACACGAGCCCTTTTGGGGTGTGCTTCCTTAGCTTATACAGATTTTGATGTATCATTAAGAAACGATTATGGATTCAAAATGTATGCAATTATTGTTTAAAACTTCTTCATTTTGAAGTTAAGGAGAAACCATCGCAGAAAAAGAGTTAAGGAGACAGATCATCACAGAAATAAAAAATATTTGAAGAGGCGCAAAAATGGTGAAACTCACTAGTTCTACACTCGACTATTATTAACAAAGGGGGGGGGGGGGGGGGGGGGGGAATAAAAAACACTGAGGGATGGAGACAATACGAAAAAAGTTCCTGATAAAAACATCCCCAGAAAAGGTATGCTCTGCTAAATGATCATACAAATACCTCAGAACTGAAATTTTTGAGAATTATCGACGCTTTTTAACATGGTAGTAAGCTTGAACTTGAAGTAAACTCTCCTAAATGATCATACAAATACCTCAGAACTGCTCGAATTTCATCCCGCCGACCAGATCTCCTATCCCCGTTAACAAATACTTGAATCTCACATCCAACTTCAACCCAACTACACCCCGGGACCGTCTTCATTTTCTTCTCTTTCATCTCCTGCCTAATCGTCGAAACACTGTCCCATCTTTCTGCAGCCGAATGAGCATTCGACACCATCACATAAGATGACACATCCCTGGGATCCAAAGCCAAAATCTTTTTAGCTGCAAACTCACCCAACTCATTATTCAAGTGAATCTGACAACCACCAAGCAAAGCCTTCCAGAACCCAATCCCGGGATCAAACGGCAAATCTTGTATAAACCTTTCAGCTTCAACAAACCGCCCTGACCTGGCCAACAAATCTACCATACACGCGTAATGTGCTGGCTCTAATAAACTAGGATTTTTGAGTCTAGCCTCATTGAAGTATGCATAACCATCGTCTACTAAACCAGCATGGTTACAAGCAAACAATACACCAAGAAGAGTGACTCCATTAGGCTCGACACCTTTTTCTTTCATATCATGATATAAACTAATAGCTTCTGTAACTCCACCGTTTTGAGCATACGCGTTTATTAAAGCATTCCAAGAAACAATATTTTTATCACGAAGTTTGTTAAAAACCAATAAACTTTCTTCCATACAACCACATTTTGAATAAAAGGTAATCAACGAATTACCAACAAATACACCCATGTTTCCCAAGTTTTTCACAGCTGACGCATGGAAACTCTTTCCCATCTTAAGAGCTGCAATATTTCCCGCTGCAGAAAATACGCACGGAAAAGTATTTTGCGTAGGTACAATGTTTTCTCGCAACATTTGAATAAAAAGATTCACAGCCTCCTCGTTATGCCCCTTTTGGCTGTACCCTCCAATCATAGCATTCCATGTTATAACATTCTTCTCAGGCATTGTTTCAAAGATTCTTAAAGCATCGTCAAACCTCTCTTTCTTAACGTACCCACATACTAAAGACGTGTAAGAAACCACATTTGGATCACGGGTTTCGTCAAACACCGTTTGTGCTTCCTCAATTGTACTAGCTTTAGCATAAAGATCCAAAACCGCGCTACCCACAAACACATGTGACTCCAAACTCATTTTCATCGCGCAAGCGTGTAGTTGCTTGCCTAAACTTAGATCCTTTAAAGCCGTGGATGCGTGAACTAGAGCTGCCAATGTGTACTCGTTCGGTCTAACTTCAACCTCAAGCATTCTAGAAAATACAAAAAATGACTCCAAATATCGTTTTTCTCGGTTCAGTTGGCTGATCAAAGATGTCACAGTTTTCACATCCCATTGAGGCATTTCATCGAACACGTTACATACGTCCGAAAACAGGCTTTTTCGAGACCATGAGACTCCTGATTTGGGTTCATTTTGATCAAAATTTTGGGTGTTAATTGGGTTTTTATTAACATGGTTATGTAATAGTTTTATTGGTTTAAAATTTGGCTTTGATAAAAATTGTTTATAAGCTAATGTAATTTTCATGAATAACTAAAAAATAAGGGGGTTTATTTGAATAAGGTTATTTTGCTTAAAATATGATTAATTTGAAAATATATGGATTTTACATTAGGGTCCTCGAACTATTTTGGGGTATCCAAAAGTTGTTAGCAAATGAAATGAATTCGTCTAAAATAGTTTTAGGGTGTGTTTGGTTTGTAGGTGGGATTGGAATTGGATTTGAATTTGGGAAAGATTTGAAATGAGGAATGAGAAAAAATACATAATTAAAAATTAAATATTATTATTTTAAAAATAAGTAGGATATTTTTAATATTATTTAAAATAAAACAATAATATAATAATATGTGGTCTCACCATAAAAGAAAAAAAATAAAATTATATTGGATGGTATCACCCAAAGTACCTAGTGGAGGTGAGATTACATCTATCATTGAAAGTGATAGGGTCAAGCAATCAAAAGGGTATCAAACAAGTTATTTGACATTTCTTTCGATCCATACCCACCCATACCAGGATACCAAACGGGCCTTAATACTTGCAATGTGTAAACATATGAGAGTTTTTCTGTTCAGACTACTCGAGTAAGTCGAATCTTTTACTTAGATATACACTACGTAATTTGGGTATTTTCGTGAGCGTTTCGGACCTTTACATGATCATTTCAATATGTGCATCTTGCAATATTTAAACACGAGACTTTGTGTGTGTGTGAGTATATCAAGATACTTTGCCACTAGCGGCGGAGCCAGAAAGTTATAATCGAGTGATAAAACTTTAATAATTTTAGAACTATATGCAACTCGATTCGTAAGGAGATCAAATTTAAGAAAACTCCAGATATTTTAAAAAAATTACATTACAATTTTTTTGCTAGGAGAAACATGCAGACCCTGCCTCGTATCCGCTCACCTTGAAATAATAAATACTTGCATGTTAGCATATAGATATGTCATACTATAAGAACCCCCTTTTGATGTGACTAAACGACGGTTTTAGTCAAAGATTCATTTTGTCTCTCTTTTGTTTTCAATCCAATATAGTTTTTGTCAGTTTCTGTTCTATATTTCTGACAGTTGTAAGCGTTTGACTTATTAAACTTTATATTTTATGTTTCATAATTTCAAATTTATAGTTTTTTGATATAAACAAAATTATAAAAATAAAAAAATAATAAAAAAAAACACAAAAAAGAAAAAGGTGCCCTTTGTATTTTAGGGGGGTTTGTACCCCCTATTATTAGACGTAAGGTAAAGATATATAATTCCGGTCAACAACCAACTGGCCTAGCCCAGTTGGCCATCAAGCCTCCTTCTGGAGCTTGGGGAGGGGTTTTCCCCGGGTTCGAGCCTCGCAAGGGGTAAAAATGGAACCAGGGGTTTCCTCTTCGTGCGAAGCCGTGAGTTCTAGGGGTTTCCCTTCGCGGGTCTCTCCTAGTGGTTCGGGTCCCGGGGCCTGCCCGTTATGGATGGTATAACTCGGGGGTCGGATTTCATTCAAGATTGTCGGTGCCGTTCTAAAAAAAAAAAAAAAAATTCCAGTCAACATCAACATAGATCAATTATAAAAGTCAAATGAATAGATCAACTTTGGCCATTGCATATATATCCTTGTGAAAGTATAATTAGCAAAAACCCAAAATAAGATTCTCAAGGCTACAAACAGAAGATGGCAAAAATAAGTTATAAGGGAATTCTATAAAGAAAATTATTCAAACTATGTTTTCTAAAATACAGAAATTTATCTGTTTGACTTTGAAAACTGAAGTGTACCAATGCTGAAAAAAAAAACATCCAAGCTATGTTTTGTGATGCTATTTGACTTTGAAGAGTGAAGTGTACCAATGCATATTGCATCTTATTTTGCATTCTACTTTTTAGCCCCTATTGACACCATAACTTATATACCCCATTAGTTTTTCTAATTTTCTTAAACTCAGTACAGATCTCTACATTTGCACCAAAATGAATACAACAAGCTGGGTCAACAATGAATCAGAAAACACCGTTTCAATCGACTGCATTCCATATGAAATCTTGTATCAAATCGTCTCATTGATCCCTTTGAAAGAAGCTGTAAGAACCATCATCCTTTCATCTTCATGGAAGCACTTATGGACACCACTTCAAGTGTACTTAAACCTCGATTTCGACCAAATAACAAGTCAAGAAACTAGTCAACACATGACCAAGATCATATCTTCTTTCTTACACACTTACGAAAAGAGTTACCAAATCCTCAATCTCTCTTTACTCGAACCAAAATCACATCACGATAAGGGAACCCTTTTCTTAAAAGCCATTAAAGGAGTAGACAAAGACATTTACATAAGCTTTCATGAAGAAACGGAAAATCTTAAAGTTTTCAATTTGTCCATAGAACTTTCTTTGTATAAGAATGACCATTTCAGTTATCTTAAAACCCTTTACCTCATATCCATCACCCATATGGCCGGAAGCTTCCTACCCGCGTTGTTTTCAAGATGTTGGAATCTTGAAACACTAAGTCTTGAAAAATGCAATGGCTTACATAATATTGACCTCAAAGGACATGACTTGTTGCAAAAGTTTGAGGTGTTGGATTGCGAAAATGTTGAAAGTGTCACTATTTCATCTGGTCCAAATATTAAATCTTTCGTGTACCGTGGAAGCTTAGTGAAAATTGTGCTTAAAGACGTGCCAAAGTTACGTGATGTTGCCCTAAACATGAATGATACCAGTGCCATATGTGATTACAATGAGTTTGATTCTGAAGGTCTTGTCCCTCTTCTTAACTCTCTTAAGGATGTTGAAGTTCTCGTTTTAAGTGGCTGGCTTATTGAGGTACTTTTAGCCACATTTAGAATCATTTGTTTTTGTGTGTATGCCAAAACAAACCACAGTTTATAAGCGTACATACTGTGGAGACTAACTTGTGTTATCTTTTTATTGTGTTTAACCAAAGTGGTTGGATTCAAGAGGAATAACTTTTGATGAGCTTGAATTCAAGTTCGACAAGTTGAAGGAGCTCTCATGGATCCATTGTTGCATCAACCCACAAATGAAAGATTTTCTCGCTTCCTTCTTAAGTATCACGCCATCCTTGGAGAGCTTGTTTATCAAGGTCCGTTTATATCTTACACTTTTATATCATCTCAAACCGTCAATTAAAGTTTCATATCTCAAATAGGGATTTTGTAGTTTTAGATACTAATGAAATATATATCACTTCTAAACCAGATTGACGAAAAATGGAGTACAATACCATGTCCACATTTTCACCAACCTTGGACACAAATTTGGATGGGTACCTCAGTTGTAGATTCGCATGATTTTCAACTCAAGCATTTGAAGCTAGTGGATTTTTCCGGGTTCAAAGTCAAAGAAGAAAATCAAATGCTGGTTTCGTTGATGGATCTTATGCTCAAAAAGGCGATAGCCATCAAGAAAATGATTGTTGCAGAAGTTGAAAACAAGCTTTCATGGAGGGTAGCAAAAGTACCTCAAAGCCAGTTAAGGAAGATATCGTCATCATCAAGAACTTGCTACTCTTCTAGATCTTCATTGCTATTGTCTTTGAACAATGGATGTTGTTTTCAGTTAACACCACTCCATGACAGTTATACTCTTTAAATTGGAAAAAAGCTAAAAATACTTTATCTACTTTTCGTGATAACTCATTATGCTTTCTCAACTTTTTTTATTGTCATTTTACTTAACATTGTTTCACGTCTGCTGTCATTATGCTTAATTAAATGTTTTTCTCATGCAAAAAGACTTAAATACCCTTCTTTTCATCTTCACTACCCATCTATAACAATATTTCTCATGGAGATAACATATGCATCCTCAAGCCTCACCTCAATGACCTCGTCACAACAACGTCGTCAACCGGAGCGACTTCTCGTCCGGTCAAACTGATCCTGTTCCAGCATCCATACAATGATGTCACACCAACATCATCTTCAGCGTCATCATCTTTCTCGAAATGGAGTAGTAAAACTAAAGGAATGAATACGGTTGACTGGTTTTGTAAATTAGAAAATCGCTTGTTCAAGGAAATTATGTTGTGTCAACATTATGATCCTGAATATGTATAGGTATCACTTCAGAAGGCGCTGAAACGTTTCAAAGAGTAATTTTGTTAGTCATATATCGCGGTATGTGAAGCCCTTTAAAATGCTTTACGTAACTGATTATGGAGTCGTTCAATGTGGTGTTTATATGGTGGTTTGTTGTATTCAATTCGGTTGTTGAAGGGTTTTTAAAATGAGTTGTTGTAGTGGTGGTGGTTTTGATGGCCGAAGGTGGTGGTGATTTTGATGGGTAGAGCTGGTGGTGATGGCTGGTGAAGAAGACAAGGGGTACTATTGTCTTTTAATGTTAGAAAGAATAAGTAATTAAGCATAATGACAGCAGACGTGAAACAATGTTAAGTAAAATGACAATAAAAAAAGTTGAGAAAGCATAATGAGTTATCACGAAAAGTACATAGAGTATTTTTAGCTTTTTTCCCTTTAAATTATATATTTAGTTTTCTTATTTATATTTCACATGGAAATTTTAAATATTATTATTTTAGGATGTTATAATAAAATTGTAAATATTTTTCCAATGCTTTAGCTTTGATGTAGAATTATGTTCCTATGGACATTTAATAATTTATTTATTTATTTTCGGCCGTGATTTGTTTAGATCTTAGTTTATTTTTAGTTCTTGTTTGTTCTAAAAAAAAAATACATCAAAACTAATGTTGCCAAACAACAATTAGTACAATTTGCTGAGATCATTTTTTAGGTTACAAATACGAGATCATGGACCCGAGGACAGGGAACGAGATGAGGAATAATACATATATACCTCTTGCTGGACCATGAATACAGAAAAATCACCTTGCACCATAGAGCATTTAAACCTAGTAGATAACACACCTTTAAGAAAAATATAAATATAATCCTCTAATTCCTATGATTAAATTATAGCAATTTACCTTACTTAACTTTTTCTTTTTTTTTTTTTTTTTTTTTTTTTTTTTTTTTTTTTTTTTTAATGCTATTGCTTACTACTAGCTTATCTCATTAGTATTTATCACAGTAGCATAGTTTTTTTTTGAATAAGCAGTTTTAAGTTTCTTATTCAATCACAAACTTTATTTAAATCATAAACTAAACGGATTAAAAGAAGTTTTGGTTTTGGGTAGGGTTTTGGCCCATAATTAATACTATACCAACCCTAGTACAAATACAATCACAAACTTTAATTAAATCATAAACTGAACGCCATCTCCTCACAACTCACCTTGGGCAATGTCTCGTAGGAGATCATAGGTGCTTGTTAAATTGGTGGAGCTGATGAGGTACATTATCTGTGTTTATAGTCGGTGCATGAACTGGTGCACGTATTATGCAATGTGATCATGAAAAAACTACTTATGTTGCTTGATTTCAATTAAAATAGGGTTTGAAGTTTAAATACATTTTAACTCTTTTTAATTATATATGGTTACTTCATGTAATTTGAAATTTATATTTGGTTATATATGTCAATACAAGTTTCATGTTAAGATTTTGGAATTTGATGTTCATCATGTTAATTACTTATTAGTTATTAGAGACCTTTACCAGAAACATGTTCGATCTCTTTTGCTTATGATTACAAAGATTACGAGCTAACACCCGATTCATGACTCTTATGTATTTATGATTCGTTTACTTTGATATTAATGAAGTAGTTGTTGGATATCTTATGCGTTTATCAATAGCTCCATTGATTTATAAGTTTATCATGCGTACTTTATTGCTAGGTTATGAATGTATTGATGATCATTCTTACGTTCTGAATCATAGTGATTCGTGTTTGTGATAACGATGACCTTCATTTGCATTGTCACTATCCTAGAGGTGGATCAATCCCTAGGAATAGACTAAATATGACTAAAACATGGAAGTAAATGTAAAATCTCATATAGATGATCATCGAGTGATATTAGGTAAGTACTATGACCATTAGATTTGCAAAAAAAAATCACATAAGATAGTTGAAACACTAAACGTGTGATTTGATATAAGTTAGCTAGCTCCATGACCATCGGGTTAACGAATTGATAGTTCTAGGCAGCCTTGATTGGGTTAGAAATCACCAACAAGGATAATCATTAGATCATTGCACTCGTAGGAGATCATATAGACAATTAGAGGAGTAACTCGGCTACCCGTTTCTTTATCACTTGATCAAACATTTGTCATTTATTTCTTATTGTTTTGTTATTTACTTTTTAACAGTGTTGCAAAAAAAGTCTACAAGGCCGATTAATCACCGATTAGGTGTTACTGGGCCACCGACCTTTCTGATTTGTGTAAATCGTTCAAACAAATCGGTCAACCAAGGTCAACGGCGGTTAACGATGGTCAAACTTGCTGAAAGCATGAAAATTTTACCGGAAATACCCTAAAGTCGCGGTAAATTAGTTATAATCACTGTTTATATCTATTACAAGATGTTTTTCAAGGAAAATCTTGCCGAAAATACCAACATTTGCCGTAAATACCTAAAACTTGCCAAAAATGCGAATACGATTAATCACCGATTTGCTATTTTTGCAACCCTGAACAAAAGTAATCACTTACAGTCGCTGTTTATATCTATTACAAGATGTTTTTAGGGAAAATCTTTTCGGGAATACCCAAAACTACCCAGAAATACCCAAAACTTGCCAAAAATGTCAATCCGATTAATCACCGATTAATCCCGCCTAGCCCGATTACAAGCTACAGGGGGTTCGACAGCCTCACTACCGATTCGCGATTTTTGCAACCTTGCTTTTTAATCATTTAAATTGTGTCAATCTCTGAGATTGGAAAACCCTCTTTTAAGTGTATTAGTTTAGTGTCATTTCCACTAATTCATCAATCTCATATAGATGATCATCGAGTGAGATTAGGTAAGTACTATGACCATTAGATTTGCAAAGAAAAATCGTATAAGATAGTTGAAACACTAAACGTGTGATTGAGATAAGATAGCTCCGTGACCATCGAGTTAACGAATTGATAGTTCTAGGCGGCCTTGATTGCGTTAGAAATCACCAACAAGGGTAATCATTAGATCATTGCACTCGTAGGAGAATCATATAGACAATTAGAGGAGTAACTCGGCTACCCGTTTCTTTATCACTTGATCACACATTTGTCGTTTATTTCTTATTGTTTTGTTATTTACTTTTTAATCATTTAAATTGTGTCAATCTCTCATATTAGCACATCAAAAATTTCATGAGCACGACAAAAAGTTGGACTTTAATGATTAAGTGTTTATTCACCGTGCTTCATTTCTAATATTAGTCCGACTAAAGCTCATCGATTGAGAGTAGAACTTACGAGTGGGTATGACAAGGTATTCGGAAAACCATCAGACTCGAAGAACTTTAGACGTTGATCGCGTGCACAAATGTTGGTGGACAAAATGAATAATAGGAAAAAGCATGTCCCTAATTTCTCTTTCGACAACCACACTGTTAACGATGAATTGTCCCGCATGTTTTGGGATGGCGAGACCATGAAATGTAATTACTTTGCATTTGGTGATTTAATTTTATTTGATACAACTTACCGTACTAACGTGTAACATATCAAAGATATCTTTAACTATAGTAAACATATTTTTTTTACATGTGTTTGCTATATTTATGTGTTTCAATACATGTTGAGGTATCAAATGATTTTTGTCCCATTTATCATAATCGACCACCACCAAAAGTGTCACATTTGGTGTTGCTTTAATTAGCGATGAAACCTTTGAAACTTACACATGGATGTTAACTACTTTTAAAAAAGCGCATATACAATCGAAGAAGCTGCCTTGCGAAAGGCTGCTGAGTTTATTTTTCCCAAGTCACATCATAAATTATGTATATGACACATAACCTAAAAACTTTCTGGGAAGGAATAATTGTTATGCACAACCTATGATGTGTCTCGGGAAAAACAAACTCAATAGCCTTTCGCAAGGCAACATCTTCGTCTGTCTATGCACTTTTTTAAAAAGCAGTTAATATCCATGTGTAAGTTTCAAAGGTTTCATCGTTAATTAATACAACACCAAATGTGACACACTTTTGATGCTGGTCGATTTCGGTAAATGGGACAAATATCATTCGATAACTTAACACGTATTGAAACACATAAATAGAGTAAACACATATAAAAAAAATGTTTACTCTAATTTGAGATAACTTTGATATGTTACCTGTTAGTACGGTAAGTTGCATCAAATAAATTTACATGGCCAAATGCAAAGTAATTACATTTTGTTTGATCGTGGGTCAGACATGATAAAGAAGCAGTTAAGTTTCTGAGTTAATCTTTCTATATGGTTTGGCAATCTGTTCTACGGGTTTATGGATGTTTGGCAGTTGGTTTATGGGCGTTTGGCACAAGAAGGGCAGCATGCTGTTTGCTTTGTTCTTGCGGGGTCTGCACTTCCATTTTGTGCAGTTTGTAAATGGATCATTGGCTTAAAGTGTGGTGGGTCCAATGGTCAAGTGATAGTGGGAGCAGCCAAAGTGGTGGTTCATATGATTTAGTTTAAGTTTATTTGTTTTTGTATGTACTATGCTTTCTAGTTGGTATTTTAGCTTCATTGGTTTCTTTGTTTTCTTTGATAGGTCCACTATTCTTAATCTCCTTGTTAATATAGTGGATCTTTTTTGTAAAAGGTTTTGGTTGGTTGATATAAATTGCTCTTCAAAAAAAAAAATTACATTTTATGGTCTTGCCATCCCAAAACATGTGGGACAACTCATCTTTAACAATGTGGTAGTCGAAAGAGAAATTAGAAACATGCTTTTTCCTATTATTTATTTTGTCTACCAACATTTGTGCATCCCTACGACTGGTCGAACAGAGACGAAAAGGCTTGCAAAGGCTTCGCAAAGGCCTCGTAAAGGCGTGGGGCTTGATCATGAAGCCACGCCATGTCGCCACGCCGCCTTATGGCACATGTTTTTATAAAATCGATATATATGAATTATGATATAAATATATAAATATTTTCATGCTTTGTGCCGCCTTATGTCACGCCTTATAAACGCAAAAGTTTCGCCTTAGCCGCAAAGACGTGAGGCTTGGTCATGCCGCAACGTCACGCCTCACGCTATTTATAACCTTGCCTACAACCGATGTATGTATTAACTGAACATCTAAAGTTCTTCCAATCTTTTCCACGTACCTTGTCATGTCCACCCAAAAATGCTTCTCTCAATCGATAAGCTTTAGTCGGACTAATATTAGACAATGAAGCACGGTGAATAAATACTTTCTCATTAAAGTCCAACTTTCGTCGTGCTCGTGAAAGATTGATGTGCTAAATCGAGTTTAAATAGTCTTAGATTTTAGTTCATTTACATACCAATATATCAATCTTAGTCACTCATTTTTTAGATTAGATAAGAAACCCGCTTTCATTTTTTTTTTTCAAAAATTAATATCTCTTAAACCACTAATCGTTAAGTGAAAAACTTACACCATCGCGACAAACATTTAATTATCTTTCAATGGACGGACACTTTAATATACTTCCTACCAACTTCTTTTGTCGTTTTTTTCACGTTTTTTCGTCTGTTTTTTTTTCTTTTTTTTTTCCGTTGTTGAAATTTGTATGAGAAATCACTTGTGATTAAACACTAATTTGAATATTTGAATATTCTAAGCGTGTAATAAAATGAACATAACTTTTTTTGCAATATTTTAAAAGTTACACTATTTTTTTTCTTGAAAACAAGACATTCATAGCTTTCCAACCATATATAACACATTATATTTCGAATTGTAGATTAGCCTATCTTAATCACATGTGATTTTTACTACATATGTTGTTATCACATGTAATTATAGAAGTTTCATGAATGAACTGCTATAATATATAATTCGAAAACATGTGTGTGATACTGTGATGTATGGTTGGAAAGACACTGATGTTTGTTATTTATTGCAAAAAAAGGGAAAATTTTTTATTTATAAAAGAAAACTCATGTCAATTTTAGTATAAATGTATAGTGTTCGAACTTCGATATTAGTGTTAAATCACATGTGATATGTCATGTGAATTTCAATACCGAAAATAAAACATGAAAAAATGACCAACAAAAAATTTCTCAAAAGTATATCAAAATGCCCATCCATAGAAAAATAATTAAATGCTCGTCGTAATGGTATAATTTATTTTGTCTAAAAATAAACAGTTCATCAGATATTTAAATTATAAAAAAATATGTGTAATTAAAAAAAAAATGTTAAGGGAATGAGAAAGATAATAATAGGGTGCGTTTGGTTCGATTGAATAAATGAGAAAGATAATGATAATGATAATGCAAAGGAATGCAATAGCTATTCTATTATATCTGGTATTGCTTGGTTGAAATGTCGGAGAATAAACTAGTGTTTGTTTCTCGATGATTCACTATTTCACTGTCAAAATCAACGACAAACAATAACTAGGATTAGATGACAATGATTAAGATCAACTGGCAACAAATTAGTGCTCACCAACAAAAATTCACAAGTCTATATGGTTATATTAAGATTTAATATTTTACTTAATAGAGAAACCAAAACATAACGAAAGAAAACAAAATAGTATTGGTTTTGATTATGTCATTCAAAGCAAATCTAGAAATTGGAGAATGGATAAATAAAAGGGGCAATTTCATATTTCTCCAACTTAAACATCATAATTTCATATTTACTCAATACATGCTTTAAAAGCATTGTATTTATGCACTAAAAACTTGTGTATTAGGAAAATATGGTATTTTAGTTTTCAAATTGAGTTAATATGAAATTACCCCTAAATAAAAGGTGATTGGAAAAAAGAATTTAAGTAAAAGTAATATAATTAAAAAAGTGAATTAGAAAAAAGGGACAAGAAAAAAGTTATGTGCAGTTTAAAAAGAAAACGTAAATAAATTTTGATTATTTTAAAATTGGTAAGGAATGGTGTATTGCCAAATATGAGATAATGGATGATTGTAGTATTTCCGACCAACCCTCACTTATCATTTTTTTTTTTTTCATTTCTACCTAATAACCTCGAACCAAGCATGTCTTTGATATATATATTTTTTTAATAAAAAACTCAAATATTTAAGATAATTGGCCAATTAAGAGGCTCAATTGTAAAATTGAAACCTCCGGTTCTAACAAAAAAAAAATTTAAAGTTAAGGTGCCATTTGATTTGTTGTCCGGAATGATAATCGGTATAAATTTCATATAATGGTGGAATAAGAGTGACTATAAATTGAGGTATCAATCGTATAAATGTTTTTTAGTACGATAATTATATAACAGTGAAATAAGAGTGACTTTTAACTTTTTAAGTATAGTCATATATTTAGTATCATTCCTTTTGGATTCCAATGTTAACCAACCAAACAGCTATAGAATGGAATGAAATCCATTGATCGATTCCAATTGACGCATACCAAGAGCACCCTAAACCATATAACCACGAGGTATAAAAAAGAGTAAATTGCAAAAATCGTCCTTGTGGTTAAGTGCAAAGCCCGTCTTTATTTTGCACTGTTACGTGCACTTTTAGTCCTCCATCATTGCAAAAACCGTCCTTGTGGTTTGCCAAATTTCAGTGTTGAAGGACCAAAAGTGCACGTAACCATGCAAAATAAGGACGAGCTTTGCACTTATTGATTTACAAGGACGAAACATGCAGTTTGACCAAACCACAAGGACGATTTTTGCAATTTACTCTATAAAAATCATTAAACTCAAGACTTTGTCCACCTGAAATTGATATGGAAGACCGTAACAGGTTTTTGTAAACTTCCTGCAGGTAACCCATGAAACTTGTTTGCTTTTAATTTATTGTATTTGGTTCTTTGAAATAAATTTCATAACAGCTGATCATTTTTTATTTTTTATAGTAAACAGGGGTTTTATATCCAATTGTTAAGTGAAAATTTGTTTCTTCAAAATAAGTTATTTGAAAAAGTGGTGTTTGGAATTGCTTATTTGAGGTACTATAGATAGTTTTTGATTTTTTATTTATTTATTTATTTTTGGTGAAATTTGGATTGGTCATGTTAATGAGCGGTTCGGGTCAAGGGTTTTCGCGGGTTTGATGTCCCGGTACGGGCTTAGATGGGTCATTTGGGAGTCTAAACGGCCCATCCGTTTTAAATAAGCTTATTATGACATTATATAAGCTTATAAGTCTCAAAATAAAGCAAAAAAAATGAGCTTATTTAGCATAAGACGAAAAGCTCACAAGCCCAAAAAAATGGTTTATGAGCTTATCCACTTGAGGTTATCATAAGCTATATAATAGGAGCTTATCAAATTTTCAAAAAGCTCATAAGCTCATCTAACAAGCTAGTAAGAGGGTGTTTGGATTAGCTTATTTGAAGAGCTTGTGGGCTCCTTTTTATTAATCTATTCTTGCAGGCTGTCATAATTGTGATAAGAGGATCTCAATCCTTAACAAAAACGCCATATAAATGGATATTAAAGAGTTTTTGACAAATTATTATTATCTCTGTAATATGCATTTCTTACAAAATAAGTAATTGCAAACACTACTTTGTGAATTGCTTATTTTAAGCATGTTATAAGTGCTTATATATAAGCAATTATCATTCCAAAACACTCTTGAACAAGCTAAAGTATTTAACAAATTGATGGTAGGTTAAAATTTGTTTGAGTCAAACGAAGTGGAGAATCATATGTTTCCTAACTACGGGGTTTCTCTACTAGCTAGGTTTTAATGGCGGAGCTTAACCTTGATATCTTTGAGCAAATACTGGTAAGAATGAATGTGAGGGATCTCATCCGATGCAAGGGCGTATGTAAGTCATGGAAATCTTTGATCTCCGAAAATCGCTTCATTGAGACCCAACTGAACTATAGTATCAATACTTATCGCAACAATAATGGAATTGGACACAGAAGGGTCACAATCTCTTTGTTACCTGATGGTTTTACGTCTTTTAAAGGTGCAGTTTTTTGTAATCTACTTGGTTCTTCCAATGGCCTGGTATGTATTTACGCTTCCAATTCTCAAATTTTAGTAGCTAATCCTTGTACTAGAGAGGTTAAAATGGTGACCCAAATTCGTGACTTTGGCGCAAGATATGGGTCAATATGTTATGGTTTTGGTTATGATGAATCAATAGATGATTACAAGGTCGTAGTAGGTGTACGTAAAGGTGTGGATCGAACATGTTTCCAAGTATTGTATTTGAAGTCAAATGTTTGGAAAGTTGTCGGAGAAGTAAAGAATACATATGTTAGTGGAGTGGGTATCTTATGCAATGGGGCGCTTCACTGGGTTATGAATCATGCTTCACCTATAATTGTTTCTTTCGATTTATCCCAAGAGGTTGTTAAAGAAATCCCTCAACCTGATGACGTGCTGTATCGATCCATACGTAAGCTTGGCCCGGATATGAGTTTGGGGATTATTGAAGAATGTTTATGCATATATCATAATGCACTGATTGCTCATAAGATATGGATGATGAAAAAGTACAATGTAAAGGAGTCATGGGGAATAGTGGAAGGATCACATGAATGCGAGTTAAACCGTGAAATTTTACGCTTCTTTAGACAACTGAAGAATGGCATTCCATTTGAGAGGTCCAAGGATTGTAATATATTATTCTTCAGGACTCGGGAGTTTATTAGTGCCCCTATATTCGTTCAGAGTCTCGTATCCCCCCTGTTCGCCCAAGAAGGTTGTAATTATCATCTTGTTTTTTTATCCCTTCTTTTATCGCATAATCTAGACTATAATTACTTCCGTCTTGTGATTTATATCATTGTTTATGATTATTGCTTTTATCCATTAGTATAATTAAAGTTGGTAATATGACTTATTGTTATAAACTAAAAGAAAATGTAATACTAGTATACTACTACATTATATATCTTAAATAAAGTTATTGAGATTGCAACCTAGTGAAGTTTTATGTTTTCTGTTACGTAATATTATAGCCTTATAGGTTGATCTGAAGTTTAGTACCATCCGTGTTAAACCCGTGACAATCAAGCTTGATTGAAAAGAATATCTTGTTAGTCCATATGATGTTATGATATTCTATAGATTTTAGTCATCCAAATAGACTGCACAAGGTGGGAAGTTTGATCACTTAATTTTTAGGATTGTTTGAGTGACAGTCTTTATACTTCAATCTAGAGATCATAGGAGTCTTTATATGATTGGCTGAATACGTTAAGAGTCTCTTTGTTCTATTTGTATTAGTTAGAACATGGACTTGTCCGTAACATGGTGGATTTGAATCTTCTTAGCTGTCAAAATCAGAAGTATTGCTGAAATTTTTCGTATTACTGAAGGGGACTTGAGTGTTTGATCTTGTATTTAACCACCGTTTGATTTTCAAGGCTTGTTTGATACTAACTTGTGATTTAGTTTCATACATATCTCAGACCTGAGATGTGTTTCATTTGAAACGCTGAAATAAGCTTTCATAGTTTGTTAATAAAAAAAAATGGTGTTTGTAAGCTCTTTTTTGCCCTGTTAATGACTATTTATTTACTCACCTCAGGTTTTTTGATTTCTCAATGATTAATGGAGATCCCTCGGTTTCTTGAACACTTGCCAAAGTTTAATGTTGCGGAAGGAGTTCGTTGCTATATGAACTTTGTTTGCTCTTGAGGACAGCTGTAAAAATCTTTCAGAATGTGAAATCCTTCAGTATTTATGTTATCTTGTTTGTTTATGCTTATGGCTAACTCGTGCTTAATGGATGTTGTTGACTTGTGTTGGATGTTTTTTTAAAAGTGTTATAGATGTCTTGCGTGTATCTTATGTCTTTTGGTGTTAAACGTGCTTTAAATTTTTTCGGTTGAATTATTTGTATTCCTTTAAATCCACTGATCTGTTAAATCTCTAGCTTGCCGTTAAGGAATCCTAATGGTACACAGCAACTATCATGCTCAATGGACTAAACGCAGATGCAGAAGCATGACCTCTGTCTTTCATTATTAGTCTTTGGGTGTTATGTGTTAGATCTGGTGACTGGATTTCTGGGAAGTTTGAAAACGTTGTTATATGGTTTGTTCTCGCATTATTTTTATTTTTAATCTGATCCTTAACTCTATGTACTCAAAATACTTAGCAGTTAAACTTGCTTAACTTTCCAATGTTACCCCTAATCAGAATACTATTCACAAAACTCAAAATAGATTGCTTATTTTTTCTCCTTATGCTTTTGCTTATAAGTTAGTACTTATAACGTGCTCAAATATAAGTGCTTATGAAAATGGCGTTTAGTTTTTCTTATTTTGTAAAAAACTGCAAGAATACTCGTAAAACAGATAGTGGATTTCGTTATGTCTTTTGTTGAATCTTTTTCACGGCTCGATAGATAATTTGATAAGCTAGTGATTTTTTCCGAGAACAAAATGATTAATTGTTGAAACATTTCAATCAAATTCATTTATAACGAGTTTTGACTTAAATATGTTTGTTAAAGAGTAGTTTAATTTCAGCATAAATAGAGATGCACAGATGTACAGCTTCCCTCTTGCTTATTAAATCTGCTTACTTTACCTAAAAATTAGCAAATAAGCTATAGATAAAAAAAAAAATATGCTTCTAATAAGAAATATGCAATCCTAAACACCCTTTACTCTATAGATTCAAAACCACAATAATTGAACATTTTTTTTTCAGTTATCCTTGTGGGGTGGACAATGCCGGTGCCAAAAGACACCCGGAGTCAGGGTGTTCCTGCCAATCTACACCTTTTGTGGAAAAAGGAAAATGCAAAATTGGAAGGTTGTGTGGGCTTAAATGTAGTGTTTGTTGGGCTCAAGCCCTAAAAGACATAAACACAACCTATAAATAATAGTAACAAAAAGTGTCATCAAATTATAACTCAAAAGTTTATCTAAAAATCGTAGTTTTATGTAAACTTGGGAGGTACGCATATGTGCTTTTTGTAATCATGTTTTTTGTCCAGCTTCTGCTAGTTTTACTTTATAACAGCTTCTGCTAGTTTTACTTTATAAAATATCCGTCGTTCAAAAAGAAAAAGTTGTTAGAACTTTTCTTATATGTTCTTTTGTTGGTTTTATGCCTATGTGCTCTGCTTGTAAGCTTGTTTCTATTCTATTGTCTTTTGCATGCTTATCCTTGTTTTTGCGCACTTTCTCTACTCACTTACACATGCACTTTTTTATGAGCACTATCACCGCACTCACTTGCCGGAGGACATCCTGGAAGCAGTCTACTTACTATCGGGTTTATCTTGATTCTTGAGGTAGGGGTAGGATATGTCTACATTCTACCTCCCTCATATCCCGCCCAGGCGGGATTGGGAATGTCGTTGTTGTAACTTTTATTATTTGTCATTATTAGACATCATACTAGTGTCTTATGATCAAAACTTATTTAGAGATTGTTGTTTTGATCTCAGTTAACTGATAGATTTAGTTTAGAAGAAAAAATTAACTGTACATGCCTATTTTTCAAGAGGATTGATTAATGGCTTAGTGCATTGGTATTGTTCGAGCAAATTTCCGTAAGTGCTCTTCAGCCCTGATCCTTAGGAGGTCCTGTAGCTGCTCCTGCGAAGGTCTTGCAGTTACTCCTTCGTCTCTAGGCTGAAATAAGAAAGAACACCGTTATCTCGCCCCGGGTTTTTAATCTGAGACCAAGCTCCGGTGTGAGAGTAAGTATATGCTTGGCATAAGTTCTAGTGAGAGAAACTAGAGAGAGATAGTAAGAGAGGTGAGTGAGGAGTAAAGTGTCTGTGTTCATGTGTGTGAACATCTCCTTTTATACTACTTGGAGTGTGATCCACGACACGAGTACTGTGGGGACGGGTTTGTCATTTATGTGCAGCATGTAAGTTGCTGATGAGTACCAGGCATGGTCCTCGGGGTCCAAGTTGTCGTTATGCCACAAGTACTAGTTGTGGACCAGAGCCTCTGTGCTTATTCGTACATCATTGTACTTGTATGTCAGCTACTAGTGTACTAGCTCCGATGCAGGCACTGCTCCGTCATTATGCCTCCTAAGCAGACACTACTTCATCAATATACTTCCTGAGCAGGCACTGCTTCATCACTATACCTCCTGAGCAGGAACTGCTTCATCATTGTGCTTCCTGAGCAGGCACTGCTTCATTAATATACTTCCTGAGCAGGCACTGCTTCATCACTATGGCTCCTGAGCAGACACTGCTCCATCACTATGCTTCCTGAGCAGACACTGCTTCATCACTATACCTCCTAAGCAGGCACTGCTCCTCATTATCCTCCTGAGCAGGCGTTGCCTCATCATGGATTGGTTTTGTCTTAGAAACATTTGGAGTTAATTGTGATTGTCTCCTCCGAAGTATCCGGAGGAGGACATACCTCATCATGTCCCCCAGTCTAGTATCAATGTATTATCAAAGAGTTGGTACTAGACTTCAAAGAAAAAAGCTTGTCTGGTTCGGAGGCCAAAATTGCCAAATAGTTGGTACTCTCGAGAATTTTGTCTATCTGTTTGAATGTCTCGATCGAGGATGAAAGAGTTTCCAAGAATACCATTAAATTTCGAAGTTCGATATAAGATTGGGTCATAACCATATTACTCCACCTGTCTTAGGAGACATGGCTATCCCTGCGCCTACTCTAAAGGAGATCATTGCCACTAGATCTGATCCCTAAGTGGTTGCAAAGACAAAGGCATCGACCAAGCGAAAAGCCTCTACTAAGTCACAAGAGCCTTCCGATGCAACCAAAAAAGGGGAGATTGACCAAGAGGAGTTCCGTGGTAAGGTCTAGTGAGTCATTAAATGAAGACGGTCATGAGATTGACTAGAGACTTTCTCCTATTGAGTGTACAAGTGTTGGGGGTGTCACGGGAAGAATATTGATTCGGTTGGCGATTCCCAGTTGGTAATTCGCACCCCATTTTGGTGGTGGATTGTATGCCATATCTTTGTAGTCGAGACTAGATCCGAATCTATTTTCCGAAATGATGCTCCATATGTTGTCAGTCGTTTGGGTCGAACCGATATTGTACCTCTGTGATGAATTTCCGAGCTTAATTAGAAAAGGTGCTCTTCCGTCTGAGTGTTTCATTCGGAGGCTAAGAGATTTTTCGATCCTACCAATAGTTTTGGACCATGTACCTCACCATGTCCCCCAGTCTAGTATTAATGTATTGCCAAAGAGTTGATACTAGACTCTGAAAATGTGTCTCACAACTTGAGTATCTTGTTGAGTATCTCGTTCGGAGGTTAAAGTTATAGTTCTTTTCCTACCCGCTCAAGTACCTCGTTCAGATCTAACATCACAAATTGAAGGGTTTCATTCGGATTTTTTAGGTTTGGGTATCACGATTAGTGTTTCAATCGGAGCAATTACTTGGCTAGTACCACAATCCTAGGTTTCAATCAGAGTTTTTATCACAAACCACAAGATTTTGTTCGGAGATTTATTCACGAACAAAATCCCAATGGTTTTGTTCGGAGTTCTATTCACAAACCAAAAGGGGTTTGTTTCGAAGGTTTTATCGCAATCCCAAGTGACTCGTTCGGAGTATTATTCATAAACCCGAGTTTTTATTCGGAGCTTTTATTAGCGTCACAAACTTGTGGTTTCGTTCGTAGCTTTTATTCAACTAGCATCGCAAACTTAGAGTTTCATTCGCAGCATTTATTAGCATTACAAACTTAAGTGTTTTGTTTTGAGCTTTTATTAAGGTATGGTCTCCATCGAAGGCCACACCAAGGGTTTTGATCGGAGTGCCCTTAACCTACTTGAAGGACTTGGGTAATTCACGAATAAGGCTCTCGATCGGTATAGCTACTCGATCGGAGGTTTCCTTCGGAGTTTGTTGCGTAGTTAGCGAGTAAGAACTTCAATCAAGAGAAATGTCTCTATCGGATCTTTTAACCTTTAAGCTTTTATTCAAAGTTTTCTGTTACTAACACAAAGAGGTCTCGATCGGAGGTTTTGTCACGAGGGGATCTCCATCGGAGCTTAACATTTCAAACTTCACTTTTTATTTATTTATTTTTTATATTTACACAACTGCTCCGCCCCAAGGTTTTGTTCGGAGGGAGACCTCAAAGTGTCTCGATCGAGGGTGTTTTACTCGTAGGTTTCGAGTAGTGAGTTTCAATACGTGAGAGTCTCCATCGGAGATACTCAATTAGAGGTCTCCATCAGAGGTGTTTCGCTCGAGATCTCCATCGGAGGTGTTTCACTTTGAAGGCTTCACGTGGTGAGGTCTCCATCGGAGGTAACACATATCTCCCTCGGAAGTCTATTGTCTCGATTGGAAGTTTATCTTTATTCACGATTGGAGGTGCTCCTTTGCATGGGTTTCATACGGAAGGGTGCTAGATTATTTCGACCAAGTGTTTCAATCGGGGGTCTCTATCGGAGGAGATTTGGTCCTCTCGAACAAGGGTTTTAATTTGATAGGTTTCTTGTGGGTTTCGAACGGAAGTCTCCTGCGGAGGAGTTCTCGTTCGGAGGTGACCAAGGTCTTGGTCCGAGTGAGATTTGTTGAGGCAAAAGTCTCGATCAGAGGACTTCCAAGGTCTCGATCGGAGGTGTTGTAAGATTTCGATCAGAGGTATTGTAAGGATCTTCATCGGACGTCTTTTGGAGGTCTTCATCGGAGGTACCTCGGAGGTCTCTATCGGAGGTACTCAATCTTAATATTCATTACAACGGATTATGTTTAATAAGTTACTTAATAACGAATTATAAAAGAGAGCCATTACATGGTCCATCGAAGGTGTCGTCCGACGTCAAAGGTTTTCTATCGGAGCTTTCGTTTGGATCTATTATTTCAAAAAAAGGTCTCATTTGAAGTTTTCACCCGACCACAAAGGTTTTCGATCGGAGGTATCTTACTTGGAGGTTTTGATTGATGAGTTTCGATCACCGGGTTTCGATCGGTGAGCTTCAACATTTTGTTCGGGGCTTTGTTCGAAGCTTGGCATCATAATCCAAGGGTTTCAATCAGAGGTACCTTTATAATCCAAGGGTCTCGATCGGAGGAGAGTCTCGTTTGGAGAAGGGTCTCGTTCGGAGGAGAGTCTCACTCGGAGTTTTATTTGGCTAGCACAAAAAACGCGAGGGTTTCGATCGAAGTTTTGTTCACTAGCATTTGCAGCTTTGAGTATTTATGAGTTCATGCTTATGCCCTCTTGGGATGGTATCGAGGTAAGGGATAAATCACATGATCAAGACACACATATTTTACCGTTGTTGATCGAACTACACCACCTGCTCCAGAGGGAACAACTATTCTTGAGCCTACCAAAGAGGAGATCATTATCACCCGGGCTGACCCCGGGGTGGTTGCAAAGGCTAAGAACACGGCTAAGCGAAAAGCCTCTACTCAACCGGAGGTATCTACCAATGCAACCAAAAAAAAAAAAAAAAAAAAAGCTTGTCTGGTTCGGAGGCCAAAATTGCCAAATAGTTGGTACTCTCGAGAATTTTGTCTATCTGTTTGAATGTCTCGATCGAGGATGAAAGAGTTTCCAAGAATACCGATGGCGCCAATGTTCGAGCAAATTTCCGTAAGTGCTCTTGAGCCCTGATCCTTAGGAGGTCCTGTAGCTGCTCCTGCGAAGGTCTTGCAGTTACTCCTTCGTCTCTAGGCTGAAATAAGAAAGAACACCGTTATCTCGCCCCGGGTTTTTAATCTGAGACCAAGCTCCGGTGTGAGAGTAAGTATATGCTTGGCATAAGTTCTAGTGAGAGAAACTAGAGAGAGATAGTAAGAGAGGTGAGTGAGGAGTAAAGTGTCTGTGTTCATGTGTGTGAACATCTCCTTTTATACTACCTGGAGTGTGATCCACGACACGAGTACTGTGGGGACGGGTTTGTCATTTATGTGCAGCATGTAAGTTGCTGATGAGTACCAGGCATGGTCCTCGGGGTCCAAGTTGTCGTTATGCCACAAGTACTAGTTGTGGACCAGAGCCTCTGTGCTTATTCGTACATCATTGTACTTGTATGTCAGCTACTAGTGTACTAGCTCCGATGCAGGCACTGCTCCGTCATTATGCCTCCTAAGCAGACACTACTTCATCAATATACTTCCTGAGCAGGCACTGCTTCATCACTATACCTCCTGAGCAGGAACTGCTTCATCATTGTGCTTCCTGAGCAGGCACTGCTTCATTAATATACTTCCTGAGCAGGCACTGCTTCATCACTATGGCTCCTGAGTAGACACTGCTCCATCACTATGCTTCCTGAGCAGACACTGCTTCATCACTATACCTCCTAAGCAGGCACTGCTCCTCATTATCCTCCTGAGCAGGCATTGCCTCATCATGGATTGGTTTTGTCTTAGAAACATTTGGAGTTAATTGTGATTGTCTCCTCCGAAGTATCCGGAGGAGGACATACCTCATCAGGTATTAATGTAGACTGATTAAGAGCTTTTGTGTATGTGTATAGTATTTGTTACCGTGTATTATTACTTGTTTAAAGTTTGGAGGAACAAATTTATATAATCAAAGGCTGTTGCTTTACTTAAGTTTAACTTTAGCTAGTGGGTTCTCTACTAGGTTATAATGGTGATGCTTGTCCCTAATATCCATGAGCAAATAATGGTAAGGCTGGATGTGAGTGATCTCATCCGATGCAAGAGTGTGTGTAAGTCGTGGCAGTATATGATCTCCGGCCCTCCTTTCATAGAAGGGTCACAAAATATTTGGTACCTAATTACTTCACTTTTACAGGTTTGCTTTATCTTTTGGTTCTTCCAACGGACTAATATGCATAGTTACTTTGGATCATAAAATTGCACTAGTTTAACCCTTGTACTATAGAGTTTAAAAAACTGCCAAATATTTGTGGCGTGGGGTTCTGGAAAGTTTGTAATGGTTTTGGTTATGATCGATCTACAGATGATTACAAGGTTGTATTAGGGTTCTTAATGTTAAATATCATAGGTTGATCTGGAGGTCAATACAATCCTTGTTAAACCCGTGAGCAACAAGCTTGATATAGAAGAAAATACTTTGTTAGTCCATATGTTATTTCAACAATTGAAAGAGTTAATTGTTGTCGAAGGATTCAAGATGAGAGTGCATTGCTATATGAACTTGATTAGTTCTTTGGGAGCGTGCTATAAAGATCCTTGTCATGTCTTTCGGTAATTAAATAATTCTATTATCTTGTTTTCCTTATCAACGTACTTGTGCTGGGTGGGTATTAGTGAGTGGTGACTTGTGTTGGATGATTTCTGAAGGTTTCTAAATGTCAATTTGTTTCGTGCATATTGCGTCTCATGGTTTAACGGTGTTTTAAATATCGTTGCCTTGTTTGTCTTGTATTCCTTCAAACCAAGCTCATTTCTTCTGATGTGCTGATTGAATATCTTACTGTTACTTTTTGTTAACGGTATAACCACAAAGGGTGACCCAGCGATAAGAATATCAACCTTCTAAAAAGGAGGTCAAGGGTTCGAATCCAACGGGGAGAAAATTAATCCCCTTGTGGCCACAGAGGTTCACCTACGCCAGCTACGGGCTATCCAATAGGGTGGTCGCCCTGGAATTAGTCGGCTAGCAATGTCGAGTGCTCAATGGACAAAATTTAGTCACAAAGAGTAAACCGCTCCACTCGTCTGTAGTTCTTGGATGTTATGCTAGACCAGAAGATATCTTTCGAAACTTGGTTCTGGTTGGATTTCTATTGTCTGTGCGCGCGGGCAAGAGTCAATAAAATTGTCTTTCACATGTTTAGCACGATACAAAATTGTATAAAATAACAGTCTTCTGTATCACAATGTGTTTCTTTGGCTTTTTAGCTTCGTATAGTCAGAAATTGTCATGCCGATTAGGTTACTTTTTTTGAAGCAGAAACAAACACAACGCACCAGTAATACAATAATCGGGCATTCCATATGCTGTAAACGTTTAAGGTTGAGATGTGTCTGGTTGTCAGGCTGGTTAAATACTATTAAGAATGGTAGTTCTCTATTCATAAGTCATAACATTCAAAATCATCTTTGCATCATACCAATACATGCCGTATTTTGAAGTTTTTGTATCTGCTCATTTTTGGTATAAACATGCATAGATAGACAAAATATAACCAATTTGGATGGTCTGAGATTTTGCAGCTTGTGTTTGGATAAAAAAATAAAAGATGTGGGTGAATCATTATAAAGCTGCAACTATTTAAAAAGCTCAACTGGTCAATAAATGTATTTTTCAATTTGGTAGATTTGCTTCAACTAGTTCAACAGGTCCAAATTTTACATGTATGAATTTTACAGATAACTTTGACCACCATTTCCCAATTTCTTTTACTTTCGATGCTTTTACAAATGTTAAACGGGTAATAATCTATGATTAGAAACGACAAAATGAGAAAGATGTATAAATTGATTCCTCATAATGAGAACAACTTTAGAGACACAAATTCGTAAACCAAATTAAGAATACTGAAGAAAAATACAAGCAACCCTTAACGACATCATAACTACCATGTGGATGTCTTTCAATGCAACTTGTGTTGTTTGAATTTTTATCCACAGCATGCAGATTTCTGAGCACCTTGTGAACCTCCTGCCCCCTGATCTGGTTGGTTAATCTTAATCGTCTGAGGCTGCATTTTAAAAACATTAAAAATCACATTTCCCTCTTAGATACAAACGTTTATCAAGTTTTGCATACGGATATCATTTACGAGTGATTAATACAGCTTTTATACAAATGATCCGTGTGCATACCTCAGCCTTCGAGTCAGTTTCAGATAGTCTTTGTTTTATATCCCTGCCTATTGAGAAGAAGACATCCTCCACATTCATATTTGTTTTTGCACTCTGTTCAAATGTTTACGTGGGTAGCAATTAGAAGCATGGATATATGATGTACATATAGTGGTACAAGTTTTGCTTACAGTTTCGAAGAATTTGATTCCATACTCATCAGCAAGTGCCTGACCCTTGGCAGTAGGAACGGCCTGCACAGCGTGAATTTTCCTAGTCAGCATATTTGTACAAATGAGCAGAATTTAAAACTTTAAAGAGAGAGCAGACCCTTTTGCTTTCGTCCATGTCAGCCTTGTTACCAACAAGTATCTTGTTTACGTTATCAGATGCATGTTGTTCTATGTTACGGATCCAATTCCTGATATCTAAACATATATATTATAATAGTAAGATCAGTTAAGAGGATAAAGATAGCTAAGAACAAAGAAAATATTTTCTTTTGGCCAATGAATGAATAAGCACTTTGAAAAGCAACAAAGTAAAGATAAGAGATATAAAAATTTACTGTTGAAGGATGATTCATCAGTTACATCATACACCAGCAGAATCCCCATGGCTCCACGATAATATGCTGCATAATACCAAAATTAGTAACTATACGATCATATGATAATAGAAATATATATATCTAGATTCTAGTTGGACTTGGCACAAACAAAATCATGAGTTTAAGTACATCCATAACAAGTGTAATATGCATAGTTTTATTCATTTTATAGTTTTATTCCTCTACCAGATTCTGTACTCTGTAATCAACATATACAGTACATAATATGTTCTAAGAATAGTATGATGTTCGACTGCTTTTTGGAGAGGGAAAAAAAAGTATGATGTTCGACTGGGCTTATCTATATATAGGAGTTTATATCAAGCCTATTAATCATCAAATTGTCCTATCGCTAGGCTTATTTGTTACAGGTAAAAATGTAAAATCACAATATAGTGTATAGTTATAGAAAGCAAAACTTCAGATCTTAAAAACTTACCAGTTGTGATTGTCCTGAATCGCTCCTGACCAGCAGTGTCCCAGATTTGAAGTTTGATCCGTTTTCCATCAAGCTCGATGGTCCTTATCTTAAAATCAATACTATATAACAGAAGAGCAAGTGTTAATTATCAGTAATCCCTCATTGACAACTTAGACTATTTTCTCGCAAGCAGGAAACCAATAAAGAATGTGAATATACGAACCCTATGGTTGTGATGAAGCTGGTGGTGAAGGAACCATCTGAGAATCGCAAAAGAAGACAACTCTTACCAACACCTGCAGTAATCATGAACATATAACCATAAATATCTGTAATAAAATAATACATATACAGTTAGATAATATATCTTCAGCTACAAAAAAACAAGAAAACTTAGAGCTTCATTATATAAAAATATAAGAAAAGCGATGACACTGAAGCAGAATAATGCAGCATAAAGGGTAAACAAAAGAACGTGTGACTGGATACTCTATATCAGCCTACGGAAAAAACCCTTTACCCAAAAATAGTATATGCAAGATGTCCCGTGAGTTAGCTTTACTCTGACCAATTTCACTTGAAACCACTGGCATCTAAACATATAAAAGTATTCCAAGACCACCCATCCAAATTCTGAACCGACCATTGCTTCAATGCAACCTCGGCATAATGAATATCTAATTGATAAAATGATACATCTAAAGTCTAAACAATGCCTTCAGCCACAAAAATTTAAGGAATTGGTCGTGAAGTTATAAAAAAATATCAGCAAAGCAATGATACTGTAGCAGAATAATGCAATCTAAAGGGGTAAACAAAAGAACATGTTAACCGATCCTCAATAGGACAATACCAGCCTAAGGATAAAGAATCAGCTCCTTCCATTACAAAGGACAGCATACACTTCCATTTTTATATTATCTGCTGCAAGTGTTCAAAGTGCTTAAGAAACTTCAATTTAAATAATTTTGTTAGAAGCTTTTACACTAAGATGAGCTTGTAAGTAACATTTTGATATATAATCTTATGTATCCATAACTTTTTCGAAGTGATATCATGAACCATGAATACTAAATTGTTCTTACGTGCCAATCTGTCCTGCACTTTACCACCCATTCTCCAATCATTTGTTTTGCGGAAGCGTAGCAAAACACGCATATCTAGCTAAAGCCATGACATCTTGTTTATAAGGCATGAACTCAGTTCAAGTTTAATGGTATGCTATTAACATTGTCTGCCATTTATAAGAAACAAACTACAGGAGATATATTTCATGGACTAAATCCCCGTCCTAATTCATTCTCTTTATAAGTTATCTTTTTTAACTGAAAGCAGATATATGGAAGATGTTCTCTGAGTTCAGTCCTGACTAACATTACTTGAAACCACATTCTGACTTATAAAAAAATTTCCTTGATCGCCATCCAAATTCATAACCCGCAGTTGCTGAATGCAACCTTGATATAACGAAAACCAAATGATCTTATTACCACAAGGGAGCTAATCCTTTCTGCCAGGTGACCAACTCTCCCAATCCTTTGCACACACATACATTGATAAAGAAAACGAGAGCAAAACTAACTACTGAAACTCTTACTTCAGCTTCAAAAGCATGCCTTTATGGAAGAAGAAAACATGTTTACATAAGACCACCCTTTTAGTATATAAACTTGACTAGGCTGGTGTCATGTCTTACCATCCACTTCCTTTTGCTCCAAAAAACAAAAACATAAAATATGCATGCATTAAATAGTTTTTTTTCTTCTTTGTTTACTTCTTTTTAAGAGCACTAGGTGTCGAGGGACCCATAGGTTCGTGTTATAGCAAAAAGTGTTGTCAACTCAGAACCTATAACTTAACCCAAAAACACCATCCCTCCATCACTCAAGTTATAGGACACCCACACAAATAATACAACAACAACAACAACCAAAAAATAAATAAATAAATAAATAAAAAGCCTATCGCTTGGCTTGTATTCTCGGCGCAAACACTTATAACTCAAAAGGAGGTGTGGTGGTCAAGCCATAAGGCGGTGTCATAGGTTATAAACTTATAACGCATCATGTGGCTTGTGCATACCTTGTGGTCTAACAGCAAAGGCACACCCTACCCTACCGGCATACCGTACAGCTCGTAACATTCCGCTTCTAATACACCTAGGGGTGAAAACGAGCCGAGCCGCTCGTGAAAAGCTCGAGATCGGATCGGTAAAAAGCTCGCACGAGCCTAAGTTTGGGCTCATTTAATAAACGAGCTCGAGCCCGAGCTCTATATAAAAAGCTCGTTTAGGCTCGCGAGCCTAAACGAGCCCTGGAAATATATATGTATATATATTTTCTATATGTATAACATTGTTAACGAGCTCGAGCCTTGTGTTAACGAGCCAAACTCGAGCCTTGTGTTAACGAGCCGAGCTCGAGCTCAAAATGTTAGGCTCGAAACGAGCTCGAGCTTTTTGTATATAAACGAGCCGAGCTCGAGCTCTGACAGGCTCAGGCTCGGCTCGACTCGTTTTCACCCCTAAATACACCTATTGTCCATATCGAGACTTGATCCCAAATCCTATTACCTAAGGACCGCTAAGCTACAGAAGAGTCTTTGTTTACTACCCCCCCCCCCCCCCCCCCCCCCCCACCCCACCAACCACAAACACGTAAGCGCGCTCACACACACACAAAGACAAGGAAAAAAACCGGTTCGCAATGTGTATAACAAATTGGTATTAAGTCACTGGTTTTGCACCTCAACGGATCGACTTATCGCAAAACAAACTAATCCCTAAATCACATGAATAGTTACACAAAATATAAAATTAGATGAGATCTCACTAAAAAAAGATATATATATATATCATACCACTATCACCGATCAAAAGAAGCTTAATGAGATAATCATAATCGGCACGTGCCCTAGCTGGTGGAGCAGCCATGTCTAATCAAACCTGTAGTTATTAAATTTTATAAAAAATAATATATAGAGACAAATATCTGTATGTATAATAGAGGTAAATTAATTGAATTAAATTTTTTACCAGAAGGTGAGATCAGAAAACAAAAAAACAGAAGAAGAAAGAAAAGAGATCTGTGAGGAGAGAAGAGAAAAATGGGAATTCGGGTGTGATACGTCAGCAGGCACGCACCAGTGGTCGGCCGTTGGTTGAGTCAGTCTGCTTTTCTTTTTCCTTTTTTATATTTATTTATTTTCTAATTTTTCTTTTTTTCTTTTTTTAAATTACAAAAAAGTGCAAAAATCTTTTTGGTAGTCTCCTTTGTGGTCAAATTTTTCTTCAATCTCTAAAATGGTCATGCGCAGCCACTCGACTGCGCAGCTCCACCAAAAATGTGACACGTGTCCCAACTACCAACACACATTTTATCTTATCTCTTTCCCAAGATAACTTATATGATTGAGCAACCGCCGGCTACTCAACCGCCGGCTTGCGCAACCGGCGGCCAGGATGTGACATAAAGGTGCGTTGACTTTTTTACTTTCCTTGATATCCGATTAACTTTCTGGAAATCCGTTCTAGATTTTGAATTACTATGAAATCCGATCTATGTTTTGAATTACTTTCCGATTACTTTTTCACATACACACTCAATAATCACACACTCAATTTATTGTTTCATTCCACCATGAAACCGATGGTACTCTTCTAACTTTTTTTTTTTTGATTCATTGTTAGATCTAACTGGGTGTTTGCCTTTTGGGTATTTCTGAAAATGGGTTACTTGCTTTTATTGTTGTTAATCAGTTTCTATTTATTCTTTGGCCGTTTTTAAGAAAATAAGCTGTTTTGAAGTGCTTATTAAAGTGCTTTTGAGAAAATAAGCAATTTTGGCTAATTTTTTTTTTTTTTTTTCAAGAAAATCAACTGTTTTGAAGTGTTTTTGGCTAATTTTTAAGAAAATAAGCAATTTTTAAGAAAAAGTGCTAATACATGTCTGCATAATCATGTCTGCATGCAAATATATGTGTTTATAAACTGGTTGAAATTATAGTTTTAAGTGTACTGTTTAGGTCGACTATTTAAAAAGTGTGAAACTAGTTATAAGCCTAGTATTATGATGTATATAAGCTGATATTTGCAAGTATAAGCCCATAAGTAAAAGTTCTTCTTAGCTTATTTCGTGTCTGCATAATCTTGTTAACTAGGACCCAGCGATGCTAATTCTTGTATCTTGTAATCTCTTTAGGAACATCATGTGAGGGTACATGTTAGAAGCAAACTCAATTACTTTCCACTAATGAAAGACAGACTAGGTTTGGACCGATCTGTACTGTTTAGGTCGACATGTTTTGGGCGGTGGCTGGATTTGGATTATGTTGACAATGAAGAGGGTCTTATACATTTTATGCTTCAGAAGCAAGTCTTCTCTGATAATGATCACTATGATTTACCCCTCATTTATAATGTTAACAATCATTTGCTACACTTTGGTCGTCGTGAATTTTGCCTCATAACTGCATTAAAGTATGGGATGGTCAGTTTCCGCAAGTTTAGGGAGGGTGATATCAGTTTTCGTGATCGTGTATTTCCGGAGAAGATAGGTCGCTATGTTAAAAACATAGATCTTCTATCTGTGATTGAGGATGAAGAGCGTTTCACGAAACTATCAGATGAAGACTCAATACGAGTTTGTCTTTTGTTATCTTTGGAAGTTATATTTATGGGTCGTGAGTTAGGATCTGTTGTTGATGATGTATATCTAAGGATGGTAGAAAATCTGGATGCTTGGGATAAGTTTGCTTGGGGAGAGCACATATGGCGGGAGTTATACGCTGCCATTAGAAATATGAACGCAAATCATAAGGATGAGCACCATAAAGCATTGGAAAAAGACCCAAAGTTTGTTCCATCGTATTCATTGTCTGGATTTATTCTGTGTTTCAAGGTCTGTATTTTTAGTCCAAATCATTGTCAAGTTATTTTATGCTAATATTTTGTTTGTCATTTGACTTATTCATTAACTTTTTGTAGATATGGATTCTAGAGTCTTCATCTCAGACACAGCGTTGGTGGATTAATGACCTTGATGTGATCCCGAGAGGATGTTCCTGGTCGAAGCATTTTCCATTTCAAAATTAGGAGCTATACAGCCAACTTTTTCCCGAGGTCAGTTAATGCGTATATTCCAACTTTTTTGCTAAATGTAATTGCATATATGTCAACTTTTTTCCTTTGATTGTAAGATTTATAAGTTCTTGTGTAGGTTAATTGCATATATGTTTGACATGTTTTATGCTTATCTAAGATGTTTTGTAATCTTAAATGCTTATCTAGTCTGTAAATTAGTTTATTTTTTTGTTTCTAAAGTTTATTTGTAATCTTAAATGCCTTAGGCCAAAAATCCAAATTAAGACCTATATCCCAATATTACTGAGGGCCAATCAGAATGGTTTAGACAAAGTCAAATTTTTTTCAAGTGGTATACACCAAGAGCACCTCCTCCTGTTGAATATGGGAGGGGGTTTGGTGATTATCTAAAAAAATTGTCATCGGCTCGCACATATAAGGACAAAGATAGAGAGGCACATCCACTTAGGCAGAGTTGTATGCTTCGGGTTAAGGCTTTGGAGCGTTTATGTGACAGTTTGTTGATTCTACCTAAAGAGATCAAGAGTTTGAAAGAACGTGTCTACAAACTGGAGAGTATTATTCATGTTAGTCTTGACAAAACCCTTTTCTACGTATGCCCCAATTTAACTAATGTCTAATTATCATGTTTTGCAAAAAACTTTGTGATGCAGTATATTACTCGGAAAACAAAAGTCGGACAAGAGCACAAAGTTACCTCATCTGTTCAAATGGTATACATATATACATATATATTTATCTTTTCTTGTCATATACTTGGTTAAGTATGTGCACACATGTTACATGATAACGTGGAGTGTGATCTGGGTGACGAGTATTGTAGTAATCTAGATGGTGATTTTTTTGAATTATTTGATTCGCCTATTCGAACATCCAACAAACACACTGCCAATGGATTTGTAGATGGTTTGGATAATTTCTCTCAGAAAGTTTATGTGGTAATTGATTTCTACAACTTTCAAATTATTCTTATTTGTCTTGTACCTTTCATTATAACTCCTTTCATAACTTTACACAGAATGGTGGCGTTGAAGTGGACAAATTTTCTGATGAAGATTTATCTGAGGTGATCACATACATGTTTTCAAGAATATATTAACTGTTTTCAAGACTTATCTTAGGCAATAACAACGATTTTTGTTATGTAATTGCAGGATGATTGTGTGAAGGCTGAAAAGCAAGCTGCTGAGATTTATAGGGTGGCAGAGCAGAGAAAACAGAGGACTAAACTGATTTTGGAAGAAGAAAAGAGGATGAAGAGTATAGAGCATAGTAATTCCAGTCACATGAAACTTGCTTTACAGCGATGTGGAACTTTCAAGAGGAGGTATGTCAACGTGGTCAGGCCGCAGATGGAACCATGGGAGGAGTTATTGCCTTTATATGTGTCACAATTCTCAAATTCCGGTCATTTCTTAAATTATATATGCATCATATTAGTTCATTCATGGCATTTCATTTCACATTTAACGCGTAATTTTTATATTAAATAAACGTTATCGTGTGAGTTATTATTTTGAACGTTTAATCCGTTACTTTCAAAAATGATCCCGACATATTTTTATACTTACATTTAGTTGTAAAAACTATATTTTGAGTTTAACTAGTGTTTTGAATTTATTTGGTATATAAATCGTTAAAGTTATATTATTACGACGTTTTTCTTAAAAACTACTCGACAACTATTTTATCACTCAAATTTCACAAGAAATGTATTTTTACAATTTTTATTATCTCATTACATTCTATTTTGATCTACTAAAAATTTCTTTTACCTAAAAATTTCCATTTACCTTTACTTGTATATTTAACTACACAATTACTTACACTTTCTTACAATTTGTACAAGTAGATATTTACACAACATTTAAAAAAAAAAAAAAAAAAGATATTTGAGAGACAATTGCCCCTAAAAATCCGGCCATAAGGATTGCATTTATGGTTTGGTTGAAATTTTACTTACATATCTTATTATATACTCCAAACTTCACCTCATTCATTGGATCTCATTCACACTCATTATTCAAGTCTAGAAAAGTTCATCTCTCTTTGTTTTCTCTCCATAGAACCGGCCTTCAAGAGCTAGCCAAGGGATCATCATATTTTTTTTTTCAAGTCCAAGTTATAAACAATCTAGATCATACTCTTTATTAGGTTTTGAAATAAAAACCAAGAGTGTTTAGGTTTAACCTTGTTCTTTGCACCTCATCATATTAACTAGTAAGCATGTTTCTTTCATTTTTCATGTTTCCTTTTCATTTCATATGAATCTCTTCATTTTTGGGGCAAGCATGCATGATTTGTGTTGTTTATACCATTTTTACTTGATTTTAGAGTTATATATATATTAAGGTCATCCTATAATTATCCCCTTGGTATATGTTGGTATTGATGGTGATTAGGAACCCATGAAACCCTAAGAAGGTGTATGGTAGGATTAGATTAGCTTTGGAGTTGATTTGAAGGGATTAGAATAGGTTTTGTCCGAGAAAAACTATTTTCGATAAGTATATAAATGTGTTCTGTCCTTGTTTTGATTTTCTGGAAAAACCGACAGTAGGCACGACTTTTTGGCCTTGATATTTAGAAAATATACTTTAAAACGAATCCGTGGCCGCTTGAACGGATAAAAACGGAGTTATAACGAAGAAGTTATGGATTTTACAAGTTTGACGACGAAAAATATAATTTTCAGAATTTTCAGCATACTATATTTTTCTTGTACGAGTCAAAAACGAGCCTTAAGCTTCACAAATTATTTCGACTTATCAAAAATATATTAGTTTACTTCGATACGAAGCTAAGGACGTATTATACGTAGAAAACGGATTTGAAACGACAAAGATATGCACGTTTTCATAAACTTGCCGTAACTATTATTTTCTGAAAAACTATATTATTTTACGATACAAGTGTTACGGTAGCTGTAACGTCCATGTTGAGGGCTGTTTTTATCAAGGTTGTGAAACTTTTTGGAACAAAATGTCTTCTAGTAAAATTTAGATCATCGAGCATATTTTTCAAAACAACAAACTGTTTGTAAAGCGGAGTTGTAATAAATTACTTATGGTTGTCTAAACTTGGCCGAAACTCACTTTTTGAACTACAATTAGACAAAATCACCATCTTTAACCCTTATTATCTTTATGTTCGAGACCTTTTTGACGAAAACTCCTGAACTGAAACTTCTAGATTTCGATGCAAACTTTCCAAAACCGTCGAGTTCGTTCTCTAACTATTGACGTACACCATTTTACGACTAGTTTTTCGGAGCCATTTTTGTTAATTTCATGAAAATTCCGACGACATTGTTTTGCGACGAAAAGTGATAATTTCACCATAAATCATTACAAAACCATTGTAGGATGACATTTTGACGTAAAAACTTGTAAAGTCATTTTTGAAGGGTCAAGACGTCAAAAGTGTATTTTTCGACAATAAGTAACATTTTTCAAAAACTCGCTAATGGTATAAATAACATACGAAATGCATGCATAACATTACATTGCAACTTATTACATATCATATCATTCATAATAGGTCAGTTTCGAGATTCACGCTACATTTCGGTGTAACCACTTTTGTCATCGCATCTATTCATCGAGTGAGTAATCACATCCCCTTTTTACCGTTTTACTATATTTTGGGGCGAAATGCATGAACCATATTTGAACTAAATTGATTTTTACTTCTATGAACTCTTTAGACTTGAACTTTTGAACTTGACTTAGAATCTTGGATTTAATTATGAACTTATGACTTGTTTGAATATATTGAACCGTACGTGATATGACCTAAAAGTCTCGCCGTATCGGTGGAGCGTTCTAAGTCTCGCCTTATGGGTGGAGCGTGCAAAGTCTCGCCGTATTGGTGGAGCGTTCTAAAGTCTCGCCTTGTTGGTGGAGCGTTCTCAATAATTCTCGCCTAGGTGGTCGAGTGACAAAGGAGTCTCCCTTGTTGGAGCAGTGCAAAGTCTCCCATGTTCGGAGCATCCCTGAATTATTATATTCGTGGTACTATATTGTGAACTATTATGACCGCTTATACTTGACTATTAGACATACTACTTTTGGCAGTGGGTTGTGAACACACAGGTTGCAAGTTTTGTATGGGCGGAACTTGGAACTGAGTGGATTTACAATGCCTTTGCTTTGTGGACCATTTTCGTCGACCGAAAGCTTTGTTTATTTCTTTCGAGTTTTCTTATTTTGCTAAACGTGTTTACTCACCAACTATTTTCATAGTTGACCCGTTTTTCTCTCATGCATTTCAGGTGATCGTTAGTAAGCTCTTTCTACCAAGTCTTGCATAACGAAGTTTTCACTTGTTACTACAAATCATTATGTAAAAGAACTTAATATTTTGGGAACTAAACTTTGTAATATATTTGCCGATGCCGGCTAAACTAGTATTGTAATGGTGTACTCCTTCTTTTAAATATTAATGTTGGTATGTTCTATTATCTTGTGCTTATGTCCCCTTCCGTTACACCTCGTGTTTCCGCCTCCGGCGAGGGTGTGACAGATTGGTACCAGAGCCAAAGGTTATAGAGAATGCCGATTTTTCAAAAATAAAAATCACAGCTATAACCGGAATAAATTTTTTTTTTTGTATATTATTTTATTAAACATTGAACACCATTCGAGTCAACTAGTCCTATCGTTGCATCGTTACTCATAAATTATACATAGCCTGATCAACTATGTCTAATTTATGAAGAACCATGCAATGATAAGAAGGGTAAATTTAAATCATGTTTAGTCGAGTCTTTTGAGTCTGGTCACCTGAAGTTGCATTGGTCGGGTGGGTATGCATAGCATGTTTTTACGTTCACGTCTACATTACCGTACCTTGTTTATATCTTCTCTTCTCCATCTTTCGACTTGTTAGACATAGCATGTCTCTGTTCCTGTCATGTTTCGATCACTATAACACATTACCACCGTTCTGCACCTCATCTGACTTCGTTCGAATGTCGTTTACTCAACCCGATGTTTTGGTCCTCTGTAGGATCATGGCTGCAAGAAACACACGCTCAGGAGGAAACAACAACGGCAACCCAAACAACAATGACGATCCAAACAACAACGCTGCGGGAATAGCGGATCTACTCACCCAAATTATAACACATCTCGAATCTAGACGAACCAACAACGGAGAAGGTACTTCAAACGCTGGTCAAGGATGCAGCTACAAAACTTTCATGACATGTAAGCCAATGGAATTTCATGGTACTGAGGGTGCCATTGGACTGCTAACCTGGTTCGAGAATGTTGAGTCGAAGCTTAGTATCACGAAATGTGCTGAAGGAAACAAGGTTGAGTTCTCTGCTGGTCTACTACAGGGTCGAGCATTGACCTGGTGGACCAACCAACTACAGACTAGAGGAAGAGGAGCTGCAAATGCGTTATCTTGGGAAGCATTTAAGAAACTACTAACTGATGAGTACTGCAGAAAAGATGAAGTGCAGAAACTGGAAGAAGAATTTTGGAACCACTTGATGGTAGGAGTAGAGATCGACAAGTACACGATCCGGTTCCACGAGTTAACTAGGATGGTTCCTCACATGGTTTCCACTGTGGAGAAGTTGATTGACCGATATATATGGGGATTGATACCAGAAATTAGGAGGGATGTCACTTCGTCGAAACCAACCACTCTGCAAGCCGCTGTGAGTATGGCGTATCGCTTGACAAATGATGTGATCAGGTCTGGAGAACTAACAAAAGCAAACGAAAATGGACGAAAGCGACAGGAGGATCACCAGGGAAACCGAGACCAGAATCAGCAAAACAAGAGGCAGCGAATAACCCAGAACTATGGGGCGGCCACCCAGGAGCGCAAAGGATATGCAGGTCCACATCCTTTGTGCACTCGATGTAATTATCATCACTTAGGAGACTGCCCAAGGTGCGGCAAATGTGGATAGACGGGCCACTTCGCGCGAAATTGCTCAAACAGAACTGGGAATCAAGGACAGAGAAAAGCATGTTACGAGTGTGGAAGTCTAGATCACCTTCGCAATAACTGTCCAAAGCTGAAAAGAACTCCCAATCAAGGAGGTAATCGTCCAAACTTGGCATTGGCAATAGAAGGCCCACAAGATCAGAACATTGAAATTCCTCCCGCACGTGGTCGAGCATTCTATCTGGGTACCGAGGAAGCCCGCAACGCGTAACGGGTACATTCCTTTGAACAACTACCTTATTTCTGTACGACATAATTTTGAGTGCATAGCTTCCTTCCAATCTTTACCACATTCACGTCATCGATTAATTTGAGACCTATTGATATCGACCTTAGTTGTTATATATTTTGTTGATTTGATTTGATTTGTGTAAGCAAATCCAATATCGAGCGAATCTTTCAAAAGACTTCATTCAAGGATGTTGATTCCTATCTTTCTAACAACTTGTTTCCTAGCTTGATCTAGTGACAGTTCTTGTTTGATGAGTTGCGAAAATCAAGCTAAGAGACAAGTTTACTCAAGTCGGTTTAGTTTAATCTCATGACAGTTCTTGTTTGATGAGTTGTGGGATTAAATTAGAATCGACTACCTAAAGGTCTTTTGAGAGCTACGTTCGATATTGGGCAAGTTTACCCTATCCAATCTAATCACGGGCACGTACTTAGTTGAATGGGGAACCTGTACGCATGGGCATTGATATGATCATTTAGACTGTTCGTACGAGCATGAACTTTTAGAACTCTTGTTGAGGTTCGGACCATAGTATCGTTAATCGAATCATGAGGACATGATTCCGCTGACATGGGAAGAATGTCACAATTCTCAAATTCCGGTCATTTCTTAAATTATATATGCATCATATTAGTTCATTCATGGCATTTCATTTCACATTTAACGCGTAATTTTTATATTAAATAAACGTTATCGTGTGAGTTATTATTTTGAACGTTTAATCCGTTACTTTCAAAAATGATCCCGACATATTTTTATACTTACATTTAGTTGTAAAAACTATATTTTGAGTTTAACTAGTGTTTTGAATTTATTTGGTATATAAATCGTTAAAGTTATATTATTACGACGTTTTTCTTAAAAACTACTCGACAACTATTTTATCACTCAAATTTCACAAGGAATGTATTTTTACAATTTTTATTATCTCATTACATTCTATTTTGATCTACTAAAAATTTCTTTTACCTAAAAATTTCCATTTACCTTTACTTGTATATTTAACTACACAATTACTTACACTTTCTTACAATTTGTACAAGTAGATATTTACACAACATTTAAAAAAAAAAAAAAAAAAAAAAGATATTTGAGAGACAATTGCCCCTAAAAATCCGGCCATAAGGATTGCATTTATGGTTTGGTTGAAATTTTACTTACATATCTTATTATATACTCCAAACTTCACCTCATTCATTGGATCTCATTCACACTCATTATTCAAGTCTAGAAAAGTTCATCTCTCTTTGTTTTCTCTCCATAGAACCGGCCTTCAAGAGCTAGCCAAGGGATCATCATATATTTTTTTTTCAAGTCCAAGTTATAAACAATCTAGATCATACTCTTTATTAGGTTTTGAAATAAAAACCAAGAGTGTTTAGGTTTAACCTTTTTCTTTGCACCTCATCATATTAACTAGTAAGCATGTTTCTTTCATTTTTCATGTTTCCTTTTCATTTCATATGAATCTCTTCATTTTTGGGGCAAGCATGCATGATTTGTGTTGTTTATACCATTTTTACTTGATTTTAGAGTTATATATATATTAAGGTCATCCTATAATTATCCCCTTGGTATATGTTGGTATTGATGGTGATTAGGAACCCATGACACCCTAAGAAGGTGTATGGTAGGATTAGATTAGCTTTGGAGTTGATTTGAAGGGATTAGAATAGGTTTTGTCCGAGAAAAACTATTTTCGATAAGTATATAAATGTGTTCTGTCCTTGTTTTGATTTTCTGGAAAAACCGACAGTAGGCACGACTTTTTGGCCTTGATATTTAGAAAATATACTTTAAAACGAATCCGTGGCCGCTTGAACGGATAAAAACGGAGTTATAACGAAGAAGTTATGGATTTTACAAGTTTGACGACGAAAAATATAATTTTTAGAATTTTCAGCATACTATATTTTTCTTGTACGAGTCAAAAACGAGCCTTAAGCTTCACAAATTATTTCGACTTATCAAAAATATATTAGTTTACTTCGATACGAAGCTAAGGACGTATTATACGTAGAAAACGGATTTGAAACGACAAAGATATGCACGTTTTCATAAACTTGCCGTAACTATTATTTTCTGAAAAACTATATTATTTTACGATACAAGTGTTACGGTAGCTGTAACGTCCATGTTGAGGGCTGTTTTTATCAAGGTTGTGAAACTTTTTGGAACAAAATGTCTTCTAGTAAAATTTAGATCATCGAGCATATTTTTCAAAACAACAAACTGTTTGTAAAGCGGAGTTGTAATAAATTACTTATGGTTGTCTAAACTTGGCCGAAACTCACTTTTTGAACTACAATTAGACAAAATCACCATCTTTAACCCTTATTATCTTTATGTTCGAGACCTTTTTGACGAAAACTCCTGAACTGAAACTTCTAGATTTCGATGCAAACTTTCCAAAACCGTCGAGTTCGTTCTCTAACTATTGACGTACACCATTTTACGACTAGTTTTTCGGAGCCATTTTTGTTAATTTCATGAAAATTCCGACGACATTGTTTTGCGACGAAAAGTGATAATTTCACCATAAATCATTACAAAACCATTGTAGGATGACATTTTGACGTAAAAACTTGTAAAGTCATTTTTGAAGGGTCAAGACGTCAAAAGTGTATTTTTCGACGATAAGTAACATTTTTCAAAAACTCGCTAATGGTATAAATAACATACGAAATGCATGCATAACATTACATTGCAACTTATTACATATCATATCATTCATAATAGGTCAGTTTCGAGATTCACGCTACATTTCGGTGTAACCACTTTTGTCATCGCATCTATTCATCGAGTGAGTAATCACATCCCTTTTTTACCGTTTTACTATATTTTGGGGCGAAATGCATGAACCATATTTGAACTAAATTGATTTTTACTTCTATGAACTCTTTAGACTTGAACTTTTGAACTTGACTTAGAATCTTGGATTTAATTATGAACTTATGACTTGTTTGAATATATTGAACCGTACGTGATATGACCTAAAAGTCTCGCCGTATCGGTGGAGCGTTCTAAGTCTCGCCTTATGGGTGGAGCGTGCAAAGTCTCGCCGTATTGGTGGAGCGTTCTAAAGTCTCGCCTTGTTGGTGGAGCGTTCTCAATAATTCTCGCCTAGGTGGTCGAGTGACAAAGGAGTCTCCCTTGTTGGAGCAGTGCAAAGTCTCCCATGTTCGGAGCATCCCTGAATTATTATATTCGTGGTACTATATTGTGAACTATTATGACCGCTTATACTTGACTATTAAACATACTACTTTTGGCAGTGGGTTGTGAACACACAGGTTGCAAGTTTTGTATGGGCGGAACTTGGAACTGAGTGGATTTACAATGCCTTTGCTTTGTGGACCATTTTCGTCGACCGAAAGCTTTGTTTATTTCTTTCGAGTTTTCTTATTTTGTTAAACGTGTTTACTCACCAACTATTTTCATAGTTGACCCGTTTTTCTCTCATGCATTTCAGGTGATCGTTAGTAAGCTCTTTCTACCAAGTCTTGCATAACGAAGTTTTCACTTGTTACTACAAATCATTATGTAAAAGAACTTAATATTTTGGGAACTAAACTTTGTAATATATTTGCCGATGCCGGCTAAACTAGTATTGTAATGGTGTACTCCTTCTTTTAAATATTAATGTTGGTATGTTCTATTATCTTGTGCTTATGTCCCCTTCCGTTACACCTCGTGTTTCCGCCTCCGGCGAGGGTGTGACAATATGTCCCTAGCATGGATGCAGTAAAGAAACGTACAAATGTCCTTGATGCATTCATGATTCAAAGGTGTGAAGATCTCGAACCGTGGAAAGAGGTATCCCCTTTATGAATCTGCAACTACATCATCAGATATTGGCTTAATCAAGTCTTATAATTCAACTTTAACCTGTTTTGTTTAGGAACCAAGCCGTCCATTCAAATGTATTGATAAAATTTCATGTACTTTTGAGTTGGAGAAGTTTCTGATTACCCCTGGGCAGACTCGTTGCAAGTTTCCTTGGTATATCGACGTTACTGTTGATCGTACTTTCTGGGATGATTTAGTTGGGCTTGACGATAAACGTGTAGGTTGGTTACTTGACGAGGTACGTTAAAATAACCATTTACAGTATATTTTGGATAAAACTATTTTTCGCTATATGTAAAGTTTCTGTTGAATTCTGTCTTTTTATTGCCTACAACACATTGATCTTTGGGTATGGTATATGTGGTATTTCAGACCATCTTCCGCAGATTGGTCAATGGTTAGTTGCTACTTTTTAACGCTTCTACTTCAAGACTCAATGCCACTGTTTTATGCAACCGATGATATTTACCCATTTGCGTGGAGGAATGTGGAACAGGTATTCATTGGTAACCAATCTTTTAGAATATAGTTTAATTATGTGGATTATTTTAATTTTGTTTTTAAACATTGTAGGTCTTCATACCCATAAATGAACCCAAGAAACATTGGTCCCTAGCGCAGTTTGACATTAAAACTGGAATCGTTACATTATGTGACAGTGAAGGATATCAAGAACCTGAAACTCGTCTGTGGTATTTGAATATGAGGAGGTGTTTGGAGTGTAAGCTTCCGGTAGTTCTAGAGAAGACTGATGTGTTTGTAAGCAAAGGAATCGATCCCCTAGAATACAGCATTAAGTTTAGGAATGCACGTAACGTCCCCAAGCAGGGTGGGTAATTTGGTGATTGCGGTGTCTTTGTATGCTTATTTCTTTACAGGTTAGTGATTTTTTGAAGCCTGATTGTTTAAATTTGTTTTTTTTACATAGTTTTAAGCCTTATTTCTTTAATGTTGTCTTTAAGGTAAATGATGTAGGCTAGTGTTTTCCTACTTAGTTTGGAATTCATAACGTGTACTTAACTCATACACAAGCATGTTAGGCTAGGAGTCCTTGCATAGAAGTATAATGATATAGTATACCACTGACCTTTACATGATTAACCTAGTGTTACTTAAACCAACTGCATACATACATCATATATTCATACATGTAACCAACATTGTTGCATAAGCATAAAACATTTCATTGATAGATTTGGTTACAACAATTTTATTAAATTTGGTTTAAGTGATACTTAAACCAACTGCATACATACATCATATATTTATACATGTAACCAGACACATCACTTTCAGGAACTAGGAAATCACATTTACTATCTTTTTCCTTTTTTCTTTGTATCATCATTACACTCGTGCAAAATGGTTGACTTGCCTGTTAGATTCTCATTCTTTTTAGGTTGCTTCCCAACAATAGTGTTACTGCTACTAGGACCAAAAAATTGCGTATGTGGTTGCTTAAGTTTAACACCGCCACTTGGTTCTATAACTTCTTCTTGTTCCTGACCGTATATCTGTCTTCTTAATTCTTCTAGCACTTCAGCCGGTAATCGGTAACTTGGTTCAGCATTTGGTCCATACAATTCATATATCTCACGAAACATTACCTCTCTTGCTACCTTTATTGACCACTCCCTATCATCATGATTATGCTCAAACATAATTCTTTTACCACTCATTTTTTTTTCAGTTATTTGTTTTTTGTTATAGATGTGTGACTAAAATGCAAGTAATTATGTGGCCTTATATATTGTAGGATCAAATTGTTTTTAGTCACTATTTTAGTCAAAAAACAGTTTTTTTGCATCATTAATGCCTGCATCATGACTGCAAATAATTTTGCATAAATATTTGAGTCATTTTAACTGTTACTTGTGAGTCAAGTACAGGTTAACTGTTACTTGTTAGTCCAAGGCAGGTTATCTTTATGCATGATTTTAATTTGTTGTTTCTTGTTCTCTAAACAGATTATCTCATGGGATGCCATTGGTTGTTGAAGATGCCGTCCAGACAGCCCTTACATATCGAGAACAGATGGCCCGTTTCTATTTCAAGCACAAGATATTTGTGTAGGTGTGATTGTTGTTGTGACCTGTTACCTTTGGGCAAAATCTACATTGTGTTTTGTGTTTGTTAACTATTGCTTTTTGGCCCAAAAACTTATTTGTGTTGCTTTTTGGTATGCTATGTTTGTTAACTGTGATATTGAAAGTTTGATGACTGTGTTTGTGCTTTTAATTGAACCATGTAGCAAATAATCAGCTTTTAAAGCGCAAAACTTGCAACTTTCATTAAAAGTCTAATGTTGTTTGCCATACACACTAGAAAAAACTAAAGCATGCCACTCTATGGGTCATCCAAATTAACAGCTTGTGAGTAGACTTGTTCTTCTTGTGAGCTTGGCATTGCTTGCTGTGAGCTTCTTCTAGCAGGTAGCTTTGCCTAAAAATTGTGTAAATCAATTTATGAGTTAATAATCTGTATCCTAAATAATGAGCTTTAAATAACACTACATAACTTACTTTTCTCTTTGGCAATGTTTCTCTGCAACTTTTTCGGGTGTGTCCAACATTACTGCACCTTCCACACTTAACTGGTACCGGTTCCTCTCCTCGGGATCTAATACGATCTTTGTTCTTGGGTCTACCAGATTGGGGTTTAGCCATAAGTGGTGGCTTAACAACTTGCAAGTAACTAGGACACTGCCAACTTGAAACTTCTCCAACAGGATATACCAAGTCTTGGTACGTAGCTTTAAGCTCAATTTTCCTAAACCATGCTTTTACCAAATGATTACAATCCGTCATTCCCATAACTCTACAAACTGCTAAAACATGACCACAAGGCAAAACAGAAACTTGCCATTTTCTACATGTGCATGAACGTTGACCTAAATCCACTATATGTATTTTTTGTCGATCATCGACCTGGTAAATCCTGTTCATCTCAATCCCGGCCACAGTCCAATGAGCGCTCTTTAACATTCGGTTTGTTATTTTTGCAGTTGCCCAATCACTTAGTTCATCCATTTGTGCAACTAAATTATAATATTCGTTAGTATTTTTTGATTGGAAAACAATAAATAAGGTAAATAGTTTTCTTTTAGGAAGTAATTTTGAGGGTATTTATGTGGACGTTTGATTGTGGACGCGAGAACCATATGAATGTTTTGGTAGTTTACATGGTTACTTTATGGCTATTCTCTGAATCTAACTTGTTGATGCTTGGTATCCTATTAAGACCAATTTGATGTTTAAGATTGTGAAAACAAGAGGTGGCCAGGCCTCGGCTAATCCAGTTTAAAGTTTAAATGGTCCAATGACAAGTATGAGGACTTAGATGTGGGTAACTGGAATAGTGGAGTCATGGTTTTTATGCAAGAATAAAGTTTAAATGGTTCATGCTCTGTCTGATAGACCATAACTCCAATATCATTGAATTTTGGGTTCGAGTTGCTTCTTTAACTTTTCGTTTGAGTCTGTTCACTTGTTTTGCAACTGTCAAACATAACACAATATTGATTGGATCTGTCTGTTGGTTCTGTCTCCGAAATTCTAGTTCCCTTCGCAGGCATATATGCTTTAAGTTAACTAGATAGACGCAATAGTATATCATTGTTTACAAAACCTAACTTCGGCTCGTCATATAATTTCACCTAGTTAATGGTAACAGCATATATGTCACATTGAATGAGACAAACAGATTTAACTGGATGAGATGATTAAACAAAATTGTTTTCAACAATACATATGTCACACTGGTTTACAAAACATACAACATTCGTTTACAATATATTATGCTCAGTTACCTGCTACCAACTACTACAGTTTAAACGACGAAAGTACAAAATACATTTGCAACTACTATTACAGTTTCAACTACCAAAGTACCAAAGTTTTGCCAAACTACAAAATACATTTGCAACCACTAGTTGAGTTATTTGAACTTGTACATCAATGAGTTATTTCTACCAACTACTACAGCTTCTCACCTTTCAGCGCCACATTTCAACCCCAGCTTCAATCAATTTGTGCCAAAGGTAGTTCAATCTTATACTTCCAAAAGAAATCTACCAAACGCTCCCTATATGCCAAAGCTGCCAAAGTAGTATTACCGACCGCCAATGGAAGATTATTCGACAACCTATACAAGTTTATCATCACCCATATACCGCAGTCACCATAAAGAGGGCTTTGCCTTGGCACATTATCCGCATACCGGAAGGTGATGGAGTAATGTTTTGGATCAACTCTCTTTTTTTCCATTACTTCGGTTTGTTGTAAAAACTTTGGAATTTTATATTCAAAACATCTCCTCATGTTGACCCACCAAACTCGATTTTCAACTAGAGGCCAGGAGAGGCTGTCATAGATTGTTATGACACCGGAGGGTAGATAGAGTTCTCCCAGAACCCAATGTACATTATCTTCATTGATAGGAAAATATACCTACAATATTGGTGAACAAACATAAGACAACAAAAAAGATATTGTATTTAAAATTTTGAATCAAAGGGCTCAGATTTGCTCAAAAGAAGCACACTCAGCTCCCAAGCTCCATTTCTCTCTCCAAAGAAACTCACACAAGGGGCTGTTTGGGTCAAGGCTGTGAAAGGGTGAAATAATTGTTTTTAACCATTTTGACTTACCTAGTAAAACTTCTATTAGGATTCTTAGGTTAGTGTGAATGTTAGAGAAAGGTTGCATAAGTTTTGGTAGGATTTGGTAAAAATAAGAGCTTAACTATTTTTCTGCACTGGCACAGGACAACAGCATTACTGCTGTTATGGGCCCTTTTTCTTAGTCTAATTGGTACTCAAATTGTGCAAACTTTGTTTTTATTAAATCCTTGTATGCCCATCTAATTCTAGTTTCAGTTTAGTGCACTATAATCACCCCTAGCATAGTATAAAGTCGAGTTAAAAATCTGTTTTTGCACAACTTCCTGTTCTGCGTCAGTAAGAAAATGGCCCTAAAACACAAAGCAACATCTTATTTTTAATCTGTGTAGATGCCCTTTCCATCACCAAGTTACTTTTTTAGGATTACCACTATTCTAACTTTGTTGTTGTAGTTTGCTTTTGGTTTTGAAAGTCTTTTTTCAGCTAGAAAATAAGCTCCAAAAACAGCCTCACATTACCTTATTTAGGAATTTCCTTAAACTACTAGAAAATGATTTTTCAACCATATGTGTGATCATCGCGAAAACTAAAGGTTAGTTATTAGGGTCATGCCTGATTGTGATCTAATAAATACTACATATCAATTAGAACCATGAAATACTACTATACGAATATCAAAAATTTCTTAAACACACCTTTTCAATAGATTGAGCAAACCAGGGGAGACCATAAGTTACTCCGTCAGCAAAAAAACCCGGCATCCTGTTGGTAAGAATCATGGAGCTAAAAAATGGACCTGCCATTGCCCAATCAGCATCGGCAGGTCTAAAATGCCATAGAAACATTATCCATAGATCAAGATGCTGCCAAAAAAAATAAAAATAAAAATAATAAATTACCTAAGTAGTTAACATTATCCATAAATCTTAAAAATTGTTATCATGAAATTTACCGTATCAGAAAGGCATCCATTTCTATACTTCCTGATGCCCACCAACCTTTCCCAAAAATCATGATATGCATATATGCCATCTCCTCCCCATAGAAAATAAAATCTCCTGTCCTCCTTTTGATTCAAAAAATCTATAATTTATTTTGGAACAATCACTCTTAATTGTCGCGAACCTGTAGGACGAGTTAGATCCTGCAGATATATCATACAGAATTGTCTAGTCCAGAGTACTTAACCAACGTTACAACATCTGCAATAAATAATAAGTAAAATAAGTTACCTCATTCCACGGGGGAATCTCTTCACCGCCATGTGAAACCAACGGCTGAAAACGCTTAACACATTTCTTCTTCCTAGCATGGACTTTAGGCTTTTGTGGAGTGGTTGAAGGCTGGTTCGTGTACGGGTCTTGAAAATACCTGCTCGCTCTAGTCTCTCGGGCAAATTTAACCGGTATCTTTTTAATAGATGCCTGCCCGTCACCATAACATTAGATATCAACTAAATTCTCATTATCGTCATTGCTAGGGGTACAATCTGGAACATTCATTGCTGATTTATCCTGATCATCATTGCTAGGAACATAATCGGGATGCTTCGTTGCTAATTTCTCCATATCATCATTACTAGGAACAGAATCTCGATCCTTCATTGAAGGAGACTACAAATCATTGTCTTTTTCCTATATTAAAAAAAATAGAATAAAAAGATTGGGTTATTTGATTTTAAAACCAAAAAACTTAATGTTAAATTTACCTTTTCAGGAGTATTAAATACATATATTTGCATAAGAGTCTCCACTGCCATTAAATCTTGTTCCTGAAGCGGATAACCCGTATTCTTCAATGCCCCTTCTTCCTCTTGTTCCTCTACTACCTGTAGAAATACAAGTAACCAAGCCATTCTATTTAAGTAAACTGATATATGATCAAATAAACATGTTTCGGTCATACAAACGGTGAATATAGTTAAAACTGACTACCTGATTATCAAACGGTGTGTCAAACATGTTTTTATATTCTGAATCCAATATTTCAGGTTCAGCTTCGTTGATTCCACCGTTATAATATTCCATTTCCTTTGGATCATGTTGAATATCAATGTCAGGATGCTATTTGACATCATTATCAAATGCATTTGAGGGCTGCATAAGAAGTATAAATAAAATATAACGTTATTGTATGACGAGTGTTATGTAATAATATCCATAGTCTCGTTATGTAATAATATTACCTTTTTTTTCATTTGCATTGTCAGGTTCAAGAGAGGGCTGCATACATATAAATAAGAGAAAGAAACAAAATTAAAGTAATATTACCTTTTCTTCATTTGTAGTGGGCTCCACATTATCGTTAAAGTTGTTCTCAACCTTTCCACTAGTGGGCTCCACACTATCATTAAACCTGTTATCGACCTTCACACTAGTGGGCTCCAAAGTCTTGTTCACAGAGGGCTCCAAAGTCTCGTTCACAGAAGGCTGCAAAAATTCAACTAATCTTGGCCCTTAACAATCTTCTTGTAATAATATACGCCATGTTGATAAGGAAACAAAATTCAAGAACTTACCTTTTTCTTGATTTGCAGTATTAACAACATTTGGTTCATCATCATGTACACTACAAGGCTCCATAGTCTCGTTAGTGCCATTCTTAACAAGTTGCTCAAGTGCTGTTAAACGTCTCCCATAGAATGCTTCAATATACTCAATCTTCTTTATAAGCTCACCTCGAGGTTCAGAATTTTCTGATAATCTACTAGAGGACTGCAAAAATAAGGTAATATATAATAATCTTATTTACACATTCAATGTAAAAATAAAAATTTGTTTATAAACAACAAACCTTTGAGTCTTGATCAACTTCACTAGGATTATCAGATACACTCGACATCTGCATAAAAGATGCATCCTTGGGAGGTTTCACACATTTCTCAAGTGCACTTAAACGACTCTCAAATGCACGCTCAATATCCTCAACCTTCTTTGCAAGCACTGGGTCATCCAATCCTTCATAGCCATGCACCTCAGTGCGAACATGTACCTCACGGTGAACCTCCGTGTGAACATGTTTACGTGGAATAACCTTCCTCTTTTTCAAAGGTCTATGAGATGCATCTTTTGTTGACCCATTCTTGAAATAGTCTAAACTACATGTCCACCATGATGTATTGATCTCCTTTTCGGTGGGGACAAGTGTATTAATTGACTCTCTAGAATAGAATAGCCTCTCACAATCACCTTTTGTAAATGTTATACCATTACTCCACGAAGCACAACGGGGTACAACATCATCGACTTTGTGCTACCAATTTGTTGCATTCGGAAAAAGTTCCAATAACCAGATCTGTAAAAAATTTAAAACCATTAATGTTAAATAAATAAACTAACTTAATGGCTAGTTGTAAACTAAATTAATGTCCAATAACCAGATCTGTAAAGTTTTTAAAACCAGATCTGTAACAAGTTGTATATGCCAACGTAACAAAGATATATCAAACTTCAGCTACAAGTTTGCGCTTAATATGAATATGTTGTGTTTCAGCAACTATTAGTCAAGCATATGTTTCTAATCTAAGAGTTTCGGATAAAATCTGTGTACTTCAAAAGTCAGACAAAATTGCGTCACTGCATTATGTTATTAGATTCATATAAACGTCACAATAAATGAGGTATTCTATTCCATATGACCACATATTCTTATAACAATGCAGTTGCACTATAGAGTTGATTAAAACCAAACTTAAAAGTGGATTTGGGGAGTCAAACATAGCATTTAGATACTAAAGGCTGGGTTGGGTCAACATTTATGGTATGGGTGGGTTGGGTCAACATTTACACTGCATTGACATAAATGAGACAAGCAATAAATGAGAAAAACATGCAAACCTTAAAGACGAAAACAAATCCGTTCAAAGAATATTGAGGCTTGTATTTTTTCCCGTGTGTTGCAATTTTTTTCAAAATATCCTTACGGTGTCTTGAATCAACATTATACACCCTAAGGTGAAGCTCTTCCCAAATATATTGTCCCCAAGGGAAAGCATCAAAAGCAGACAAATCATCCACTAGAGCCAAAATCTCATAGGGTATAACGTGCCTAAGCTCGTTACCCATGAATACATACTCTAAAGCCAGCAACAGACAAACACGGACTGAATCATCATGAGATAGCTTTTTAAAATCCTTATCCGTCTCAAGAAGTGCTTTAAGATCGTCACCCTTTATTCTTGGTAGAGTAGGAAATACCCGGTTATGGAAATTTGAGACGCTCTCACTCAAATGGTCTAAAGAAAGATTTCCAAATTTGAAACCGGTTAACAAACAAAATTCCCTCCTACCAAACTCTAATGTATTGTGACCAATATAAAAAATAAAAGGCATATCAGTAGTAGCATCTTTGATATCCCTTTGGTGTTGAAGCAAAAAGTTCAGGACAAGATTATCATGGTCCTCCGTTCTAATATCCAACCAAGGGCCAAAAACACTACTTTTAAACTTGTTATACCTTCCCTTTTTTCAGCCAACTTCTTTGCTATTGTTTTCAGAAGGTGTAGCTTAGTTCTCAAACTAACCTTCGAATCATAAACCTAGGTTAACAAAAAACAAAATATTAAAAATAAAACTAATTTATACATGATACTAGCTACAAGATTATTCAGTCTTCATGGGTATATTGTGTTACTGGTACAAAAAATACAAGATACCAACTATTTTCAACCAAAATTGATATACCCAAAAGACTTGATCATTAAAGTACAATCTGATCTGTAACAATCCCAAACCTAACTAAAGGATTAAACATTTATTACATCTAAATATGATACTTACATCAACACGATGAAACGATGAATCCATTGGACATAAACAAAAATCCTATCTCTCAATCGGTGACAATATATGTTGTTTTGTGTTTGTGTTTGTGTTTAAGTTTGAGAATGATAATAAGATTTGGATTGATAATCATGTATCGATTAATTCTTGTGTATGATCCGATGGTTATTGCCGATCGGGTTTCCAGGTACATTGGAAAAGAAACAAGGAGGTACGGTGAAAAGTAGTTTTGTACTTTTTTTTTTTTTTTTTTTTACTTTTTGCACGTGGATAAATGCAAGTCGAGTAAAAGTAGGTTGAGTAGCCGTCGGTTGCGCAAATATGGTGGTTATTTGGGTAGATTAAAAAGTAAAAAGTGTACTTTCCTTATGACACGTGTCATATTTTTGGTGAAGCTGCGCAGTCGAGTGGCTGCGCATGACCATTTTGGAGATTGAAGAAAAATTTGACCACAAAGGGGACTACCAAAAAGATTTTGGCACTTTTTGGTACTTTTCTCTTTTTTTTATTATTATTATTTTTTAAATATTATATTTCTAATAACTCTTTCTGACATTTTTTTCCCGAAATAATTTATGAGATTTGAGCTCACTTTCATGCAAACATAAGGCTGAATGGCTAAACAGCCGGAAGGCCAAAAGCCCGAGAAATTAGCACACTGGAGGAGGTTAGATCCGGATGGATCGTTGACCTGACAGTAAGTTTGGCATTTAGCCTGAGAGCAATTCGTCTCATTCTCTTAGGTGTCAAAAGCAGCGTCAAGAACAGTGTCAGGCGTAGAGTTAGAGACAGTGTCAGCCTTAACAACAACAACAGTGTCAGAGATAGTGACATGGACAACAACCAGGTATTGCCAACCTACAGTATAAATACGCATACAGTAATTGGTAAAAATGTATCATTTTCACACACACATATTTATACTATACCCTTCGGTAAACCCATATTTACTCTCACGCCGGAGTTTGGTCCTAGGATAACACCCGGGACGAGGCTAACGCGTTGTTATATCCTTGCATGTATCCAGAAGACTTAGCTTAACAAGACTGAAGGATATCTGAAAAATCATTAATACCTCACAAAAAAATACTTCAAGATATATTAAAATTGTTTACACTTAATATTGATATACACAAAAGTTTACTGAATTTTGCGTTTTTTCACTTAGTGGTTAGTATACTCCATTATGTTTTTGTTTACATAAGTTAGTATGGTGTTTAGGTTGCTTAACATGAGTAGAAATTATATTCGCAGAATACTCACTTAAAGAACACAATTAAGTTATTATAACACTAGTCGAGTTTTGTTCAAGTAAAAATATTCTTAGTCGGGTTTTACATAGTAGATTAATATAACTAATCACACTTTAGTCAAGTTTTGTAGAATGCACATCTTCAACAATCAAGTTTTGCATTGTACCATTCTTCATCAATCGAGTTTTGAATAGTTCCAAAATATCTAGTCAAGTTTTAAACAAGTATAATAGTTCCAAATATCCTTGTCTAGTTTTGAATAGTATAATAGAAACACAAACTTCACTAGTCGAGTTTTAAATAGTAAAACATTTACTAGTTGAGTTTATCAAAAATGAAACTTTTAGTCGAAGTTTCTGATATTTTGAGTAGTCGAGTTTGGAAATAATCAATCAAACATTTGCTTTAATACCAATTGTTAACAATTGATTACAAGAAATATCAACATTACGTTAATTTTACCACAAAGGTAAAATGTGAAAAGAGTTATCTACATCAACTAAATGATTAAATAATTATATTTTTAATAATCAGTTAGAGGTTTCAAAAATTTGACCCAACCCGAACCTGATTAAGTCTATTCGGGTTGGGTTACACGGGTCAAAATTTGAATTTGGGTTAGTCATGTCAACCCGAGTAGCCCGAATACTAAATAAGGTCGGGTGTCACTTTTAAAATGTTTGGCTAACTTTAATTCGGGCCGATTCGTTTGACCCGAATAATGGTTTTTTTATTTTTTTTATAAATACTTTTTTATATAAATTAGAACTAAATCGCAAATTTATGACTATTTTACTCATATTCAGGTTGACTCGAACCCGAATTAACCCGACCCGAATCTGACTAACCCGAGTTCAAATAAAGCCAGATTCAGGTATGTTATTTTTAGCCTTTGACCCGACTTTAACCCGATCCGAACTCTACCAACCCGACCCTTATTCACAATATACTTATTACACTTCTAGTCTCTATTACATAAAACTAATAATATACTATTATCACATTCATAATAATTCCTAACATTGAAAAAATTACGAAACAATTGGAAACTTAAAAACTTTTAGTTTGACTTTGTTTTGCACTCTATTTTTTTAGTAAAATTATTAGATAAAGGAAATATTTAAACAATAAGGTCCTACCGGGAGTCGAACCCAGGTCGCTGGATTCAAAGTCCAGAGTGCTAACCACTACACCATAGAACCAATTTGACTTTATAACATACTGCAGGTAAAATGTTTAACTGAACGCATATGTGGTTTAAGAACTTGTTCTATACAAACTACAGCAACAAAAACTGTAATTCGATCAAGTTCCAGATTTTAACAATTAGGTTATTAGATCTTGTTGATTAAGGACTCAAACGATAAGTTTTCTTAATGATACAGACTTATCGTATGATTAGCTTTCATCATAGACGAAAAGTAACTCACGAGCTAGTTCATACAGTCTTGAAATATTATACTAGTGTACTTACATAAAGTAGCCTTGGCGAATACCAATTTATAATATTTATTTTTATTTTTTGTTGTCGTTTTTAAAGTGGCGGTGTAGGAAAAATCATAAGTATTGTGTATCGTTTTTATTGGACGCAGAGAATAAAAGTAGAAAACACTATGTAATTTTATTCTTATTATTATATTAAAATTTTGGATTTACATAGAGGTGGAATGCAAACGGGTAACAAGTTGTGCCGCTAACCCTACATCACGTATTTGTTGGTAGTGTAGATGGAAATGTGTTATGTTTAGAGTGAAGTTTGATGATGTTTTTTCAAGATCGGATTTAATACAAGTTGTATATGGTAGTAGATATAAGATTTCAATTATATATGCAGTTTAGAAACCATGTTAATTTGGAACCAAGGTGAATGTCACTTTCGATATCGACCCCCAGAGGCAGTTCTTACCCATTTACTTAAGAATGGGTTGATTTGGTTCTATTTCTCTAACAAGTTAAATGGGATCCAAAACAATAGTTTGAAACGGGTCGAATTGGTTAAAAAAAAAAAAAAAAAAAAAAAAACTCCTAAATTGCATAATGCATAGAACCTCCAAAATTTGCAGTTAGGAGACTACTAAATCACAGAAAGTGAAATTGTTATGTATAAAAAATACGGTTGATGTAATCATGTACAAAACAAATTGCAAGTTCAAGAGGCTGCAAGTGCCATAAACAGACCCTCATTCATCTCATGGTTAAGTGGTTTTTCGCATGTTCAAGAAGCTGTAAAATGTGTCCATAAACATCTTGCATTTTGTTGTGAAGGTATATTACCGGCGTACTGGAAATGAATGGTGGTTTCATTTATGCAGATGTATTAGAAAAGGCAAAACTCAATTTGGTTCCATACAATGACTTTGAACTCTAACTTAGTTTCAGATTTTGTGTGCGTTAATGAAAATCCCGAAGCTCAAGAGACCGGCACCTAGTACCCCAACAAAATCATGTTTAGGGATTTTCGATCCCAACACTTGATAATAAGTGTACTAGGAACAACTTTAATAACCTCGTGATTATTTTACTGGCGTGTTTGTATGACTAGGTCCCCTCCATGTTTGCCAAATATTTTAACTTAAGCCGCGAGAATATGGCATGCAAATATAAGAAAGTAGTAATTCGATCAAACAGCACACTCAACATATCATTGCACCAGTTGAGTTACCAATTCATAGCATCTAAAGAATTAAAGGTCTCACAAATGCTTACATGACACTGTATATCTATTAAACCACAGCACACTCACATATTATAGCAATAACAATAATAAAAAGAATATATGCAAAGCTAGTAGTTAAAAAGAGATTCAGCAAAACAAAGGTTTGATTCAGGTAAGGCACAAAATACAAGCACAAGAGTGAATGCATCAGAATGTCAAGTTTTATGCGAGACCATAAAATTCCCTTTGGCTTTTTATAAAAAACTTCAGTCTCGGCTTATATGCATCAACCTGCAGAGAAAATGCTCTAACCCTCTCAAGCAATGCTTTAGCCCGCAGTCCAAATGTTATGGCCGACCGTAGATATTCATCAGCCCACCTGCCTAATGCATCAGCCCGCAATCGCAATGCATTAGCTCGTCGCAATGCATTATCCCGGTGTTCCAATGCCTTGGCTCGTTTTAGTACATTAGCCATCCTGTCCAATAATTCAGAACGCCGCTTCATTGCATCATTCTGCTGTCCTACAACATCAGCACGCCGTTTCAAGGCATCACACAGCTTATCCCATGCATAATTCCGCCGTGCAAATTCATATTTCGTGAATGCAATAAGTCCTAATCTGCTGAAGGAGAAGCGTCTCATGGGTGCCTGAATGACAAAACCAAAAGGGGAGTCAAGTAAGAATAAAACATTTTATAACTACTATGCTTTGTCAATGCACCTTCTTTTCACGAGGGAAACCCTACCCAAGACACCTTTAGTGACCTACCAGGTAAGCTCCGAACTCCACATACCACCCCGCAAGACCCATGGAGCCTGATAAATGAGTAAATTATATGGCTATGGTGGGTGGCCCAAAGGAGTTCCCCTCTTGGAATTTTTGACACTGCACCTTGCCCTTATCTATATCGATTCTATATGGGTAAACACCAAACATAATGTATGTACTCACATTTATAACTCATTATACTTTGGGTAATCATCTAGTATACAAAAAGAATTGAATGTTAATTTTAACTGAGTGATTGATTACCTTTTGATCCGCAGCAAGATTGCAAATACGAGTTTCATAAATAGGGTTAACATCCTCTAATTTATATTCTTTGTTGCATTGAGGGCACTAACAACAATTAATTAAGACGAGTAAAGATTAGAATCAATTTTTGTAAAAATGAATCGATTATATTTAACAAAAGGACAGCAAACCCACCGTCCTGTATGAACTGGTTTGAAACCATCTTTTAATACATGACATTCCATATACATGCCCACAAGGAAGAGAGCTGTAAGTGTCATCACACAATAAACAAAATTAGTAGTGTAAATTTAATAATAACCTACCACTGTCCAATTATAGTGGGAAGTAGGCAGGGGGGCGTTTTTTTTTTTCTATAAATGCGTTTGGTAACGTAGTTGTAGGTGTAATCAGAATGTGTTAAAGAGCTCCTAAATGCTCAACACTCCTAAATGTTACTTCATGGAGCGTTAGAAAATGCGCATTCCGAAAAAATATAAAAAGCTACTAAATGCTCCGCACCAAACACACCCTAATTATAAAGAGCAAAAAGAAAAGGGGGTAAGAAGCTCAATATAGGGCTTCGATCCTAGATCGCATTGTTAGCTCATTTAGTAAACAATGTATGTACTAAGCAGAGCTGCCTCATCTTGGTTCTTTTTGGCAAAGCTTCTATAACTAGTTATTAGGCATGGCAGGAATATTCCATTGCAACACGGGTTTGTTCTTGGTATAAATTTAGTCTCATTCCAAAACGAAAGGTGGTGTGACCCTTAGAGAAGGAATCAAATTTGGCTCATTCCACAAAACCTAAGGTAGTGTGACTAGAAATATAGACCGTGGACAAAGCTAACTAGGGAGCGTTTGGGATTAATTATTTTTTCACATATACGTCTGCTTGAAAATAAGGACTTAAAAGCTATAGGTGCTATGAGAAATAGTCTTTAGATTTGCTTACTAGAATCTACAAGCATTTTGGATAACACAAAACTGCTTGTGCTAAAGCAGAAAAAAAAAGTACGCAATCCCAAACACCCCCTTGATTAAATACAAGCAATAAAGTTGACTAGTCCAAGCTCTTCCCACAGTAAAAATCCAATCTTGAAGCTAATTAACATCAAAGATGGAACCTTTTTACCTAAATTATCCATTCATGAAAAGTTTTGGTACGAAAAACACATTCGTATAGTAAACATATAAAAGTAAGGAGAATGGTACCAAATTTGATGGTTCCCGTGACTAGTCCAAGCTCCATAACATATAGAACAAACATCAGGCTCATCAGTTCTTTTTGGAATCCTTTTTGGTACATTAGGATCAGGGTTTGAATGTGCTTCAATACAAAGATTAGTGTAATCATCAAAATCAACTTGAGCATCGTCTTTTCTTGTCGCTACTTCTACCCCATGCCTAGTTTCGCCATTTTTTGGATGAACCCATGTTGAGACACAAGTTGGCTTCAACTCTTCAACTTGTTCAAAGTCTTCTTTATCAACATTATCAATTTTTTGTTCTTCAAGTTCCATATACATGCCATCATATTCGTCTTCGTCTTCATCTTCTTCTTCAAATTCTAAGTCCATGTCTCCATATTCATATTCCTCTGTATCACTCGACTTCTCCTTGTCCATTGTTGTTTAAATTAAAGGGGGCGTTCGGCTAAGCTTTAAAGATATTCGGACATACATTAAATTCTTGTACACGCTATGGTGCTAAATGGCTCACCATATACACCTTTTTTTTTTTTCATATCATTCTTGTGTCATGGTACCGCCATTCGGCCAACATGCCAAAGGGTTTTGAGTCCGTGTAATAGCTCACGCCAAATGCATTTTTTTTTTGAGTGGGTAGTATATTTGGCGAGGTAATTTGTGTCGGGGGCGGAACTACATGGTCCCTATGGGGGGCGGTGCCCTCCACGATTCGCCAAAGAAAATCAGATTCTAGTGTAATTTTTTTTTTTTTTTTTTTTTTTTTACCTTTTTATTAAAGTGCACCCCCTCAAAAAATCAAATTGCCCCCCACCTTGAAGCCAAACAATGTAAAAAACCCCACTTTGAAGCCAAACAATGTAAAAATCTTATATATCCATCTTTATTTTTGTGTGCACAACGACTTTTATATAATAAAATAAAAAAATTGCCCCCCGCTCTCAGCTTTCCTGGGTCCGCCATTGATTTGTGTGAAATGTTATTGGTGTGTTATGCAAGAGGGTTATTTTAGTTATGGGATGTGATTTGCGCACTCACATTTTTTTATTGGGACACTCAATTGTACAAGTAGTTAAAGCATATTGTAAGCATTGTACAAGTATGTAATGCATACAATTGAGTGTCCTAATAAAAAATGTGAGTGTGCAAATCAATTCTCTTTAGTTATTAGTGTGTTACTAGGAGACGCTGAGGTGACATACATTTAGCATACTATGATACCTTACGCTCTCAGTGCTGTCTTTAGCAAAACCCATAAATTATAACTCATTTATGTGTTACTCGTATAAATAAGGGGGGAGGGTTCCTGGGATTACACGGGTGCTCATTGATTTTTATTAATTAATTTTAAATTATGTCAAATATATTAATTGATATTGGTAAAATGCGCTTAGTCCTTAATTTTTGGAGTAAACTCCTTATTATATCTTTAACGTTTGTTATTTTTGCGAAAACTACCTCTGAAAAAAAATTAAGAAGTTATTCGACTACAAACTACAATAACAAAAAGTGTAATTTGATCAAGTTCCTGAGATTTTAACAATTAGGTTATTAGATCTTGTAGATTAAGGACCCAAACGATAAATTTTCTTAATTATACGGACTTACATGGACGGACCCATATGGGAGCCGGGTGTAGCACGGGTCACACCCCATTTTAGGTCACGAAGTGTAAATTTTTCATAAAATGTGTCAGTTTTGGCACGTGCAACCTGTTGGTTTTATGGACAATAAATTAATAGACGTGAGTTAGGATCGAACTCGAGACTATGGGATTGCACACTTTACGTATGAGAATTTAAAGTTAATAATTAAATATAAATGTTATATTTATTTATTTATTAAACGAAATAACTAACGGACGTTATGTAATTAATGTATGGATTAACGGTCGTTAAATGTTTATGGAAAAGGACTAAATTGCAAAAGTTGGGAAGGTTCCGGAATCCCTTTGGGAATCCTACACCGATCGGCCTAAAGAGAAAAGGAAACAACCTCAACTTGTTCACCAAGTTTAGTTGGGTATATAAACAAGGCTAGGGGTTTTATTTTTCTATCTCTTGTGCTCATTAGCTAAACCCTAAAACAGTTTTGTGTGTGTTTCTTTGATCCAAACCGATCGTACACCACCTCTTGGTGTCGATCCACTCTTTTCCTATAAACCAAGTTATTTGTTTTATAAAAACTAGCATTACTTTAATTCGGTTTAGTACGTGTGTACAAGAACATAGTAATAACATACTTTTGTTATTATCTTGGATTGAATTACAAAACGGTAAGGGGTAATTCATATAATCCTATAAACCCTAATTAGGGTTCATCTCAATTGCTAGTTTGTGGATTTGATTCTTGTTCGGCTAGAATCAAGAAAGGTACGCATACTTTATTCTTTAGTTAATTAATTATTCATTATAAGTTCCTATACGCTTCCGCACTTACTTTGATGTTTATTGTTTATATTTATGATTAGTCATGTTATATAATTCCAACACAACCCCCATTTTTTTTTGATAAATTCTTTATCAGACAACTTTAATACCCATAATCATAAAAGAAAAATTTGTGCAACACCCTCTCAAAAATCCTGGATCCGTCTCTGCGGACTTATCGTGTGATTAGCTTTCATCATAGACGAAAAGTAACTCACGAGCTAGTTCATACAGTCTTAAAATATTACACTAGCATGTTACTCACATAAAGTAGCCTTGGCGAATAGCTATTTATAGTATTTATTTTCATTTTTTTGTCGTTTCTAAAGTGGTGAGTAAAAAGAGGAAAAGTATTGTGTAACGTTTTTATTGGACGTAGAGAACATAATGATACATCACGTTTTAATTGGTAGTGCCCCTAGAGTCTTTTGGGGGAATATTGAGGAAGAAAGGGACGTTTTTTCTGTATTTAACAAAAAGTACTCTTTCCCCTTTGCCAGGTTACGCAGCATGGATTCACCGATTGATGGAAATGTGTTATGTTTAGAGTGAGGTTTGACGATGTTTTTTCAAAATCGGAGTTAATACATGCTGTATATGATAGGAGATATAAGATTTCAAATAAGAAGCCAAAATATATGCGTATGAAAGTTGATATAAGTTATCAAAAGTTCTCAAATATTCATGTCAACATGACCACTTTGTGATCCAAAAATTAGTGAACAAGAAGACTTTATGGGCCAGTTTAATCCGTTATGTATGAATATTGTTAATATGTCCAGACGGTACAGTAGCCCACAGCATAAATGGAGTTTGCATGTATTGTAGAAGGGTGATACTCACACCATTTTTTTTATACATACATTATAATTGTACTAGCAGGGTACCCGCGCGTTGCGGCGGCGGGTACCCTGAAATAAATTTTTTTGGTGAATCATGTATTTTAGTTTATTATGTTCTTTTTGACAATAAATTTACGGATATCAAGAATTTCATTTAGCCCGGGCCCGTTCGGGCTCGAGCCCTTTTAGCCCGCGCCTGTTCGGGCTCAAGCCCATTTTGCCCGTTGCCTGTTCGGGCTTTAATATTTGTATAATGTGCTTTATTATTTGTATTAGTGACATTTAATGCAGGGTACCCGTACGTTGCGGCGACATGTACCCTGCAATAAAAAATTCAAATGAATCATCTATTTTAGTTTATTATGTTTTTTTTGACAATAAATTTACGGATTCTAAGAATTTCGTTTAGCCCGTGCCCGTTCGGGCTCAAGCCCATTTGGCCTGTTGCCCGTTCGGGCTTAAATATTACTGTATTTGTATTAGTGACATTTAATGTAAGAATTGTGTTTAATTTGATTGTACAATATGCTTTGATAATTTGTATTTATTATGTTAAAGGTGTTTTTAATAACTGTAGTAATTGTATTTATTCATCAAATGATCAAAAATAAAAAAGATAAGAATCAATCAAATACAACAAGTGTCTTTTTAGAGTATTTATTACAATAAAAATTGTAAAATAAAACAAAAGGACATTTCTGAAAATTTCTTATATCCTAAAAATTAGCATCATCCTTTAATTAAGTTCCTATTTCCATATCACTATTCTCGTATCTCTCTCTCTCTCCATTCCCAGATCTGAAAAATCACCATTTTCATATATATCTCAAAATCTCCATTCTTAGATCTAGACGCGATTTTTTCAGACGCGATTGCATCAGCAACAACTAACAATTATAACCATAGCCACCATCATTTTTCTTGTCTCATTCGAATCAGACGCGATTTTTTTCAGATCCGGTCGCTAAGGAGACATTCGAAGCAAAACCCATATTCGAGGTCGCCTTAGAATCTTGTTGTTTCGAGGTCATTGATGATGATGATGTTCGTATGACTATTAGTTGTACATTGTTTATTGTAAGTTTTGTTGTTGTTCTTATGTGTATCAAATATTTGGTAGATTTAGGAAGTTTTAGATATCGTAACTTTTGATATCAGAGATATTAGAGCACCAATATATTTTCGATTTAATTTTATGATGATGAAGCTATCTTTTCATTTTAAATTATCTTGTTCTGAATTGGTATTGGTGTGTAAAAAAAGGTTTTGTGTGTGTTTTAATATGTGTATTGTTAAGTCTGAATTTGTTGGCTTTAGTGACTTGTACATCATGCTTAACCCCTTTGAAGTCTGAAAAGTCTGAAATATTTATTAAGAGAGAGAGTCATTCACTCTTTATAAGTAGTAGTGATATTGTTGTCTTATACAGTGTGCATCACAGTGTTGTACAGTGTTGTACAATGTGGTGTATGTATAAAAAAAATGGTGTGAATATCAACCCCGATTGTAGAAAGTAGAAACAAGTAAAAAGGAGGACAAAAAGTTTGTAAGATCACTATCTCTTAAACTTGATCGTCATTTGCATAATGCATAGAACCTCCACTAATATGAAGAAAAAAAATTGAGTGCCAACTTTGTTTTGTACTCTATTTTTTAATAAAGAACTTTTGTTAGAACAGTAAAAGGGAAGTAGAAATTGACATGAGTGTGAGGCACGAAAGATGAAACTTAAACTAAAAGTTATAAATTGGCATGAGTACTATACATACTTTTAGTTGATATTCTACCAGCAAACATTATTGATTCAGTGAAAGATATATGTATGATAAACTCTTTGAAGAACTATCAATTGTTATCATATAACTCAAAGCAATATCATATTTCAGAAGAGATCAATGTTGTTCATAACAAGAAATCCAACCCCGAATCTCTCAATCTTGGTTAAAGTACCTAAGATTGTTTTGCTAACGTGATAAGGTGTTGAAGTAAACATACTCAAAGATGTGTTCGGTTTTGTACATTCATAATATTGACAGGATATTCAAAGCAATGGCAGTTAAAAGATGTTTATTCAAACTTACAATAAAATAATTCAGTAAAATATTATTTTGAGAGGTGTACAACGTTACAAAACCATCATAACGACTAAACATATTGCCTACCAATATGTTTTTTTTTTTTTTTTTTTTTTTTTTTTTTTTTTTTTTTTTTTTATCCTACATTTGGTTTGATGAAATAAGGGCAAAAATGCATATATATCCCTCCCAAAGTGAATAATTGCATATATATCCTTTGTACAAGTTTTTTATGCACATAATACAATGGTTTTTATGCATGCTTTGGATATATAGAATTTGATAAGGATAATGTATGTGGAGGCCATCAAAGTTTTCAGCTTTTTATATATAAGCCACCTAATTATTTAGATAAACTTATAGGTCGTCCAACTACGCTTTCGTTTTCGCTTACACCAATCCAACCATATCTATGCCTGAAAACTATACAGCTTAAATATGGATCCAAACTTTAACATATCAAGGCAATACGAATGATAAGTTTGGCGTGAATTACCAATTATACCTTTGTTTTAAGTGCAACGATATATTATTAAAAGTAATTTACAAGGATATAAGTGAAATTTCATGATTAGTTTTTCGGTTTTATAAATTTAATATTTTACTATTTTTTTTTTGAAAGATGAACTATATACTTTTTTTTTTAAAGGCAACTACTTTAAAGATCTGAGAAAAACAATACAAAACAAGGTACCTCCTCAATTAAGCAAACTAATTAAAAGAAGAAAAAACCCAAACGAAAACAAAAGAGACAAACCAAAAAAAAACCTAGCTTATACATAAACCCACAACAAACTATATACTAAAATCACACCGGAATAAAACATCACATATGAACTTACTGAAGGCAATTTAGAGGTTGTTAGTTCAAGCCGCGTTGAAGTCATTTCTGAGATAGGAGATATAGATGTGGTAAAAAAAATTGTCGTTCTAAAAAAAACATATGGACTTAATGTGCCATGACATAATATTTTAGTGTTAGTTTATTCTTGCCACTATGTAGTTGTACTATAAATTAAATTCGATCGAAATTGATGCAAAAACGAAAACAATCATGCAGTTAAATGGTTGGCTCACAACACTTGCGTGTTTTCTTATATTCAAATTAATCCAACGAATATAATTGTGGAATGGTATGTATCAAATTGAATTGTACCATCTTTGAATTAGTAATTTTCAAATTTTCAAATTAATGCTCAAGTCCAACTACGAAGAAATCAATAATAAGCTGTCCAATTCAATACTACAAATCAACATTGACTTGAATAAAATTTATGATGTACAATTGTATTATGTATCACTTTTGAATCCCTAATCGAATTTGACTTCAAAACCATTTGATTAGGGATCGGTACACAAAGATTAAAGGTTATTTCTACGAATTGCTCCCCGTTTGTGAGTTAAATCATGGATATGGGTTGTTAAAGCAAAGTAGCCCAAAGTAGATACTTCCTCGGTCTTAAATTAATTGTCCTTATTTAACTTTTTAAAGTCTTAATTTATCAACTTTGATCTTAAATATCTTTATTTATGTTATATAATAAAATGCAAAATATATGAATGAATTGTTTTTTTAAATATTTTTTCATTGGTGTAATTTTCATCAAGTATTACATAACACATACAAAAATACTAACGATCAAGGTTGAGAAATTAAGACTTTAAAAAGTCAAACGAGGCCAATTATTTTGGGACGGAGAAAATAATAATTTATGTACTTGCACCCTTTGGACTATATCTTTCAAAATGAATTTATAAAAAATAGGTTGAGCTTAGTTGAATATAGTGTTAGCATCCTTGATCAAAACTCCAATGTACCAACGACAATCCAACTTCCACAACCATATTTAATCAAACAAACGCCAAAATTAAAATAGAAGCATCAAACAAACTTCTAATGTGTAGCATGGTAGTGGGGTTTGAGTTTGTCTATTGATGTTACAAGTTAAGACTCACTTACAAGAATTTCGGGAAAAAAATCCAGTTACATAGTTCAGCTAGCTTCGACTGATAACATTTTGTAAGGAAGATGGTCGCGTTATATAAAGTGGACGAACCTCCTACACGCACCATTAAGTTTCTCTTAACATTGTGCATCACATGTTATTTTTTAGATAGAACGTGTGAGCCAATCAACATTGTCAGTTATCAACATTTTACAATAAAACAATTATTATTATGCTATTCTCACATATTGTAAGTTTGAACTTATTTACATACCTTATAAATTCTATATATTTTTACAAATTTTACGGCAGGGCTGAGCAACCGGGCAAACCCGACCCGAACCGATCAAATCTAACGCGACTCGAAAACTGAATAAGGGTAAAAAGTGAATCGAACCAAATAAAAGCTACGGAAACCGAATCGAATAAGGTCGGTTCGGTTCGATTTAGCTATTTCGAACCGAATAAGTGTGTTTTGACCTGAACCGAACCTGGTAAAACCAAAATAATTATACAAAACCGAAAATCAATCCGAATAAGATCGGTTTAGTTCGGCCCGGTTTCGGTTGATTTGTCGGTTCGAGTCGATTTTTGGGTGACTTTGTTCGGCCCTATTTTACGGGTTCTCGTGCATTAAATTGGACCAATATATTCCTTCACAAACAATCATAAACCAATACAATCACAAACAATGCTTTATTGGCAAGGTTTTAGGAATGGGGTATGGCTCAAGTGTCTCCCTCTAGAAGTTAGAGGCTAAAGGGTGACAAGTCATGGTCTTATTTTTCTATAATGGTACAAACGCATATTCTTGAAATTAGGCCATTCCATGTGGTTGACAAAATCAATTTTCCAAATATGTAGAGTGTTTGTCGGTGATACTTTGGTTTAATAATAATACAATGATGCTCTTTTAAGCAACATGTTCCAAGGCATAAAACTACAAAAGATGCCAATCTAAAGTTATGTTCTGTCTACAATGTTGTTTGGCCTAATATGCTATTCATTAGTTGAGAATTAAACAAGAAATTGAGGACAAAAGTTGCTAATTTCTTATTTTTGGTCATTTTAATTATAAATTCAATTAAACCGTACTCAAAGTGGCTTAGTGGCTGGACGGATAATCTCACAAAAAGTTTCAGATTCAAATCTAAAGTACACGCCTTAAGAATGGTCAGGTAAATAATCAGAAACAGTCACTGAGATATCTCTATTAACCATGTACAAATAATTTAAAGACTCGCTGCAAATTATATAAACTTATTCGTTTTCTCATCTTTTCATAAAGTTAAAAAAGTAAATATTCTTATAACTACAATTAACTGTATGGACGGATCTTAGTGAAGACTCAGGGAGGCCACGACTATCTCAAAACTATGAGAATTTACTTATATTTCTGTAAAGAAAATACAACTTTAGCACTCACAAATTAATTGATATATCAATCAGCCCTCCTAATAAATTCATCCAAATTAGCACTCACAAATTAAGGGTATGTTTGGAAAAAATAGATTGTGTTGATGCTGGTGCTGGTGCTGTTGCTTAAAAAGATTATAAAAATATATTATTTTTATAAGCTACATGAAGTAACCTTTTATTTTCAGAGATTATGGAAGATTATTTTTTTTATAATCTCTTATAAGCTATGTCTGCCAAACAAAGATTATTTTTTAAGTAGCCTATTTTTTGAAAAAATAAGCATAATCTCTTCATAATCTTCTGTGACAAACATAGCCTAATTGATATATCAATCAACCCTCCTAATAAATTCATCCAAGTACCGTCTACGATTAACTGAAATATATGTATATTTTTCTTTTTAAATTTGTGTACATGAAGTCGACCATGCATCCATAACTTTACCTATTTCACGTCAACGCAAATCATGGCACACCTTGATTTGTCAAAGGTAGGAAATACTCAACGTCGTGAATGAATCAACGTGAGTTCACAACAAAGATCTTCAATTTTTAATTGTTTCAAATCTAAAATATATTTGATTTCAACTTACTATGTGAACAAACTATTAAATAATTAATATTTTAAATACTCGTATTTGTTGTTATTAAAGTAATATATAAAAGACGTTCTTTTAAGTTGTGACAACTGCACCGCACGTCCCTTAGGCCTTCCATCACTGTCTTCCACCGTAATATTTAATTTTTGTGAAAATAATTTATAACGTCTGTTGGAACATAATAATATTACAAAACAGAATTATTGATGTATATTGATGATCAATAAGGTTATAGCACTAGAAAATATCTAAAATACATATCTCCAAATATGTTTTCAACTCAACTCAAAATAACATGTATAAAGCTACGACAACGCTTGCACATCTGGAGGTCTTAGGCTGGTCCCAGTCGCAACCTGGGACGACCTGGGTCGATCTGCGCCACGTCAGTTTTTTCTCTCCAGCGACCTGGGACAATCCGGATGCCCCTGTCGACGACCCAAAAAATTTTATTTATTTTTTATTTATTTATTTTTTATTTTTAACATTAAATTTAAATTTCATTCAAATTAAAAAAAAAAAAAAAAACATTACATTACGAAATTAAAAAAAAAAAAAAAAAACATTACACTACGAATTTAAAAAAAAAAAAAAAAAAAAAAAAAAAAAAATTACAATACGAAATTCAAATAACGTTAAAACATTACAAAAACTCTTCATCGTCTTCGTCATCGTCACTATCGACTTGATTCACTGCTTCGACATGATGTCGACGATTTCTCCAAATGTGTTCGACCAAATCAGATTTTAAGTTTTGATGAGTTGTTGAGTCCATTAGCTCCTGAGTAACCACCATTGATTCTGCATGCGTTCTTAAGGGATCATGATCTTGGTGTCCCTCGTCTTCAAACCATGTAGGACATATCGCCCGCTGCTTGTGTCGGATGATCATATTATGTAATATGATACATGTATACATAATATCTTGGATATCATTTCTAAAAAACCCTCGAGCAGAAACTTTAAGCATTTTTCACTTTTTCTTCAACACACCAAAAGCCCGTTCCACATCTTTCCTTGCTGCTTCGTGCCTCCTCTTGTACAAACATCTTTTACGATCACCCGTGGGAGTATTTGAAATAGACTTCATAAGAACGGACCATTGTGGATATATCCCATCAGTAAGATAATATCCCCTTTTATAAGCTACATCGTTAGCCTCAAACTCAAGGTCTGGTGCTCTCCCAGATTTGATATCATTGAAAACAGGTGAACGACGTAAAACGTTTACGTCGTTATTCATTCCGGAGACACCAAAGTACGCATGCCAAATCCATAAATCTTGGGAAGCGACCGCTTCCAACAAAATGAATGGATGTGGCCTGTGATCACCCCTACAATGTTGAGCTCTCTCACTATTCGGGCAATTCTCCCACTCCCAACTTGTACAATCAATGCTTCCCATCATCCCAGGAAAGCCATGATTATGCTCGTGATGAGCATATATTATTTCAAGGTCAGAATACGTGGGCCTTCTCAAATACTCACGACCATATAACTCCATGATAACCTCGCAAAACTTACGAAGACATTCACGGGCTGTGGATGCACCAAGTGCCAGACTCTCGTCAAGAGAATCAGGAACGGCAGCGTATCCCAATTGACGAATGACCGCAGTACACTTGACCAATGGGCTAATACTAGGTACGCCCCTAGCATCAAGAGTTTGTCGAAAATAAGTAGAGTGATCGGTTATCTCTCGAACAATTTCTGTGAATAGCTCTCGGCTCATACGGAACCGCCGAGAGAATGTTCTTTCGTCGAACTGCGGGTTTTCGGAGAAGTATGCCGCCACTAAACGATTATGAGCACCCTCATGATCCCTCCGTATGTACCTTCGTCGGGTTTTTGGCTGTGATGCTTTGTAAGCCTTCCAAGCAAAATCCGCAAACTCCGCAAACTCACTAAAAACTTCTTCCTCGTCGGAAGACGAAGAAGAACCGAATAAATGCTCGAATGACGACATATTAAAAATTGTGTTTCGTGGGTATTTCGTTAGAATGGTTGATTGAATATAGATGAAAATGGTGAGTGGTGAATTGTATTTGAGGTGAAGTTGGTATTTATAGAGTGGTAAAATGGGTTTGATTTTTTTTTTTTTTTAGTTGGATGACCAAACGGTCGTTTTTTTAAATTTGTATTAAATGTGCATTTATACGTTGGGAAAATAGGACAAAACATAGCTTGAACATCGGGTGTAAATGCAACCGATATTGCAAAAAATGGGTCGACGACCGATGTGGCAACCGGCCACCACATCCATGCCCAACCGATCTCAAATCGGTCGTGGGTCAAAAATTCTCATGCCCAACCGATTTCATAGCCTCGATTGCGACCAGCCTTATAGCTTGTAAAAGATGCATCACTTTTATTTGGTCACATCATTGTATGAAGGATAGAGATCCTTTAATGTTAATTTGAACATTAGATGTAATGTTATGCTTCCTGTGATTGTACATTGTCATTATTGCAACACATTTATTTTATTTTAATTTAACGGTACAATCACAAGAAGCATAACATTACCTCTAATGTTCAAATGAACATTAGAGGATCCCTATCCTTGTATGAAAGCTCGTGTGACATTTAATTTGTATTTTTTTTTAATACAATAATACATACCAACCTCAATTATTATTATTTAATAAAATTTAATGTTAAATCTACGGATAGCCTATGAACTTATCAAAATTTTCAATTATAGGTTACGGACTTTATAAAATAGCATTATCACCATCTAAACTTTTACAAATTTTCATATATGATAATATACTTTTATCTCAATCACTTATATGAGTAATGTAATTTTATCTCGGTACTTTCATATGAGTAATACAATTATACAAAAATTTCACATATAGATTATATTTTTCAGTACAAAAAAGTTTAGATGATGATAATTATATTTTGTAAAATTTGTAACTTATAATTAAAATTTTACTGGAATAATAAGTTAACGGGCTATCCGTGAATTTAACCTAAAAATTTATACTCCCTCCGTCCTATATTAACTGTCCACTTTGATTTTTCAAAGTCTTTCATATTCAACTTTGACATTAAATATTTTTAATTGTGTTATATAATACTTGATGTAAAATATATGAATAGATTAAGTTTTAAATGTATTTTTCAGAGTTATTTTACATACCAAACTTTTCTTACATACCAAAGGACTCATCTTCACCATCAATTTAAAAAGAAATCAATGGTTGAGATTAAAAACATTTTATTATTTCACATATTTTTTATAATTTAAATATCTCTTAAACCGTTAATCGTTAAGTGAAAATATTTACACCATCGCGACGAGCATTTAATTATCTTTCTATAGACGGGCACTTTGATATACTTTCGAAAAAAGAAAAAAAACTCGTTTTTTTCACGTTTTTTCGTTATTTTTTTCATTTTTTTACGTTACTGAAATTTACATAAAAAAATCATATATGATAAAACACTAAATTGAATATCACATGTGATATTAGTGTTAAATCATATACGATATGTAATATCACATGTGATATTATATGTAATATCATATATGATATTATACTAATATCACATATGATATTCAAATTAGTGTTTTATCATACATGAGTTTTCAATGCAAAATTCAGTAACGTAAAAAAAACGAAAAAACTTAAAAAAAAAACGTGAAAAATACGAAATTTTTTTTTTTTGTCGAAAGTATATCAAAGTGTCTATCTATAGAAAGATAATTAAATGCTTGTCGCAATGATATATTTTTTTTCGCTTGACGATTAACGGTTTGAAAGATATTAATATTGAAAAAAAATGATGAAAGTGGGTTTTTAAAATTGTTGGGATTAAACTCATCCATTAGATCAAATAAAAATGGAGGGTGGAGATTGATCCCTTGGTATGTAAATAATCTTTTGTCCTCAAATGATCTTTTATTGGTGTAATTTTTATTTAATATTATATAACACAAACAAAAATATTTAAGGTCAAAATTAAGAAAAAAAGACTGAAAAAGTTAAAATAGAGCAATTAATATGGGACGGAGGTAGTATGATTATAAGATATCTATCAGCTTACTATTTAACACGTTGTCATGCAAATCCACATAAGAAAAAGATTATTAAACTAATCACCTCCTAATTAAGACCAATTCCATTAAAATCACCAGGCCCCACTCCAATGCCAGTCCAGCGTGTCACACGTATCCTATTCTATTCTATCCATCTCCCCAAAAAAAGTATCTTCCTCATTCGATTCCTTCCATCAGGCATAATTCCCCCTTAATCCACACGACATTTCACTCCTTCCACACCACATCCCCATCCCCACTTGTACATCACCCATCACAACATGTACACTAACCTACAAAACAAAAACAGCATCCCAAGTTATTCCATAATCCCATATGGCATCTTCCCTTTTAACAAAAAATAATTGATACTCCCACCATAATTTTTTTAAGAGTAAACTACACCATTCGTCCTTGTGGTATACGTTGATCATCAAGTTTCATCATTTGACCAAAAAAATTGCATCGTTGGTCCTTAACTCCGAATCGTTACTTAGCGTTGGTCCTTCGTTTTAACGGGCACCACTAACGATCGTTTTCTCACTTCAAGCGAGGGTATTTTCGTCTTTTTAAGTCTGCACATGAGGGTAAAGTAATAATTTTATCCATTAACTTCATCTTCTTTCTTTTAACATCTCTCTTTTATCTTTATCTCAAAAGCATCATGATCCATCACAATTAACATTTCTATTTTCACTATATTTCCTCATCTTCTTCACTCATAATCACTATCTTACATCATCTACCAAGCTTCAAATTAACCACTACCATTTTCTTCAAAAATAATTCAAATAACTTTCAAAAATCCCATATGATATGAATTCTTTTTTTCTTTTTCTTCCTCATTCTATATTATTACAGAAAACATAAATACCAATTCTTAAAATCCTATATAACCATGTCATTAGCTGCTATGATTTAAAAAAGAGTCAATGTATATTGAAGATAGGGATAACTCTTTTATATGTACAAAAAAGCTATGTGGTCACATGGCACACATTCTTTTTCTTTCAACCTACCTAATTACACCAATCTTTTTTATTTACTTCACTCAGCCGAATCTCAATATTTGAACAAATTTATATATAAATACCAATATTTGAACCGAATCTCAAGATGGAACAAGAGTTATATTGGTATTTATATATTTTTGGTAATGTGAACTCAGATTACGAAACCCAACTGAAAATGGATTCGATTAATGATCTTATGCACTTCACGGGTAAGTTTTTATTTGTTGTTTTTGATAGATCGATGATGGGTTTTGTTAGATCTTTAAGGATCTTTGATATTTTCGAATAACCTGAGATCTTGTGTTCTTTTATGTTTGAGTCTTGTTTTGATCCATGATGAACTTCTCTTTGATTGTATATTTAAAAGTTTGTTTTGACGGGGGTTGAGTGGAGGTGAATACAGAGGCGGCGGTGTGTGTGGGTGGTGGTAGCAACGTGACATATCTGGTTGTGTTAAACATGGATAGATTTGAACATGGATAGATTTGGTTGTGGCTATGTTAAACAAATTTTTCATGGGTTTTAAAGGTGTGATCGGTGGTTTGATAAGATAGGGGAAGAACAAAATCACGGTGATGATTTAGATTTGTTGTTTTGTGGTATGCAAATCTTTGTTGTTTTCGGTACTTTCTGGGTATGCAAATTGTTATGGTTATAATGGGGTTTGATTTTAATTTGCTTGTGGTGCTAGTGAAGTTGATAGTGTGCTTTAAAAGAGTTTGATGAATATGAAAATGGTTTTGATGGTTAAAGATCATGTTGATTCTTGGTTTCTGAATATGATAGAGGTATGAATCGAATGAAAGAGATGAAGTTTAGTGTAAAATGACCATTATACCCTCACTTAACAAGGCTTAACGCCCGTTAGTCCAACCAGTTAATGTGAGGGACCAACGATGACTAACGATTCGGAGTTAAGGACCAACGATGCAATTTTTTTGGTCAAGGGACGAAACTTGATGGTCAACGTATACCACAAGAACGAACGGTGTAGTTTACTCTTTTTTTAATACATATATCATAATTTGTGCATTACAATTTATATTGTATAATATTATAGGATAAGTTATCCACACCCTTTCATAAAAAGGGTATCCAATGATTTGGTGCATCGCGGGCTTGTACGGTGTGCATCGCAGATTATACGGTTTGACCAAAACCCTATGATGTAACAACATAGGAAGGATAAGTATATCACATCTTTAATATTATACTCCCTCCGTCTCAAAATTATTCTCAGGAGACAAAACTCACTAAGTTTAATAAAAGTGGGACCATAACAATTTTCAATCACTTATAAAAATTATTCCTCCACTAAATTTTTTATTTATTACTAAAAAAAGAAATGAGACATTTTTTTTTTAGAAATCCAAAAAAAATTAATATGGACAATTAATTTGAAACGAGTAACATGGACAATTAATTTGAAACAGAGAGAATAATGCACAAATTGTAAACAAAGAGAATAATGCACAAATTGTGATGCATGTATAAAAAATGGCAATCAATTTACCTTTAACAAAGCCACTCCACACCACCTATGCTTCTTGATTTATACACAACGCATCACAACTTGTACACTGACCTGCCAAACAAACAACGCGTTAACATTACTCCGTCATTTCAGTTTGCTTTAAATTGCGAAAGGTAGCGGGAAGAATAAGCACAACAACAGCAACCATTAACACTTTCTCTCTCTAGAAAAGTAAAGAAAAGGTATATTGTTACTTTCTCTCTCTAGAAACTATTTACACGCAATGTGTGTGTGAATATTGTTATAGCTTGTTAGTTACGCTAACTGATTGTGATTTTTTTTTTGGGGTTTATAAATAGGTAGATCTGTTTGTGAGTTCATTCATCATCATCACTTATTATTATTCATCTGGTATGTGATGATATATATATATATTTTAATTTATGTTTAATTTTTGTATAATTTGAATATTATGTGTAGTAATTAGTGTTGTATTATGTGAAATGTTAGACGAGTACGAGTCACGAGTGAGTCGACTCAGTTTAGGCAGAAAACGTAGCGAATGACTCGAAAAATAGCGTTACTCGAGTTATGAGTCGAGTTAGGTATAGTAATGTGAAATTTCTATATTAGGTATAGTAATGTGAAATATTAGACTTATACGAGTTATGAGTCGACTCGGTTTCGGCAGTAAACGTAGTGAATGACTCGAAAATTAGCGTTACTGGCGAGTTATGGAGATGATAGTAATTTGTGTTGTTAGGTTTCAAATTGTTGTTTTTGGAGGTTGTGGTGATGTTTTTTCGCGTTATTATGTGAAATGTTAGTGTTTTTGGAGGTTTAATGAAGCGTGTTTATGCTATAGTGCTGTTGAGTTTTTAGAGATACTAATTGGTGTTGTAAGGTTTCAAATTGTTGTTTTTGGAGGTTGTGGAGATATTTTTTCGCGCTATTATGTGAAATGCTAGTGTGCGTTATTTTGGAGGTTTGTTGAAGATGATTTGATGCTTTTTAGATGTTGAAGATAATTCGTGTTGTAATGTTTGAACTGTGGTTTTGGAGGTTGTGTTGGAGTTTGTTTGAGTTATGATGTGAAATGTTAGTGTTTTGGGAGGTGTAATGCGCGTGTGTGTATTTTTGTGCGTTTTTAGCACCTTATGAGTTTTTAGAGATATTAATTCGTGTTAGACGGTGTGAATTGTTGTTTTGGAGGCTATGATGAGATTTTGTTGCACTATTATGTAAAATGGTTTTGATGCTAGAGATCTGGATTAGGCAATGTGTTGTAGGAGATGCATGTTCAAGAGTAAAGTGACAAGTTCATGAAAGTAAATGTTTTGGAGTTTTTTTACGTTTGATGAGGTTTTATATAATTGTGTGAATTTTTTATGAGGAAAAATATAGCTTTGAATGTGGTAAAATGCAGAGTAAACATCACTTTCATGCGTTTTGTTAAGTCGTTTTTAGGGTATAATTAGGAGAAGATTCGGAGGTGTATGCTTAATATGCTGTTTGTGTTTGTGTTTGTGTTTGTGTTTAATGTCCAAAGTTTTTTTAGCTTCGTATTTTAGGTTTTCTGTTCTAGTTTTTTATTTTAGTTTCATGAGATCAGACTGTTTTAGGTGTTTTCACTGGTTAATGAGAATGTTGAAAGTTGTGGTTTAAAACCTGTGATTCTGCTCATTTGATTCATGAATGTCAGAAACACAATATCATGGATCATATTTGCAAACATTTTTGGAAATATCATGTCACTGTCATTGACTCATTGTGATGGTGAAATGGTTTGTGTATATGTTATTTGTAGTTTGTTTAGTCATAACATGTGATGCCTGCACAACTTGATCTACATGATCCTTTTCTGGTATATTTATCTATGAGACACTTGGATAATCTACAGCTGACAGCAAATTATAGTAGAGTTTTATATTCTTTGTTAACTTCTTGTTTGTTTTTCAGACCTTCAATGTGATTGAGAAACATTTTGTCCTTTTATCAAACTTCACTCTCAACAACATGCTGAAATAATAATTAGTTTTCATTTTCATTCTTTTATATTGTCATTTTTCTGAAGTTAATCAGTGCACTTAGGATTATTTATTTATAAGTAAGTCCCTTGTTCGATTGTTCCTTTTGAAGCAACAACAACGCTGTTGTAGTTTGTAAATGCGTATAAATAAGAGGATACATCACTGAGTGACTTATTTGTTAACGTGTCTTTTTATTTAGCAATGAACTCTATAATATTATGCAACAGTCAGAATGATGATATACGATGCATGTTTATCATTGTTATGTTTTAGATTTACTAGTTCGGTGTGATTGTAGATATAACATTTAGAAGATATCAATATTACAAGTGTTTTTTGCTGAGTATATGATTCATGTGCAGATTGCAACAATGACTCCACCAATTGAGACGCCAAACAAACCTGCTGACTCTTACCATCATTCTCATGCTCCTCTTAACGAAAGAATTCTTTCATCCATGAAGAGAAGATCAGCTGCTTCCCACCCTTGGCATGATCTTGAGATCGGTAATTCATCTAATTAACTTCTTGAATTTGTTAAATTGTTGTCTTGTCTAATGAAATAGTAATATTCTTGGAGTCTGACCCTTTTAATCATTTAATGCAGGCCCAGGAGCACCAACAATATTCAACTGTGTATGTGGAATTAATATAATTTGAATTCTAACTAGCTGAATCACAATCCTTGCATATGTGATTCCGTGTATAAATATACAAAGCATTGATCATAATCTGTCCTTTTCTTGCAGGTTATTGAAATCAGCAAGGGGAGCAAGGTGAAGTATGAGCTCGACAAAAAAACAGGACTTATCAAGGTATAAATGAGGATATAAAAATTTGGTGTCACGAGCCAGATTCTATTGGTTTGGCTTAAATTCTTATATTCTTTTTCATCAGGTGGACCGTGTCCTATATTCATCAGTCGTGTACCCTCACAACTATGGCTTTGTCCCTCGTACTCTCTGTGAGGACAATGACCCACTTGATGTCTTGGTTATCATGCAGGTATGCCGCTTAAGCTAGTGCTTTGAATTTACAGATAATGATGTAGTAATATAATGAATATTGTCACTGTGTGTTGTGTTTAAAGTGTGTAGTTCTTATATGAACTGTAAATGTTACTGATCTATTGCGGTGTTTGAAAATGCTTGCAGGAACCAATCCTGCCAGGTTGTTTTCTTCGTGCAAAGGCAATTGGAGTCATGCCCATGATTGATCAGGTATTTTAAAATTTAACTCATATATGGGTTAACTTGTCAATATGGGTTATACAATGACTCGAACGGGTCAAATGAGTAAACTTACAAGTTAGCAAAGTTGAAAACGGGTTGAACTGGTTAAAAGTCACCCTAAAGTGTATCTACAGACTAAAATGCTTATAACATACCAAATTAGTGGTCCTGATGATATTTAAAACATTAGTTATTTATAAATTTCATATCAGATAGAAAAAGTTTATATGGATCGGCCCAACCCATCTTTACCTGCTCTAAACATTGCGCATTTTGACTTGGAACTTGTTTGATCCATTACTCAAGCCGCCCATATTGCCAGAATCACAGTTTTTTTTTTTTTTTCCTTTGACATATAACTGATGTTGGTTAATACCATCAGGGAGAGAAAGATGATAAGATAATTGCAGTCTGTGCTGATGATCCCGAGTATAGACACTACAATGACATCAAGGAACTCCCACCACATCGTTTGGCAGAGATTCGTCGCTTCTTTGAAGACTGTAAGCTTTTTTACATGCGATATCTGAATTTGTATACATTTATCATCTTGACACTGTTAGTAAACACATCCTTGTTTATTTTGACAACTAATTAGACAAGAAGAACGAGAACAAGGAGGTTGCTGTGAATGATTTCTTGCCAGCTGCTGAGGCAATTGAGGTCGTAAAAAATTCCATGTAAGTACAGTCTCAAAGCTACTGCTTTAATTCCATTTATATCCTTCCTTTCTCCACAGTATCTACTCTCGGTTTCTGGATGGGACCCAGTATGGTATTTTCATTAAGCTTCTCATGCTACATAAAACGGATCCATGAATAAGAATATAGATAGTGAAAACGAATATCTCATCCATTACCCATGATTCGTTTCAAATTATACGTAAACTATATACCAATTCCGTTTTTTTTTTCAAAATTAAGTAAAAATTACATTTTTATCCTGAAGTAATTCACTTCGACTTTGGCCACCAAGATTCTTCATATTGTTTGATTAATTCTCATAAATCTTGAATTAAATTTTGTATTTATTTTATGACATCATCTGTAAATCTGCGTAAATTTTGTCATTATATCTATCTTTTTTTATGTGTGTGCGTGTGTGGTATATGTATACGGTCTTCAAAATAAACCTCAAAATGATCCACTTTAAGATGTTATTCTGATGGCGAAGGGGGTTTCTATGTTGTGTCTCTGATGATAAGAAACTGTTAGTTTGACCCTGTTATATCTTTTTAAACTTGAAGGGATCTGTACGCTGACTACATTGTGGAGAGCTTGAGGAGATAGAAAACGATGTTTGATTCATATCTAGATGAAGATGATACCATATAACTTCTGCAAATTCTATATTTTGGTCCTATAATATGCTGTGGTGTGAGCTTCTCATCACTCTATGATGACGACAACAAATTTTCCAAGAACTCAAGATACATGAGTTCATAGTAGTGAAAACTGCCTCGACTGTTACATATAATATACTATTTTTTCAATTTTTTTGTTTTCCATTCGATGTATTAATACTGTGTAAGGAAAGAAGTTCTTTTGTGCACTTTGGACTTTGGTTGAATTGTCTTTAGTCTATCTATGTGTATGTTTGTGTTTCAGTGTTTGTGAGATTTGTTTTGGATTAGTAACTAAGGCTTAGTTTTTTACATGCTGTTGTCCGATACTCCTTATAAGTTAAAAAGGAGAAAGATCTGGTACTTAGGACCAACAACCTGACTAAGTATATCAGTTAGGTTGTGGAACTGTTTATTGAGGTTTGGCATCTGCAGTCCCTTAGTTAATTTTGTTTTTTCTTTTTACTGGTACTCGCGTCGGGAATCTGGGCCAAGTTTTGTCTAGAACAGATGGATCTCTGTGAGAAGGGGAGTGCACACTATCAGTGAAAAAGGATTTGGTCAAAATACACTTGTTTAAATGAAAAAGACAATTTAGCTCATCTTGCAGTCCTTGGTAATTTCATTGATATTTTTGTCCGATGGTGCCATCGGCGAATGTCTGGTGTTCTTGTTCATGACAATATCTTGGGTAAAAAAAGAGCAGGAAGAAACAATCATGTTATTATTAATCTGCTAGAAATGTTCAAATAAAAACCTCTGGTGCAACTTCTTATAATATTCACAAAAAGGCATAAGAAAAAGATTGGGTCAATTTTATTGATGTTCCAACAAGGCATCTGATGCAACTTCCTTAGTTTCCCATTTTATAAGTCAACAACAGAAGTTCAACTAAACTTTACTATCTTGTAATCAAATAAAGATAATCGGTTTTATTCTATCTAAATCTATCTTGCAAGATATTAAATAAGATCAGTAAAATTACATCGGCATTCTTCTAACATCATATATAAAAAAGACCCATATATGTAACTTATATAGTTTTTATGGAGATTTTTTCTTGTTTTGACAACTTATTTACACACTTAAAATATCAATTAACCTCTTATAAATGTCTTAGACAAAACTTGAACCACAACTTTAGGTTGATTAACAACTCATATAACATTGGGACAAAAGACCTTTAGTTAATCAAGATGTATATAATTCTATGTTAAATAAAATCAGTGACCAAAACCAACAAAACTTCTTAGATTATTATGTCTAAATTAGATGATTTTTCTAATGTAAATGATGCCATTCTTGGTTTTGTGTATACAAGTTATATACAACAACAAACGCATTTTTATTTTTGGAAATAAGAGGTTTAAAGTTGTTTTTTTTTTTTTTTGAAAACTTTAAAATTAAAATTAAAAATGAAAGGGGTTGGTAAGATGGTAGGGATCGAACCTCAGATGTCTTGTTTGAAAGAATATCATTTTAACCATCATACCAACTCTCTTCCCTATTCATACTTGTTACTTAGATTATATTTATCGTGACTAAACTAACATCTTTCTTACTTCTCCTTTGCCATTGTGTATTATCATTTAAGTTTATTTGAACAACCAACCATCTACATCCACAAAGGCATTTTTTGCAAGTTGTTTAAATTCAACCAAGTCTTACAATTAGGAACATGTGTTTGTCAAGTTGATCTTGGTTAGCTTCCACATACGGAGTATTTATATAAGGCTATGAGCATTAGTTCGGTCGAGTGGAAAGGTTGACCTCGGTCGAGGTTCGGTTGCCCCATTGTGGGGTTGAGGTTGTGATCGGTGGTGGATCAAGAAATAGGCGAACTAGTTTGCCTTGGCAATCTAGTTTGCAACACATATACATCCAAAACTTTGTATTGTTGGCCTTATAACAAAAAAAGAAAACTTTTTTTTTTAAACTTTATCACTTTTACAACATTATAAATACTCCACTTTAAAAAGACTGAATTAAAAAAATAATAATAATAAAAAATAAAAATAATCACCACTGTGACAACTATGTCGAGGGGCGGCTCATAAGTTTAAATATAAAACCTACTCCAAAAACTAGCTTGTAAAAGGAAAGTAGACTTATAAACCACCAACAAATCACATATTTAATTGATGTGATTGTAACAGTAAAACTGTCAATATAAGTATATAATTCTTTCCTATAATCACTAACAAAGAAAAAAAAAAGTCATAAAAAGATACTTTGTATATACAACAACAACACCCAATCCCATCAAGCGAGGTATGGGAGAGGTGAGATGTTGACAGTCACATCCCTACCCGCAGGGCCGGCTTTATGGGAGTGCAAGAGGTGCGATTGCACAGGGCCACCGTTTGACGAGGGCCACCAAATTTGATGCACTTCTATTTTATATATGAACACAATATGAGACTCGAGCTTAATTAATTCATGCACTACTTATACATATGTATATTATGTGTGTGTTGAGGGCCTCTTTATGATAATGGCACAGGGCCAATGAAATCCACGAGACGGCCTTGCCTACCCGAAGGTAAATGGACTACTTTCAGAAAGACTTCCGACAAGTGCGTGTGTGCAAGCGAACATACAAAATGCAAAGTGCGAGGAAAGAGATACAATGACATAAACGGAAGCATATAAATAAATAAAAAACATACAAGCGAGAAAAGACATAAACGCATACATACAAAGAAACATCGGGGTCACATAAGATCAAATTTCATAGGGCAACATATAAGAAGAAAAAAGCAAAACACACAAAAAAAAAAAACAAATTTATAAGCCATTAAGAACGCAATAATATACAAGAGAAAAAAATAAAATAAAAACTAAAAACATGCATAAAAGCCATAGAGCCATCTAAACGATACAAACATACTAGCAAAAAAAAGGATAACGCAAAACAAACATACAAAAGCCGAAAACGCATAAAAGCAACTAAACTTGCATGCAAGGACTCTAAAAGGCAAAAAAGACGTACGCTCAAGCTACTATGCAACTCTACACCTATGCGGCTATATGCCCTACTCATCTACCCTAATTCTAGTTATCCCAAAAATTGTTAATATATGGTCAAAAATGGTGTTATTTGAGTAAACCCGACTTAGTAAGGGATATTCGAGTTGGATAGATCATGTTTAAAGATAAAAAAACATGTATATAAAAAATATCATTTCCTAAAAAAAACAATAAAATGTCTGGAAACGAAAATAATTTGGGTAAATAAGAACTTAAGAGAAATTTTCACTAGATCTCAAAACTAATCGAGAGTTTGGATTAATCATATTTGATTAAAAAATAGTATTTTATCCCACATAATCCGCCCAGATAGGCTTACCTAGCTCGGGTTCGAATAAGCTTTTAGAATATAATAGGCGTGTAATTTCTAGCAAAAAAATATTTATAATTGGGATATTGTGGTTACGTGTTTCGTGTAACAATTATCTTTACTACATGTAACGGAAAATGATGTTCTAAAATCAAAACCCCCGTGGATTCTCATCTTGGCTAGAAGATTTTTCAAGAATGACATCAACCTTAACTAGGTCACTCATTTTCTATTTTTACAAAACCACACAAAAAAAATATGAATGTATTATATAGTGGTGATTGTGATCCATAAATGAAAGTTTTTAGGTAATACATTTTCTCGTGCTAGACTAATACTCGTGCAAAGCGAAATTGAATAGTGGCTAATAATTATACTTGTGAAATCGTGATTCTGGTTCGACCCTTGTTGCAAAACTTTCGGGTCCAATTTGTAGTCATTACGAGAAAAAATTATATATGATAGAAACAAAAAATGATAAAGTTTAAGGATTAAACAATATTTAAAATATTAATTTAGTGATAGATGTTGCTACCATTTTGATAAATGATATAATAGTCTGTTAACATTACTCATTTAGGCAAACACTTTACTCAATTTTAAGTAATTTTAAGTTTCAAGAATAAACTTACACTCTTTATAAGTAGCATAGATACAATGAGGGGCGGCTCAATCCTTACCGAGGCCTAAAGCAAAGTTAAAAACGGGGCCTTTTGATTATTTGTTATGATTTTAGTAAAATTGTTTGGATTCATATAACGGCTATATATCTAGAAAAACCAACAACACTTAGTAGATTAAGAATCATTGATGATTGAAGGACAAAATGACGAATAGAGAAACCAATCGTTGTTTCGGTGGTCTAGAAGTAGGGCTAAGACGACATAATTGAACCGACACGAGTGCGCTTGTATGTGTTCTTTCATGAACATTTAATCAACAAACCCTACATGAATACTTAAAACAATTAAGCGAAAGAAATAGTATGCTCGTGCTCACTGTATAAGAAAAGTTTATTCGTATTCATTTATTAACACACTAAACAAAAACTACAAAAAATACATTTCTTCGTATTCATTTATTAACACACTAAACAAAAGTAAATAAATACATGATCAAAAGAGCATAAGAACAGTTCATAAACAGATCGTCGAGCTTTTAGTTCATTTACAACATCTATCTATTACTCTAGTCTTTAAAAATTGGATTACAAAAATGAGTTTAATTCACTTTTTTCCATTACCTTAAAAGATGATCTTGGTCCGTTTTATAAAACTAAAATGAGGACTTGGTGTCTGATAGTCCTTACGTCTAAAGAATAAAGATAGATGTGGCCTCAAATTTTAACTTGTATAAGGTATTTTAGTAAATCGGGGGGCCTAAAAATTACTAAAATGAGCTTAATCCATTGTTTTTCATTGCCCCAAAAGACATTTAGATCGTTTTCATAAAACTAAAATGATGGACTTAGTATCTAATAAACTATAGGCCTAAAGAACAAAGAAAAAGATAGACACAACCTCTAATCCTAAATTGTATCAGGTATATTAGTAAATGGTGTGTGTGTGTGTTGGGGGGGGGGGGGGGGGGGGGTTCTAAAAAATGTCGTTGCCCTAAATGCGATGCTGAATAATATATCTAATAACTTTATAGATGGTGGTGCTTTAGAAAACAAGAGGCCTTAAAAATTTGAGGGCCTAAAGCGATGGCTTTAGGGTATGTATGGCGTGGAGCGATGTGGAGTTTTTTTGCGACGGTGAGTAGTGAGCATTTTGAATTTTAGTAACCAATTAGGAAAAGAGCGGTAAGCTTTGGCTAATTTTAATAAGGCTAATTTTACAATACTTTTTTAAAAAACGGTAAGAAATGACTATTACTCAAAACCCACATCTACTGCTCACAGCTCACAACTAATGCTTACTTCTATTGATCACAACTATTTTTAACCAACACACCTTTAATGATACAATACATATAGTCTCTCCGTCCCATATTAAGTGTCCACTTACATCATGCACAAAGTTTTAGAAAATTCCACTAACTACACTCTCCACCAATCAAATATCATTTTTACCCACTAAAGTCTCATCTCATTGGTTGAAATAGAATATGGACACTTAATTTGGAACATACAAAGATTCCATTGTGGACACTTAATATGGGACGAAGGGAGTAATAAACTTTAAGTATCTAAATTGCACACGGTTGACGACTCCAAGGACCAAATTGGTCAAATTAAAACATCTCACAAATTCATAGTCAGCTACTCACACAAAACACAAACCTGGTAAAAACACATAAACCCTCATTTTATCATCACCATCTTCACCCAAAACCCTAAATCCCCAACAAAAAAAAACACAAAACCCAAAAATCAAACCCATAAAAAAAATGAATACAAACCCATCAAATTTTGACAATCTCCTTCTCCAAACACTAATGAACCGTCTCCAAATCCGTCCACAAATCAACCCTCTCCAAAACCCTTTATTTAACCAAACACTAGAAACCCTACTTCTAGACACCCTAAACCAAGAAAATGATTCTGACCATGATTCTGAAAATGAAGAACTGGGTATTGTTAGCAAGACAAATCTAGCCAAGGAGGAGTCAAAGCTAGAGAAAGAAGTGATCAAAATGATCCTATCCGGAAAGAGCGAGGAAGCGTTGAAGCCAAATTCTGGCCAAGCTGTTAGTATAGGGGAGCATCATATTTGCGTCGGGTTTCATGTCGAAAAGGGCTCGGAGTATAGGGTTTGGGAATGGCATGGGCATATTATGTTGTTTGATGATGAGAACGGGTATAGTCCTGAGTATATTTATGGGAATTATTTCGAGAGGATGAGAGAGGGTGTTGGAAATGGTGTTAAGGTGGATGTGGTGAAGGATGATGAAAAGGAGAAGGATGAGGAGGAGGAAGAGAAGAATGGGAATTCGGGTTTGAAGGAGCTGATTGGGTCGAGTGAGGAGATGAATGGGTCGGTGGTGGGGAGGATACTTCATAGGAACATGAATGCTGGCTCGTCGAGGTTTGTGTTATAATTTAATCGTTTTGGTATTGGTTATTGCGTTTTTTGATATACTCGTCCGTCCCCAATTAAGTGTTCACTTTAGTAGTGGCACACAGTTTTAGGAACATACAAATATTTCACATGGAACCGATTAAATGTATACCTTTTTTTTTAAGAAATATTTTGCTTAGTTGTAATTTTGAAATGAACATGTAATTATGGGACAAACTAAAATATGAAGATGAAATCTTATTTCGGTACGGATGGAGTAGTATATTAGTGGTTTTGAGGGTATTTGGGATAGGTAATTATAACCGTTTATCTGTTTTTGTTGTGTTCTGATACATTAAGCAGTTATAGGGTGTTTGGACTGTTATAGAATCTCATTATTTACTAGGGAATAAAGCTGTTTTAATAACAACTTGGAGTTGATTAGTTAAAACTTTTTTTTTTCTTATGAGATGACCAATTTTAATGATCAATTACATACGATTTGGTATTTTCAGTTGCCTATTTTTTGGGCAAATAAACCGTTGCCTGATGCGAAGCTGTAATATTATGATAGAAACTAGTAGCACGATTTGCAATGTGGAATAAAATCAGAAGTGCTGTGGTGTTATTTAGCTTATACTTTTTCAGAAGATGTGAAATGATGATAGAAACTAGTAGCACGATTTCCTTAGGTTGAATAGTTGTTAGACTGTGCACTACCTCTGTTTTTTAGGCTTCCATTTTCGATAGTAGATTCGTCAAAATGTCTAAGGATGCGTGTGCATTAATTTTTGAAAATGTTCTGCCCATGAATCTATTATAATATCTTAACAGAAGATAACACGGCGTTAAAGATGTGATCTGGTGTTGTTCATCGGCGTATGTTTGAAATAGCAATATATAAGTGCCGTGTGTCTGATTCAGTAGTAATTAATGCTGTGATAGAAGATATCGAAATCATATTTGTCAAAACATGCCACTAAGGGTGGAGGTATCGTGGTTGAGATGCAAATTCACATTAGATAGAATTCTTGGCAATATATCAAGCCATTTTGCATGACTGCTTGTAACTCTGATACTTCATGTGTCCTGTTCCTATCAGTATTAGTGTAACACTTTCATGTAGTATGAAGTAAAACAACTATGATGTCGATGGAAACTCTTCTCTTAATAACACGAAGTCGATTGGATTGTTTGTGCTTTTTATTCATGTGGAAATGCGGAGGGTGCGTAGGGTATGTATAAGCCACACAAATATAGGCAACTAGATTAATACCATTTTATCTCAGAAAAGTAAAAGAAAACGAAGAATGGGATAAGTACTACATAAAGTGTTGGCCTTTCGCTAATGTCTTCTTGTCATGATATCTTGTGATCACAAATATCTAGTGGTCCTGCCCCATCCTATGGAATTTGCAACGATTGAAATGTTACATAATTCAAGTAACATTTTTGACTATTTTTGTCAGTTATGTGGAGTATCCTAAATAAAAGCAACATAAAGTAATATTTAGGACAAAATCACCCAAATTAATGCCATCAAGTTATCTATAGTAGTTCTAATAGAACATGCCACATAATGATGGTTGCAACGTTTATGGGGTGGAACCGTTGGAGAAATTTTTTTCTTTCTCTGAAGAAAGTTTCTTATATAGTGATATCAGTCGGTCTGCATACACAACATCTGCTCTCGTGCATTCATAATTTGCTATACATAAAATAAGTTATCAATATGTACAGATCATTTGAACCATCTTTAAATCGCATGAAGATGTGTTATTTACTTATATTCCTGTTTATTTGTACGATTTTCTCATTCATGGATGAAATTTATATTCCTTAGCTACAAATGATAGTATCATGTATCATATACACTTGTATCCTAACATTTTTATACGATTTTCAGAGTCTAGACGACCAGCTTATATCAAAAAGCAGCGAGGATTTGCTTTTCCTGTAATCGTTTGCTGATCTTTGTGGAGACCATCTTCTAGCACAGGTTCAGGGTTCGAATAACATATCTCCAAAGTAGGTTTTTAGTTCAAGATCAAGATTTTGATACTTCCCGAGCAGACGATATTCTGTTGTTATGTCCATAAATTTTTCGGTATTCTATATGCTCAAAAGAGCGTGCTCTTCATCATTGTATGAATGGAAGCTTTGTTTGTTGATCTTGTGGATTTTGCTTATGAGCATCTGCACTTGTCGAAATGAAGGTTACTGTATGCGACTTGCTTTGTATGCTAATCTTTCAGTACAAGCCTATATATCATTACTGTTTTGCCCTGGTGTTTGGCTTAACTTTCCATATCTGAGTTTTGAACTTCGAATGATGTTTATGCAATCATCTTTACAGTATATTCCATTGTTCTTGCTCCTTCTGAGTTCTGATACTGATGATTAATCCATTGCAGAAACTCATTAATTTGTCTAAGAACAATGAAAACCTGGGTTGTATTATCTTTCACAACTCTTGTAGTTTGTTAATTAGTTTCATATTTTCTCATATAAGTTACAATAGTACAGTAATAATTAGCCAACTCCTTTCATACATTGTCCGGAAATGTATACAACCTTGTGATATGGACAACATCTTTGTCAAAGTACAATCTGTTTATTGATGATTATTGATTTCATTACTCGGATTACTCTGATTATCCAATCCCGTCTTCCACAAGGTATGGAGGAGGTGAGATGTAAACAGCCTTACCCTTACCCGAAGGTAGAGAGGCTGTTTCTAGAGGACCCCCGGCCTTTTTGCGAGGAGTGACTTGAACACAATGTTAAATTTGTTTGCTGGCATTTTATCATCAAATCATGATACTATTAGTCAAACAAAGTTGTACTTTTGTGAAACATACTGTGTTCATATATATACTTAGGGGGCGTTTGGTTCACAAAATGTTTTTGAAGAAATTGTAATTGTAATTTAAAGAATTGGAATGTGTTGTAATTGTAATTGATGAAATTTGTCAATGTGTTTGGTTTACTCGCAACGTAATGTAATTCAATTTTTTTTATAAAACTTAAAAAGCTAATATAATAACGATAATAATAATAATAAATAGTAATACTAATAATAATAAAATAATAATAATAATAAAAATAAATAATAATAATAATAATAATAATAATAAAGTGAGTGGGGGCCCAGTTGGTTTCTCGGCTTCCCACTAATTTTTTGTAAATTCTTTAAGTTTTTAATAAAGTGATGTTTTATAATAAAAAAATATATATATAGTAATAAAAAAGAATATTAATAATAAAAATATAATAATAAAATAATAATAATAATAAAAATATAATATTAATAATAAAAATAAAATAATAATAATAATAAAATAATAATAATTAAAATAATAATAATAATAATTAATAATAATATAATAAATAGTAATAATAAAAAAATGATATTTAATAATTAATAATAATAATATTAAAAATAAATAATAAATAATAATAATAAATAATAATAATAATACATTATTATTATTATTATTATTATTATTATTAAATAATAAATATAATAATAATAATAATAATGATACAATTATAATATTATAATAATAATAATTAATATAATAATAATAATAATAATAATAATAATAATAATAAATAATAAATATAATAATAATAATAATAATAATAATAAAATAATAATAATAATTATAATAATTATAATAATAATAATAAACAATATTACTTAATAATATAATAATAATAATAATAAATATTATTACTTAATAATAATAATAATAATAATAATAATAATAATAATAATACTTTTTAAATAAAATAGTAAATAAAAATCATAAATTTAATATAAAATAATTATTAAAAAAATTAATTATTTATTTAGATATTTATATATAATATAAAAATAATTATTATAATTATTATTTATTTTTTAAATTAATTGATATAATAATAATAACGATGAAAGATAAATACTGATATTTAACTCGTAAAAATTTGAATTACAACACATTTCATCAAGTTTGCTATGTAATCTGAATTACATCACTGGACGTAATTGGTTGTAATTCAATTACATTACGTTGCAAACCAAACACCCGATGTAATGTAATCTGAATTACAATTCCATCCATCCTGCCAACCAAACAGGATTGTAATGTAATTCAGATTACAATTACAACAGATTACATCGAATTCCTTCGAACCAAACGACCCCTTAGTTCAGTCATTGATAAAGTTCAAGAAACAGTAGACTTTTAATCGATTCCATACCACAATGCTAGCAGATTGCAGGCCTCCTCTTTTATTTTCATACATTTTTCCTACATTAAAAAATAAAAGAAAAAAGAAGACGACGATGACGACTTCCTGCGATTGGATAAAACAAACAGTCGACTTCACAAGGCATATTAGCAGATAACCAAGCTTGTGATGTGCGGAATGTACTTTTGACATGAATAATCAGTTAGCTTATGTTTAGCATGACTGCATCAGCAACTTCTAACTTGAACAAGGAATCCTAATATCCTCAAAACTGCTTGAGCACATAAGTAATTGAATAAGCAGTCCTATATATCCCTGAAAGCTGTTGGGGGAACAAGCCACACATCATTTCTCAAACATGAACAACGTTGATTCATGCCACTCCTTTCATAGAGTACAAACTTATAAACCAAAATCCAACACTAAAGAAAAAACCGTCCCAGAAATTATACTAGGACCAAACTAAACCCGACAGAGATTAACTATGTTTTGCTCAATGATCACTGCGAGCTCATTCAAACATGTAAATTTCTTGATGGTTTACAAACATGCTTTCAAGCTTTTCATTTAAAAGAATGCAACATATATATCGAAAACAAGAGGCAAAGCATAATTAGTATGGCGGTTGCATAAAGTAATCAAGTTATAATACAACTTCCAACACGATATCTACAACGAGTATAAATGTCGACATATACCTTGTGCTTCTTTCCACTCTCAAGTCAAGAAACTCACACCCAACCGTCACCAATCCAAAAAAAAAAAAAAAAAAAAAAAAAAAAAAAAAAAAAAAAAACTTCATTTTTTATCGCTTATTGAAGGTATACGTATGAGTACATATCCATTGTCAATGTAGAAGGAGGCTGGGGCCTAAGTGGCCTCTGTGACTGATGAGAGGTGCAAGCTTGAGCCATATCGATTGACAAAACTACCCCCACAATATAGGTCTGGAATCCCTAGACGGAAGTCGATATCACTTGGCTTGTGGATCTCGGAAACACGGATTAATTCATCATTCTGTTCATAATACTTGAAACCCATGTCGGAAGAGCTCACAGTCCCACTTCTTTTACGAACTTGCTTCTTTTCTTTGCCTTTACTACTTCCTCGAGATGATTTACTCACACTCTTCTGCTTACTCTTGGATGACTTCTTACCATGTTTACGAGGCTTGTTCATTACCATGTGCAATGATGGAGCTGGAAGCGGATCGTAGACATCTGGGGCCCACTTGACTGTCAACTTCTTAGGTGGTGTCGCTCCACGTTTCTCACGACTACCCTTCAAGGCAGAAACAGGGTTCACACGATTCTGTAGAAAATTATAATAGAATTACATTTTTAATGTTGGTCAATAAATGTAACATACTTCTACTTTATAATGATCAGACAGTTGGTTGAAACTTACAGAAAGAGTTGACGCACTCGAGCGGCAAGAAATAACACATTTAGCACTATCATCATTTGTAACGACTTCACTTATTAAAATATCAGCATTATCATTTAATCCCTCCTCAACTGCCCCTCCTACCGAGGTGATTATTTCGTTCAGATGACCACATTCATTTTTAACCTGCAATGTACTATTCTCAAACGGCGGTATTGAACCAGAATCCGCTTCTGCACCATCTTGAATATTCAGTATATTGGTGGCTTGATATGCAAGCTCATCCACGGAATAATCACCCGTGAGTTTACAATTGGATTCAATGGTATCCATACAGGACCCATTAAGGCTGCTAACATCATTAACAGAGAAACCAATGTGAGAGCAAATGTCCATTTGCATCAAAACGTAACTGCAAAAGAGATGTAATATATGTGAATTCATTATAGACAAGATGCAGTGTAAAAGGTCCAAACGGCAAAATAGAAGATTCCATACGTTTAATATCAAAGCATAAGAATAAAATTTACATGTCATTATCAGTAATAAACATATGCATAGACTAAAGGCATAGTTTTACCTTGTTTGGAACTGGATCATGAATTTCAAATTTATCAGCTTTTCTATGTTGGTCGGAAGAATGCCTATAATACCCTTAATCAAAAATGTTTTGTTTTTGAAAAATGCAGACGTTAAATTAAGATTTCGAGCTAACAGATCAGGACTTATGTACGAGCATATCAGTGCACAGGCTGTACAAACAGCATATGCAAGCATATATAGCTCGAGCATGCGCCAATATTGGCAAATGGATATACAATGTGCTACACTGCCTGTAGCACATTAGTGAAACAATCCAATTGCCCTGTTAAACCGATATTGTAAAATAACTTTATACTTTTTGTACTCCCACACAACTGCTTGCGTGTATGGAAAAACCTATCTCATTTCATATACACCAGAAAAACATGTACCTCCAATAGCAACGAACATAAGTTTCAATAATTAGGATATTTTATAGAGCAAGAATTCACATTTAACATTAAATATTAGAGCATTGGGTAGTGGCGTGACTACCAGCGCCAAAATGGCTCGAGCCATTTAGGTGCCACCATACCCCCCCCCCCCCCCCCCCCCCCCTCCACTTTTTGCATTTTTGTGTTGAGTTTGTGTTTTAATTGGGTATGGCGGGTCACAAAAGGGGTGTTTTGGCTTGAGTTATGAGTGGGGGTATTTTGGTGTATCGTGTGAAAACGGGAATGCAGAGGTAGCGGTGATGTGGCAAAATGGCTCAAGCCATGATACCCAATGTCCTTTAGGAAAAAAAAAAAGTGTAGTCTTGCATTAACTGATATAATTGAGTATCAACAACAATAGCAAGAACTGTATAGCTAGCTAATACATAATTTTTTGGGTAGCCATACATTCTGACCTTTTGGGCAACTAATCCACGGGTTTGAGCCCACCGCCACAAAGACTCAAACCAGGTAAATTTTTGTGTGCAGAAAATTGTTTTCTTCTTTTTTTATTTAAATGCAACTAAATATCTTAGGGGGTGTTGTTTCGGCTTATGTTTCATAAGCTCACTTTCTATGGCTTACTTGAAAAGTTTTCGGCTTATATAAGCTTATTATGTGATGATCAGCTTATATAAGCCCAAAACCAAATAAGCCGAAACAAACACCCCCTAAACAAGCTCAGAATAAGAATGCAGCTAAAACAATCATAAACATTTATTACAACAACAACAAAAGATATATACCTTTTCCGACAAATTTCGCAAACGTTGACCCAAATCCAAACCAACCAAAAACAAAAACCAACGATGCCAACGAACAAAAAAGGCGCAAAAAACAAGAAACCAATCCAAATCAAATGTTAAAGATTACCACGACGATCACTTTTATAAAGAATATGTTTCAAACGATTATAAACAATTATATTAAATACCACTAATACTAATTCAATTGAACAAGGCACCGATTGCATGATGCCCTTCTTTTCTTTTCTATATAATTTTTTTTATAAAATCACCAAACCCTTTATATATATATAACCGATTCAATCTTTAATTCAAATTGGATTTGAATATGAAAGTGAAAGACATTTTGTGTGAATTTGAGGATCGAATCGTTTGATGTTTTGAGTTAGGTTTTTATTTCTATATTTAGAAAGATCTAAAAATTTGGGGATTTTTTTTGAGAGTTTGTGGAAATGAAAATGGATAGGGTTTTTGATTTATTTATAGGGGTTGTTTGTTGTTAGATCCCTTGAGTTTCGGATTATTTGCATTTTTTTTTGTGTGGATGGGCAATGTTTTAGCCAGTGTTCTAAAAGGCGCCGCCAAGGCGCGAAGCTTGTCCTCGGCGCCACGAAATGAACCAAGCCGCGAGGTCTAGGCGTCGTATGAAAAGGCGTGAGATAAGGCGTGAAAAGGCGCGCCTTTTGGTAAGGCGTGGCGCCATTTTTAGAAGAATTTAAAGGATTTACGGATTTGGCCTTGAATTTCTAGTATTTGGGCTATTTCCTTCTTGGGCCTCGTTATTTCAAAACTTAATTCCTATTTTGGCCTCATATTTGGGCCTGGTTATTTGGGATTGGGGCTTTAGTTATTGAAATTGCTCTTAAAAAATGATACAAAATTATAAGTACATAAATCTATAAATATTTTTTTGCCGCTTTAAGCACGCCTTATGAAACGCAAAAGCTTCGCAAAGGCTTGTAAGGCTTGAGGCGTGGCTATGCCGCCATGCCACGCCTCACGCCTTTTAGAACATTGGTTTTAGCTATAAAGATTTGTGTCATTGCCTTTTTGTTTACACATAGGATAATAATATGTGGGTGGTGTTTGTATTATCATGTGGTAGGCAGATAAAGATATTTTGTAAAAGGTTTTTTTTTTTTTTTTTTTTTGAAATTGATTTGTTTGCACACTTTTATATATGATGCACCACCTTATTATAACACCTCATCCTCACGCGCGAATAGCAGAAAAATGGGACGAATGGTGAGGCTGGCGACCACTCGGGCATTGTGCAATTTGTGGACCCTCATGGTGTTTTTATTATCATTTATTTGATTTGTGAATGTGTGTTGAGTATTTTGTATAAAGTGGGTATTTTTAATAAAAGAGGAGAGGAGTGATGACCATTGTGGGTGAAAGGTGAGAGGTTGGTTATCTTCTGAATGATGATATGCCAAAAAGGTGAAAGATGAGAAGAAGATGACTATTGTGTCTAGTCTTATTGTCCGCGCGTTAAAGCCCAAGCAAAAGAGTTACTTTATGATATGAAATAAAGTTTTAGCTGGATTATCTATAATGAAAAAGTATAGATGATAACTAGTATGCTAGTGTTAATAATAACATGTTTTTTTAGTAGATGATGTTAACAATAATAAGAAAAATAATTTAGAATGGCTAAAACATAGAGTTCAATTTCTGCTATGTGCAAATTGAGTGTGGCATTTTAAGATCCAATGATTAAATTTGGGTCAAGTTGATAAATATTTTAATGAGATGGATTTAGTTGAGTTTTGTTAAATAACGAGGTGGGTGACGATCACTCGCATTACGAATGGGCGTTGTTTCATGTCAATGATTATTGCGCGGTATTTCTTTTTAAGTATAAAGTGGGCTGGTTGCACGGTTTTTTTAAGAAACTTGTAGCCGACGATTGATGTAAGTTTATAAAAAGCTGAAATTAAGCTGAAAAGTTCATATTTCGCAAGACAATATGATCCATTGACATACCCGATCTATGTTTTTTTTGGTGGGGGGGGGGAGAATTACCTTTTTATACTTTTTTTTCCTCGTGCTAACAAATGCAAACATGGCACTATGAGCAAAAGTTTAGGCAGAAAGATGCAATACTTCAAAACTAGGAAAATGAGTTAAACGGGAATCTGTAAATATGTAAATAGCATATTCTTTATTCTGGTGTATCAACAGTTAATAGTGTGTCAACAAAATTCAACATACCTGATCATCATATTGTGGTACAAAGATAAAATCGTCATTCTTATACAGCAGGTACATCAACATTCTTATCATCGGCAACCTGTGGGTTTGGGTTTCTGGTAACTTTTTCGAGATGTTGTTGCTAAACATCCAAGGCAGGTGCACGTGCAAGTGCAGCTGAGGCCGGTTGTTGGGTCTAATATTTAAGTTGATAAGACAAAACATGTGAAAGATGAAGGACTAAAGAAGACAAAGAGCTAAACTTCAAAGAATATACAGGAAATTGGTTTACTTTATTAGGAAGATTTCTTTATATTCTGTCTTATCTCTTTGTAACCCTAATATTATCTATTATATAAAGAGATACAAGGATTTATTATTAAGTGTGTCAAAATGTAAACACCAAAGCGTATATGTGTATTCAGGCATAGTATGTCTAAACTCCTAGGGTTTATGTGTTTTAGCCTCAAGGTAATCAAGGGTTTCCTTGATCCCTATTACTGTTAGAGATAGGTAATTGTACTACCATTGATAAGGTATTATTGGGGCTTTTGGTTTGTATTGTAGTTTTTAGAGATGATGACGAAGAATCTTAATAAAAACAATGATGTTTTCTTTAATCCGTTGTGCATCTTATTATCGTTGTTATTATGATCTCTAGCGTTCTAAACGATCTTCAAAATTGGTATCAGAGCCAGGTAGCTCGTATTCTAGGGATCTACAAGGTTTTTCGAAGAATGGAAGAAAAATTTGAAGTTGTTGCAAAAATTCGTATCTTTCTGCATGGCTGTTTTCAAACAACGATATCTCATTCGTTAACCGTGGGATCAGGACGAAATTTTTTGTGGATGTTCTATGTATATCCAAGTAACTTTTAACCGGAGGGATCTTCAATCTGAGGTCTCAGTCGTCAGATATTCAGTTGTGAAAAGCGCTGCATAGAAGGTAATAATATTCGAATTTTTTAGGGTTTCTTGAATTTTTAGGGTTTTCTAGTTAAACTATTTAGGGTTTTTGTCTTAAACCTCCTAAATTTGTTTTTACCAGGTTCTGAATCAACAAGGTAGTCGGTTTCAAAAATGCTTTGATTGGTTTATAATTTGTTCGAGGGTAATGGTAGAGAGGGACACATGAGAAGGAGAGTTGAGTAATAATCATGGTTTGTTACTGTGTCCAATATTTTTAAACCCTAATCAATCGGATTGATTTGCTGGACAAGTGGTATTCTGGTTTAAGGATTAACTCCATTCAGTTTAAGTGCTGCTTGTTGTCAATTAGGAATGCTGCTTGTGATCGAAAACCAGAAGTGTAACAATTGAGTTGTGCTTTAAAAGACGTGTTAGGGCTTTTTGTGAAGAATAGTAATGATTGAATGTTTTTAATGGCATTATGTATGATTTGCCTACTGAATCTGCTGTTGGAACTCGTTTTAAACTGATGTTGTTGCGTCTTAATGTTTCTGCTGCTCCTTTATTGAATCTGCTGCTAGTTCCAACTTAAGTGTTGCTCGACATGGTAACTTACTATTGCTTATTAAAAGCTTCTACTGCTGCGTTCTTTGATCATTCCTACTATGTTGTTGTTGTTCCATTTGAGGTTAGTTTACTCCTCAAGATCGTTCAAAATTAGTACTGCTCGAATTTTTTTGGTACTACTAGTGTTGGACGGTTTGTACTGCTTGGCATATGGACTTTGTACTGCTTGTGGTGTATTATTGCTAAGGTTTAAAGGTCACAGAAAAGTGTTTGGGTTGTTCATGAAGGGTTCAATAGTTATGATGAAAGTTCAGATTATATTGATTACTAATATATCATGGGATGGTGCATGAGATTAAACATGGTATTTATATGCACATGATTATTAGTATATACTACTGATTTAGAGGATTATTTTTTTTTTGTGAAAAGGAGAAATATTATTAATCACAAAAAGAGTATAAGACACTCATTTACACTCATGGACATCCCCCATGAAGCATAAAAGAGGCTTGAACAAATAAGCATTCATACAATCATCAACATACATTGAGATTAAACCAATCTATACTCTATATCTAAAACATACACAGAAAAAACTATATGCTTTCAAGACCATCAACCAGGCATTAACCAAAAGCTCTTTTGAACTTCACATTCCATTTTGCTTCCACATTTCTCACTGCATTTGATTCTTTGACAGTGAAGCTCATAATCCTCCATTTAATACTATTCATAATATTCTGCACAAGAGTATCAATACTTCTTTCATTGTTCATGAATATCCTGTAGTTTCTTTCTTGCCACACAAAATAAACTGTTGCACCCAGGACCAGCCTTCTCATAGTACTCCAAATACTTCTGTTAGCCTTCAACTTAGAGAATTCATCAATTATTCCTTTCCAGTTAAAAGAAAAGCCTTTATCAGTAAGATTCTGCATTATGCTCCAAACTTTGTAAGTGTACTGACATTGGAAGAATAAGTGATCATGAGAGTCCTTGCATTGTTTACAAAAAACACACTTCATATCATCATCTTGTTTCCACACAGCAATCCTGTCCTGTGTTAATAACCTCTCTTGAATTGCCATCCAAATAACAAATGAGTGTCTAGGTATGTTTTGAGGGAACCATACCAAGTCTTTCCATACAACTTTGCTCCCATTACTTCTCATATCCATCCAGACCACTCTTGTAGCATACTCAATTCTCTTATCTAAATTTGTCACCCACATAGCTGTATCCTTACAATCATTATTCAGTATAGGCACTTGAACATTATTAAGTCTGGAAAATTTAACATTCCAATCCATTGGCCATCTCCAGTTATTATTATCAACCAATTCCCCAACTGTGCATTCTAAACTCAATCTTGCATTGTAAATATCCCTTGCTGAAATAAAATCACACAAAGGCCCCTCACTACACCACTTATCAAACCAAGCAGATACATTTTTTCCATCTCCAAGCTTATAGAACACATGCTTTTTGATTTTTTCTCTAAGATTCAATATATTTTTCCATCCAATACTACTACTACTATCCTGATTCACTTCCCATATACTTTTTCCTTTCAGTTTTTCCACACTAATCCACTTTACCCATAGAGTATCTTTCTTAGCAGCTATATTCCATAGATGCTTCATAATCAAGACCTCATTCCATGTCTGTAAATCTTTAATACCTAGACCCCCTTGATCCTTTGGTTTACAAATATGTTCCCAGGAAATCTTAGCTTTACCTTTAGTAATTTCTCCTTGGCACCACAAGAACCCTTTAAGCAACTTATTAATTTCCTTAACCACTGTCTTAGGGAGAATGAAAACAGAAGCCCAATATACTTGCATAGAAGATAGAACTGATGCAATAAGTTGTACTCTCCCAGCATAAGATAGAGTTCTATTTCTCCAATCATGTACTCTGTTTCTTACTTTCTCAATCAGAGGTTTACAGTCATTGACACTTAGATTCTTGGTTATCAATGGTACTCCTAAGTATCTCACAGGCAGTTTTCCAATAGTGAAAGGTAAAATTTGAATCAAATTACCTTGTTCTGGAATTGATAAACCACTAAAGAATATAGTACTCTTCTGCATGTTGACCTTAAGACCAGAAATACTACTAAATTGATCCAAAGTATCTCTAATAACACCAACTGACTGGCAATCACCATGACAAAAAACAATCAAATCATCAGCGAAACCCAAATGTGTAATCTTTAGCTTCTTACACCCCTGATGATATCTAAAACTATCACTATTCTCTATATTCTTCTTCAAAAGCAGATTGAACACTTCCATAGCTAAAGTGAATAAGTAAGGTGATATTGGGTCCCCTTGTCTTAATCCTCTACCCCCACTAAAGTATCCAATTCTATCCCCATTTACATTCAAAGAAAATTTAGTTGTTGAAACACAAGTCATTATCCACCCAACCATTTTACTATGAAATCCAAAGTATTCCAGAGTACTCCTAAGAAAATTCCAGTCTAGGGTATCATATGCTTTCTGTAAATCTATCTTAAGAGCACATTTCTTAACCTTTTGTTTTCTATTATAACCCCTCAATAGTTCCTGTGCTAATAAGATATTATCTGTAATCTGTCTTCCTGCTATAAAAGCACTTTGGTTTTCATCAACTAACCTTCCAAGCACTTCTTTTATTCTGTTAGTAATCACCTTGCTAATACACTTATACAATACATTGCAGCATGCTATAGGTCTAAAATCAGAAACCTTATTGGGTGTAGGAATTTTAGGAACTAGTGAGATTAAAGTAGCATTCAACTCACCTAGTAGTTTACCAGATGTGAAAAACTCTTGCACTGCTAGAACAACATCATTACCCACAATGCTCCAAGCTTTTTGAAGAATTTGGATGTAAAACCATCTGGTCCTGGTGCTTTTGAGTCCTCTATATCAAACATGGCATCTTTAACTTCCTTTTCAGTTACTTGTCTTATCAAATATTCAGCATCACCACTTGATAATTTGTTGTTGAAGTTAACAGTATTCCTATGAAAACCAGCTACATTGTCTTTTGTTCCCAGAAATTTTTGAAAATGTTCAAGAAACTGCCCTGCAACTTGATCTCTATCATATCTGACACCATTCTCCCCACAAATTTCCATAATCCTACTTTTGTGTTGTCGACCTTTTATGATTTTGTGAAAAAAACTGGTATTTCTGTCCCCATCCTTGAGCCACTCAATTCTTGCTTTTTGAATTAAAAGGCATTCTTCATCTCTAACAGCTTCACAATATTCTTGTAACAATGAACAATTTTCCTCTTTCCATTTCTCACAAAAAGGCTCTTTATCAACTTTAACTTGAACAGCTTTCACTTTCTCTCTCAAAGTATTCACCCTTTCATGCACATTTCCATTTTTCCAGCTTAGATGATTCATCTTATGTTTAAGCAACTTCATTTTTTGAACAACTTTATACATCTGGAACCCATTAATACTTTTCTCCCATTCTTCCTTAACCATTGGCAAAAATTCATCTTTTTCAGTGATAAAGTTTGTCATTCTGAATGCTTTCTTCTTTTTACTTCCCCCATTTGGAATTACTAGCACAGCTGGTGAATGGTCAGAAATGATATATGGAAGGAATATACTGTGTGCAGTCCCAAAACACTCCAAGAACTTCTCATTAACCATAACTCTGTCCAGTTTTTTCATAGTTTTACATTTTGGATTCTTCAAACTCTTAGTCCAGGTGTACTGAAGACCTGAACTCAATAAATCTTCAACTTCCACATCATCAACACAACTTTTAAACTCAATCATATCATTTGAAGGGACTGAACTACCATTAGAATGTTCATTGATGTCTAAAGTTACATTAAAATCACCCATTAAAATCCAAGCAGACCCTCTAGTAATCTGCTTATAAATTGCCAAATCTTTCCATAATTTCCTTCTTTCCATTCCTGAGTTACTAGCATACACAACCGTACAAAAGAATCTAGTCTTCTTGCATACAGATTCAACCAGCAATAACATACTTTGTTTAGACTTGTGAATCAACCATGCTTCAATCATATTCTGATCCCATCCAAACATTATTCTACACCCTTTGTTGTTGTCTTCAGCATTAGTGACATATTGCCATGTACCAAAAACTTTATCTCCAACTTTCTTGACATTCTTGTATTTAATATGTGTTTCCAGCACAGCACATACTTGTAATTTTTCCTCAATAATAAACTTTTTGACCTCCTTTTGCTTGTCAAAAGTACTTAGGCCCCTTATATTCCATGTAGCAAACTTATAATCCATAACTCTCTATCTGTTTTTTGGCTCACAAAATCTCTCAATTCTTTTGGCTCACTTATGCACTCTGTCTATTTTTATACACACAGCTCTCTTTCTATTTTTGCTCACCTATTCTCTCAATTCTTTTTGCTCCCCCAAGCACTCTGTCTATTTTTCAAAAACACACAAAAACTCTCTTTCTGTTTTTATTCTTTCCAACTCTCTCAATTCTTTTAGCTCACAATACACTCTGTCTGTTTTTAAAACACACAATACTCTCTTTCTGTTTTTAATCTTCCCAACTCTCTCAATTCTTTTAGCTTTCAATTCACTCTGTCTGTTTTTTACACACAAAAATAAAAAACTATACAGAAGAAACAAAATACTTTCTATATACATTTCTCATAAAGAGATGGAACTATCAGATATACTAGTTAAGAGAGTGACTGCACACCCCCTCAACTTCATTCCCAATGAGACATTCTTCAGTAGAGGATAAGTCTTGCACAATATCTTCCTCATCATTTGTTTCCTTATTATCATTAGTTATACCTTTTTTCCTTTTATAATATTTTTTCATTTTATCACTCCAACTATCCCATTCAATCACAGTTGGGTCACCATTTGTTTCTAACACCTGGTTGACCATCATTCTTTCCTGATCACTTATTTCCTCCTCCTCCTCATTATCCAAATTTCCTAGAGGGGAAAAACTGTTACTTCCTATAATTCCAACTTTAGCTTGCAGATTACTAGTACTAGCCTCTGAATTCTTGTTATTAGGAGATTTAGAAACACTCTTGCTTTTTTCATTTGTTGTATCACCTTTATCCATAGTCTCACAAACTCCCTTTCCTTTTTCTAAATCAGTTTTAGTAGCTAATTCTACATTCCTTTTTTTCCAATTCTCTTGCTTATTGTAGTTATTTTTCTGGCCATTCATTCTCTTATTGTAACCTGAATTTCTAGTCTGACCACCAACCCCATTTTGATCAAGACTACTATTCTTATTATTATAATTCTCATTCCTTCCTTTTTTGTAATTCACCTGTTGAAAGCCATCATTGCTCATGTCCTGTTTCTGTCCTTGGTTTTCTACAACACTTTCCTTTGGTACCATTCTACACTTATCCACTTCATGTCCAAAAACACAGCAATGACTACACCTAGAAGGTTGCCAATCATATTCAACTTGAACATACTTAATCATACTAGTGCATGCCATTTTACTCCGATAAGCAATTTCAATAACATCTTTGAATTGCTTTTCAGCATTAAGCTCAACTAGAACTCTAGCAAATCCAAGCCTACCAACACCAGTCTTACAAACTTTAGTTGTAACCTCATCCATTATTATAGGCTTCCCCAAACAGCTTGCAATTGAACTAATTCCTTTAACACTCCAAGCTTCTAAGGGTAAGCTTCTCAATTTAACCCAAATAGGCAGCTTCTTAGGTTCAGTTTTGTCCAGACAAACATCTATACTCCACCTCTGGACAAATAATGGCTTGTTATTAACCATCCAAGGTCCATTGCTTATTACTTGCAATATACCCTGTTCATCTTGGAATTTAAAAAAGAAAATCCCCTTATCATTAACAGTCATGTCCACTAGGCCATACTTACTCCACATTCTCCTTAGGTGGTATCTAGCCTCATTGAAATTAACCACACACCCTAAAAATTGTCCACATACAGTCATTTGCCACTTAGCACTTCCTAATTCAATAATCTCCTCATCAAACACAGCAATTTCAACCCCACTATCATTAACCTCAGTTTGTATCATTTGCAAAGTGTTATCCAAGGATTTAGCAGTAAGTAAATCAGCAAGTGTGCTCTTCTTAATCACATTATCATTATCACTTTTCTTAACATCCAATTTCACATTCATAATCTCATCACAAACATCAACAGTATTACTAACACTAACAGTCTCATGTCTTTCACTAGTATTCAAAACAGCATCATTAGTATTATTACTAACATCTTCATTAGAATCATTCACCACATTATCATCAATCACATGATTATTCAATTCACTAGACTTATTGATATTATCAGCAATGAGAGGTTCAGTAGATACCTGACTTTGAAGACCAGGAAATTCATCACCATTCAAATCACCATCAAACACATTCTTAACCCCATCATTCTTATCCTCATTGTAATTCTTCTTCCCCCCTTGATTCTTTCCCATCTCACTTTTTCCTTTTTCTTGATTACAACCTTTACCATTGTTCTTATCACTATTCTTCTGATTACTTAATACTGAATCCCCAAATCTAGCTGGAACCCTAATAGCTCGATTCGATGCTCTTTTTTTACCCGACATCCTTTCAGTACAATCAAACTTCAATTCAGATGAGATAACTACTAATTTTTTGTTTTTTCTTAGAGAAATGTAAAAAGAACACTAAAATCAGCAAAAGCCCTAATTCAATTAGACTAGGTTAAAATTGGCGCCAAAATCTCAAATTGGGGGTTTTATAAAAAACGTAACCAAATCTGAATCAAATCATATCATCATGTTCGCAATGACAAGACGAAACAATTGGTGTAATCAGAATTCGAATTCGTTAAATTTTGATGAAGAACTGATGGATTGTAATGGTTTTTTGATATGCTAGATTTTCGGAAAGTTAGTTATAAAAACGTTCATAAACTCGGTACGTTTGAAGCATGTACATTATGAACTTTTATGCCACATGTAGCAAACTGTATTCATTTGTAAGATGCAAACTGTTAAAGAATGATTTAGAGGATTATTGGACGACACACATTTTTGGTTTTGGGCTTCATGCTTTCCACAAGTTGGTTTGTTGAGTTTTTGGCTGAGTAAATGGGAAGTGAAAATGAAGCTAATTGGAAGTGTGAATTAATATTATTTTTTGTATTTGAGGGAAGTCGTACATGGTTTTTGGTATGGAGTTTATCGGATGACATACACAAGATGTTTGGATTTTTGGTTTTATGGTTGGTTATGACCTGACGTTATGATATGTTGATTATTGCTACTGGTCAGGTTTATTTCAAGTAGACATCATGTTCATGTTAAGGGGAAGATTTCTATTTTCTACATGGTTTATACTGCTCAACCAAAGAACTATTCTTCATTATTACTACTGCTTGGCTTCGGATTCTATTGTAGTCATTTCTTATTAGTATTCTAGCAGGTACTATGTTCATTCAATTGATGGTACTACATGGTGTTTGTTGCTATTGTGGTTAGTTATTCGAAAAGTTCTTGTGGTTATTTACATGTGTTGGGAATATGCTTTTTGGGAGTTAATACTTATTTCAGTAGAGTTAGTACTGATAGTGTTAAATGATAAGTATTAACTAGTTAGTACTGATAGTGAGAAAGTTAGTACTGATAGCTTTAAGTTTGTACTGATGTAAGTATGGAATGTCGTGTAAGAGTCGTAACAGCATATCTTCTATTCCAATAAAAGATATGATATACTTAGTCCATAGTTATCTCTGTAAGGGATCTCCTTAGTGTATAAAAGGATATCCTAGCTAGGTTAAACATACATCTTATATTCTAGCCGTCTAAGTAGAGCTTCAAGGTTGTAAACCCTAGTACTAGGAGAGTACTCGTATTATTGCTTAATAATATTGAAGCTATTGATGTTATACTTTGTTTACATTGTTTTTGCATTAAATCTTCTAAGTGCATACAAGTAGATTCCGATACTTGTGTGTATTCACAACAAAGTTTCTCATTGTTGTTTTGGAACCATCCAAGGCAACTAACCCGTTTGCAAGCTAAGTGTTCTAGATCCAAGGTTTGGGACTCCACAAGTGGTATAAGAGCTTGTGTCCTGAAGCTTTGTTTTTAGAAGATCCTGTGTTGACAAATCTGAAGAAATGGATTTCGAATCAATGCAATCCAATGCTGTTAACAGAGTTCCTAAGTTGCAACCACATGAATATAAACTCTGGAGAATGTGCATAGAGCAGTACTTTTTGGTACTTGATTTCAAGCTGTGGAACATTGTGCTCTATGGAGACTCTTACAAACGCACTGTCACTGAAGAAGTTGTTGGTAAGACCGTTACTACAGTAAAAGGTGATCCTATCACTAATGAAGAAATGGCTTTAAGAGGCAATGATCTCAAGGCCATAAGTCTTTTACTTATGGCAATCCCTGATGATCATCAACTCACCTTCAACAAACACAAAGATGCTCAGAGTCTGTTAAAAGCCATTGAAACTATATTTGGTGGAGATTCTGTCACCAAGAAAACTCAAAAGACTCTGTTGAAGCAAGAATTTGAAAACTTCACTGCTGGTGCAACTGAGTCCATTGACTCAGTTTATAATAGGCTTCAAAAACTTCTTAGTCAACTGGCTGTATTGGATGTGGAGTTTTCCATAGAAGATGTGAACCTCAGGTTTGTTAGAAGTCTTCCATCACCAAAATGGGACACTCATGTCATTGTATGGAAGAACAAGCCAGATTTTGAAACCATGAAGTTGGACAATCTATTCAATAGCTTTAAGGTGATTGAACAAGACATGAAAAGAAAAGCAGTTGCATCTTCCAGTTCTGGATCACAAAACATAGCTTTTGTGGCTCATCCTGTCACTAGCAATGATGTAGATAGCTTTGATGTTAGTACTCCTAGTACTAATGTTAATACTGATAGCTCAGTGACTACTGCAGCAGGTATCAATGAAGGCACAATCTATGCTTTCATAGCTGAACAAAGTCATGGATCCCAGATCACTCATGATGATCTGAGACAAATCCATGAAGATGACATGGAGGAGATGGACATCAAATGGAACATTGCCCTAATCAGCATGAGGGCAAAAAGGTTCATGAAGAAAACTGGAAGGCAAATTAAAATCAATGATGCAGATGTTGCTGGGTTTGATAAAGGAAAGCTTGAATGCTACAACTGTGGCAAGCTTGGGCATTTTTCCAGGGAATGCAGAAGCCCTAGGAGCAAGGGGAGACACACTGATGCTGACAACTCCTCTTCAAAAACAATGGTGGCTGTTGATGGTGCTGGATATGATTGGAGCTTCATTGTAGATGAAGAAGAGACCCCAATCAACATGGCTTTGGTATCTGAGGTACTTAATTGTTCAGATACATGTATTCCATTAGACAAATATTTAGAGCTAAAAACCAGGTTTGATAATGTGTCTGAAGAACTTTCTAAAACTGAGTATAACTTAGCAAATCATAAAAGAGGCTTAGCAGTCTTAGAAAAACAAGTTAAGCATTATAAAGAAAATGAGTCTCTATTTACTGAAACAACTGTTGTGCTTAATAGGGAAATCTCTTTTAAAGAAATCACCATAAATGTGTTAAAAGAAGAACTAGAGAAAGTCACTACAGCTAAAGATAACATAGATTTAAGTATTGAGGCTCTTTAAGACGCAAAACATTATAACTCTGAGAGAGAGTTGATAAATACCTTGAAAAAACTCTAATTGTCAAAGCCAAATCAAGTATGGGATATAAGACCACACCACCACCATTCAGAGGTATCCCATCACCTCCTGGTATAGACCTTGCCCACACTGGTCTAAAAGAGTTTCAGGAACCCACATTTGTCAGAGGCCCTACAATAAAAAGTTCTTTCCCTGAAAAGATTGATGAAGTGTTTGAAAGTGCCAGTGACACCTCCTTACCTGAGGTGTCTGAATATGAAAATAAAAAGGCTAGTGTAGAGTCTAATGAACCAAAGCAAGAACAGGCCACTAAACCAGTAAGATCATTTGACAAACCTGTTAGAAAACCAGTTAAATATGCTGAGATGTATAGAAACAGGTCATCTAGTCCTAGAGGTAACAAGAGAAACTGGAATCAGTTAAAATCTGAACAACTAGGAGATGAATTTGTCATGTATAACAAATCTTGCTTTGTGTGTGATAGTTTCTCTCATCTGCAGGCTCACTGCAGACACCCTATGAGACCCCAACCCATCTTGACCCCCAGAGAAATTCTTCTCAAAACTGGCATAAAACCCTTGAATAATGCAAGGCCAGTTAATATTGCTAGACCACAACCCAGAGTATTTGGTGAAAGACCTAAAAGAAACTTTTAAAAATCATCATCTACTTCACCAAGGTCCTTTAAATCAGCACAAACTTTTAACTCTTATGATGAACAAATCAAGTTTTACAAGAAAAAGGTTAATACTTATGAGCCCAAACTTAATACTGATAGGCCAAAAGTTAATACTTTTAAGCCTAAAATGAAACCAGCTGGCTCTAAAGTGAATGTTGCAAAGGGAAACAAGGGCAATGCTATTAAGCCCTCAGCTTGTTGGGTGAGAAAGACCACTCAGCCCAACAGTGCATCAGTTACTCTCAAGAAATATGATTACATTGATGCACGAGGCAGATCCAAGTCAGTGATGGCTTGGGTCCCCAAAAGGAACTAATTTCCTTTGTTTTATGTGCAGGCACACTTCAACAATAATGATGATCTTGGCTATTCAGACAGTGGGTGTTCCAGGCACATGACTGGAAATCTATCCTATCTTTCAGACTTCACTGATTTGAATGGAGGATATGTTTCTTTTGGAGGTGGAATAGGTGGAAGGATTACTGGTAAAGGCACAATCAAGACTGGTAATTTGGACTTTGAAGATGTGTACTATGTGAAAGAACTCAAATACAATCTATTCAGTGTGTCACAAATGTGTGACAAGAAGAATTTTGTTCTGTTCACAGATACTGATTGCTTGGTTTTATCTCCTAACTTTAAGTTGCCTAGTGATGATCAGGTTCTACTTTAGTTTCCTAGGAAAAGCAATCTTTACAGTGTCAATATGAAGAACATAGTGCCCAAAGACAATCTTACATGTTTAGTTGCTATAGCTTCTTTGGATGAATCTATGTTATGGCATAGAAGGTTAGGTAATGTGAACTTTAAGGTAATCAATCTTTTAGCTAAAAATAACCTTATAAGAGGTTTACCTCCAAAAAGATTTGAAAATAAACAGACCTGTAGTGCTTGTCTCAAAGGAAAGCAGCATAGAGCCTCTTGTAAGCCCAAGGTTTTTAACTCTAGCACCCAACCACTTCATATGCTAGACATGGACTTATTTGGCCCCACCAATGTAAGTAGCCTGAATTTTAAGAAGTATTGTTTGGTTGTGACTGATGATTTTAGCAGATTTACTTGGGTTTTCTTTTTGAACACTAAGGATGAGACCAGTGAAATCCTTAAGTCTTACATAGCTGCAGTAGAAAACCTAGCTGATAAGAAGGTTAAAATCATTAGGTGTGATAATGGGACATAGTTTAAAAACCAAGTGATGAATGATTTCTGTCAACTTAAGGGTATTAAAAGAGAATTCAGTGTAGCTAGAACTCCTCAGCAAAATGGGGTTGCTAAAAGGAGAAATAGGACATTGATTGAGGCTGCTAGGACTATGTTAGCAGATTCCATGTTACCCACAACATTTTGGGCTGAGGCAGTTAATACTGCTTGTTATGTTCAGAACAGGGTATTGATTGTGAAGCCTCATGGCAAGACTCCCTATGAGCTGTTTTTAGGTAGAAAGCCCACACTAGACTTTCTTAAACCTTTTGGGTGTCATGTCTCTATTCTCAATACCATTGACCATTTAGGTAAGTTTGATGGAAAATCTGATAGTGGATATCTGGTTGGCTACTCATTGAATAGTAAAGCCTTTAGGGTTTATAATTCTAGAACCAGAAGAGTAGAGGAGAATCTGCACATAGAGTTTCTTGAGGACAAATCTAGTGTAGAGGGGCAAGGACCAACATGGCTTTTTGATATTGATATGCTAACAGAATCTATGAACTATGTTCCTGTTTCTGTGGATTCTAACATGATTGCAGGAGAAAAGCAAGGTCCTGATGCAGATTCTGATGAGGATGATGATTGTATTATATTGCCCATTTGGAATGACAACTCAGGTGGAAGCACTTCTTCAGGGGAGGCAAACAAAGCTGATGATAAGCCTCCAAAGACCCATGAATCTAATACTGAAGAAGATGCAACCAATCCTAATGAATCAGTGGTCGAACCTCAAGTGTTCGGTACAGTTGTGGTTAATACTGATAAGCCACAAGTTAGTACTGATGAGCCAGATTTTAGTACTGATGGTCCTCAGACTACTACATCAGTCAATACAGAGGTTCCTGATCCTTTTGGTGAAGCTGATGAGATTGATATAACTAATATAGCTTCATCATATGTTGTTCCTGCTATACCACACAGAAGAATCAATCAGGATCATCCCTTGGAGAATGTTATTGGGGATGTCAATGCTGAAAGAGCTACAAGATCTAAATTTCAGCATAGTGAAACAGGATTCTTCAGTGCCATCTATGAAGAAAGAAATCATGGTGCTTCACAAACATGTCTCTTTGCCTGCTTTATTTCCCAAGCAGAACCAAAGAAAGTCTACAAAGCTCTTGAAGATGAATCCTGGGTAGAAGCAATGCAGGAAGAGCTTCTCCAATTTAAGCTTCACGATGTATGGGTTCTGGTGGATCTTCTTGATGGCAAGAGAGTTATTGGCACTAAGTGTGTTTTCAGAAACAAGAAGGATGAAAGAGGTGTAGTAATAAGGAACAAGGCTAGACTGGTAGCTCAGGGGTATACACAGTAGGAAGGGATTGATTATGAAGAAGTCTTTGCTCCAGTGGCAAGGATTTAGGCTATCAGACTTTTCCTGGCCTATGCATCATATAAAGACTTCACAGTATATCAGATGGATGTGAAGAGTGCTTTCCTTTATGGGAAGATTGAGGAGGAGGTGTATGTCTGTCAACCTCCTGGTTTTGAAGATCCAACCTTTCCAGACAAAGTGTACAAAGTTCAGAAGGCACTCTATGGTCTGCATCAGGCCCCAAGACCTTGGTATGAAACTTTGGCCAAGTATCTTTTGGGCAATGGCTTCAGAAGAGGGAAGATTGATCAGACTCTATTCATCAAGAATGTGAAGACTGATATCCTGTTGGTACATATATATGTGGATGACATTATTTTTGGTTCAACCAAGAAGGATCTATGCAGAGAGTTTGAGAAGTTGATGCATGACAGGTTTCAGATGAGTTCTATGGGAGAACTCACCTTCTTTCTTGGGCTACAGGTCAAGCAGAAGACAGATGGCATATTTATTAGTCATGATAAGTATGTCAAGGAGATTTTGGTGAAGTTTGGCTATGAAAATACAAAGATTGCAAGCACTCCTATTGAGCACAATAAGCCACTACTTCCAGATGCTGATGGTGAAGATGTTGACCAACATCTCTACAGGTCCATGATTGGATCTTTGATGTATTTGACTGCCTCCAGACCAGATATTATGTTTGATGTGTGTGCATGTGTAAGATTTCAAGTCTCTCCAAAGCTTTCTCACTTGCATGCAGTTAAAATAATCTTTAGATATCTGAAAGGCCATGCTCAATTAGGTCTTTGGTATCCTAAGGACTCTCCCTTTGATCTGGTAGCTTACTCTGACAGTGATTATGCTGGGGCAAGTCTTGATAGGAAATCAACCACAGGAGGATGTTAGTTTCTTGACGATAGGTTGATTTCATGGCAGTACAAGAAGCAGAGCATTGTGGCAAACTCTACAACTGAGGCTGAGTATGTAGCTGCTGCAAGTTGTTGTGGTCAAGTCCTCTGGATTCAGAATCAGATGCTTGATTATGGGTATAATTTCATGGGCACTGTCATTTATGTTGATAACAACAGTACTATATGCATTATCAAAAATCCACTTTTTCATTCTAAAACTAAACATATAGAGATAAGACATCATTTTATAAGAGACTGTAATGAAAAGAAAGTCATTCAGGTTGAAAGGATTGATACTGAGTTTAATGTTGCAGATCTTTTAACTAAAGCTTTTGATTTGGGAAGGTTTCAGTACTTGGTCACAAGTATTGGGATGCTTCATCCATAATATGTCTTATCTCTCTCTATTTTGTAAAGTTTTGTAAACTGGTACTTAGTACTGATTGTTATCAGGTTAATACTGATTGTGTTAAGTTAATACGGATTGGCAAGAAAATGCCTTGGATTGTGTTTTCTTGGTTTTGGACTAACTTTTCAGGTATAACACAAGCAGTATGGATATGGTTTGGTGACTAGGTGTTACAGCACATGGTATGGATATGGTTTAATGCTCACTCTGAAGCCACCACATGATGGGACTTGCTGTAACAATGGAATATGTGATCCCTATGCAATATGTGGCATCATGTGCTTTAAATGAACATGAATTGATGGTTTTAGTTGGTCAGATCACTCTGCACTAACCCACTCTTTGCCATTCTATCTGCTTACAGATAGTGTGACTAGCCTAAGGGCATCTGGCTTAGAGAACAACGAGCAACCGTGAATCCAACACTTGTGTTGGAGGCAACACCTGCCACGAGCTGGAAACCCTGTCAGGAAGGCCCTTTTAACGGGACTATCCATCACAGGCAGTGCTATGCACTGAAACCATTGGTTTTCACCAAACCAGAGGCCATATGTGGCCGACCTTGATTAAGTGTCTGTCACCACACTTAATCCCTTCAAAAATGGGGTTTCAGTATTATAATATCCAAACAATAAGATAATACTGATGGGTAAAAGTTAATACTGAGGGTTATAAGTTAGTACTGATAAGCATAGTTAGTACTGATGAACTAGCCGTTAGTACTTATTCCAAAAGTCTGTTATGCAATGATTACTTTTGCAAGTAGAGTTGTTAACCGCCTGTTTTCCTATAAAAGAGTTTCCTAATTGGTGTTTCTTCACTTATTACCATAAATATCTATAAGGCGGTTCAACCAATATTCTCGAAATCTCTATAAATTGCATAACTCTCCAATTGCTTTCACCACAGAACAATAAAGGCTTTTGCGACTTAATCCCACTTTTCTAACCCTAACTTTGTTCATCCATGGCTCCTCTTGACTTTGTCGACAAACACAATATGGTGGCATGTTTGGAATTGCCAGATGGACATGATGAATTTGCAGAGATTGTAGCTTTTCTAAACAGTAGCACCATCAGGTTTGCTCTTCTTTTAAACCCTACAATCTTATGTACCCCTGTCAGGAAGTTTTGGCAAACTGCTATTGCCTCAACAACCGAGGAAGGGGTACAACAGTTAATTGGTACAGTGGATGGCACTCAAATTGTTATTACTGAGGCATCTCTAAGAGAACATCTTCATCTTAGAGATGCTGAAGGTATTACCACTTTGCCAGTCACTGAAATTATTGAACAACTCACATTGATGGGGTATAGACATGACAATACTATTAATTTTCACAAAATTCAGTTTTCTCCACAATGGAGGTTTCTCATTCATACCCTCTTACACTGCTTGAGTCACAAAAGGACTGGCTGGGATGCTTTTCCCACAAGCATAACCACAACCTTGATCTGCCTTGCAACAGGTAGGGTGTTCAATTTTTCAAATTACATATTTGAGGGTATGCTTAAAAATGTTGTTAGTAAAACCAAGTTTCTGATGTATCCCAGGTTTATTCAAATGTTTTTGGATCTTCAGAAACAAAACCTACAACCTCATAAAAACATTTATCCATCAAAAGTACTCACAGCCAAAGTGTTTTCCAATATGTTAAGGGCTGTGGTAGGGTACAGTGGGGTTGTAGTGCCATTATTTCCTAACATGCTTATTGCAGAGGGTGAAGGACCATCAAGCACAGGTCGCTCCCAATACACACCCACAGGTTCTGATCATTCACCACATCCACAAACTTCATCAACCAGTAGGCACACCAGACAGGAGAGTAGGACAGCTCAGCCCCATTCTTCTCATAACCTTGTACCAGATGAGCCTATCCCAGGTGATGAAGGGGATAGAGTGGTGAGGGCTGCCACTACTCAACCAGGCTTAGAAGCTGGTGAGGAAAGTGGTAACATAAATAAGACCCAATCCATGCCAACACCTAGTGAGCAATCACAGGGTGGACCCAGGCATCGGCTAAAAAGGGGGGGTGTATCTGCTCAGGCTAGGCCTGGGAGTGCATCTCAAATGCCCAGTGACCCACCTCTCTCAGCAGGTCACACAGCTGGAAGTGGTGAGGGCAGTTTGACACTACATGAAATGATGGATTTGTACAGGTTCCTATGCAGAAAGGTTAAATCACTGGAGATTGCACTGGATGAACACAAGAAAGTTGCTGCAAGGGTTCATACCAGGATGCTTTTAAAGATGAAAAGATTAGCACATCAGGTTCAGCTTCTCTCCAAGCCACCTGCAACAACATCTCCAGTCACCACTTCAATCAAAAGGAAGGCCAAGTTCATCATATCCAGTACATCTACAGAGAATTCTTCCAAACAGGGGAGGAGTTCTGACATTCAGAGTAGAAAGGAATTTGGTCAATGGAAGGGTGGTCAAGACTTTCAAAGCCCTTTCCTTGATGATGAAGAAGATGTTCAGCCAACCTCACATGCAGAAGAAGTGCTCAGTACTCCTACATGCACTATCAGTACTATCTCAATTAGTACTTATAGTGTTGTAGTTAGTACTGATAACACTACAGTTAGTACTCTTGGTGTTCCTCAATCAGTAATATCTCCTATCCTTCAAGTGGCTGCTGAAATACAACAAGCTACAACAACAGAGGCCACCATCACCACTACTACACCACATGGAGATACTGATGAAGAGAATAGAGAAACACATGCAGTTTTGGGACTTCAAATACTGAAGAAATCAGTCCCTATCTCTCCAACCTACATGAAGCAGCTCAACCAATTGGCATGGGAAACTCTTTAAAAGCTGGCTGACAAAACTCAAAGGAACATACTCAACTTCAGATCTATGTCAGATGCTGATTTCACCAGAAGCTCACAACCCATTGATCCCATTGCAAGTTTGATGCAGGTTTTACTGACCAGGTTTTACATTTATAGTAACTCGTCTACCTATGGCCTACCTAATGCACTAACGGGCAGTGTACCCGGTCACATGTAGTGAGGGAATGGTAAGACCGAGGTCGTCCCAAGAACGGTTGATTCCTAACTGTCTAATTAATTAAATTAGTCAAATAAACAAGTTTTAATGTAAGGATTGATAATATTTAAGGTGTCACGTGATCAATTGGGCTAGTTCTCTGATAAACAAGCTAATGGGAAAGATAGTGATGCAATTCTTAAACCGAGTTCATCCACAAGTGAATGAGTCGATAGACTCCTTTGGTCAATTCGCCTACCCTGTGGTTCTTAGAATCCTCACCAAGATGAACAGTTCACCCGGAATCATTCGGCATTCTAATAGCAGTCATTAAGAGCCGGTCGTTTACTATCGCAATACATGGGTTCTAAAAGTTACTAGATTCTTGTTTCAAGTGGGGTTAAAGTCGAGAGGACAACATTTGGTCAATTCGCCCTAACCTATCAGCAAAGATGCCACCACAAGAGAAGTCAGGCGCACCGTCATAAGTCCTGTTGTTCCTGGTCCCCTAAGCCAAGTCATTAAGTTCCGCTACATGCTAGATTTATAATAGTAAGTGCCCGACCGTTAGGAACTTAGACACTCACCCCCTAATTCTTAAGTTCATCCAAATGGTAGGTGATCAGTTGGTCAAATCGCACAAGTAGAAAGGGTCGTCAATTGGTCATATCTTACCCATCCCGTCTCAGTCCGCTCACCTAGGGTCAGTTGGTCATATCTCCTAGGCAATTGGCCTCTACCGCCATTCAAAACTACCGAACCAAAGGTAGCTACCAATAAACTATGCATGCATACACTAGAAACAATTAATTAACGCAAAAGCATTAATAATAAAAGAATCTAAACTAGGCCAAGACCTAATTTCCACATTGTGGAAAACTAGAAGGGGGGGTTGAATAGTTTTACCAATTAAAACTTCCTTTTAAACTATTTAGATCGATTTATGTCAATCTATTTGGTTGTGTGTGTTGGATGTTGATAAACAAGCATATAAAGATATGTAATGAAAAGATAAGAGTAAGAAGCACAAAACCACAACGCGAGTATTTATAGTGGTTCGGCTACAAGGACACCTTCCTTGCCCTACTCCACTCCCCGAGTCACCTACTCGAGAGTTTGTAATCACTACACCAATCTCCTTATGGCGGAGAAGCCTTCACAACGTCGCTTAATCTTTTTCCGGTACAAAGCTAAATACCGAGTTCTTTCACACCAAGGCGAACCACACCTAACACAACGTCGCCTACCCTTTATACGGTGCTAGGCTAACCACCGAGTTCTTTCACACCTTAGGTGAACTACACCTTCACAACGTCGCCTACCCTTTATTAGGTACTAGGCTAAGCACCTAGTTCCATTGCAATGGAGGAACTACTACCACACTACACCAACGACTAATCCCAAAGGAGATCTACTCCTTTACAACATCATCAAGGACATCAATATCCTTGGATCTAATGCTAGTCTATCTAGTACATCGAAACACACCATATCGAATGTACATCTAAGGCATCTTTCACTAATGCCTTTGATTAGATCTACAAGACACCTTTCACTAATGTCTTTGATTAGATCTACAAGACACCTTTCACTAATGTCTTGTGTCTTCACTTCTAAGCACCTTTCACTAATGCTTCTTGTCTTGACTTCTAAGCACCTACCACAAGTGCTTATCCTATAGACGATAGATACCTTTCACTATTATCTTCGTCTTGACACTTGAGACATCTTTCACTAATGTCTTTAACACTACGCTTCTTTGAAGAAAGAAAGGGATCATCAACAAGAGGACTTCAATAGCCTTGATGATGAGGAAGCTTGGCAACTCATGGACTTGAGCTTGCTCGACTTCAAAGGTGGTGATCTTCCCTTTAAGAGGAACCTAAAAGATCACACAAAAACAAAACTACAAACATAGATCTCTTGGATCTATGGTTAGTGAGATTTAACTCAGGGGAGAAAGTATGTTGGAGAGGGATGAGAATTAATGAAGAAATGGCTCACTATTTATAGAGGAAAAACCTACTGTTTCCCCGGATCCCACGGATCCCTTCCACTTGGGATCCGGCTAGCACAAAGCTAGGGATCCGTGGTCCGCTCCTCTTTGCCCATGGGTATTTTGGGTCATGGGTCATGGGTTATGGGTTGATCCATGGTTTTCAATCTAAATACAATGTACCTTAAGAATACATTGAACTTGTGTAAGTGGTATATATAAAACCATGGGTTATGGGTCAAAAACCATTTGCTAGTTTTTATCTATTTAGTATATACTTGCTTTTACCCATTTTAGTATATACTTGTTTTTACCCATTTTAGTGTACTTAATATAAGTATGTATTAACCAATATGTAAACACTAGTTGTTGTACATATGTATCTAACTCATAGAGTTACTTAAACTTGTTAAGCCAATATGTAAACACTAGTTGTTGTACATATGTATCTAAAATATAAAATAACTTAATCTTGTTATAGTGTTTTATGTGAAAACGTAAGTGTGTTAGAAAACTATTAGTTCAAACCATTTACGTATTTTATTTGTTTCGTTAATATGATTTTACTTTTGTTATCGACAAAACATTAGAAGATCGTAAAATATAAATAAACGTTTTTACGGCTTATTTGTATTAACAATCTCCTCCTTTTTGTTGATGACAAAACATAAAATTATTTTAAGGAAAAGCTAAAATTCGTAAACGTTTGAATTTGTAGTTTTTACTTTCTTCTCCCCCTTTTTGTCGAAACAAAAAGTGTTTGAAGAAAAGCAACACATTGTTTTTAAAGAAAAACATGTAAAAGAAAAAAAATAAAAAGTAAGTAACGGGAATAGATCTCGTCTTACTCCCCCTTGACGAGTCCATCCCTATGTAAGGGCGTCAAGAAAGTAATTCTAATCTAGACAATTTGCAACTAGGTTTGCTCCCCCTAGATGATTGCAACTTTGCAATGGGAAGTTATGAAGAGTAAATCTAGTATTGCAAGTAATTTGCAATGTATTGCTTTGACATAAAGCTCCCCTAGCTTTAAGATGTCAAGGTCTTCATGTGTGAATTGAAATACTACAAAACAAAGGTTAGAAAGCAAGTATAATTCATAATTTCCTGCCAATGTGATAAAGAAAAACATTATGACTTCACGGATCCAACGGTTCCCTTCTAGTAGGGATCCGTCTAGGCAATACTGAGGGATCCGTCTGACTGATGACTAAAATCAGCAAAGGTGATATAACAAGTAATGTTATCACACAAATGAGATATGAGTACAAAGTAATCATATGCTCAATGAAATAACAAGTAGCATGTAATTCCATTTAATAAAACAAGAGTTATGATATACATGACTCAAAAATAAGAAAATAGACAATACATAACTAGGAATTTCTTATACCAACTAACGCTTGAAGCTTAGACACCACTATAATCCTCTAGCTCAAGTTATGTTTAGGTTTAATCTCGTCGAAACGTTCGAGGAGATGATAGAACATGAAACGTTGGTCTTCTCGTACTTCATGTATCAAACTTTCAACATGTTGACAATGATAGCAATCTTTGTTATGGCTAGGTAGTGGTGGTGGATGAAATGAAGTGGCTATATTCAAAGGATCAATTGAAGTGGGTTGAGGAGCCTCGAATGATGGAGGGATTGGTGGAGGTCCATTTAGGAATGGTTCGATCAAGAATGATGATGGTGGTAAAGATGTGTCAATTTCCATAAGGTCGGGTGGTTGACTTTGGTGATTTCGTATAATCCAAATAGGATTATATGATGGAAACGGCGAAAAGGAAGCCGGAGCAAGTGTTGACTCAACACCTTGATTTTGAATCATTGTTCCTCCTAATGAGGAGAATGTTGTCGGCGGAAGCGGATGAGACGGCCTAAGTGGTAAGTCCTCTAAATTGTAGAGGTGAGGTAATGATTGTGGGGATGTAAAAGAGATAGCTCTAGGAACCAATGGAGATGGTTTAGTGGAGATGATATTGTTTGGCCTAGGAGGTATGGTGGTGTTTGGCATAGGTAATTTTGTGGGTACTAACCTTCTAGGAATTGGTTTGATTGGTTTGACCGGAGATGATTCGGTTGAAGAGATTTCGTGTACAACACGAGCCCTTTTGATGGGTGGTTCTTTGGTGGATAGGTTGTTACTTGGGGTTTTTCTCATGATGAGATGATTTGAAGAGATTACAAAGGCTGAAAGTTAGGATGAGAGTGATGACTATGGAGATCCTAACAAGGTGGTTTATAAACCAAGAGATTTGGAAAGTGCATTTAAGCCTTAAGCCACTAAGGTTCATTGGAATGTGATGATTAGCATGCACAAGAGTCAACTACAGAGGTTGTGCTGTTCTAGGAACTCATTTAAGATGAGATGGAGTGTTTGAGTTAGGAAGATGAGTTGAAATGATTGTTTTACCAAGATTTGTCATAGACTGTCATCCGGATCCCACGGTTCCCTTCTCAGAGGGATCCGTCTAGGCTAGTTCTAGGGATCCGGCGTTCAGCAGTTTATGAAAGAGTGGAAATGATGTTTCTAAGATCCTAGACCTAAATCACCTTGAGTGTTTCAGTTCTCCCAAGTGTTTTAAATGAAAGGGTGCTTAAGTGTTTGAAGGCAATGAGTGGTGCAACTAATGATTGTTATTTATGGAGGGATTTGGAACTAAAAAAAATACCAATGGATGGCCAAGGATGACATTAAAGATGTCAATTGAAGTTGAATGAAACTAAATGATCCTTGAGATCAGGTTGTGTCTTAGGATTGTGTTTTGGAAAATATCCTAATGGTTTTGAGATGGGAAAAACTAGGATTTGATCAACTTTGATCAATTTTGAGGTGAGGTTGATTAATGATCAATATTGTCATAATCGAAGGATTTCTAACCTAGTTGTGAGGAATCAAGTAAAAAATGAAGTGTGAGTTTTGAGAGCGGAAGAATGATGGATTTGAAATGATAGATCTAACAAAGCCTTAGAATGTGATCTATGTGAGTTGGAAAGAGTAGGAAAGGTCAACCTATCTTGATAAAGTCTTGATCAATCTTAAGACACTATGTTTAGCTTAGTGTGAGGTGTTCTAAGGGATGTGTTTGACATATAATGCTTGTAATTGCATTTTCTATTTTGCCGGATCCCACGGTTCCCTAGATGTAGGGATCCGTTTAGTACAACAATTGGGATCCGTCTATCTGCTAGACAGAACCTTTACTAAAGGTATGCAATGATCATGACAGTGCATTATATTCCAAGCTTTGTTTAAAGGAGTTCTAAAACTTGGATATCAAATGTAAGATGTGTTATTTCATGAAAGAGATAGGATTACATTGATAACTAATGAGTAGAGTAGAATTGATCCTATTTGACTATTCTAGGTTCCTTGAGTGTCTTCACTAGAAGGATCATTATGTGATTGTTGGGTATTGGTGGAATCATGAATGAAGAAAGTATTCATGAGAGATATGTTTAGCGGTTCCATCATCTTGTTCACAAGTACGTACAACGGACTTTGAAATTGAGGATGGAAGTGCATAACATTGTGATAGAGGCGTGTCAAGAACATTCCATAAGGGATGAGTTTATTCTTGGAGCCTTGATGATTTGCAATTCGCCTTGCGAAGAAGTAGGCGAGATTGTATGGTTGTTGTGTTAGCAAACAGTACAACATGTGAGCACAACAAGCAGGAAGAATATCTCGATTTCCCCTCAGACTCCAAACATTTTCACGTAGAATAAGAGCAGCAGGCTTATACTCTTCTCGGATATCCCGTGTATGGATAATGTTTGGATTGGAGTAATATGGTCGAGGTTTGCATATCATGCGTGTTAATTCTTCCGGAGAGGGTATGTGTGAACAATATGGGCTATTTTCTTCACGAAAATTAAAGAGAGAGTCAAGAGACCAATCTTCGGTGAAGGCACATTGTCCATGGTTTGGAATTCGGAGGATGTGAGCAAAATGCCCAAGGCTTAAAGTGAATTTTTGGTTTTTGATATAAAACCAAAGAGATAAAGAGCGATCCTCGTTACGAACGAGTTCCACTTGACGGAAGAATTCCATTATGAACCTTGGACATATCTTCTCGTTAATTTCAAGAAGACATTCTAGTCCTATGGCTCGGAAGGAGGTATTGATACCTTCTTCGAATTGTAGAGAGGTGTCTACAATACGTCCTTCATGGAAGTGACGGTTTTCGAGATTATTGAACCCACGGACATGATTGCCAGGTGTGTTGGGCTCAAGGGAAATGTTCGGGGTGTAGACGCTAGTGAGTGAAAAATCAAACTCGTATTCATGCGTCATAGTTGATCCTATAGAAGTGATGGGTTAATAAGGGAAGACGTTTATGGTCAACCTATAATAATCTAACGTTTTTACTAGATATTCTATTAACAATTAGTATTTAGCTAACCCATGGTTTTGAAGCTCTAGTGGATTATTATTTAATTTTGGAAGATAGTGATTTTTAATCTTGTATGAAAACTGTTTTCCAGTAGGACGGATCCCACGGTTCCTTTTCAAAAGGGATCCGGCTAGTGTAACTTCCATGATCCGTGGATCTGTAGTAACAGAACCAGTTTTAATAAAAACATAGGTTTTACGGTTATTGTACCATGAAGTATGTTTTATCCTACATTTTCTTTTAGCATGCATACATGACATCTAATGTATCACGAAAGAATATAACACATATAGATCAAAAGAAATGAAACACACATAATAACACAAACATCCTAGATAAAATAGATAATTAATAATATTGCATTTCAATGCTAAGGATGATACAAAGGATTGGGTAAATGATCCCAATATAGATTAACAACACAAAGTAAATGTCTCCGTATGTGAACTTCATCATAGGGAACACAAGTGCGATGAGTGTTAGGGCGATGAGCACGAGTGCGATGTAAACCATGTTGATGACGGATCTTCTTGGTTTAGGAATAGATGGAATGAGGAAGAAGATGAAGTTTTTTGAATGAGAGGAAATTTTTGAAATTGGAAAATTTGAAAAGGTGAGGGTTGAAAAGTGGGCGTTGAGTGGGTTTATTAATAGGAAAGGAGGAATTTTTGAAATTCGTGTTTTTATTTTATTAGAAGAAATAAAGCATAAGCTCTACATACTATGACTATAGACGAGAAAAATAACACGTATGTGAGAAACAAGCTTCCTAACGAAGCTACATGTAAATCATGTGTAAACACAAAAATCTACTCAAATAAAAGCCTAGCAAATAACACTTATATACTAAACAAGTATCATTTAGATATAAGTAGAAAGTCATACCTCGAATGCACTTAGGAATGTCTTTTACAAATGACAAATGTCACTTAGACGATTCCCGATCTTTTGCGTCTAAGATACCTTCTTAAGGAAGGTATTCTTGTTACCAAGCAACTCCTAAAGCTTGGTGAGTATGAGCTTTGACTAATCAATATCACAAGGAAGATTAGTGCAAAAAAAAATGTTGTTATCAACTCAACATCCAAACATATAGTTTTTTGAAAAACATGGTGTTTGTTTTTTATGAAAAACCTTCTTTGTAGTTTTCAATTAACTATGGATCGTATCAAGTTTTTAAAGTACAATATACTTCAAGAAACTCGGTAACGAAGCTCTGATGCCAATTGTGGAAAACTAGAAGGGGGGGTTGAATAGTTTTACCAATTAAAACTTCCTTTTAAACTATTTAGATCGATTTATGTCAATCTATTTGGTTGTGTGTGTTGGATGTTGATAAACAAGCATATAAAGATATGTAATGAAAAGATAAGAGTAAGAAGCACAAAACCACAACGCGAGTATTTATAGTGGTTCGGCTACAAGGACACCTTCCTTGCCCTACTCCACTCCCCGAGTCACCTACTAGAGAGTTTGTAATCACTACACCAATCTCCTTATGGCGGAGAAGCCTTCACAACGTCGCTTAATCTTTTTCCGGTACAAAGCTAAATACCGAGTTCTTTCACACCAAGGCGAACCACACCTAACACAACGTCGCCTACCCTTTATACGGTGCTAGGCTAACCACCTAGTTCTTTCACACCTTAGGTGAACTACACCTTCACAACATCGCCTACCCTTTATTAGGTACTAGGCTAAGCACCTAGTTCCATTGCAATGGAGGAACTACTACCACACTACACCAACGACTAATCCCAAAGGAGATCTACTCCTTTACAACATCATCAAGGACATCAATATCCTTGGATCTAATGCTAGTCTATCTAGTACATCGAAACACACCATATCGAATGTACATCTAAGGCATCTTTCATTAATGCCTTTGATTAGATCTACAAGACACCTTTTACTAATGTCTTTGATTAGATCTACAAGACACCTTTCACTAATGTCTTGTGTCTTCACTTCTAAGCACCTTTCACTAATGCTTCTTGTCTTGACTTCTAAGCACCTACCACAAGTGCTTATCCTATAGACGATAGATACCTTTCACTATTATCTTCGTCTTGACACTTGAGACATCTTTCACTAATGTCTTTAACACTACGCTTCTTTGAAGAAAGAAAGGGATCATCAACAAGAGGACTTCAATAGCCTTGATGATGAGGAAGCTTGGCAACTCATGGACTTGAGCTTGCTCGACTTCAAAGGTGGTGATCTTCCCTTTAAGAGGAACCTAAAAGATCACACAAAAACAAAACTACAAACATAGATCTCTTGGATCTATGGTTAGTGAGATTTAACTCAGGGGAGAAAGTATGTTGGAGAGGGATGAGAATTAATGAAGAAATGGCTCACTATTTATAGAGGAAAAACCTACTGTTTCCCCGGATCCCACGGATCCCTTCCACTTGGGATCCGGCTAGCACAAAGCTAGGGATCCGTGGTCCGCTCCTCTTTGCCCATGGGTATTTTGGGTCATGGGTCATGGGTTATGGGTTGATCCATGGTTTTCAATCTAGATACAATGTACCTTAAGAATACATTGAACTTGTGTAAGTGGTATATATAAAACCATGGGTTATGGGTCAAAAACCATTTGCTAGTTTTTATCTATTTAGTATATACTTGCTTTTACCCATTTTAGTATATACTTGTTTTTACCCATTTTAGTGTACTTAATATAAGTATGTATTAACCAATATGTAAACACTAGTTGTTGTACATATGTATCTAACTCATAGAGTTACTTAAACTTGTTAAGCCAATATGTAAACACTAGTTGTTGTACATATGTATCTAAAATATAAAATAACTTAATCTTGTTATAGTGTTTTATGTGAAAACGTAAGTGTGTTAGAAAACTATTAGTTCAAACCATTTACGTATTTTATTTGTTTCGTTAATATGATTTTACTTTTGTTATCGACAAAACATTAGAAGATCGTAAAATATAAATAAACGTTTTTACGGCTTATTTGTAGCCAAAAGGCTTTTCCCAATTTGATGATTGACAATGACATCTAAATGTCATATTTATATTAAAACATGTTTCCATATTAACCTTCAAGTAATGACATGTTGCAATTTGGCCCTTGTAATAATATAACACATAAAATGTGTTATAAAACTTGCATGTTCAGCCCCTCTTCGAACTTCAGCATTTATTCTTCAGTCCTCCAAATGGATAAAATAAATATAAACTTGACGCTATTAATCCTTGGACCTCGAAACTTTGCGCCCAAGTAAATAGTTACGGCGTAACTAATTATTAGAGTTACGCCGTAACCCTTTGTTAGCTCATGATTATCCGATCCGAAATAATCTCTACGACGTAACTAATTTCATGTTACGCCGTAACCTTCATAAAAATAATTACGACGTAACCATAATAGTTGGTTACGCCGTATCCTTCAAAGCATCATAAATACGCCGTAACATTATTAATGAGTTACGGCGTAACCTTCACAAATAATTATCAGGCCCTCGTAGTATTAGTTACGACGTAGTCAAAAGTACCCTTTACGCCGTAACTTGTCTTCAGAATATATTCTTGGCCTTTTCTCACATCTTTTCCGCTCCAACGCCTCATTTATCCTGAAATGCGAATATGAACGAATTAAGTACCATATTAATACAGCCCATAAACACGGGAATTTGATATATAAAAGATCAGACTAATTTGATGTTATCAAAGTTTTAAAAGACCATCTGAAGAAGGAGGTTCCTCATCTGCCCCCAAAAGATTGAAAGCATCTGAAGATGAAGATGGACTTACTGAAGAGGAACTGAATCAGATGATGTTGATTGAGTCTCCAGAAGATGCATTATATTCAGAGCTCATCAACACTAGGTATCCAATTCTTGGCTGGGATATCTACACTGAAGATGGAAAGAGACATTGGCAGATTCACAGAGCAGGTGGAAGGACAAGTGCATATCTATATCTGGTAGATCTGTTTGCATCTATAGACAGGGATGATTTGCTCAAGTTATGGGAATTGATCAAGAACAGGTTCAAGAATAGAGATCCAGATAATGACAAAGATATGGAATTACTTTTTGAGTTGCAGAATATATTCGAACCTGATCCAGCTGGAGAACAATGGAAGTAACAAATGGTGAGGAAGAACTGTCTTGGACATTGCTTGATTCGTGTGGACTACACTTGGTCACTACACGTAATGTGACAAATATATACATGTTGGTTGAAAGAACTTACCCTCTTGCCTTAGGAACACTTCTGGAAATACTTACAACAGGGTTAAAGATGGGCAATGCAGTTGAAATGGCTAAGGAGTTGCTGATAAAGATTTTTGATCAGGCTGGAAGACCTAGCAGAAAGTGATGTTTGGAAGAATCCTCAAAGACTGAAGAAAACTTGTGATTATGAAACCCAATCACAAGTTTAGCGGAGGATTGTTGGGAATATGCTTTTTGGGAGTTAATACTTATTTTAGTAGAGTTAGTACTGATAGTGTTAAATGATAAGTATTAACTAGTTAGTACTGATAGTGAGAAAGTTAGTACTGATAGCTTTAAGTTTGTACTGATGTAAGTATGGAATGTCGTGTAAGAGTTGTAACAACATATCTTCTATTCCAATAGAAGATATGATATACTTAGTCCATAGTTATCTCTGTAAAGGATCTCCTTAGTGTATAAAAGGAGATCCTAGCTAGGTTAAACATACATCTTATATTCTAGCAGCCTAAAGTAGAGCTTCAAGGTTGTAAACCCTAGTACTAGCAGAGTACTCATATTATTGCATAATAATATTGAAGCTGTTGATGTTATACTTTGTTTACATTGTCTTTGCATTAAATCTTCTAAGTGCATACAAGTAGATTATGTATACTTGTGTGTATTCATAACAAAGTTTCTCATTGTTGTTTTGGAACCATCCAAGGCAACTAGCCCGTTTGCAAGCTAAGTGTTCTAGATCCAAGGTTTGGGACTCCACAACATGCATCATCCGAGGGGAAGATTTTTACTAATGCTTGTTGGTATTTGTACTATTGGTTCAAAATTCTTTATCCTTAATTTCATTTTTAGCAAGCTTTTTGGTAATCTTCATGGAGGGTATCTTGAGGCATTAGAAGGATGGATTAGTCGTATGATATTGATTCGTGGTGGTTGGAATCAAATTTGCTTCTACTTAGCTTCTCCTAGTGGATTATGACAAAAAGGGGAAGAAGGCATTACATAGAAGATTTGCAACTTGAAGATCCTTGGTGATTGCATGATTAAGGGGATTCCGTTATCTTTCATATATATTAGCTTCAGGGGAAGTTCGTGATTATGTGGTTTTGTCATTATCAACTAGGGGAAGATTGTTGGGTCTAATATTTAAGTTGATAAGACAAAACATGTGAAAGATGAAGGACTAAAGAAGACAAAGAGCTAAACTTCTAAGAAAAAGAATATACAGGAAATCGGTTTACTTTATTAGGAAGATTTTTTTATATTCTGTCTTATCTCTTTGTAACCCTAAAATTCTTTATTATATAAAGAGATACAGGGATTTATTATTAAGTGTGTCAAAATGTAAACACCAAAGCGTGTGTGTATTCAGGCGTAGTATGTCTAAACGCCTAGGGTTTATATGTTTTAGCCTCAAGGTAATCAAGGGTTTCCTTGATCCCAATTACTATTAGAGATAGGTAATCGTACTACCATTGATCAGGTAGTATTGGGGCTTTTGGTTTGTATTGGAGTTGTTAAAGATGATGACGAAGAACTTTAATAATGACAATGATGTTTTCTTTAATCCGTTGGGCATCTTATTATAGATGTTGTTATGATCCCTAGCGCTCTAAACTATCTTCACGGCCGGTTAATTAAGAATAGATGGCTTTGGTGTTGTAACCATTGGTTTTGACAATCTAATCCAAACACCCCCTTAATCATTTTCATAACTGGATCCTTTTTATAATAACCGTAATTTGTATATCAATTATTTGCAAAACTTATGTATATAGGCAACATAGGTTAGGAGGTTAACATCATGTCGCCTGATCAATTAAACCAAAATGTCATATTCCAGTTATTTCTAACCAAAGCTCTTTAGGAGGTGGTAATGCATTTGGTTGTTTTGAAAATATGCGAAAGAAATGAGCAGGCAGTGTTCCAAATATATGGGTATGCAGCTGGTTGTTTCCCACACATTCTTGTACCCTTCCAGGGCTAAACAAATTTACAGGAATGTCGATAATGTATCTAAAAATCCTTAAATGTAACCAAATTCTCAACTGCAGATGTGCAATTAAAGAAGGTATCGACTGATATTATTTTCTAAGCTGTCCATCCATGCTTTTCATGGCCTCGTTAGCCAAGTTTTAGCCGTTTCTTCTTGCCCTTCCACAAACTGCACCTTCGTGCTTAAACCAATACCTAGAAAAATAATTGAAATGATAGTAATTTTAGTTTAGTGGAAACTTTAGATTTACTGCTATCAAAAAGCCAACTTAAAGATATACATGAGTACTAACCCGTGTTTCGTTCCACAGTGACGCTCAAAAGCTCTCTTTGTGAGTTTTGCAAATATTATCCCAAATGTACGTACTATTGATGCAATAAACAATTAAGCTCAGATTTTTAAATCGGCCATGGATGCAACCACAATTTTAGTCAGGTTGCCCCGCCAAGTTACTGTTCTTGGTAAACTACACTCACAAAAATGCCGACAATTGTCATCATTGCTTCAATAAATAAACAACTACTCATCTCATTTTTGGTTTATACCGCCTTATACACTATGCGTCACACAAACATGCATTACTCAAATCAGATTACCATAAAGCAACGGTTGAGGTCTGCAAATACAGTAGCAAAGGTAGATGCCAACCATGGCTGCAACCGCAAGTCGGGGCAGGCTGCCTTGCCAAGTTGTTGTCGTTGCCAAATAACAAACCTAAAATAGGTAAATGCAGATAACTATCATCATTGCCTTTTCCATATACTTTTGTTAACCCGCCACATATTTCAGCAAAATTTCAGTGTATCAAGACAAATCGTATAAACCAAAGACATTTTAGGCGGTTGGTAAATGGATTAATCGTTAACAGCCAATCAAAGAATTCAGGAACAAAATCAGTCGAACTACATATTTATAAACATGTAACACTGTTTTAATTCAGGTTCGCAAACATAATAGCAAACGGGTCCACAAATACCGTGGGAAAACTAAATAAATTCACCCCAATATTTCCTCTAGCTCACACATATAATATAATCAAATTATGAAAACTCATAAAAGGTAACCTTTTCTTTAAGAAAAATAAAATAAAATTGTAGCATTGTTATCCTTTCTGACACCAGAAACCCCCAAAATTAAAAACCCCAAATTTGAAACTCTAACTGCATACGTCTTATCAGTTGTCGATTGATACATTAATCTTTGCACACCAAAAAACCCCAAAAAGTAAACACTAAACAGCGTCATCGCGACCCGATTTGAGTGCAGGTATGTATGAGTATATTCGAGAAGATTTGAGTGCAGGTGTGTATGAGATATATCATCAAATAATTGAGGCGGTGAGATGATTCTAGATTCGTCTTCATCTTCATCATATAATAATTGTGCCAAAGCGGAAGCCCAAGAATTTTGGCGGAAAAACCCTGACAAAAATGATGTCGTGTGCGATGTGATTTTATATTACTATAATATAGATGGGTTTAGTTGGTTTTATTAAAATAATTAAATGGGTATGTTAATACAAATAAGCCGTAAAAACGTTTATTTATATTTTACGATGTTTTAATGTTTTGTCGATAACAAATGTAAAATCATATTGACGAAACAAATAAAATACGTAAATGGTTTGAACTAATAGTTTCTAACATATTCACATAAAACACTAAAACAAGTATATGTGATTTTATGATTTAAGTAATACATATGTACAACAAATAGTGTTTACATATTTGGATAAAATATACACATAACTAGTATGTAGTATATTGGGTAATATAAATGGGTAGAAACTTAAGTATCACAACCCATTGGGCAAATACATTGAATGTAGTTGGGTACAACCCAAAGCCCATAACCCATGGATCTTGACCCATAACCCATTGCATGACATCATGCTTATATCATACATGGATAATATCCATAACCCATGGATCAACCCATACCCAAGTGACCAAGTGCATTGCACTCAAAGATACATTGTATCTAGCCAAAGATCCATGGTTTAACCCATGACCCATAACCAAAATACCCATGGGTAAAAGGGAGCGTCCCACGGATCCCTAGCTTAACGCTAGACGAATCCCTTGTGGAAGGGATCCGTGGGATCCAGGGAACATTAGAGTTTTTCTTCTATAAATAGTGAGCCATTTCTTCATTATTTCTCACCCCTTTCTAACACACTTTCTCCCCTGAGTTAAATCTCACTAACCTTAGATCCAAGAGATCTATGTTTGTAGTTTTGTTTTTGTGTGATCTTTTAGGTTCCTCTTAAAGGCAAGATCACCACCTTTGAAGTCGAGCAAGCTCAAGTCCATGAGTTGCCATGCTTCCTCATCATCAAGGCTACAGAAGTCTTCTTGTTGATGATTACTTTCTTTCTTCAAAGAAGTGTAGTGTTGAAGACATTAGTGAAAGATGTCTCAAGTGTCAAGACAAAGATATTAGTGAAGGGTATCTATCGTCTATAGCATAAGCACTTGTGGTAGGTGCTTAGAAGTCAAGACAAGAAGCATTAGTGAAAGGTGCTTAGAAGTCAAGACTTGAAGCATTAGTGAAAGGTGCTTAAAAGTGAAGACACAAGACATTAGTGAAAGATGTCTTGTAGATCTAGTCAAAGGCATTAGTGAAAGGTGCCTTAGATGTACATTCGATATGGTGTGTTTCGATGTACTAGATAGACTAGCATTAGATCCAAGGATATTGATGTCCTTGATGATGTTGTAAAGGAGTAGATCTCCTTTGGGATTAGTCGTTGGTGTAGTGTGGTAGTAGTTCCTCCATTGCAATGGAACTAGGTGCTTAGCCTAGTACCTAATAAAGGGTAGGAGACGTTGTGAAGGTGTAGTTCACCTTGGAGTGAAAGAACTAGGTACTTAGCCTAGTACCTTATAAAGGGTAGGCGACGTTGTGTAGGTGTGGTTCACCTTGGAGTGAAAGAACCCGGTGGTTAGCCTAGCACCGTAAAAAGGGTAGGCGACGTTGTGAAGGCTTCTCCGCCATAAGGAGATTGGTGTAATCTTCTTTGTCATGTTGATTAGTCAAAGCTCATACCCACCAAGCTTTAGGAGTCGCTTGGTAACAAGAATACCTTCCTTAAGAAGGTATCTTAAACGCAAAGGAGCGGGAATAGTCTAAGTGACATTTGCTGTGTCATTTGTAAAGACATTCCTAAGTGCGCTAGAGGTATGATTTTCTTTTACTTTGCTTGATAATTAAGTATACCTATTTAGGTATTTATATGATTATCTTTTGTGCAAATTACATGTTTTACATGAAGCTTCATTAGGAAGCCTTTTTCTTTCATACGTGTCTTATTTCTCGTCTAAAGTCGTGATATATAAAACTTATGTTTTGTTTTCTTTTAATCCAATAATAAAACAAAACACGAATTTCAAAAATTCCTCCTTCCCTATAAAAACTCCCACCGTCGACCAATCTATCAAACCCTCACTTTTTCAAATCTTCCAATTTCAAAAATTTCCTCTCACTCATAAACTTCATCTTCCTCATCATTCCATCTCAACCGAAACCAAGAAGATCCGTCATCAACATGGTTTACATCACACTCGTGCTCATCGCCTTAACACTCATCGCACTTGTGTTCCCTATGATGAAGTTCACATATGGAGACATTTACTTTGTGTTGTTAATCTACATTTGGATCATATACCCAATCCTTTGTATCATCCTTAGCATTGAAATGCAATATTACTAATAATCTTGTTATCTTTGTTATTATTTATTTTCTTGTGATTTATATGTTTCATATTCCTTCGTGATACATTAGAAGTCATGTATGCATGCTAAAAGAAAATGTAGGATAAAACACTTCTTGTGGTATAAAAATATAAAACCTATGTTTTTATCAAATTTGTTTCTGTTACTACAGATCCACGGATCCCGGAAGTTATACTAGCCGGATCCCTTTTGAAAAGAAACCGTGGGATCCGTCCTACTGGAGAACAGTTTTTCATGCAAATTAAAAACCATGTTTCCTCTAAAAAGTATACTCCACTAGAATGTCAAAACCATAAGTGAGTCAAGTGTCTTTCTTGTCTAAAAACCATTGTTAATAAAAATCTAAATAAAAACGTTAGATAAATTATAGGTTGACCATAAACATCACCTCTTATTAACCCATCACTTATATAGGTTCAACTATGACGCATGAATACGAGTTTGATTTTTCACTCACTAGCGTCTACATCTCTCTTGAGCCCAACACACCTGGCAATCATGTTCGTGGGTTCAACAATCTCCAAACCCGTCACTTCCATGAAGGACGTATTATAGACACCTCTCTACAATTCGAAGAAGGTATCAATACCTCCTTCCGAGCCATAGGACAAGAATGTCTTCTTGAAATCAACGAGAAGATATGTCCAAGGTTCATAATGGAATTCTTCCGTCAAGTCGAACTCGTTCGTAACGAGGATCGCTCTCTATCTCTTTGGTTTTATATCAAAAACCAAAAGTTTACTCTAACCCTTGGGCATTTTGCTCACATCCTCCGGATTCCAAATCATGGACAATGTGCCTTCACCGAAGATTGGTCTCTTGATTCTCTCTTCAACTTTTATGAAGAAAATAGCCCATATTGTTCACACATACCCTCTCCGGAAGATTTAAATCGCATAATATGCAAACCTCGACCATATTACTCCGATCCAAACATTATCTTCACACGGGACATCCGAGAAGAGTACAAGCCTCTTGCACTCATCCTACGTGAAAATGTTTGGAGTCTTAGGGGAAATCGAGAAATTCTTCCCGCTTGTTGTGCTCACATGTTGTACTGTTTGCTAACACAACAACCATACAATCTCGCCTACTTCTTCGCAAGGCGAATTGCAAATCTTCAAGGCTCCAAGAATAAACTCATCCCTTATGGAATGTTCTTGACACGCCTCTATCATAATGTTATGCACTTCCATCCTCAATTTCAAAGTCCGTTGCACGTACTTGTGAACAAGATGATGGAACCGCTAAACATATCTCTCATGAATACTTTCTTCATTCTTGATTCCACCAACACTCATCAATCACATAATGATTCTCCTAGCAAAAACACTCAAGGAACCTAGTAGTATTCCAAAATAGGATCAATTCTATTGTACTCGTGCTTTATCAATGTAATCCAATTTCCTTCATGAAATAAAACATCTTACATTTGATATCTTAGTATTAGAACTCCTTTTAGACTATCCTTGAGATATAATGCATTGTAAAGATCATTGCATACCTTTAGTAAAGGTCCTGCTGAGCAGATGGGCGGATCCCAAAGATTGTGCTAGACGGATCCCTACACTTAGGGAACCGTGGGATCCGGCAAACAGAAAATGCAATTGCAAGCATTATATTTCAAACATATCCTTAGAACACCTCACACTAAGCTAAACAATAGTGTCTTAAGACAAATTAAGTCCTTATCAAGATAGGTTGATCCTTCCTACTCACACACCTAGATCACACTCTAAAACGCTTGTAGATCTACCATTTCATTTTAACCCATTACTCTTCCACTCTTAAACTCACACTTCATCTTTTACTTAGTCTTTAAAATCTTTCGATTATGGGAAAATTGATCATAAATCATCCTCACCTCAAAATTGATCAAATTCTAATTTTCTCATCTCAAAGCCTCTAGGATATTTTTTCAAAACACTATCCTAAGTCACAACCTGATCTCTAGGATCATTTAGCTTCAATTGACACTCTCATCTTTAGTGTCATCCTTGCTCATCCATTGGTACTCTTTGAAAGTTCCAAATCCCTCCATAATAGACAATCATTAGCTAAATCACTCATTACCTTCAAGTACTTAAGCACCCCTTCATTTAAGACATTTAGGAAGACTGAAACACTCAAGATGTTATAGGTCTTAGATCTTAGAAACATCATTTCCACTCTTTCATAACCGCTGAATTGCCGGATCCCTCTGAGGAGGGAACCGTGGGAACCGGATGACAGTTTATGTCAAATCTTGATAAAACAATCATTTCAACTTATCTTCCTAACTCAAACACTCCATCTCATCTTAAATGAGTTCCTAGATCAGTGCAACCTCTGTAGTTGACTCTTGTGCATGTTAATCATCACATTCCAATGAATCCTAGTGGCTTAAGGCTTAAATGCACTTGCCAAATCTCTTGGTTTATATACCACTTTGTTAGGAGCTCCATATTCATCACCTTCTTCCTAATTTTCAGCACTTTAGAAACCCTTGCAAACCTCTTGAAATCATCTCATCATGAGGAAAACCCCAAGTAGTAACCTATCCACCAAAGAACTACCCATGAAAAAGACTCGTGTTATACACGAAATCTCTTCAACCGAATCATCTCCGGTCAAGCCAACAAATGATAGGATCCTTCATCATCCAATCAAACCAATTCCTAAAAGGATAGTACCCACAAAACTATCAATGCCAAACACCACCATACCTCCTAGGCCAAACAATATCATCTCTGCTAAACCATCACCATTAGTTCCTAGAGCCATTCTCAAATGTGCCTCCACCAATCCCTCAATTGTTTGAAGCTCCACAAGCCGCTTCACTTGATCGTTCGCATCAAGCCATCTCATTTCTTCCACCACCACTACCTAGCCATGACAAAGATTGCTATCATTGTCAACATGTTGAAAGTTTGATACATGAAGTACGAGAAGACCAACGTTTCATGTTCAATCATCTCCTCGAACGTTTTGACGAGATTAAACCTAAACAAAACTTGAGCTAGAAGATTTTAGTGGTGTCCTAGCATCAAGCGTTAGTTGGTCTAGAAATTTCTAGTCATGTATTGTCTATTTTGTTACTTTTAGAGTCATGTATATCATAACTCTAGTTTTATTAAATGGAATTACATGCTACTTGTTATTTTTCTGAGCATATGATTACCTTGTATTCATATCTCATTTTTGTGATACCATTACTTGTTATATCACCGTTGCTGAAATTAATCAGCTACTACGGATCCCTCAGAATTGCCTAGACGGATCCCTACTAGGAGGGAACCGTGGGATCCGTGAGACAGGAAACTATTTTCCTACTAACTTGGACCACATTTGCAGGAAATTGTGAATTATACTTGTTTTTCTAACCCTTGTTTTGCAGTTATTCAATTAACACATGAAGAATTTGACACCCTAAAAGCTAGGGGATCTTGGTGTCAAAACAATACGTTGCAAAATTACTTGCAACCTTAGATTTATATTTCATGACTTCCCGTTGCAAAAATTGCAATCATTTAGGGGGAGCACACGCGTCACATAGACGTAATCTTTTGCAAGAGTTAGTTGCAAATGAACTAGATTAGAATTAGTTTCTTGACGCCCTTACTTAGGGATGGACTCGTCAAGGGGGAGTAACGACGAGATCCTTTCCCGTTACTTGCTCTCTATTTCTTTTTACTTTTACTTCTTTCACATGTTTTTCTTAAAAACGATGTGTTGCTTTCCTTCAAACACTTTTTGTTTCGACAAAAAAGGGGAGAAGAAAGTAAAAACTACAAATTCAAACTTTTACGAATTTTAGCTTTTCCTTAAAATAAATATATGTTTTGTCATCAACAAAAAGGGGGAGATTGTTAATACAAATAAGCCGTAAAAACGTTTATTTATATTTTACGATCTTTTAATGTTTTGTCGATAACAAACGTAAAATCATATTAACGAAACAAATAAAATACGTAAATGGTTTAAACTAATAGTTTCTAACATATTCACATTTTCACATAAAACACTAAAACAAGTATAAGTGATTTTATGATTTAAGTAATACATATGTACAACAACTAGTGTTTACATATTTGGATAAAATATACACATAACTAGTATGTAGTATATTGGGTAATATAAATGGGTAGAAACTTAAGTATCACAACCCATTGGGCAAATACATTGAATGTAGTTGGGTACAACCCAAAGCCCATAACCCATGGATCTTGACCCATAACCCATTGCATGACATAATGCTTATATCATACATGGATAATATCCATAACCCATGGATCAACCCATACCCAAGTGACCAAGTGCATTGCACTCAAAGATACATTGTATCTAGCCAAAGATCCATGGTTCAACCCATGACCCATAACCAAAATACCCATGGGTAAAAGGGAGCGTCCCACGATCCCTAGCTTAACGCTAGACAGATCCCTTGTGGAAGAGATCCGTGGGATCCGGGAAACAGTAGAGTTTTTCTTCTATAAATAGTGAGTCATTTCTTCATTATTTCTCACCCCTTTCTAACACACTTTCTCCCCTGAGTTAAATCTCACTAACCTTAGATCCAAGAGATCTATGTTTGTAGTTTTGTTTTTGTGTGATCTTTTAGGTTCCTCTTAAAGGCAAGATCACCACCTTTGAAGTCGAGCAAGCTCAAGTCCATGAGTTGCCATGCTTCCTCATCATCAAGGCTACTGAAGTCTTCTTGTTGATGATTACTTTCTTTCTTCAAAGAAGTGTAGTGTTGAAGACATTAGTGAAAGATGTCTCAAGTGTCAAGACAAAGATATTAGTGAAGGGTATCTATCGTCTATAGTATAAGCACTTGTGGTAGGTGCTTAGAAGTCAAGACAGGAAGCATTAGTGAAAGGTGCTTAGAAGTCAAGACTTGAAGCATTAGTGAAAGGTGCTTAAAAGTGAAGACACAAGACATTAGTGAAAGATGTCTTGTAGATCTAGTCAAAGGCATTAGTGAAAGGTGCCTTAGATGTACATTCGATATGGTGTGTTTCGATGTACTAGATTGTGACAACCCGTACTTTCAGGTCATTTCTCGACACAATTCATGTCTCATTATTTCAACATTCATAGTAAACTTGGTTTACTTGTTTGAAAATTCGCGTAACCTTGGAGGTTTAGCGGCGAATTCATGATCATGACATCACGTACATTTCATATGGACTAAGATTAGTCTACCTTTCATTGACATCATGTGCATCTCATTAGTACATTCACGACATTTCATTTTCACTTGCAACGCGTAATTTTTTATTTAATAATTTTTTTTTATCGCGTGAGTTTTTATTTGGAATATTTAATCCATTACTTTCAAAAATGATCCCGAGGTATTTTTAAACTTACATTTAGTTTATAGAAACTATATTTTTAGTTTTCCAAGTGTTTCAAATTTATTTGGTACATTAATTGGTAAAGTTTAATTATTACGTCGTTTTCTTAAAAATTGTACGATAATTATTTTATCACCCGAATTTCACAAGGAAAGTATTTTTACAATTTTTATTATATCATTACATTCTATTTTGACCTAATAAAAACTTACTTGTATCAAAATTTTCCAATTGTCTATACTTGTACATTTTCTACATTTTACCTACCTTTTCTTACAAAATTACACAAACATTAAACAAATTATACTAGTAATAGATTTAAATAAAAAAAAAATATATATTGAAAGACATGAAGCCCAAAAATCCGGTTCTAGGGAAGGTGGTCATTAAATGTGGCAAGGCCTCTTGATTTTAATAATTCCATTCATATACATAAGTCTTATTTCAATAATTTCTCATTCACTTCATTGTATCAAAGTGTTAAAAAGTCTTCTTCCTCTCTCTTGCTTCTCCATAACCGGTTCTAACATCAAGGTGCCAAGGGATCAAAACTTTTTGCAAGATCAAGTGTTATAACAATCTAGTGTATACTCTTTATATGGTTTTGAAATAAAAACCAAGAGTATTTAGGATAATCCTTGTTACTTTCACCTCATCATAATCATTTGTAAGCTTGTTTCTATTATTTTCATGTTTCCTTTTTCATTTCATATGTTTCTTTTCATTTTTGGAGATAATATGCATGATATGTGATTTATACCATTTTTCTTGATTTTAAGAAGTTATATATACTATTGGTCATCCTATAATTATTCCCATGGTATTTTTTGGTCTTGATGGTGATTAGGAACCCATGACACCCTAAGAAGGTGTATGGTAGGATTAGATTAGCTTTGGAGTTGATTTGAAGGGATTAGAATAGGTTTTGTCCGAGAAAAACTATTTTCTATAACTATATTTTGGTGTTCTGTCCTTAATTCGGATTTCTGGAAAAACCTACTGATGGTACGACATTTTGGCCTTGATATTTAGAAAATATACTTTAAAATGAATCCGTGGCCTTTTGAACGGATAAAAACGGAGTTATAACGAAGCCGTGGTGAATTTTTAAAGTTTGACGACGAATTAAACACTTTTCAGAAAATTCAGCTTTGCTGTTTTTAGTATTTTCGGGTCAAAAACGAGTCTTAAGCTTCACAAATTATTTCGACTTATCAAAAATATATTAGTTTACTTCGATATGAAGCTAAGGACATATTATACGTAGAAAACGGATTTGAAACGACAAATATATACACGTTTTCATAAAGTTGCCGTAACTATTATTTTCTGAAAAACTATATTATTTTTACGTTACAAGTATTTCATTAGTTGTAACGACCATGTTTGCGGCAGTTTTTAACCATGATGTGAAACTTTTTATAACGAAATGTCTTCTAGTAAAATCAAGTTCATCGGCCATATTTTTCAAAACAAAAAGCTGTTTGTCAAGCGGAGTCATAGTGAATTATTTACGGATGTTCAAACTTGGCCGAAACTTATTTTCTGCACACAATTAGCAAAAACCACCATCTTTAGCCTTCGATATCTCTATGATCGAGACCTTTTGGACGAAAACTCCTGAACTGAAACTTTTAGATATCGATACAAACTTTCCAAAACCGTCGAGTTCGTTCTCTAACGATCGATGTACACCGTTTTACGGCTACTTTTCCGAAGCCATTTTTGTTGATTTCATGATTTTTCCGACGACATTGTTTTGCGACGAAAAATGGTAATTTCACCAAAAATCATTATAAAACCATTGTAGGATGACATTTTGACGTAAAAACATGTAAAGTCATTTTTGAAGGGTCAAGACGTCAAACGAGTATTTTTCGTCGACGAGTAACATTTTCAAAAACTCGTAAATGGTATAAATAACATACGAAGTGCATGCATAACATTACATTGCAACTCATTACGTATCATATCCTTCACAATAGGTCAAGATTAACGTATCACATTACTTCTCGGTGTACTCACTTTTGCCATTATTCCAGTTTACCCAAGTGAGTTTTCATAGCCCCTACTTTTACTTGCTTTCATAACTGTTTTGGGGGAGATACATGCTCAAACTGTTTTCATTCACTTGCACAAGTACTTTAAACTCTTACATATTACTGTGAATTCATAGCCCCACTTTTACTCTATTAACTGTTTTACAATCTCTTGGGGGAGATACATGCTACATTTTTAATCGAACACAAATGCTTTGAACTGTATGCTATATCCGATGTTTTATTGTCACTAAGTATTTTGCCATGTTCGAAGTCCCTACATCATGAACCATTAGTCACTTTCGAGTGAGCGCGAGTATAGTGAATAGGCCTATTGGAATTAACACTCCCGCTCCTATTGACCCATTTAGGGGAAATCGAGCGCGCTATATTTGAATCATAGTGGTAAATTGGCAAATTACCTATTAGGGCGGCGATGAAACGATGATTACCAATTTTTATTGGTGCGATGTTTACGCTTTGGTGTCATGAACTTAGTGAAATAAATACGATGTTGATTTTAACGATGAGTGTGAAACCATTTAACTCACACTACGATTATGGTGTTCGAACGAATTACATAAACTCTACATATCCTGGCAGTGGGTTGTGAACACACAGGTTGCAAGTTTTGTATGGGCGGGACTTGGAACTGAGTGGATTTACGATGCCTTTGCTACATAAGCGATTTTGAAAGTCTTTACATTTCAACGATTTACAATGCCTTTGCGGCATAAACGATTTTTAAAGGCTTTACATTTTAACTCAAACTCTATGAACTCACTCAACCTTTGTGTTGACACTTTTAGCATGTTTTTATCTCAGGTATCTAAGGCATTCACTTCATGGCATGCATTTGGACACATCATGGAGTCGCGGTGATGACGCGTCTCACTTGGGTTTTACATACTTTAAAACATCGTTTGAATTGTAACAAACTTATTTCCGCACAAGTTGATTTACATTTGGGACCTACTTTGTAAACTCTGATGGTTTTATTAAATCAAACGATGTATTTTCCAAACGACACTTTAGGTCGTTCAATATAACTGTGATTGTGATGCTATGACAGTCAATCCCCAGGAATTCCATTCCGCTGCAAAACAGGTAAATTGGGGGTGTGACATAGATAGACTAGCATTAGATCTAAGGATATTGATGTCCTTGATGATGTTGTAAAGGAGTAGATCTCCTTTGGGATTAGTCGTTGGTGTAGTGTGGTAGTAGTTCCTCCATTGCAATGGAACTAGGTGCTTAGCCTAGTACCTAATAAAGGGTAGGCGACGTTGTGAAGGTGTAGTTCACCTTGGAGTGAAAGAACTAGGTACTTAGCCTGGTACCTTATAAAGGGTAGGCGACGTTGTGTAGGTGTGGTTCACCTTGGAGTGAAAGAACCCGGTGGTTAGCCTAGCACCGGAAAAAGGGTAGGCGACGTTGTGAAGGCTTCTCCACCATAAGGAGATTGGTGTAGTGTTTACGAACTCTCGAGTAGGTGACTCGGGGAGTGGAGTAGGGCAAGGAAGGTGTCCTTGTAGCCGAACCACTATAAATACTCTCGTTGTGGTTTTGTGTTTCTTACTCTTATCTTTTCATTACATATCTTTATATGCTTGTTTATCAACATCCAACACACACAACCAAATAGATTGACAAAAGTCGATCTAAATAGTTTAAAAGGAAGTTTTAATTGGTAAAACTATTCAACCCCCCCTTCTAGTTTTCCACAGGGTATACTATTATAACCACATGGGTCTACTATTAAAATAAAGACAATGGTGCTTTATGTACTAACCGAAGTGATCCATTTTTTTATACTCGATCTCATCAAGGATGTTGTAGACGCGGTGCGTATTGAGCACCTGAATCATGTCTCTCCTTCTCATATTTATGTTTCGAACATCATTTGGTTCAGCTTTACTTGGCATAAGATCTTCATCAAATATTCCAAATCCAGAAGTTCCTCCATGTCAAGACAATCCTGGAGAGTGTGTGAAAACAATAAATTAAATAGGAGTAGTGTAATAGAAAGTGTGTAAGTCTACAAAGTAGCACTTTCTACCTCGTCATCTAATACATCAATTACACCCTCCCAGTTCCTGTTCATAAGGTTTGCTTCTCTTCTCTTTTTTCGTGTCTTGATGAATATGGAATTGTGACAAAATATGAGTTATATAACAAGGAAATTGTATTCAACGTGAAACACTTTTTAAATTTTGGATAGGATGAGTTTAAACCAGCCGTTGAACATTGGAATTGTCGTTCAGAAGCAGATCCATCAGCATTGGAGCATTAACATTGTCGGCTGGAATCGGGTTACCATGATTGTAGCATTGTCATTGTGGATCAGAAGTGAGTCTACTATGATTGGAGCATTGACATTGTTGATTGGAAGCGCGTCAATCATTTTAGGAGCAGGTACATTGTTGATTTGGTCTGCCCTAAACCATCAGATTTTGTAAGTTCATTTTTTTCTTTTTGAAAAGGATTTTTGTGGTTTTATCTGTGTGATGTTTGTTGCTTAGTGAGTTGTAAGAATCAACTTTGTTTGCTTATGTATTTATAGGTGGTATATTGAGATATAGATGGTAACATTGCTAGAAATATGGAATTATGAAAATAGTATGTTGTGATGATTTTACAATCTTGAATTGGTCTGGATTTTACAATCTCATAATATTTATTTACATTGCAGTAAAGTGGAGAAAAAATGAGCTGGATCGGGCTGGATTTATGTGTGGAAGCAAAAAGTTTCTCAGATTTATGTTTCGGAATTGGATTGATGGCTTTATTTTTTAAGTGCTTGGCTTAGTAGTTTTATTAGATTGTACATTGTAGTATAATATTTGTATATTTTAGTATATGTGTGATTTAAATAAGATATCAATCGTATATGTTGAATGGTATTTTTTTTAGTTGTATTTGTGCTTTAAATAGGTGCAAGTAATGTTATATTATTTGTCTTTGCTTAAATTTTATTTTATGAACTTTTAAAAAATTAATAGTAATGAAGTCTCAATTTGCATTATAAAATAGCATAGATGTTGGATTGTTAGGAGATATTGTAACTCTTGATTGCCATTGTTTTTACTTTTGATGAAACTCTATTTTAGATTTAACGAACTTAACCAACATTTGTTTCATGCTAACTTGTTAATTTTGTGCGTTGTCAAATGGGGTTATCCAATTTATACCACTCTTCCATCAAAATGGATGGTCAAAAGCAAACCAATTTGCTAGGCAATATATACTCTTTGTAATTTTCAAGTAAAAACTAAGAATATTTACAATGAGACTTTCTAACTTTTGCAAATGGGAGAGCCTCACAAAGACTTTCTAGAATGTTTTCCAATATCGCTCAAATGTATAACCAAAAGGAGGGTTTGGGCCCGTTTGGTTTATAGCTTTTGGATTCAAGGAATGGTTTCATTTCATAAATTAAATGTTTGGTTCAAGTTTTTGGGAATTGAAGTGGACCCGGTAATGATAGATTAATTCATGCCATATATGGTGTCTTTTGTAAATAATGAACCCCACATTTATATATCACTCACAATCTCTACATAAATTAATTATTAAAAAATAAAACTAGCCCACTTTCTTTTTAATAAATCATTTATCAAATATTAAAACAGTTTTTAATAAAATATTATTTTTTTCTCTTACCTCATTTTTTTTAATTCTAAACCGAATCCAACTCCGATTCCAAATCCTTTCACAAACCAAACGGACCCTAAAAGTATTACAAAGACCTCTCAAGTGACTTTGGCCATGTTTGAGACTTGAGAATGTATATTCTTTTGGAATGTGAGCATATCGATTGCAAACTTAGTAGGGCCGTTACATTCATGTTGCTTCATCTTACTTCACGTCATTGTTGTTTTAAAGTTAGTAGCTTAACACACCTTGATTTTGTGACAAGATTTACACAACCTCACGGTCAAACAAAGCCAAAATTGTATAAATGTTATAAGATGTTTTGATTTGACAAAGATCGTTAATAGGTTGTATAAATTGTTTCAAATCTTGTGGAGTTGTTCAATTGTTGTTGTTGGTCGCATACTAGAATAAATTACCAAATTACCTTGGCTAGAGTTATAAGATGTTTGACTACCAAATTGTGGTTTGAATACCAAAGGGCCTCTGGTCTAGCGGTATGGAGGTTTTACTCTCCTAGGTAAGGTTTCAAGTTCGAGTCTTGTCTAGGGCGATAGGGGTTTCCTTCCGCGTGTGTAAAGGGAAGGGTGCCATTGCCTTCTGGGCTGGACCCAACCTGGTTGTGTGGGCTCGCTACGCCTTCTGAGCTAGGAGTCATGTAGCCACAATTGCCGTTCAAAAAAAAAATTGTGGTTTGAATAAAATGTATTAGACATTTTGATTTGACAAGGATTGTTGACAGTTTGAATAAATTGTTTCGAATCTTGTGGAGTTGTTTAAATGTTGTCTTTGGCTACAGTTATATGATCTAGAAAACGAAGATGAAAAAATTTACCAAATTATAGATGACGTATAATGAGGTTTTTAAAGTAGAGAAAATGTAATGAGTTATATAAATGAGTGCATAGAGTATTAATAAAATAGTAATATGGGTAAATTGCAAAAATCGTCTTTGTGGTTTGATCAAATTGAAGATTATGTTCTTATGGTTTGGAAATTGCATATGACCTCCTTATGATGAAAACTTGGTTTCGAATTCATCCTTGGCCAAAATAAAATGACCAAAATGCCCTCATCTTCATCCTCATCTTTATTTTTCTTTTATTAAATTCATCATTTCAACCCTCATTCACCCTTTTTATGTTTTACCCATATTCATCAAAACACCAGCAATCAAATCTTCTTTTACCAATTACAACAAGGGTAATTATCAACGAACTTATGTTTTTGTTTCGAGTTAGATAACAAACTTGTTTATTACACTTTTTAGGTAACAAAACTTTTTCTTTTGTGTAAAAGTTAGATATATAGGTCACTATTTTCATTTACACATAATTAAAGTGTAATTTTTACATTTATTAAATGACTAAAATACCCATGTCTCCTCATATCTTCAACCAATCTTTAACGCCAGATTCAACAAATCTTTGACCAAACACCATATTTTCAACCAACCCTATATTGCGTATCATACTACGACCGTCATATTCAACCGACCCTATCTCCTCATATCTTCAACCAATATGTATCACCACTATAACTGTCGCCCGACGGAGCCACCACCACAACCGTCGTCCTCCTCATTATAAGAAATTAGATGAAGAGGGGTTTATCATTTATGAGTTGTTGTGAGGAGAAACTTGATAGGGAATTTAATGAAGATGATGGTGGTCATCGGAATTCTTGTCGGAGAAGATGGTTGTTACCGGAATTATTGTTGGAAAAGATGTGGTTGCTGGAATACTTACTGGAGAAGATGGTTACCAGATTTTTGGTGCGGATATAATGTAGAAAACTAGGTCTCTACCCGTTCGATGGACGGTTTTCTCAATAGTTGATCAAAATTGTAAAATGGTATATTAATTGTCAAGGTTCAATAACTATAACAAAATGCACACGCTTTGCGACGGATATATCAAAGGAGTTATAAAAGATTAATGTAATTCTTCGGTTACGTATTTAAGAAATCATATGTAATATAAGTTACAGTACCCAAATAAAAAGCAACAAACATATCTTTCTATTAAAGTACCCCAAATAAAAAACATCAAACATCCAATTCGATTACGCTAAGAAAAACATTGAAATTGATAAGATAAGACTAACGAAAAGGAAAGAACAATACAAAAACATAAAAGAACAATGCTTAAACGATATATTTGAGCATTCTTCAGTGTCATTCCAGTAGCTATTTGATTTCATGTTCCATCTCTTTTCCCTAAATATATTATTGAAATAACATGTCAGGTTGAGTTGTTAGAATTATGAAACAAATGAATTGAATGTGATTTAAATTAAGAGACTCATCGACTGTGATGTAATTATTCCACTAAACACATTGATTAAAACATGATCATCCGAAATGCAAGACATAATATTAGCATCATGAGTACATGTGTTATGGTAATGTAGTCTAAATAACTATTGTTTCCAAACCATTTCATATAACTTATGCGGAATCTTGTCTTAGTTATCAGCAAACAAATCATAAAAACTAAAAGCTATCTACCAATAGTTTGGGTAACTTCACGCTCAAATACTATCAAAGAAATAGAAGTCTTAGTTTGCTCTGTTTGACATATGGTAAAATGCTTAAATTATACAATATTAAGTCACTTGTCTAGTAAAACCATTACAACATAAACTTAATTAATCCTGTCGTTACCTTGGAATAAAACATTTAAACTTGGCTGAACATTCTATACATTCAAACACTAGATAACCCCTGTTAAGATAAGTTGATTCTTTGATGATAGGAGGGACATTTTGGTTGCAGTTCAAGCATGCTATGTATCCCCAACCTTAGGGGGGTGGCAATGGTTTTGAGTCATACCTCACCATACCTCACAACCCACCAATAATTTCATTCCACCTAATATCATACCTCACCATACCTCACCATAGTTTTTTAGTGGCAATGGTCATTCCATACCTCACTCATTTTTTTATTTTTATTTTTTTTATTTTTTATTTTTTGTATATACTAAAGATAAAGATTAAAGGTAGAGTACATAAGTGAAAGCTGAGAGAAAAGTAATGTCATGTTAAGTTTTTGAACTCTTTTACTGATGATAATTTCTGCTTCGAGAACTCTTTTGAGACATTTGCTGGATTTGAAGTTTGAAATGGTCTTGATACTAAACTCAAGTGATTTATATGGTATGCATGAAATGGTCACAAGCCCATACTTAAGTGATATTCGACTTAATCAAACCTTCATCTCCTTCATACCGCTTCGGCAATCTTTGCCGTGATCCATGCTGTGCCGAACAATGCCGCATGGGTGGCAATGGAATGCCTCTCGATGCCGCATGAAACCTCACCCAAACCGCATGTGTTGCCACCCCCTTAGTTACTTATATCAGTCACAATAGATAATAATATGCATGCTTTAACTTGTGATTTGTAACAACAATGAATTAATGATATATGCTTTACAAAAATCAAAGATTTTAGACTTGTGCTTGTTGTTGATGATGTAATACTGTATATCTATTAGAAAAATGAGTATAGAACTTTGCAAGTGAATATCGGATTGTGCTATTTTATTTTCTTTAGTAACAGAAGTTATTGTAAAGGATTTGAAAAATGTCATTGAATTAGTATATGTAGTGGATCTATTAGAAAGGGAACAAAGTTTAAAAAGTATAAAAAGTATTATCAACCGTTGATTGTCAAGATCTGGAATCCACCTAAAAAACAAAGACACTCATCATCAAGGGTATTCTCGTAACTTATTACCCTCTTTATATTTTTCATCATATCTCCTCACAACCATCCAAAAAACACATACACTCACCAGATCTATTAACACTGTTACAACCAACACCACCATCAGACCTGATACCACCGTCAACGACGCCACCACCCTCGTATACGCCGGAAACTACCATCGTCTTTATCTTCATACGCCGGAAGATATGAATTGGTCGGATTAATGGTAAAATAACGTTTTTCTTTTTGGGATTGTGTACAATTGGAGTGAAATTGAAGTTATTGAATATGAATTGGTGGGATCTGATTGGAATTAGTGTGGATCAAGAAAACTGAAAAATGAAACTGTAAAAAGGTGGGCGGGTCACGTGAAGAGAGGTGGTGATGGTGGTGGAAGGAGAATGGGGTAGTTGTTGCTTTGGTTATTGGCTTTGCTTTTTTGCTGCTCTGTTTGTGTTTGTGTCCCCAGTTCAGCAACTACCTTTTCTTTGTTGTGAATATTCTTTTGTTATTTAAAGTGGGTTTTTTTTTAAGAGAGAAACATTGAAAGAAATTGAGTGTGTAGGTGAATTATGAAAGTGAGAAATGTGGGATAATTATGTATTGATTGGTTGTGTTCATCAATTGGTAATTAGAGTGATTTTTAGAAGAAATATCAATGTTCATCAATTTTGTAACAAAAAAGTATCGTTCATCAGTTTTATTGTTCATCAGTTTTATTTCATCAATAAAACGAGTTGTTCATCAGTTTTACTGTTCATCAGTTCTATTTAACTTTGTTCATCAGTTTTATTTCATCAATAAAATGAGTTATTCATCAGTTTTATTGTTCATCAGTTTTATTTCATCAATAAAACGAGTTGTTCATCAGTTTTATTGTTCATCAGTTCTATTTAACTTTGTTCATCAGTTTCATTTCATCAATAAAATGAGTTGTTCATCAGTTTTATTTCATCAATAAAACTAGTTGTTCATCAGTTATCAGTTCTATTTAACTTTGTTCATCAGTTTTATTTCATCAATAAAATGAGTTGTTCATCAGTTTTATTGTTCATCAGTTTTATTTCATCAATAAAACGAGTTGTTCATCAGTTTTATTGTTCATCAGTTCTATTTAACTTTGTTCATCAATTTTATTTCATCAATAAAATGAGTTGTTCATCAGTTTTATTTCATCAATAAAACGAGTTGTTCATCAGTTTTATTGTTCATCAATAAAAGTATTGTTCATCAATAAAAAATTTGTTCATCAATTGTTTAAAAGAAATCGTAATGTTCATCTATTTGAGTCACAGTGTTCATCAATTAGTTTTCTTTAATGTTACATTATAATGTTCATCAGTTTTCTTTGATGTTACATTATAATGTTCATCAATTACATCATTTGAATGATGTATTTTGGTATACCAATTAGTGCATTTGAATGTACTTTTATAAGAAAATATCTTTTAGGCATTTTATCAAACACTTTGTATGCGCTAAATATGAATAAGACGCCATCATTAACGTGCAATATCTCACTTATATCATATCGGATTTGAGTGATTCAAATTTCTGAGTAAAGAATGGTCAAAAGCCTACAATTTTCATGTTTTAAGTTTTGTAAAATTCGGCTTTTAAACTAGTCAAAATTAGAGCCGAAAATACCAAAAATTTCAAGAAAATCAACACCCACTTAAAAAGTTGAAAAAAAAAGTTACGATTTATATATCAAAATGCATACCAAATTAAAGAGAATCAAATTTCAAAAATTATGGTGAAATCGGTTTTTTATAAAAGTTTGTCGTTTGAAAGTTATTTACGTTTGAAGTTTTGGGTGAAATAAAAAAAACATGTTAAAAGGACCAAAATGCCCCTAACCAAATTTAATAAGAAAAAAGGGAGAGATTTGATGGAGGACACAAGTCAATCAATGATAGGCTTTCTAGCCTTTTTATTTTTTTTCACTTTGCAAAGGATCTCAACTCATGCTTATTAATGTCTATCGTGGTTATAATTTTGAAGTGTACGGATAGTAAAAAATTAACAATAATATATAGCATTTTAGAAAGATCATTACCGCCTTATGTAAGCATGATTTCAAGAACATCTCCATTTTAAAATAATTTTGTTGCAAATTTTGAGTTTCTCGCTCTTACAATACCTAAAAAGTTAAAGACGAATTAGAAGTTTAAAAGTGTAAAAACTTATAGTTATAAACTCATGCATATAGTCATTGAATAATGTACACTCAATCCGAGAACCTTTGCATATTCAATTTCATAATACTATTTGGTGATAAATGTCACAAATATCATAATTATATTGATGATAAATGTCACAAATATCATAAGTATATTGATGATTTTGAATAATCCACTCTAGATCCTTTAGTAATATAGTCATAGACTAACGAGTAAATATAGGTTTCAAAATACCAACTACTTCCCAAAGTTACATTCATAAAATTTAGAGATGGCAATTTGTGAAAAAAAAAAAAAAAAAAAAAAAAAAAAAAAAACCAAATTTTATAAAGATTCGGACACATTTTAGCTTTTTTTTTTTTTTGAAATGGGAATGTACTACCCATTTAGAAATAAAAATAGGTATTAATGGATACATTATTTTCTCTCAATTGGAGAACATTAAATAGTTTTTACTGCAGACTTATACATATAGTATACTTAGTTTAATATAATGAGTTTGAGGAATTTTTTGTCATTTTAAGCATTTTTTAAATCCATTCATATAACATGAACCGGTTTGGCCCGTACCTGTTTAAGCCATGCCCATTAGGCTTGTGCTTGTTTGACCGTTGCACGTGCCCGTTCGGCCCATTTTGCCACCTCTAATAAAAGTATAAAGAATATAAGTTACTGTGTGTTTATTAAAAGAATGATATATGTAAGGAAAACTTATCCGTGTTGCGAACAACATATAAGAAATTTGACGATGATCGTTGATGGTTTGTATAAATTAGAAATTTGACGATGATCGCTGATAGTTTGTATAAATTGTTTTGAATCTTGTGGAGTTACTTAACTGTTTTTGGGTGGAGTTATAAGATTTAGAAGATGAAGATGGGAAAAATTACCAAATTAAAGGTGACGTATGATGGGTTTTTTAAAGTATAGAAAACATAATGGGTTATACAAATGAATATATAAATTATTGAAACTTTTACCCAAAAGAGTAATTTGGATAACATAACTGAAACAGAAAAAATAATAATTTGTTGATAAAACATTTAGGGTATGTTTGGCAAAAATAGACTGTGTTGGTGCTGGTGTTGGTGTTGTTGCTGGTGCTGAAAAAGATTATAAAAAATGATTATTTTTATAAGCTACATGAAGTAACATTTTATTTTCAGAGATTATGAAAGATTATTTTTTTAATAATCTCTTATAAGTTATGTCTGTCAAATTAAAATTATCTTTTAATTAGCTTAATTTTTGAAAAAATAAACATAATCTATCCATAATCTTATTTTTTAAAACCAGTCCACCCACTAAATGACCTCTCCACTCCATCCACTAAATGACCTCTCCACATGTCATACTCCTATTAGCCAGACCCAACTCACACGGATCACAATCCTCACCATCAATCACACCCCTAAATCCAACGGTCACAAAACCACCCACAAACTTTAACATGTCAAGATATAAATTTATATTCTTTATCAATTGTAATAAAAAAATAGATAATAAATACTATACAATTTGTATGAACAAATAATTAAAATTTAAATATATTATAATAATTTATAAGTTTATTTCACAAATTTATGACTATATTCCGCAAAACAGGAATTAGTTTCGCAATTTATGAAGATTTTAACAATTTTTTTGATTTTCACTTTTATTTAATTTTATTTTTGTATTTTCGTAAAGCATTTGCAAAATAAAAGTCTATTTATCAATAAATTTAAACTTTATCCTTTTAAACAATTATTTAAATGGACAATTTCATATCTACCCTCATTTTTATTGAAAATTTCATATATACCCAAACATGCATAAAAAACATTATACATTATGCATTTAATACTTGCACTTTGGGTATATATGAAATTTATCTTGAAAGTAGGGTGATATATGAAATTAATCCTATTTAAATTATCAACCTCCGAAAATTCAAAAAAGCTCATTTCATCCACCAACCCACCTTTCCACATGTCACACTCCCATTCGCCAAACCCAACTCTCACGGATCACAATCTCCACCATCAAACCCCTCCCATATCCAACGGCCACAAACCCAACCCTCATTTCACCCATCAACACAAAAACCATATAAATATCCCCATTTCCCATCCTCACATTCCCACAACTTCATCTTCATCCAAACAAACAATCTTTTATCTTTCTAAAAATGGAAACATGTGGAAAGAAAAAGGGAGCAGCAGGAAGGAAAGGGCCAGGAGGAGGAGGGCCAAGGAAGAAGTCAGTGACAAGGTCTGTGAAAGCTGGCCTTCAGTTTCCTGTTGGGAGGATTGGAAGGTATTTGAAGAAGGGGAGGTATGTGAAACGTGTGGGTACTGGGGCTCCTGTTTATCTTGTTGATGTCCTTGAGTATCTTGCTGCTGAGGTATTTTTATATATTGATTTTTCGGAAGATGATTTGTTATATAATTGGTTATAAACGTAGGAAAGGCGAGTCTTTGATTCAGATGTACGCGGCGTAAGGGTTATTGTTTTTTGTCTTGACTATAGACATCTTAAATTAATATACTAACTCCGTCTTAAAATAGTTGTCCACGGAAAAAAAACGTACAATTTAAGAAAAACATAATTGACTTGTCCTTCACACTTAGAAAGATTGACAACCCAAAAAGGAAATAAACAATGTATGGTGTATTGTATAACAAGGAAAAAAAAAGATATATTTATGTGTGAATTTGGAAATGTGATTAGGTTTTGGAGCTAGCTGGAAATGCTGCCAGGGACAACAAGAAGACAAGGATCATACCAAGACACGTTTTGTTGGCGATAAGGAATGATGAGGAGCTAGGAAAGCTTTTGTCTGGTGTGACTATTGCTCATGGTGGTGTTCTTCCCAACATTAACCCGGTTTTGTTGCCTAAGAAAAGTGCCACAAAGGAATCTACCCCCAAGTCTCCAGCGAAGGCGGCCAAGTCCCCAAAGAAAGTTGTTGCTTAGTTAGTGAAGAAATGCGACATGTTGTGATGTAGGTTGACTCGACTTTTGTGTTGTAGGGTTATGTAGGAGAATTGTATGCCGGTTTGTTTATGTTAGGATCTAGGTATGAAGAAGAATCTCTCTTTTTCGTTATCAAAATTTTTAGTTTCCGATTGTATGAAAATGTGTAAGCATCAGTTTGAATGAGTACTACATTTGATTGCAAAAGATGGTGAAGTTTCTCGGAGCTGTTTTATGTTCTTTCTTTGATTAAATGTTTGATGATGCGTTAAAAAAAATACACTCTTGTATAGTATGGATCTTTGCATTTCAAGCTGTTATGATAGTCTAATATGGTTTATTGTGTGATAACATGAGATGATAACATATACATGGAAACCAGAAGTTGGAATAAGAATTCAATGTGACAAATAAACAAACAAGCAGTCCGAAAGCATAGGAAAGCCTAATTTACATTTTATACAAGATGTTGGATCGGGTAGAGGGGGGTAAATTACAACAGCTCTTCTTCAGGGTTCATACATATGTTGTTCTTCCGTCTTAACTGCTAATCATGCTTATGAGCTATCGGTTTACTATTGGAGATAAGAACCACTACACATTTGTTATTTGAATCACAGGAGAAAAAAGTAATCATATTTGATGACTCGGTGACTTGTAACACGATCAAAACGAAAAGCTAATATGATGAAGGACAGTGTAAAACTCAACAATTTCACATTTGGTGCTCACAACTTTTAATTCTGGCACAAATCAGTATGACAGTAAAAAATCATCACATAACAAGATCTGTAATTTCTGATAAATTTTTACACAAATCAACGTATAAATAGATGATCAGTTACATATTTATATCGTGATCAATCGATCATTACTAACAGTAAAACTGTAAATTAAGATCATTAATCAGTCAAAAATAATAAAAATAATAATAACAAGAAAAAATATTTACAATCGAAGATCCACAACTTCCCGAAGTTGAAATAAAAAAACTACAGAATCGCAGATTCTTCTTCTTCTTCTATGAATAAATAAATAAATAAATAAATAAAGTAAAATAAAAAGGAGATTGGGCCGGGCCGGGCCTTGAAACACAACAGATAAACCGATCCAAAATCCAATCCAACAAAAAACATCCATAACAAAAATCATTGAAAATCATCATAACATTAGATCCTTAACAGAGATAACATAACATTGATAACATCATAACATTGAAAATCATCATAACATTGATAATCATTGAAAATCATCATAACATTGAAAATCATCATAACATTGAATAGAACAGAAACAACACTACATCCTTAACAGAAGATAACAGAATTCAACAGAACACTAGATGAGATCCTTGCAACAGAACATAACAGAACACTACATCAGAAACAGAGATCACAGAACACTACATCCTTAACAGAAACAGAGAAACATAAATCTATCACTATCCTTCAGAACATCATAATAGAACACTACATCTTAATTTGCAAGCTTCTTACAAAGCTTGTTCCCCTTGAGCACAACACTGTCATCTGAAGCAAAACCTTTGACCAGAGGAGCTTGCTTTTTCACTTCAGCAATTGCTTCCCTGACCTTCTTTTCCACAGAGCTTTTACATATCTTCTTCTTGCCGGTTGGATCCGCAGCCTTCATCTTCTCAACCGCCACCTCGGTGACGGCCGAGACATCCCAGCCCTCCTCCTTTCCTTTCATCGCCTGTATCGCCTCAACGACCAACTGTATGAGTAGATTTGAGTGCAGATACGTATGAGATATATCATCAAATAATTGAGGCTGTGAGATGCTTCTAGATTCTTCTTCATCTTCATCATATAATAACTGGACCAAACCGGGAGCCCAAGAATTTTGGCGGAAAAACCCTGACAAAAACGATGTCGTATTTGATGTGATTTCATATATATATAGTAATATAGATGGGTCTAGATGGGTTTAGTCTGTTTTATTAAAATAATTAAATGGGTATACTATTATAACCACATGGGTCTACTATTAAATTAAAGTTAATGTTGCTCTATGTACTAACCGAAGTGGTCCATTTTTTTATACTCGATCTCATCAAGGATGTTGTAGACGCGGTGCCTATTGAGCGCCTGAATCATGTCTTTCCTTCTTATATTTATGTTTCGAACATCATTTGGTTCAACTTCATTTGGCATAAGATCTTCATCAAATATTCCAAATCCAAATTGTTCCTCTATGTCAAGACAATCCTTGAGAGTGTGTGAAAATGATAAATTAAATGGGAGTAGTGTAACAGAAAGTGTGTAAGTGTACAAAGTAGAAATTTCTACCTCGTCATCTAATACATCAATTACAGCCTCCCAGTTCCTGTTCATAAGGTTTGTTTCTCTTCTTATTTTTCGTGCATCTTGATGAATATAGAAATGTGACAAAATATGAGTTATATAACAAGGAAATTGTATTCGACGTGAAACACTTTTTAAAATTTTGGACATGATGAGGTTAAACCAGCCGTTGAGCATAGGCTTTGTTGTTCAGAAGCAGGTCCATGAGCATTGGAGCGTTAACATTGTCGGCTGGAATCGGGTTACCATGATTGGAGCATTGTCATTGTGGATCAGGAGTGGGTCCACTATGATTGGAGCATTGACATTGTTGATTGGAAGCGCGTCAATCATTACTGGAGCAAGTACATTGTTGATTTGGTCTGCCCCAACCATCAAATTTTGTTAGTTCATTTTTTCCTCTTGAAAAGGATTTTTGTGGTTTTATCTGTGTGATGTTTGTTGCTTAGTGAGTTGTAAGAATCAACTTTGTTTGCTTGTGTATTTATAGGCTGGTATATTGAGATATAGATGGTAACATTGCTAGAAATCTAGAATTATGAAAATAGTAAATGATGTTGTGATGATTTTACAATCTTGAATTGGTCTGGATTTTACAATCTCATAATATTTATTTACCTTGCAGTAAAGTGGAGAAAAATGGGATGGATTGGGCTGGATCACTGCGTGGAAGCAAATTTTTTTCAGATTTATGTTTTGGAACTAGATTATGGCTTTACTTTTTAAATGTTTGGCTTAGTAGTTTGATTAGATTGTATATTGTAGTAAAATATTTGTATATTTTAGTGAATAGGTGATTTAAATAAGGTATCAATCGTATATGTTGAATGGTATTTTTTAGTTGTATTTGTGCTTTAAATAGTTGCAAATAATTTTATTTTATTTGTATTTGCTTAAAATTTATTTTATGAAATTTTAAAAAATTAATAGGAGGGAAGTCTCAATTTGGATTATAAGGTAGTATATATGTTGGATTGTTGGGAGATATTGTAACTCTTGATTGCCATTGTTTTTACTTTCGATGGAACTCTACTTTAGATTTAACGAACTTAACCAATTTTTGCTTCATGTTAAATTGTTTATTTAAACAAGCATCAAATCTATGTGTTGTAAGAAATAAGAGGTTAATTGCTTTTTGACGGTCTCCTTTTGACGAATCAATAGAAAATAGGGTTGTAAGGAAATTTTGATAAAGGGAACATTTTTTTACGAACATGTCTCAATAAGCTAATCGGTGCACTAAGTATATACTAAGTTAGGGGGTGTTTGGGAGTGCGATTTGAAACTGATTATCTACTTATTGCGTTTTAAAAACACAATTAATCTAAAATGAGTGTTTGGCAAAAAATTCAAAAAATCAATTATTTGCGTTTTGGATGCCTCAAAACTGCGTTTTGGAAAAGTAAGTGGCCCCTTGCAGTTGAAAAACGGAGTTTTATAAAAGCACTTTTTGAAAACGCAATTTTAAATAATCAACCCCAAACACCCCCTTAGTCAATATCTTTAAAACGATTCAAGTAACCACATCAATACAAGATACAAGCTAGTGGAAAGAGAGAAGACCTAAATTGCTTTCGATGACTATGCAATTGAATTTTGTGTTTTGTCAAATGGGGTCATCCAATTTATACCACTCTTCCATCAAAATGGATGGTCAAAATCAAACCAATTTTCTAGGCAATATATACTCTTTGTACTCTTCAAGTAAAAACTAAGAATATTTACAATGAGACTTTCTAACTTTTGCAAATTGGAGAGCCTCACAAAGACTTTCTAGAATGTTTTCCAATATCACTCAAATGTATAACCAAAAGGAGGCTTTTAAAACTAACACAAAGACCTCTCAAGTGACTTTGTCCATGTTTGAGACTTGAGAGTGTATATTCTTTTGGAATGTGAGCATATCGATTGCAAACTTAGTAGGGTCGTTACATTCATGTTGCTTCATCTTACTTCACGTCATTGTTGTTTTAAAGTAAGTAGCTTAACACACCTTGATTTTGTGACAAGATTTACACAACCTCACGATCAAACAAAGCCAAAACTGTATAAACGTTATAAGATGTTTTTATTTGACAAGGATTGTTGACGGTTTGAATTAATTGTCTCGAATCTTATGGAGTTGTTTAAATGTTGTTTTTGGCTACAATTATAAGATCAAGAAAACGAAGATGAAGAAATGTACCAAATTATATATGACCTATAATGAGGTTTTTAAAGTAGAGAAAATGTAATGAGTTATGTAAATGGGTACATAGAGTATTAAAATAGTAATGTGGGTAAATTGCAAAAATCGTCTTTGTGGTTTGATCAGATTGCAGATTTTGTTCTTATGGTTTGGAAATTGCATACGACCTCTTTATGATGAAAACTTGGTTTCGAATTCATCCTTGGCCAAAATAAAATGACCAAAATGCCCTCATTTTCATCCTCATATTTAATTTTCTTTTATTAAATTCATCATTTCCACCCTCATTTACTCCTTTTAAGTTTTACCCAGATTCATCAAAACACCATCAATCAATCTTCTTTTACCAACTACAACAAGGGTTAAAGCTATAAATTATCAACGAACTTACGTTTTTATTTCGAGTTAGGTAACGAACTTGTTTATTACACTTTGTAGGTAACAAAACTTGTTCTTTTGTGTAAAAGTTAGAAATATGATAAGTGGACAGGTCACTATTTTCATTTACACATAATTAAAGTGTAATTTTTACATTTATTAAATGACTGAAATACCCCTGTCTCTCATATCTTCAACCCATCTTTAATGCAAGGTTCAACCAAATATCTTTGACCAAATATCTTTGACCAAACACCATATCTTCAACCAACCCTATACTGTGTATCAGGGGTGAGCATCAGTCTAAGACCCGACCGGACCAACCGAGACCAAAACTGAAATAGCCTAAAACCCTAGACCGAGGACCGGACCGAATGTGATCGGTCCGGTCCGGGTCCGATCCGGTCCTAGTGGTATCGATGAGTTTTTTAAAGTACATAAAACATAATGGGTTATACAAATGAGTATATAGATTATTGAAACTTTTACCCAAAAGGGTAATTTGGATAACATAATTATAACAGAGAAAATATTATTTTGTTGATAAACACTTAATTTGCAATTAAGACAAATAACTAGGGATGAGCACAATACCAGAATGGTACCGAATCCGTACCGAATTAGCAGTATCGATTTTTTCCCGAGCATGAAATTGGGTATCGGTACCGTATCGGACGAGATTCGGTAACGGATCCGGTACCGGTACCGGGATATCGGTACCAATACGGTTCTTCCCGTTTTTTGTTAAACCAAAAAGAATTTCAAGAAAATGTAATAAAAATAGAAAAAGACATGCATTTTCAAGTGATTTCAAACCAGGATGTGACATAAAACGCAACCAACACTTAAATAAATACATCACCACCAAGATATTTGTAACATACAAAGGTTCCATAACTTATAAAATAGGCTCGACTTTAATTTTTGAGAGCATTTATGAAAGATCTATAGTTGACACAGTAAGTTTTTCGAACGTTTAGTTTCTTTTCATATGTTTTACATGTCTATTGTTTGACATGGAACAAGTCAAATGGGTGTTGGAATAAGTTATTTAATTGAAAAATATGACTACTCAATTTTTAGAATTTTTTCAGTACTTTCTGTTTTGGTACCGAATTTTATTTGAGTTCAACCGTACTGTGTATTGAGAGTCGGTACCGTATCAATACAATTCCGGGTCGATACCGAGATTCAGGTACAAATACTAATCCCTACAAATAATTAATCAATAATGCCAAAGTTGAAACAAGTCCACCCACTAAATGACCTCTCCACTCCATCCACTAAGACTATCTTTATCAACAACCCATCACAACCCAATCTCTTAATAAAATATTATTTTCTCTTTCATTCACCTACACAACCAATACACATAAACAATCTATATTTTTTTTACCATTTATCAACAACCCAACCTAATAACATAAAATAATAAGTATTAAAAATGAAAAAGAAAAAGAAAAAAGGAAAAAAAGAACAACTAACCATTTGTGAGCTGACATGTGGCAGATTGAAGATTGCCAACTTGGGTTGCCATATGATCTTGGTTGGATAGGAAGATTGGATGACTTCATTAAAAAAATAATATTTTCGTACTTATACCATTCAGGTTGGGTTGGCAACCCTCTTGATAAGACTATCTTTATCAACAACCCATCACAACACAATCTCTTAATAAAATATTATTATTTCTTTCCTACACCTACACAACCAATACATACAACCAATCTATATTTTCTAATCATTTATCAACAACACAACCAATCTATACTAAATATTAAAAACTACAAAAGAAAAAAGGAAAAAAAAAAAAAAACCACAAAGGTAGATTGTGGGTTGACAATCTTGGGTTGCCAAGTGATCTAGGTTGCTTCATTAGGTTGTTTATTTTTAATATAGTATTATTTTTTATGTCCTTTTTGTCTTTCAATAGGTTGACAACATATACCAATAAACATAGCCTAAACATAGTCTAAATGACCTCTCCACATGTCACACTCCCATTCGTTAAATCCAACTCACACGGATTACAATCCCTACCATCAATCACACCCCAAATCTAACGGCCACAAACCCACCCACAAACCTTAATATGTTAAACTCAAAAGATAAAAATTTACATTCTTTATCAAATTTAACAAACTGTAATATAAAAATTAAATACAATACAATTTGTATGAACAGATAATTAAAATTTAGATATATTATAAAAAAAATCATATAATTTATAAACTTCGCAAATTATGACTATATTTCACAATTTATGAAAATTTTAACAATTTTTTTGATTTTCACTTTTACTAAAATCTAATTTTTGTGATTTCACAAAGCACTTACCGTAGTAAATTTGATCCCTTTAAATAATTGTATTATTTAAATTATCAACAACCAAAAATTCAAAAACAGTTCCATTTCATCCACCAACCCACCTTTCCACATGTCACACTCCCATTCGCCAAACCCATCTCCCACGGATCACAATCTCCACCATCAAACCCCTCCCAAATCCAACGGCCACAAACCCACCCCTCATTTCACCCATCAACACAAAAACCATATAAATATCCCCACATCCCATCCTCACATTCCCACATCTTCATTTCATCTTCATCCAAACAAACAATCTTTTATCTTTCTAAAAATGGAAACAGGTGGAAAGAAAAAGGGAGCAGCAGGAAGGAAAGGGCCAGGAGGAGGGCCAAGGAAGAAGTCTGTGACAAGGTCTGTGAAAGCTGGCCTTCAGTTTCCTGTTGGGAGGATTGGAAGGTATTTGAAGAAGGGGAGGTATGCTAAACGTGTCGGAACTGGTGCTCCTGTTTATCTTGCTGCTGTCCTTGAGTATCTTGCTGCTGAGGTATTTTTATATATTGATTTTTCGGAAGATGATTGTTATATAATTGATTATAAACATAGGTAATAGACATCCTAAACTCTGTCTTAAAATAATTGTCCACCGACACAAAATTTTTTTTAAGAAAAACATAATTTGTCTTATCCTTCATACTAAGGGTGAGCATTGGTCCCGGACCGGACCGCCAAGACCAAGGACCAAATTAGCCAAAAAGCCTAGACCGAGGACCGGACTGAATGTGGTCGGTCTGGTCTAACAAAACCAAAATAGTCGGTTTGTGGTCTGGACGGGACTGACCGGACCGAGGACCGAATTAGCCCAAAAGCCTAGACTGAGGACTGGACCGAATGTGGTCCGGTTTGGTCCAGGCCAGTCTCGGTCGGTCCGGTCTGTTCGGGTTGTTTGCTCACCCCTACTTCATACTTAGAAGGATTGACAACCCAAAAAGGAAATAAACAATAGATGGTGTATTGTATAACAATTAAGAAGTTAATAATACTTTATTATACATTTTGGTGTAATTAATTGTTTTTTTTAATGAAATATAAGATTTATTTATGTGTGAATTTGGAAATGTGATTAGGTTTTGGAGCTAGCTGGAAATGCTGCCAGGGACAACAAGAAGACAAGGATCATACCAAGACATGTTTTGTTGGCGATAAGGAATGACGAGGAGCTAGGAAAGCTTTTGTCTGGTGTGACTATTGCTCATGGTGGTGTTCTTCCAAACATCAACCCGGTTTTGTTGCCTAAGAAGAGTGCTACAAAGGAATCTACCCCCAAGTCTCCAGCGAAGGCGGCCAAGTCCCCAAAGAAAGCTGCTGCTGCTTAGTTATTGAAGAAATGTGACTCTTGTTGTAGGTTGACTTGAATTTTATTTTGTTGTAGGGTTATGTAGGAGAATTGTATGCTGGTTTGTTTATGTTAGGACCTAGGTATGAAGAAGAATCTCTCTTTTTCGTTATCAGAATTGTTAGTTTCCGAATGTATGAAAATGTGTAAGCATCAGTTTGAATGAGTACTACATTTGATTGCAAAAGATGGTGAAGTTTCTCAGAGCTGTTTTATGTTCTTTTCCCTGATTAAATTCTTGCATATTATGGATCTTTGCATTTCAAGCTGTTATGATAGTCTAATATGGTTTATTGTGTGATAACATGAGATGATAACATAGACATGGAAATCATAAGTTGGAATAACAATTCAATGAGACAAACAAACAAACAAGCAGTCCGAAAGCATAGAAAAGCCTACTTTACATTTTATACAAGATGTTGGATCAGGTAGAGGGGGGTAAATTACAACAGCTCTTCTTCAGGGTTCATACATATACTGTTCTTCCGGTCTTAACTACTAATCATGCTTACAAGCTATTGGGTAAGTATTGGAGATAAGAACCACTACACATTTGTTATTTGAATCACAGGAGAAAAAAGTAATCATATTTGATGACTCGGTGACTTGTAACACGATCAAAACGAAAAGCTAATATGATGAAGGACCGTGTAAAACTCAACAATTTCACAGTTGGTGCTCACAACTTTTAATTCTGGCACAAATCAGTATGACAGTAAAAAATCATCACATAACAAGATCTGTAATTTCTGATAAATTTTGACTCAAATAAAGGCATTTTTAGTCAGACCACAGGTCTTTTGCAAGTGTCGTATAACAAGATGAATCTGCAACAGTAACACCATAGAACTGCGGCTTGATACTGGTCATACATAAATATATTATGGCGATTGGTGTCAACACAAATGGTAAATATGAAGTCGTTTATGGCTTTGGCAGGACCCATGACCCATTTAAATCAGTAATAACACCTCAAACTACCTTCTGAAATAAGCTATCGGACACCAAAGTACAATAACATTATCAAATCAGCACCAAAGCTTACTCACTTCAAATCCGAATGCCAAATAGTTCATAATTGTGCATACAGATTCAAGGCTAAATAGTTGTTGTTCCGAGCCGGTTAGTCCATTCTTCCTTTCAAGATTCTTTCAGTGACTTCAGTTGGCGTACGGCATAAAAAAATATCAAACATCATAAATTGATGACAGTAGATGACTGTTTGGACAGCTGAATAACAAATGTTACCTACAATATCAACTCACATGGAACAAAAACAATTGAATCCAGTAGCATAGCTTTCGTAAACCAATCAATAGAATTATTTGGCTTTCGGATATTATTTTGATATAGAGACTAGTAATTTGCAAAGTGGCAACAGCCAAGAATGTTTGGACAGGAGTAGAAAATGGTTTTTTTGCACAAGTAGAAACAGGTAGGGCCATGACAGGTCAACCTAATGTTTTGTCCCTAACAAAGTGATACACTGGATGCGACAGTAACAAACAATAACGAAAATATAGAACTCAAAAGAGGTGGCAATTTCGACACATGTGGAATCACTCTAAAAATGTTCAGATTGTTGGTGTAGTAGTCCATATTTGGAATCATGTTTAAAAAATTATTTATTGAATATAATTACAAAAAAAGTGTCTGCAAGATCAGTCAAATCCCAAGCTATCTGTTGACGAGTACCAAAAATCACCCTTTTTTTTACCCAAACTAGTTTTAAACCATGAACCAACCCGGCCAATTTGTCACCCCTAAAATTTAGAGAAGATGCAATTTGTGAAGAAACTTACACAACGTACACATGTCCTCCCCAACCACTCAAACAATCACGATCAATCGATGATATAAGTGCTTGGGAGACAGTCTCGAACAGCTCCTCGTGATCCTGCATACACAGAAACAGAAGAGACTAAATGAAGTATCCAATGAGGAGATGACATGTTAGCGACTCGCGGTAAAGATTCAATAGAAGTGTTTCTGTGTCCAACAGATTTAAATGAAAAGCAGAATGCGTGTTGTATGCCACTAGTAGGACAATAAGGAATACTTAGGGATAGTACATGCTCATTGATTTTTTTATTATATATGTGATATGTGATACAGGTTTGAAAAATCTTCAAATACCACTTAGGTATGATAAAAATCCTCAATCACTTGATCACAAAATATTGTTTCTGGATCTAGTGAATTACAAAAGTGGGTGTGTTGAAGTATTTATATTGATTGTGTATTTCATATAGGCCCCAATATGGACATCCAATTGCTTCAATTTATACTATCCAATGGCTTCCCCGTTAATCATCTAAGTAAAGTATGCATCATTTTCTGCTTATCTGCTTAAAAAAGCAATTTAGATGTCCAAAAAAATTGTTAAAAAAGCAGTTTTTCAGGACATCAAGTGTTCGGATAGAAAAACTGCTTTTATTTGCTTAAAAAACAGATAAGCAGAAAAAATAAGCAATCCCAAACAGCTACAGAAAGCAGTAAGATGATTGAAAGAAAGAAATATGAATATGGAGACATACCATGTCAGGCTTGAACATCGACTCACATGCACCATAAAGCGACTCTGATGCAGTTCCAGCAACTACAAAATCTTTAGCAAGCTCCCTACAATTGATTAAAAAAAGAGTACAAGTATTAATGACTGCATCACATGCTTTTTATTTCATCAAAGACAAATTACCAGATTTCAAGCATTTACGATATCAAAAGAATAAAGATCACTGCATATACAGCTGCAATTAATCTACAAATGAAAATGCACAAATATTTCCTAAAGCAAGGACCAACACAAATGCTGACAAGAAACCGTGGCGAAAATAGAGCACCAATAAATAAAACCAAACAAAGAAAGCCTGGCCAGAATGAAAAGTGAAGATAATGCAGAGCAAATCAGATAGTGATGAACTGATTGCAACACAGTGCACAGAAGACTTCATCCACTTTAACACCATGTCATAAGGCTAGAGAACTAAGATTGCAAATTAGAATAGCACCCAAACCAACAAAGGTATCGTCAAATAAAACTGGATGCTAAAAACTAACCGTTCAGAACAAATACAACAGAACAGCAGATAACAAATCAAAGTGCACAAGCAAGCTCGGGCGAAACATAACTTATCTACGAATGAGTATATCAATATTAATATTCTAGAAAAAAAACAGAACCAAGATAAAGAAGATAGTGACTGTTAGAGACATCCAAAATCATGTAAGAGCTAGCTCATATAGAGTGGTTCAGAGTGATATGGTATGCCTATTTATTGAACATAAGCAAAGATTCAGTTACGAGAAAAACTTTTCAAAACTTTAGAACTACAATAAATAGCATAGTGACTGTTAAAGAAATCCATATTGCGGCTGTAGAAGCAAGACAACATAGATTCAGAAGATAAGAACAGCTATAACATACCCAAACAACATAAGCCGACTACACATAGAATCATAAATTCTATGTTGCAAGTTACAAACTTACAATAAACATTTATATCTACTTTGCTTCCGTTTATAAACTATTGACATTAATCCAATCATCGGCATCAAAATGTAAAACTGCATCAGATTCATTACAAGTATACCTCGTAGTCACTTAAAACACATGGATGTGTGTTGTATGCGAAGAATCGGGTTTTCATAAATGTATGGCTAACAACAAAAGCATAAAACTAGACTTACTTTGCTCCAATGGAGTCCATTGTGCAGATGAATGGCTTGTCGTCATCCCCCAAGCCAGCAATCACAGGTTGGCAGAAATAAGGACCAAACCTACACATAATTCAAAAATCATATCAATCTATCATTTATATACCTTAATGAAACACAAGACGCTGGTGACTGCAATACAGCAAAACAAACATTAACGATTGGCCAATAACCAAAAAAGATAGGATTGCTTATAAATAAGTAGTTGCAAACTGCCTAAAAATATACACTTGAATAAAGAAAAAAGCAAACAAATTTTGGTTAAAACTTTCAATCAAATTAATTTAAGGGATGTTTAATTCAGCTAAATTTTTGTCCTACATTTTCCAGGTCAGTTTTTGACGACTTAAACATGAAATTAAGCTCATAAGCTAGAAAAAATGAAATTATAAAATATAAAAATCCTAGTAAAAAAAGCCCAAAATTAGCTTAGGGGGTGTTTGGGTTAGCTTATTTATCTGGCTTATGGGCTTATTTGAATATGGAAAAGCCGATAAGCTCACTCGTTGGAGCTTATGACGTGATCATCTTCAACTTATTGGCTAAGGCCAATAAGCTCAAGTTAATAAGCTCTAAAGAGTGGGCTTATGAGCTTTTTCCATGTTCAAATAAGCCCATAAGCAAGATAAATAAGCTAATCCAAACACCCCCTCATAAACAGCATAACGATGAAGACGCAATATTTTAGCTCAAATAAGCAAGCAGTTTAAAAAAAATAATAATAATGAAAGGGGGAGATACAGTGTCTGAGCATCGCGGGCGAGACCGGAGAGAGCGAGAAAGAGGTTATCGTGAATGTTGAAGATTCTTTGGAAATCAGTAGCAACAGTCTGAAGCTGAACACCGAGCCTCCTATTGCTAGCAATAGCGAAACAATTCTTACCAACCATAGCTACCAACGCACTTCCATTGTACTCAAATATCTACACAAATAAACAATATAGCAAGCAGGGTTATAACTTATAAGTATAAAAATAAAAAACCTATTTATCATACATATAAGAATAATAAGAATTTGTAATGAATAGTGCTTACCGACATCTTAGAATTATTTTGAAAAGTCTGGTAGATCGTCTTCTGTCTACTGTTCTTCCGGTCTTAACTACTAATCATGCTTACAAGCTATCGGTTAAGTATTGGAGATAAGAACCACTACACATTTGTTATTTGAATCACAGGAGAAAAAAGTAATCATATTTGATGACTCGGTGACTTGTAACACGATCAAAACGAAAAGCTAATATGATGAAGGACCGTGTAAAACTCAACAATTTCACATTTGGTGCTCACAACCTTTAATTCTGGCACAAATCAGTGTGACAGTAAAATATCATCACATAACAAGATCTGTAATTTCTGATAAATTTTGACTCGAATAAAAGGCTTAGTTTTGGTCAGACCACAGGTCTTTTGGAAGTGTTTTGTAACAAGATGAATCTGCAACAGTAACACCATATAACTGCAGCTTGATACTGCTCATACATAACTATATTACGGCTATTGATGTCAACACAAATAGCAAATATGAAGTTGTTTATGGCTTTGGCAGGACCCATGACCCATTTAAATCAGTAATAACATGCCCCTAGCAAAAGAGAGCTACACTGGTTACACACAATTTACAAGCAAAGCTGTCAAGGTTTACAAGAATGCATACAACCAGAACCCAAAAATCAAATGTTTTATCAGTAGCATTTCATCGTAGTAACCACTACATGACATTCATTGAAACCTACAGATAGTTCAACAAAGATTTCGCCAACAACTTAGATCATAGTTGTGCATTATACCTAGGCAACATGGTTTTTCTTAGAAAACTAAAGAAACATACAATGCTCATCAAACAAACTACAAAACATTAAAGCAAGAGTCATCTTGAATCTATGAAACAGGCTCATAGATTTAAAGGAAAAAAGAAGTCTTCAGCATCAGTATCTATTGAGTAATTCATCCTTTGAATGTTTAGTTGAATCAATATTCATCACCATTTGTCCAGCTTTCATTTGATTGGTGGCTAATATATAAGTTACAGGTGCACGATCAGCAGTAAACTTCCCATCTAAATGCTCTTTACCTACTGCTTTATACACCGCCTTAAACTTTGAATCCTTATCACCACATACTCCAGCAAACCCTAGACCTATCTCTTGTCGTCTAACACTCTGCCAAGAAACAGCTGCTTTACGTTTCATCTTATGGTCCCACGCAACACTATCCTTGCGCCAGTTTTTTACCTCATCATCAGAAGCCAGCCTTTCACTATCTAAAACAGCATCTTTAAATCGTGGAACAAAAAAATCAGGCCTGGAACCCGCTAGTGCCATTCTTGGCACACCCAACTCGCTAACAAAGGAAACGCGTGTCCTATCTGCCCAAGCGTCCGAAGATGAAAAAGCAGATAAAAAAACATCTCTTACGTTTGTTGGTTTGGTTCCTTCATTTGTGGCTTTACTAGAGTAGGGGCTTGCACCGTTAGGAAGGCCCACTACCACCTGACGAGTTTTTGGTCCAGAAGAAACAACCTTCCTACTTTCAGTCATCCCCGGTAAAGAAGAGAAAGTAAACTGACCTTTCACTGGCATGGTGGGTGAGGTTAACATTCGAGGTGGACAAGTTCGTTCAGGGAAATCAAAATTGTTCTTTCGGTCAACACCTCCCTTCTCCTCCCATCGTACTACAGCAATTCGAGATGTACGATTTGGGTCATACTCAATTCTTTCCACGATACCTACGGATGAAGTGTTTCTTTTCAGATCAATTGTTCGCTGGGATCGTTTGGCTCCACCACCTCGGTGAAAAATAGTTATACGACCTTTGGAATTTCTGCCAGCAGACTTTCCTTTACCAGCAATGAACTGTTTAAGTGGTCTCTCCTTGCTCACAGTTTGAGTAGCACCTGTTTCAGTGAAAGCTTGTTATTGAAAGTAGTATTTTTTGATTGAAGGGATCTTATATAACAATTATATGCCATGCCTCACGTTTCGTCTGTGATTACTTTCTGCGTACTTGAGAAATAACAATCTATCCATTAACAATTTTCATCTTATAAAATACAATTAATATTGTGCTACAAGCATGTAAGTATACATTTGAACCTCTTACCATAGCTACCACATTTCTATAATTCTAATTAAATAAGCCTGGATAGGCGGCCACAATTTCTGTTTTTGTATTCACAGTTTCAATACGGGAAAAATGGTGACGAAACTACAAACTGGTGATGAAGTCAAGGTAGAAAACTGCATATAAGTGAGAAAATAATACTACACAGTCTAAAATTTTTGTTAGAAACTATTGCACATGTCTAAATGCACGAGGCTTCGTGATACGGTTTCTTAATCCTGTTTTGATGTCAAAGCTAGTTATGTCAAACACATAAACTGATGACTAAATTTTGTGATCAATACTCACAACCAATGTCTATTGCACATCGCTAATAGACACACAATTAGGCAAACTTAAACTAGTAGTATATCCGTTTCCAACAAGGTTAATGTCACAGATTAACAAAGTATCCGAGTATTTCAATCTTCCACATTGCTCATTGTACTTTTGTTGGTACAAATATAGTCATTGAACTTTCGAAAACATTTCAGTTGTTATCATTTTGGATGAATAACAAAATGACCAATGTATAGCATATTTTAGTCAAGTAGACAGCTTTTCATCTCCGTCATACAAATGACCAATATGAGCCGTTTGAAAAAGCAAGTGTATATTTAATGAGACAAAACATTACCAATGTATAACATTTATGCGCTGGTACTTTAGGAGTGTTTGGAATTGCATTTGCAAATCAACGTTTTCAAAAGTATCTAAGAAAAAGCAGATAGTCACAGTCAAGTGGCTTGCCAAACAGTATTTTCTCATTTTTCGCGTTTTACAAAGGCAATAATCAGACAGTCTGCACCGAAACACAATACCCAACACCCTCCCCACATTGCCATACCACCTTGTTATGATTTCTTTCGCTATAAAGGACATCATTTAATATTATAACCAATGTTCTAAAAGGCGTGAGGCGTGGCATGGCGGCATAGCCACGCCTCAAGCCTTACAAGCCTTTGCGTTTCATAAGGCGTGTTTAAGGCGGCAAAAAAATATTTATAGATTTATGTATTTATAATTTTGTATCATTTTTTAAGAGCAATTTCAATAACTAAAGCTCCAATCCCAAATAACCAGGCCCAAATATGAGGCCAAAATAGGAATTAAGTTTTGAAATAACGAGGCCCCAGAAGGAAATAGCCCAAATACTAGAAATTCAAGCCCAAATCCGTAAATCCCTTAAATTCTTCTAAAAATGGCGCCACGCCTTACCAAAAGGCGCGCCTTTTCACGCCTTATCTCACGCCTTTTCACACGACGGCTAGACCTCGCGCCTTGGTTCATTTCGTGGCGCCGATGCCATGCCTCGCGCCTTGGCGCGCCTTTTAGAACACTGATTATAACACAAATCCGATACATGTTCAAATCCTAGGACGTACACCAAATCCATCCATTGGTAATTTCTACAGCCTGTTGTTTGCTCTATAATAAGCTATTAAGCACTTCTCAATAGTGATTTTGACGATACAAGTGTCTAGGATTGCTTACTTTTTCTGCTAACGCTTATGCATATATAAGGGAGCCCCTTACAAACTGCTTAAAAATCATTACTTTGCGACTAATTTTGTAAAAAACACAAAATTCATGAAGTAATAATTTAAACAAGCACTTTAAAAAAAGTAGGTTCCAACCTGTGTATTAAAAACTCCTTATTTTAGCACAATATAAGTAGATAAGCAGAAAGAGTTGAATAATCTAAACACCACAAACCACTTATATTTATAAAAAAAAAAAATAAGCAGTCCCAAAACCCTCTAAACTAATAAGCACTTCTGATTAAGTATTTCAGTAAATGTATCACATTTTAATAATACGATAAGCAAATAAATATGAAAAAACTCGCGGCTCATGGAGTTTTGGATCTAATCTGAGAAGTGTTAATCCTTGAAAAGGAATCAATGAAGATGAACCATTAATAATTTTTCAACAATTTACCAGAAATGACATTTTTTGGATTCAAATATGTGACTCAGTACAGGATATTTATTCTAGAGTTTTTTTTTTTTTTTTTTTTTTTTTTTTTTTCAAGCAAAAGATGAGAAGAATGTGTAAATAAGTATACATTTCAACCTTAAACCAATTTATCATAGCTACCATGTTTCTATATATCCAATTAAACAAGCCTTGGTAGGCAGCTACAAGTTCTATTTTTGCATCAGTTTTAATTTGGAATAACTGGTGGCGAAAACTACATACTGGTGATGAAGTCCAAGGTAGAAAACTGCAGTTAAGTGAGAAAATAATACTAAACAGTCTAAATATGGGTTTAAAACTGTTGCACATGAAGTGTTCAAGGCTTCTTGATAAGGTTTCTTAATCCTGTTTTGATGTCAAAGTTAATTATGTCAAATGCATAAACTGCTGACTTATTTTTGTGATCCATACCCACAACCAATGTGGTTAGCTACTTTTTCCTCCATATGTGCCACATACTATCGGTTCTAAACACACAATTACGCAATCCAAACTAGTAGTATATCCGTTTCCAAAAAGAGCTAATGTCATAAAATAACGTAACCGAGTATTCCAATCTTCCACATTGTTCATTGTACTTTTGTTAGCACAAATACAGTCATTAAACTTTCGAAAATGTTTCATTTGTTATGATTTTTTATGATTAACAGAATGACCGATGTATAACATGGTTCTAGACAATTAGACAGCTTTCCATTTTCGTCATACAACTGACCAATATGAGCCGTTTGAGAAAGCAAGTGTACATTTAGTGACACAAAACATTACCAATGTGGTACTTTAAGAATGTTTGGAATTGCATATGCAAAACAACGTTTTCAAAACGTTCTCAATCTGCTTTTCCAAAACTGCGTTTTCTTATCTAGGAATAAGCGGATAATCACATTTTCAAGTCGCTTGCCAAACAGGCAAACACTATTTTCTCATTATCTGCGTTTTACAAACGCAATAATCAGATAGTCTCGACCGAAACACAATACCCAACACCCTCTAAGCACCCCCCCCCCCCCACCATTGCCATACCATCTTGTTATGGTTTCGTTCGCTCTAAAGGATATCACTTAACATCATAACACAAATCCGATATATGTTCAAATCCTAAAACGTATTCTAAACCCATCCATTAGCAATTTCTACCCTTCCGATTGTCAAGAATGCCGTTTTGGGGGTGTTCAGCTACGTTTATCAAACAAGCCTATCTCATTCGCAACTCATAAAAAATGATTACTTTACGAAAATGTGTTTCAATACGCTTAATTTGTAAGCAAATGCAATAAAACAAAAACAAAAGAACTATTTTTATATCTAAACACTACTCTAATAAGCACTTTCAATAAGCATGTTCCAACCTGGAAATTGACAACTGCCTATTTTGGCCCAAAATAAGCACATAAGAAGAAAAAAGCATGAATAATCCAAAGTCCAAACACATTTCAAACTGCTTATCTTATACGTTCTAACCCTAAGACGTATACTAAACCCATCCATTAGCAATTTCCACCCTTCCGATTTGGAAAAGCTTATCTACTCAGCAAAAAAGCCATTTTTAAAGAGCTTTATACTACAGCCAATTATTTACTCTTTAATAAGCTATTAAGCACTACTCAATAGGCTTTTTGACGATAAAAATGTCTAGCATTGCTTATTATTACTGCTTACGGCTACGCGAAAATGGCACCTTATAAACTGCTTAAAAAGAACTACTTTATGAAACAGTGTTTCAATTTGCTTAATTTTGAACAAAAAAAAAGTATACTCCTATATCTAAACACCATTTCGTGAAGCAATAATTCTAATAAGCACCTTAAAATAAGCAAATTCCAACCTGGGTATTAAAAAACAGCTTATTTTGGCCCAAAATAAGCAGATAAACAGAAATAGCATGAATGATCCAAACACTTCAAACAGCTTATGTTCTTTAAAATAAATAAGCAATCCCAACACCCTCTTAACTAATAAGCATTTCAATAATACAATAAGCCAATAAATAGCTCAAATTACAAATTCATTTCAAAAACTTACGGCTAATGGAGTGTTTGGATCTAATCTGGGAATTATTAATCCTTAAAGATGACCCATTAATTATTCTTCGACAATTTACTCTTTAATAAGCTATTAAGCACTTCTCAATAGGATAAAAATGTCTAGGATTGCTTATTTTTACTGCTAACGGGCTACGCTAAAATGGCACCTTATAAACTGCTTAAAAATAAAGTACATTCCTATATCTAAACACCATTCCGTGAAGCAATAATTCTAATAAGCACTTTAAAATAAGCAAATTCCAACCTGGGTATTAAAAAACAGCTTATTTTGGCCCAAAATAAGCAGATAAACAGAAATAGTATGAATGATCCAAACACTTAATACAGCTTATCTTCTTTAAAAGAAATAAGCAATCCCAAAACCCTCTAACTAATAAGCATTTCAATAATACAATAAGCCAATAAATAGCTCAAATTACAAATTCATTTCAAAAACTTACGGCTAATGGAGTGTTTGGATCTAATCTGAGTACTATTAATCCTTAAAGATGATGACCCATTAATTATCCTTCGACAATTTGCCAGAAATGACATTTTTTTTTTGGATTCAGATATATGTGATTCAATTTTACTAGGGTTTTTGTTGTTCAAAACAAAGAAGATGACAAGATGGTGTAGCTTTTCATTTGCACCCTACGGAATTACAGTTCATTTCATTTGGTCCTTTACTTTTTCTTTTATATATTTTGAAGGAAAAAAAGTTTATAATTCCGCCCGGTTGTAGTAAGTTACGATTTGGTCTGCTGATTTACGCTGTGTTCTCGAGTTTAATTTTGGAGAGAAAAGAGAGAAAACAAGAAAGAATATTTAAAAAAAGTTTTGTTTTTCGGTTTTTAAGGCATTAAAAAGAAAGAAATGAGAGAGATTACAGAGGAAACTTAAGGTTAGGCTATTGGTCATCAGTGGTCGTGGGTTTGAGCTTATTATGGTTTTACAATAATTACTACTTTTCGTTAAGATTCTCAACATCTCATTGTGTTGTCACTTAGTATAATGATGTGGTTGGAATTGTTTGTATAATGTTTAGACGCGTTTTATTTATCTATCAGAGTCATGGTTGGCTTCGACATGTTTCCGCACGACAAGGTGTGTGTTGCAGCTTGTTTGATTTTGGATGACACGGGTTCATCTTCGATTGTGTATCTTTAATGGAGTCGTTTTAGTCCTATGGGTGCTAGTTTTTAATGTTGTTTTGATACATGAAGCAAGGTTGTCAAAATCGCGATCCTGCTCGTAGGATCGTACGATCCTACACACAAAAAAACGATCAGGACGGATCGCATCAGGATCGTAGGATCGCGCGTAGGATCGGATCAGATTCGCATAGGATCACCTTTTTTTTTTTTTTTTTTTTTTTTTTTTTTTTTTGGTATATAAACTTGTTAAGTGTAAGCTCATGTATTAAAGCCCAATGACTAATAATTTTTCAAATATATATATATATATATATATATATATATATATATATATATATATATATATATATATATATATATATATATATATATATATATATATATATATATATATATATATATATATATATATATAGTGTGAGGTTATTTTCAGAACCAAACAAATTGCGAGAACTGCGAGAACCACTTTTTTACTACTAATAATACATAAGGTACATCACATTAATGCAAAATGGCATTTTTGAAAATATGTGTAATTTAATTTCAAAAAAAGTTCAAATAAAGGGCAAAATAGGAATTTAATTTTCCATAAAAATAGCATCCTATGATCTGAAACCGTTTACCCAAAACCTGACAACTCCATCTCTCTCACTTTTCATATAGTTTCCTCTCAAGAACCCTAGCCGCCACTTCATAAACTCTTTCCCAATTCACACCCTTACATCAAGGAATCATTATAGCGACACCCTAAACATTAGATCTAGATCCAGCCAGCCCATTTGCATATGTCTTACAAGAAAGAAATCTGCTGGAACATATACTATTATTATTATCCTGCCCGTCAAAGTTGTTTCGCATCTTTTTCATTCCACGAAAAAAAAGAAAAAAAATGGTGGTTACACGTTTGGGAATATGAACAACAATAATTACTTGGGATGTAAGATGAAAGTAGAAAAAAGGGAAGCAGGTTATGTTCTTAAAGATGTTCGTCACTTAACCGAATACATCCCCGATCTTCCTGTATGTTTCTTTTTATTATTCCTATTAGTAATGTTACTTTGACTTCTTTTCTTCTTCATTTTTATTATGTATATTTTTTGCTTTTAGATTTATTACTACTTAATAATAATACTAGTTAATGTTAAAGTTGTTTTTGCTGGTAACTACTTTGGATGTTAAACAAACATTCATTATCTCTACCTTTTCTCAAATGTAAATGTAATAATACTAAGACTATGCATTGATCATGTTTTTGGATAATATTCCTGTGTAATTTTGATTATGTATTTTTATATTTTGATGTTGATTTATGTTATATTTAGATCAGTTAAAATCGAATTTCGTTTTTAGTTTTTTTATAACAGGTTGTTATTAATGATTCATTCATAACTAGTTATGATTCATTCATAAGTAGTTTTTGATAACAGGTTGTTATTACTCGATTGGTGCCAAACGTGGTTGGTTGCTAAGTATGTGCTTCTCTTATCGTCTCAGTGTGCACATGTGTTTTTGAGTGTGCACATGTGTTTTTGATAGGTAAATTTTGGCTATTCTATTAGTTTTGATGGGAATGACTTACGACTTTTTTTGTTGAATCTCGATCAGTTGAAAATATTTGTTTGGTATCGATACATCACAAAAAATAGAATATGAAGATGCCACATATCCATTGCTTAAATGAAATATGATCTATGTTTGGTTATGATTGTGTTCTGTTTTGTTTTAATTTTTATTTAGTTTTGTTTATTTTTGTTTTGTTTTGTAAGTCTTATAGCGAATGTTTTTTGTTTGTATCGTGAGTTTTTTTGGTTTTCGAATGGTGGAATAGGCAACGGTTCAAATCTTACTTTTTATTGCTCATATCGTCTCAGTGTGCACATGTGTTTTTGAGTGTGCACATGTGTTTTTTACAGTTGTGAATTTGAAACCTTATATGCATATGTGTTTTTACCTTTTCATGAACTTGTTTCTTTTGCTTTATTTCAGTTGTTATGAAAAGGATTGTGCATATATGTTTTGTTAGTTGTTATGATTAAATAATTCTTCTATTATTTGTTTGTGATTACAGGTTCGAGTATAATGAGTAATATGAAGAATGCACGTACTTATATATAAGGGCATAAGGACGAACTCAACTGCACATATGCATACAAAGAGATCGAGAGTGGCCAATGAGAAAAAACACATGTGCACAAGGATTAAAAGATGAACCAACTATTAAAAACATTGTATTATGCACATGTGCACGCTTCATATATTTGTAATAAAATATATTTACGTAATATTTTTAAATAAAGTTTTGTTGTTTGTATAAAATTGCATAATTGTATTAATAAAGTTTTGTTGTTTGTATACATACTTATGTAATATTTTTATAGATACATGTGCAAATACAAAACACCTATGCATAAACGGAAAATACAATTATCACATAATACAAAACACATGTGCACACAATGTAAAATAAAAAATAAAAATAAAAAATAAAATCCTAGAATAACGGAACTAAAAAACGTTTTTTGTAAAAAAAAATAAAAAATAAAAAAGTTATTTTACCTTTATGCCCTTTTGAATTAAATAATAAAAATTAATATAAGAAAAAATCTGATTGGTTGATGCTGGTACTCGCAGTTCTCGCATTTTTTTTGGTTCTGACAATAACCCTTCCCTATATATATATATATATATATTATTTTGGTGCTGTTAGTTAATTGTCTCTTGCAAGATTAATGAGTGTAAAATCATTATGTTTTTATGGACTATTTAGAAATAGTTTAGATGTGTTTTTTTGGGTTTATTATGAAAAACGATTTCGTGCTTTGTAAAATGTCAGAAGCTTGTTTTTGAAGTAAACTATCTACATACTTGACCCAGTTTTGTTCATATTTTATTTTATGTTACATATGTTACATATAAAAGCATGAATATTCTAATTTAATTTATTTGGTCGTCAAGAAAAAAAATTCAGTAATATTATCAGAATATTTTAATTTATTTTATTTGGTCATTAAGAAAAAGAAATTGTGTTGCCCTCCATTTTAAATTAGAGTAAACTACACCATTCGTCCTTGTGGTATACGTTGACCATCAAGTTTCGTCATTTGACCAAAAAAATTGCACCGTTGGTCCTTAACTGCGAAACGTTAGTCATCGTTGGTCCCTCACCATAACTGGTTGGACTAACGGGCGTTAAGCCTTGTTAAGTGAAGGGTATATTTGTCTTTTCCCACTTAACTTCATCTCTTCCATTAACACTTTCACAATCTCCAAAATCAACATCCAAAAATCTTCATCACCACCATTAACACTTTCACAATCTCCAAAATCAACATCCAAAAACACTGTACCAAAACCCAGATCTTTTTCATGTCTTTGTTTTTCACCAGCCACGAACCGACCACAAATCTCATATATGTTCATGACTAGCCAGAATTATTGATCGATTATTGGTTGTTCATTCATGGTCGTACAAGAAAAACAAACACAACTACTTTAAAAGCACAATAAACCATCAAATTCAGTTTCTTTTTTGTCAAACCATATAATCATTTTCAGTTTTTTACAATACATTATCAAAAGACATGGTGTCTTGTTTTCTTGTCATGTTCACTCACATCTGGCCAAAACCATTATAAGGTTTGTTCAATTCTTGAACCAATCTTCCACCCATAAAAGTGAAGTCAAAATTATTAAATCAAATGCCAAAAAAAACTTCAATTTCTAACCTTATAATTTCTATGAATTCCACATAAAAAAGCATGATTTTAGTGTTCAGTAAAACAAAACCACCACCTTCGCCACCCCCAACCTCCGGCCACTTCAACCCTCACCAGTGACCGTCGGTCACATATCTGAGGTCACCTCCTGCCGCCGAACTACTTATTGTTTGGAGAAGCTTATTTTTTTTGTTATACTTTGGATTTCATGATTTGAGTTTTATTTATTTTGGTGAATTGATAGCAAGGCTTTGTCCTTTTTGATTGACTCTTGAAGTGGGTTTGTTTTGTTTGATGAATTTCTATCCTATTTTAATTGAATATGTGTTCACAGTCGTTTGATGCGAATGGTGAGGGGCGTTTTTCTTTTCTTTTTTTTAGTGTAATAACTGATAAATTAAGAAGTCTAAAATGTCTAGTAATATTTTAGAGGAAGACAACTTGTTTGATAATTTGGTTTTTTTTGGATTTTAGTGATGTTTATAACTTTTAGTGGGTTTGAAGATAATTTTTTTTAGGGGTTTTGATTTTGTGCTTTTGAATTTATGTTCTTGATGCGTGGATGAAGATGGAATTTGAAAATTGATTGTGTTTGGTGATGATGGTGGGGTGAGAAAATGAAGATGGTAGTGGGGGTGATGAGATGGTGATGGTGGTGTTGTTAGTGTGGTTGTTATGAAGGGAGTGGATGAAGATGAATTGATTGAGGAAGAAGAAAGTGGTAAAAGACCAAAAATACCCTTCACTTAACAAGGCTTAACGGCCGTTAGTCCAACCAGTTAGGGTGAGGGACCAACGATGACTAACGTTTCGCAGTTAAGGACCAACGGTGCAATTTTTTTGGTCAAAGGACGTAACTTGATGGTCAACGTATACCACAAGGACGAATGGTGTAGTTTACTCTTTAAATTATGTTGTTTCATTTTCAGATACAATCCTTTTATCTTTTTGCATTAATCTATATATTGTAACAAAAAAGTTACAGAAACACGTGCTAATAAATCAACATTATCTTTTTGTATAAATGTTATCACGAAAAAGCTATAATAAAAAAACATTAAAACAAGAAGTAGGTGCACCGTGCACGTATGTAGTAACTTTGTGCAAGTATGCATTGTAATATATCTAGTGTTCTACTACGGTACTTGAACATATAACTTTTTCTTTTATCATCCATTTAGATTCGTTTATCATATGAAATATTGTATAGAAATATAAAACTAGAACCCCTATACAAAAATATATACATTTTCATATCTTCAAACTATGAAAAGAATAAGAAATGTTACAATGAAACTTTCTTGAACATGTTTCCCATAAGATCCATACAAGATGTACTCGATTTACATCAAGTTATTATGTTAAGTAATTTTCTTTAATGCAATTTATACTTTCAAAATAAGGAATATTAAACATTTATTATTTCTTTTATTTGATAGACGGGCTATGCTTTTGTTTTGGCATCTATTATGTCTTTCGATATTGACAAATCATGGTTTTACATGAGTTTGCTGTGATTGTCACATGAAAGTTACTAATGGTTGGTGTTGTCCCTAAGCCTACTGATTTCATTTCAATAAATAATGATTTGCGGTGCAAGCTTTGCAAAATTAATCCACAATTTGTTGTGCCTAGGTATTGTAATTATGATTTTCTTATTCTTCCTCATCAAGTGTATAATCATATAAATTCATCAAATATTAACGTTTAAATAAAATATTGTAGGTTCAGATTACAAAAAAGAGTTGTTAACATCGGTGGGAGTACTACCTTCATAATGTTTGACACAGAAGTGTCCAGACTTATAAACAAGAGTGCTCGGGAGTTACTAGAAATACAAGAACATGTATACAAATAATTTACAATACTACAATATTACCGAACGTTTATTTTGTAATCACTAACAGTCTATTATGTTTACACAGACCGGTGACATCGACTCTTTCCCACAAGTTTTTGAAAAGTTTGTGGGTAGGAAGTTTGCATTTAAAGTTGAAATTTCTGATTGTAATATCGAGAAGGAACGACACATGTACAATGTTCTTAAAATGACAGATGATCATCATGTTGTACATGAGCTTCATAAAAGTAATTTACACCTTAAGGTATACTTAAGAAACAAATTTTGTGAAAACTTCTAACATTTGTTGAGATATATTGAACTACCATTAACTTTATAATAATATACATGTTTTTTGGATGCTTTGTCTGTTACCAATGAGAAAAATGCTCCATCAAATTTAGATACGCACACGCCTGCCTGTAACACCCCCAAAATTATCGCAGCGGAAGATTGTGTCACTGGGGTATTACTTCATAGTTCACAGCACAAGTTACAGAAAACGACTCTAAATGAGACGTTTTGAAATGAATTATCATTCGATTAAAATATCAGAGTTTACAAACCGGTCCCACAAGTTTGTACAATCATAAAAAGTACAACACAAAAGTTGTAATGTTTTTCGAATGATAATATATGCATTGTCTTCAAAATGTTTTCCATGCGCCTTCACATGCCATGCCAGCTAATTCCTTTTGAACCTGAGATAATATGCTAAAAAGTGTCAACACAAAGGTTGAGTGAGTTCATAGGTTTGTAAGCAAAACAGTTGATCACAAGATATCAAGTTTATGAAAGTAATGGGCTAAGTTGTTATACGCCCATAGTGCGTTTGATTGCCTAACCGGTCAATACAAACGATAGAAACCGCATAGGTTTGAAAACAGTAGTGGACAATATAGTTTGTAGTATAATTGCAATGTGTACAATTATCTTCTTGAAAGTTATTATTGCTCTAAGCTCATGGAACTCACGACTGACTGTTGTATATATATCACCGGACGATATATATATAAGTAACTTGCCCCGGGTAGGTATTTTGCCATATACCTAGGTAATTAAATAAAGTGCGTTTGGTTATCGATCCGGCTAACACAAACGGGATTCGTCAATCCCGATAGGCCTATCCACAATATTTGTGCTCACTCCCAGTGATTAGTGGTCCATGATGTTGGGGACTTTTGGCATAAACAACTTAGGCATGCAATAATACAGTAAAGGCATTCAGTTTGCAAGTAATTGTCCATAATAAAACATTTTAGCATGTATCTCCCCCAAGTTGTTTATAAAACACTTAAACAAAAGCTGGGGCTATGAAACTCACTGTAGTGATCAGCAGCGGAGTGTAACGATATAATGTATGTCAACAATAGAGTATGGCAACACCAAGATCTTTAACGATCACCTACGAAAGCATAGTATTCGCGTTTTAGTATAGTGTACGATATGAGTGTACAAGTATATGTAGTTTGTTGGCTTATGATGTTTTACATTAATCCTTAAGTTAAAGTATTCCTTAAGTGTTGTTTGGCCTATAGCCCTTTTATAAATAACCTCGTACCATCGTTCGGGCTATCAAAATCAAGAGGTCGTGTAGTGAACGTATGAGGAGCCAGGACACTTTAAATCCTAAATCCACAACTCGTCGATACGACACCCGAAGAGGCCTCTTTATGATAATGAAATTCCCTACTATTGTAGTACTTATCATTTATAAGTAAGTATTTGACAAGACAAATGTTATATAACACATGTGTCGTGTTTCGTCAAAGACTATTGATTGACTTGTGTGACGATATGATGATATAAGTTGTGTGTCGTGAAGTAGTTTAACATGCCATATGGTCATTACTTAGTTTGCCAAAGTCTAGCAAAGTCTAATCCAATGAACCAAGTTTTTAAACAAGACTCGACCATTAAGTCCAAACTAGCCATGCGGCTAAATTATGGTTAAGCAACTTGAGACAACAATAAGGCCATACCAAATGGCTATTTTTTAGTCAAAATACTTGAGACATCAGCCTTGGCTTAACCTTGGCTTTGTTTTGGCCTCAAAGAATCAAAATACACTAAGGTTTCTTAGCCATGGTTGTTTTCCGGTATACAACAGGTCCGGTTAGTTTTTGTAGTTTTAAGGCTTTGTCGTTCACTTTCTACTTATGTTCTCCTGAATTTTTGTAGAAAACGTGATTCTGAGCAACTTTTGTGCTTTACACTTTTGCTGATTCGGACCAGAAAAGGGTTAAAACCTCGTTTTAAAATCGTTTCAGCAACTTTTTGTTTCAGCACTATATTTGCCTCTAGTAACACTTAACTAGGCATAACTTTTTAACCACAAGTCCTTTTTAAGTGATTCAAAAGCCTAAGTTTTAGTTTTTACTTCCTCTAACAGCTTCTCAAGCTTAATCAAGTCCAAAGTCCAAAGTTTACTTATATCAATTGTCTAATAACAAGTAATTACTTATATTTCATTGCAGAAAGTATGGCTGCACATTCAGTCCTGCCAAAACGACCATAAGTTGAGTTCTACAACTTGTTTTGACACGCGGATTTTGCCAATCTTCAAGTTTATGGCTTAGATACATTTCATAATACTGAGTCGACTTCCAGAAATGACCAGAACCATGGGCTTTTCTTAAATGAAATATGGTGTGCAGATTTTGACATGTTTTGCCATTTTGGCTCTCATTTACTCATCGGAAGGAGTTATGAGGTGCGCCACCCGGCGAAACGACCATAAGACATAGCTCTACAAGCTTATCGTATTGAATTAACCTCAAGGTTTACTGAGATGATCATTTTAATCAATATTTGGGCCTGTTCGAGATTTCAACTTACAAAACCCACCTAAGGCTTGTTTTAGCTACTTTTCATGTTACAAACTTCATGTACAACATCAATCAAGCCATATTACATATACTACTTATATCAAATTACATCCAATGAATATAAATTATTACAACCATATTGAATGACAAGAAATTTAAACAAACTTCTTACAAGAATTAGGTTGAATGGTCACAAGAACAATCAAGCCTAAACCCCTTCAATATTCAACTCTTGTCTTCAACCTCTTAACCCAAGCTTTACTAACTTTCTTACCCTTGTAATAAACCCTTTTACTTCAGCCCCTTATGTCTTGAATATCTTCTAATTCACCTTTGAAATCAACAAAATAACCTTAGGATGATCATGTAGGAACCAACTCTAGCTCCATCTTCTTAGTAATTCTTGAAGTATGAATCAAAGTATGAAGGGGTGTTATGGTGATGATGTTGGACGGCAAAGGAGAGGACAAAGAGAGATATGTATGTGATTTTGCATGTAAATGATAAGAATGATGTGAATTTGGTGTAAGTGGGGGACAAGTTTGAGGTGAGTAAGTTGCATGTATGTTGAGAAGAAGCCATGTGGCTTGTGATATAGCCATCAAACGCCACCTCATTGAGGTGGTAGTTTGTGTGTTTTATTTGATAAACATTAGTTTTTAGGGTATAGTTTGGTCCCGGTAATTACTAATGTTAAGCCTTTAATTCACGAAATCTAAAACCGGGTAATGTAAAAATGCAATATTTCCAAAAATGTTAAAACTTATCAACATACTCTACCTAGGTATATTAAAGGTGTGATAAGTCTATTTGGGTGCGTCTATGTTGTTAAAACCTAATAACGTAGGTTTGAGCACGTGTATTACGTAAAGAGTAAAATATTTACGTAAAAATGGCAAAATGGCAATAGTTCATATAAAATATGACTATTGATGAAAATAGAGTATTTTGAACTTCTAGACTTATCATAGTCTTTTGTTGACCGCGAGGAAAGTTTACACGATTAAACTTTCGAAATTATTAAAGTCACAACCTTAAATAATTACTTATAGCCAAAGGTGAACAAAAATGTTCAGAGTGTAATAATTCAAAACAGATTGAATTATTTAACTTGGGAAATTACTGGTTACTACCAGTTACAATATTTGCTTTTACGTTATAGTAAAAGTCAAATAGTCAAACGTCAAAGTCAAAGGGCAAATTAGTCATTTTGCCTTATGAAAATTTACAAGTTGCTACACTGCCAACCCGCATGACAAGGTAAAATATGATGCTAGTATTTGTTGAGTGTAACACAAGATTTGAGATTCTTTAAATTGCAGTGCTGTATATTATGTTTTGAAATATTGTTTTATCTTAAGGAGAATTTTCTTTTCTTCAAATGAATTTATTATGGATTTGTTTATATTTTTTATTGTGTTTTGTTTGCATATTAGAATTAATTGTGTTTTCTATATTTTTTATTTATTCTATTGTCTTAGTTTATTTACATATAAATATATTTTAAAGACTCATTGTACTTGCACAATACAAATTCTATATATGTTTAGTAAATCAAAACTAATCTAACGAAAATTAAACCCAAAACCTCGTGTGTGCACGGGGATTTAAAACTAGTAATAGTTTATATAATTACATATTTGAGATGCATCGAGTCGAATGGATGTATCTTTATTCATTCAAATGCATCCAATTAGTTTTGAAAATGATTTTGAAGTGACAACGATACAAATTATACTAGTATCAAATATTACCCACATGGGACAAAAAATACATAGAATTCGCCTAAATTGAGTAAATGACTAAATGCATCTAATATATGTAAGGGATGTACTATTCCCACCCTCCCTATATTGTCACATCATAGGAGTTTGGTCAAACTGTGCAATCCGTGATGCATACCGTACAATCCGCTAATATAACTTGCCCCTATATGTAAATGCATCTAATTTTGAGCTTAAATATATATTATGGTGCATCTAAAGTATTAGAAATGCATCTAATTCAAATCAATACATATCTAATGTGTGTTTAAATTTATTTCTCATTTGATCATAGGTCATGTAACTTTATGTTTTCTTTTACTTATTTGACTATTTGTTATTACATATATGTTTCATTCGTACTCTCTATATTCTGTTGTGTGTGCTCATGTGTTCGTTTCTTGTAAAGGCTACTTATGTTCACAATTTATTACCTATTTTCATGACCTCTTTATAAAATACTCGTGAATTTCACGGGTCTTTTAGATAATGTATTAAATATGAGAGTGTTATTTTTTACCGTTTACAAATAAAAGAATAGTTGACACCATACCTAAATTTCTAAATAAACCAAACAACATATAAGTAATGATACCCATTCCACTATATTTATTAAACCCCGTATCTATTATGAGTTCTATTTGCAAACCAAACGCACCCCAAAACATGCTCTTATTTTTCACACTAAACTCAAACCCAAAAAAGTTGAGACACAAGTAAAAAGCCCAAATAAGTTCATTATTTCAAGACACACACAAAAGCCCCTTCACTGTACAGCTTTTTCACTTGCTCTCACTCTTATTTTCATAACAAACACTTATCTCCGAACTCACTGATTCACAGTTATGCAGTCACCAGTCCTCGTTCTCGGTCCTTGGCTCATAGACGTCTTCAGCATCAGTATCTATTAAGTAATTCATCCTTTGAACGTTTTGATGAATCACAATTCATCACCATTTGTCCAGATTTCATTTGATTGGTAGCTAATATATAAGTTACAGGTGCACGATTAGCAGTAAAGTTCTCATTTGAACGCTGCTTATACATTGTTTTATACACCGCCTTTAATTTTTTATATTTTTCACTGGTTACTAAATGAAACCCTAGATGAGTCTCTTGACGTCTAACATTCTGCCAAGATATAGCTGCTTTACGTTTCATCTTATGGTCCCACACAGGACTATCCTTGCGCCAGTTTTTTACCTCCTCATTAACAACCAACCCTTCATCAATTAATACAGGATATAAATCTGTATATCCTGGAACAAAAAAATCAGGTCTTGAACCCGCTAGTGCCATTCTTGGGACAACCAACTCGCTATGAAACCAACAACGTGGCCCATCTATACAATCTTCCAAAGATGAAAATGCAGATAAAAAAACATCCCTAACATTTGTCGGTCGGGTTCCTTCATCTGTGGCTTTACTAATATACGGACTTACACCATTAGAAAGGCCCACTACTGCATAACGCGTCTTAGGTCCAGAAGAAACAGCCTTCCTACTTTCGATCATCCCGGGCATTGAAGAGAACGAAAACTGACCTTTCATTGGGATTCCAAATTCGGTCGTAACAAAAGGTCGATCAGTTTGGTCATCCACATAGAATTTTTTCTGGGGATCAACATCTTTCCTCTTTCCCTCTCCCTCCCATCGTACTACAGCAATTCGAGATGTACGGTTTGGATCATACTCTATTCTTTCAACAATACCCACGGATGAAGTGTTTCTTTTCAAATCAATTGTTCGCTGAGATCGTTTGGCTCCACCACCACGGTGGAAAATAGTTATGCGACCTTTGGAGTTTCTGCCAGCAGACTTTCCTTTACCAGCAACGAATTGTCTAAGTGGGCTCTCATTGCTGACAGTTTGCGTAGCACCTGTTACAATGAAAGCATTTTACTAACAATAGTAATTTTGATTATATGGATCTTAGGTAAGAAAGCATGCCTCATGTTTCGTTTGTAATTACTTTCTGCATGAACTGAACATAATACTCTTATCAATTAACAATTTCGTCTTAAAGATTAAAACTGCATAGTGATGAACAGATATGTACACACTACACACTTCAACCTCTTACCATTGCTACCGCAATTATTTCTACAACTTAAAATGAAATAAGCAGGGAATGACTGGAACTTCATTGCTACTCACAATTTCAAGCTGATAAAATTGGTAACAGAAAATACAAATTTGGAATGAAATGGTAGTAGGACAACTACACATTTCATGAGAAAGTCGAGATAGAAAACTGGAAATTGGTAAGGGAAATACACAAACAGACGATGACATTTTTGTTAATAAATAAAACCTGCTCATGGCTTCATAATAGTATGATACAGTTTCTTAAGCGAATATCTATGTCAGACCTAGTTAGTTAAAATGCTTGACTTTATTGTGTGATTAAAACCCAAACATCTGATAGCTAATACTTCTCCAACTGTGTTGACTGTTGAGCACTATTTATATACAATTTAGCATCTTCGTTCCAAACAAAGAGCTAATCTCCTAATAAGAGAATGTACTTACATGAGTATTCTAACATTCCAAGTTGGTTGTTGTACTTTTTGCCGTATACATATAGTCGTAAAACTACTTCCATCATCTTTTATGAATTATATATTGACCAATGCACACCATTTTCTATACATTTTTCCATTTTCATCACGATTTTTAATTAATTGTTCAATGACCAATGTTAACCATCTTAGATAACAAGTTTCTATTTTATGACTTAAAAGATTACCAATATATTGCATCATGGACCTTTGCCATACAATTTTTTCTGCAATAAAAGAATCTCAATAACATCACAGCAACAACAGATCCTATATATAAGCTTGAACCCTATACGGCTATACCTTAAACTAAATTGACCAGTTTGCAATTTTCACCTTCCAATCGTCAAGTAGGCTATTTTGTGGTGCATGTGTTTGGATACACTTATCAATTAAGCATGTCTCTTTAGCAAAAAAAGGCATTTATAAACAGCTCTATACTACACTTATCTCACATTGATATCAAACTTGACAAAAAAAATATGATTACAAATTAAATTTAAATAAATATGATAAACTTACGGCTAATGGAGTGTTTGGATCTATTCTGAGTACTATTAATCCTTAAAGATGACCCATTAATAATTCTTCGACAGTTTAACAGAAATGACATTTTGGATTCATATGTTTTTTCCCCTAGGGTTTTTCAGTTCTTAGAACAAAAAAAGAAGATCGTGTAAGTTTTAACTTACCCCTATAGATTTACGAGTCGCTTCGCTTGGTCCTTTTTTTCTTCATTTCGGCAATCACATGCGTTTAAGATTTTGCATAATATTTATTTGGAAAAAAAGTTACTAGAATTCGTAATTTTACGTGGATCAAATAAGAAATAAAAGTAAAATGAAAATGATAGAAATAATCACAGTCGTACATTTTAGATGCACATACAAAAAAATACGCATCTCTTATTTAAAATGTGTGACTGAAAACATTTCTCGTTTTTCTTATTTTTATTTTTCTTCTTGAGTGAATCCATTCTTTATCTTCCCGTGTATATATTCTCCATATCAATTTTCAAAAAAATTTGCTATTTATCCCTATTTATCTTATATATCCTTTTTACCCTTCAAAGTTTTCTACTTTTTGTTTTGCACCAAAATTTTTACCACTTAAATATGACTTCTTTTTATTAATAAATAATACTTATAGCTATAGTAATTTTTTTTTAGTAAAAGATATTTGAGAGTGAATGTATTTTGTATGAATATATATTAGCTAAAATATCACTTTAACTATTTGTCGTTATAAAATCTCATTGTTATACTCGTCCAATACATTCAAAGTTTGCCATCTTGCTAGCTATTACTTTCTATTTTTGCCTTCGTAGTCTATCATACTTTCTTTTGTGAAATTAACTTTTTTTTTTTGACAAAATGGCTATTTCAAATAGTAACAAAGCAGGTCACAAGATGTCATAAACACCCACAAAGTCACGGATACCATACCAATTCCCAACAATATAAGTTTCATAAGCCTAAAAAAATCATGTAACCATGTTATTAAACTCAAAATCATCCAAAATAATTTAGACAAAGTAATTATGAATGGACTCAAATAGAAGTTGTGCAATGTGAAAAAGAATTAATGTCACACATTACCCTCAACTGATTTTGCCAAATTGCAAGCTAAAAAAGAAGTTTGAACTTGGACTTGAAAATAGGAAATAGATCCACTAAGAAGAAAAATAAAAATAAGAAGAATGAGAAATGTTTTCAGCCACACATTTCAAATGAAGAAGGAGAATTTCATGAGAGATGCGTCTCTTTTTGTATATGCACCTGAAATGTGCGGCTGTAGTTATTTCTCACCCTTCTCATTTTACTTTTATTTCTTATTTGATCCTTACTCCTTGAAAATAACATAATAACACTTCTTAAGTTTAAATCATGTAGTTTTAGCTCAGACTTTTTCAATAGGAGTATGTTTCATTCAAGATTTATGATCTCACCGAATTTAAACACACGTCAAAACAAATTTGAACAATAACAAACGTATGGCAGCTTTAAAAAAAAAGAAAAAAACCACGCCAACTGATATTTTTTTCTGGTGTAAACCATAGATCCAAACACAACAATATTTTTTGCAAAAATTACTGTGATACCCTTTTTTATTAGTGTGTGTTTGCACATGCCCTCACTGTTCCTCCATTATCAAATGTACCTATCAATGTCGGGTATACATTTCCTCTACATACACGACACACACATGTAAGGTTGAGATTACATTTAAAATTAATTCAAACACAATGTCGCGTTGATTTTTTCCTTACATACACGACATTAATTTTTTATTCAAACCTTAGTACTATTTGACACAATGTCGTGTAAAAAGCTTCCCTACATACATGACACAAAAATCTTCAATGTTCAAAATTTACATAAAACACCCTTTAACTTTTTAATAATTACAATTTTTTTATATAACAAACTTTATTTGTCAAATATTTAGCAAATATCTAGCAATTTCGTTAATGAAAAAAATATAGTTACGAAGAGCTTTGAATTACGAACAAAACAAGTCCAATATTGTTATGCTTTTGACGTACATACGATTTTATAAAAAATGTTGAAGTTTGATATATATATATATATATATATATATATATATATATATATATATATATATATATATAGGGAATATATTAGCTACAATTTATTGTAGCTAATTGGCTATAATTTTGTGTCATATAATGTGGGTCCTGATTCTTTTTTGTGGGTCCCAGATTCATTGATAGTGTATTTTTAATGAAGGATTGTAGCCAATTGGCTAATTTTATATATATATATATATATATAGGGGAGAGTTAACGTGAGATCAAGCTTAAAGTTGTAAAAATAAGATCAATTCTAAAAAACTACTAAAACATTTATAAATAATAATTTCAGCAATAATAGACATAAAAATAATATTTTAATACAAATTAACATTTTAGCAACTAATAACTAAATGATACATGAGTTTGGATTAGTGACACACCTGATACACATTACACTAATAAATATTTCAAAACTGATACACATACAAACACCTGATACACATTACACTCTAATCAAAGTGTATCACCTAAGTTTCGTAAATTTTAAAAAGAAATCTATCGAAACTTTAACAATTTTAGTTGTAGTAAATAAGAAAATTATTTTTATTGTAAGGAGAGTATCTTTTATCAAATTTTAGTTCGATCTCATTTTAACAACTTTAAGTTTGATCTTATTTGATCTAGATTATATATATATATAGTACTTCCAAAGTCCAATGGACTCTTGTTTTCACTAAAACAGCAAATCATTTAACTTGCAGTTTGTTATCTAATAGATATGGGAGAAGTTCTAATTCATATTTGGTATCAAATTCAAATAACTCCTTGTATTATTTGTTTGCAAATGATTAAAGGACGAAGACAAAACAGATGTTACGAAGAAAGCTCATTCAGTCATTCCTTCTATTTTATTACACATTTTTTATAAAATCGTACGTACGTAAAAAACATATCAATATTGGGCTCGTTTTGTTCGTAATTTAAAGCTCTTCGTAACGATATTTTTTTCATTAACGAATTTGCTAGATATTTGCTAAATATTTGACAAATAAAGTTTGTTATATAAAAAAGTTGTAACTATTAAAAAGTTAAAGGGTGTTTTTTGTAAATTTTGAACATTGAAGATTTTTGTGTCATGTATGTAGAGAAGCTTTTTACACGACATTGTGTCAAATAGTACTAAGGTTTGAATAAAAAATTGATGTCATGTATGTATGAAAAAAATTTACGCGATATTGTGTTTGAATTAATTTTAAATGTAATCTTAACCCTACATGTGTGTAAGGGTGTGCATGGTCCAAAAACCGGACCGGACCGGACCGAAAACCGATTTCGGCATAAACCTTAGACCGAGACCGGACCGAATGTGGTCGGTCCGGTCTCGGTCCGGACCGGTCCGGTCGGTCCTTCGGTCGGTCCGGTCCAACAAGGCCAAATTCGTCGGTTTTAGTCCGGACCGGACCGAGGACCAATTAGCCCAAAAGCCGAGACCGCGGACCGGACCGAATGTGGTTGGTCCGTGTCGGTCCGGTCGGTCATTCGGTCGGTCCGGTCCGTTCGGGTCATATGCTCACCCTTACATGTGTGTGTCGTGTATGTAGAGGAAATATATACCCGACATTGATGGGTAGATTTGATAATGGACGAACAATGAGGGCATGTGCAGACACACACTAATAAAAAAGGGTATCACAGTAATTTTCGCATATTTTTTTCTTCTAAATCTCACCTCATTAAAACAAGGATCCGAACCAGGTTAAAACAACAGTTCTAGAAAAAAAGATTGAAAATTCAAATTTCTTTTTAATTCAGCTCAGATGTTGTAATGGCAACAATAACACGGTTGCATATTAAAATGCCATCCACTTATTGCCCGCCGAAATACAACGTAATTTTAATATATTTTTTTTCATGATAGCCACCGAAATACAATATTGCAACCCGAAATTTAAAAAACAGCCTCAAAAGTATGTCAAACTTTAAATAGTTCGAGCCTAAACATACCTCGTATTTCACAAATCAGCCTTATGTCACGGACTTGTCTCTACAAGGTCTCCCATGCGGCACTTAGTCTCGACTAAGCTCAGTCTTGCTCGAATACTCAACGATGTATGCAACGAAAGTAAACTTCAAAGAATGGAAGAAGTGGAATGTAAAGGAATACTTTGTATTGCTTAGAGAACTTTTACAAGAGAGCTTTACAAGTGAACTTTCTTGGATGGATTCTACAAATGAGCTAACACCTATTTATACTACTCTATACAAGTTTCTACAAGGTTCTTTGGAAGCTTCTTGCTTCTATGATTTCCATAAGCTTCTAGTAAGTTTCTAGAGCTTCCAACTCATTCCAAAAGCTTCCAAGATTATCCATAAGCTTCTATGGGCTTCTAAACTCTTCCAAGCTTATCCAAGTCCTCCCAAGAGAAGTGTAGAATAATCCGGAATCCCGATCATACTTAAAAATGGTCTAGTCGAGTAGGCGGGTCGTGACATCCTCCCCCACCTAAGCTCGCGACGTCCTCGTCGTGCCATCCTCGTGATACTTCTTGATCTTGTCCGCAAATTGCCACAACAAGTCTTCGGCTTCCCAACTGGCTTCACTATCCGGCAAATTACGCCACTTGATCAAGTACTCCTTATAGCTTGGCACTCCTCGTCTTCATATCGTACGATCCGACAAGATCTCATCAACCTCTCGATCGTACGAAGTAACAACTGCTGTTGGTACCCGCTTGGACACCCCTCGTTCCGAGTCTTCCTCGTCCTTATGATAAGGCTTGAGAAGGCTAACGTGGAAGACCGGATGAATCTTCAACTTGGGCGGTAGTTGAAGTCGATAAGAAACTTTTCCAACACATCCAATCACCGGGAAAGGGCCTTCATACCTCCGTATCAAGCCTTTGTGCACCTTCCTTAGTGATTTGAATTGTTGAGGCAAGAGCTTCACCATCACCTGATCTCCGACCTCGAACTCGACGTGTCTCCTTTTATCATCCGCCCACTTCTTCATCTTTTTAGCCGCTTTGTCCAACGAAGCCCGGGCCAAGTCCGCTTGCTCGTGCCATTCCTTCATCGTCTTGTAAGTGGCCGGGCTACTCCCCTCATAAGATGTGGCTAATTCATTCGGAGTCAATGGTTGGCGCCCCGTGACCAACTCAAAAGGACTCTTCCCCGTGGCTTCACTCCGTTGCATGTTGTAAGAGAATTGAGCAACATCAAGGAGTTTAGCCCAATCATGTTGGTTGGCACTTACGTATTGCCGAAGATAGAGCTCCAATAATGCGTTCACCCTCTCCGTTTGCCCGTCCGTTTGGGGATGGAAACTCGTAGAGAAGTTCAAATCCGTTCCCATGATCTTGAACAACTCCGTCCAAAAGCGCCCCGTGAATCTTGGATCTCGGTCACTAACGATCACATGTGGCACTCCCCAATACTTCACCACATTTCTAAAGAAAAGCTTAGCCATCTCTTCCGCGGTAACATCGGGTGGTGCGGCAATGAAAGTTCCATACTTCGAAAATCGATCTACCACCACAATAATACTCCCCTTTCCTTCCGACTTTGACAAGCATGTGATAAAGTCCATGGAAACGCTTTCCCATGGTCTCTTGGGCGTCGGTAGAGGCTCCAACAATCCGCCGGACTTCTTTTGCTCTATCTTGTCTTGTTGGCAAATAAGGCACGTTCCCACAAATGTCTCTACATCGTCCTCCATCCTTGGCCAATAATAAGTGCCTTCGACCAATGCCAACGTCCTCTTGATCCCCGGATGACTGGCCAACTTCGAATCATGACACTCTTTCAAGATTGCACGCCTAAGATCACCCCACTTAGGTACGTAAAGCCGATCTCCCTTTGTGAACAACATATCTCCTTTAAGCCAAAATCTCCGAGTCTTTCCTTCTCTTGCTAAGGCCACGAGCTTCTTCGCAAAAGGGTCATGTTCCAATCCTTCTTTGATTCGATCTTGGAGGAAGAATTGCACTTGGGTGATTGCCGCAAATTCCGCCTTGCGACTTAATGCATCGGCTACCACATTAGCCTTCCCCGGCTTATACTCCATGTGATAGTCGAACTCGGCTAGGAAGTCTTGCCACCGAGCTTGCTTAGGACTTAACTTCTTTTGGGTTTGAAAGTAGCTCGTAGCAACATTGTCCGTCTTGATTACGAATCTCGAACCCAACAAATAATGCCTCCAAGTCCGTAAGCAATGGACGATCGCCGTCATTTCTTTCTCTTGCACGGTGTACTTCCTTTCCGTCTCGTTTAGTTTTCGACTCTCGAATGCGATCGGATGTCCTTCTTGCATTAGCACTCCTTCAATAGCAAAGTCCGATGCATCCGTATGTAACTCGAAAGGCACGGTTACATCCGGTAGTCTCAGCACCGGTTCTTCCATAACCGCCTTCTTCAAACTCTCGAACGCCACTTGGCACTTTTCGTCCCAACTCCAAGCTTTGTTCTTCTTCAATAGGTCCGTCAAGGGAGATGCTATTGCCGAGTACCCCTTGATAAACCTTCGATAATAGTTCACCAAGCCAAGAAAAGATCGTAACTCCGTCACCTTGGTTGGCGGTTCCCATTCTTGGATAGCTTTTACCTTTGCACCGTCCATCATCAATCCACCGTCTTTGATCTTGTGTCCCAAGAACTCGACTTCGTCTTGGGCGAAAGAGCATTTCTCCAACTTCACATAAAGTTCGTTGTCTCGTAACACTTGGAACACCTGTTTCAAATGTAAGACATGCTCCTCCAAGGTATGACTATAAACGACGATATCATCCAAGTATACCACCACAAATTTATCAAGAAACGGGTGAAATAGCTTATTCATGAGGGTGCAAAATGTTGCGGGAGCATTGGTTAAGCCAAAGGGCATGACTAAGAACTCGTAAGATCCATACCTTGTGACGCACGTCGTCTTAGCTTCGTCTCCCTCTGCTATCCGTACTTGGTTGTACCCCGATATCAAGTCTAACTTGGAGAAGTATCTCGCCTTTCCAAGTTGATCAAACAAATCAGCGATAAGAGGAATAGGGTACTTGTTCTTAATCGTTACCTTGTTAAGTGCCCGATAGTCTATGCACATCCGTAAGGACCCGTCCTTCTTCCTTTGAAATAACACCGGCGCACCATATGGGGCTTTCGATGGTCGAACATAGCCCGCATCCAATAGATCCTTGAGTTGTTTACGCAACTCCTCCAACTCAGGTGGTGGCATTCGGTAAGGCACTTTGGCGGGTGGCTTGGAACCCGGTTCCAACTCAATGGTATGATCCACCTCCCTCCTAGGTGGTAGTCTCTTGGGCAACTCCTTAGGCATCACGTCCTTGGACTCATCAAGAACCCTCTCGATCTCCTTCGGTATCTCCACTTTTCCCGACTCGCCATCCGTCTCTAGCCTTGTTACCGCCAAATAGCAAGGCTCGCTCTTGTTGTACCCTTTCTTGAATTGCATGGCCGAAAGGGTCTTCACTTCACACTTAGAATCCCGTTCCGTGCTAACCATGCAAGTCTTTCCACCATCTAGGATACATAAAGAATTAGCAAATGGCATAGGGAAAGCTCGTACCTTATCGAGGAACTCCAAACCAAGAACCACATCGAAATCATCCATCAGGACCACCGACAAGTCAACCAGTCCCTTCCCATTCTCCAATCTTGGCTCGAACATCCTTGGCCACTCCTTTCATAGGCTTGGCCTTCGAGTTTACCGGCTTGAACGTTCCACTCCCTTTCGTAGTGTTAATCCTTAGCCGTTTGGCTTCATCAACCGACACGAAATTATGAGTGGCACCAGAATCTACTAGAGCACGTACCTTGGTTCCATTGATGGTTGCTTCCACAAATTGCAATCCTTTCCCTACGACTTTTGGCACCTCCGTGTTGGCCTTGATTGCATTCAAAATCCTCATCGAGCTCATGCATCCACCATCACTTGGGCCTTCATCTTCATGAGCCATCATTCCGTTAAGGCTTGCTTTCTTGGGGCAATCTCGAGCTCTATGAGGTCCGTCACATATGAAGCATCCACCACTCTTGAAGGCCGTCTTTATTTCCTTGTTCTTTCAGGTGGGTTGTTTACATGTATTATCGGGCTTTGCTTGAGCGACTTTCTCTCCCCCACCTTTCTCATGGCTCACCTTTCGATCCTTCGGCTTCGACGTTTCCCTTCTCGTACTAAAGTCAATCAAGCCCTCGGCATGGGCGATAGCCGTAGCAAGGTCTTGAACTCCACGTATCTCTAACTCCGTCTTAGCCCATCCTTGCAAACCATCGAGGAAATAAAAGAGAGGTCTTGTTCGGAAAGATCCGGAATCTCCAAGGTTAGTGTAGTAAATTCCTTAACATAATCCCGGATCGTTCCAGAATGCTTAAGTTTACGAAGCTGACTCTTTGCTTCGTTCTTAGCATTCTCGGGGTAAAATTGTTTCTTGAGTTCCGCAACAAAATCAGCCCAAGTATTGATAGTACACGTACCTCGCTCAATATCTCCATATCGACGTCTCCACCATAACATCGCGGTGTCCTTCAAGTATCGGGTCGCCATCTTGATCTTGGTGTCATCATCTGTAATGTTGACGCCCTCTAAGTATTGCTCCATCTCCTATAAGAAATCATCAACCGCCCTAGCTTCCCGCTTTCCTACGAACGGTGATGGTTTTGGAACATCAATCTTCAGGAGCATTATTACCAACGTTGCCACCTCCATTCGCCATGGATCACTTGCATAACACTACATCGGCTTGCAAGTCTTCGATGGTCTTCTCAATGTTGGAGATTTTTCCTACGAACAACTCTTTTAGGTCATTGATTTCACGCTTAAATTCAACGCTAAGCGTATTAATGACCTCCCGAAAGTCATCCTTCATGGTCATAAACTCGGTGTCTAGACCATCCAAGCCCTCAACTTGGGTCTTCAACTCCGACACGGATGTCTCAACACCCGCCAATCTCTTATCAAAGCTTGACATAACGTCCTTAGACGCACCTCTCTTCTTCGGGTCTTAACGCTTATCATCGTGACCTTGCCTCTCGTCAATGACCGCACTTCCACTAGCACCAATCTTCTCGGTCTCGTTTGCCATCGCCTTGAATCAATGCTCGCTCTGATACCACTTGTCATGGACTTGTCTCTACAAGGTCTCACGTGCGGCACTTAGTCTCGACTAAGCTCAGCCTTGCTCGAATACTCAACGATGTATGCAACGAAAGTAAACTTCAAAGAATGGAACAAGTGGAATGTAAAGGAATACTTTGTATTGCTTAGAGAACTTTTACAAGATAGCTTTACAAGTGAACTTTCTTGGATAGATTCTACAAATGAGCTAACACCTATTTATACTACTCTATACAAGTTTCTACAAGGTTCTTTGGAAGCTTCTAGCTTCTATGATTTCCATAAGCTTCTAGTAAGTTTCTAGAGCTTCCAACTCATTCCAAAAGCTTCCAAGATTATCCATAAGCTTCTATGGGCTTCTAAACTCTTCCAAGCTTATCCAAGTCCTCCCAAGAGAAGTGTAGAATAATCCGAAATCCCGATCATACTTAAAAATGGTCTAGTCGAGTAGGCGGGTCGTGACACTTAGCTAGCTTTAAAAAATATGCAAACACAAAAAACACCAAAACCACCAAAAACGTCAAAAGCATTAAACATCAAAACCACCTAAACCAAACAATTTTGTAGATCTGGTTAGTGGAACTCACAAATATCACATCCACCGATCATTTTACATATTTAATAGATTACAAACTCAAAACACAACCTTACTAATCGAAAGTCTACACTTTAGAAGAGCCTCAGATCAAAACATGTATTTAAACTCAAACATAAGTCGGCTTTTAAAGAGCCTCATATCAAAACACACCAGATCTCGGCTTAAAAGACACAACCCCAAACTTTAGATTTTTGGAACAACAAAAAGTGGCTAGAATAAATCCTGCCAAACATTCAAACTAAAAAACACAAAACCATACCGAAACCAAAACCACCGCTCTAAACAACGTTAACAAAAACCACAGCAAAACCACCCAAACATCCCTTAAACCCTTAACCTTTATATTTTAATTAAGTTTAGTAACATAATTAATTAACCGCTAAACCTATCAAACTTAATACCTGTTGAAACTTTATCTGGTAGCTAAACAAAGTGTTTTTACACCCGCTGCAACATGCGGGCAAGAATATTTTTATTATACATACTGGATTATGTTTGATATCATTGAACCTACGTTATTAACCCATTGTACATGGACTGTTTTGTTGTAGTTTCATGCTTTTTTTTCAAACGTGCAGTGGCTTATATATGACGTAACTGTCCTCAAGACACTGGCAATGATACACCTGCAAAATTGCCATTTTGATTTTCCCCAACTATTCTGTTCATCATATGAATTTTTTTCTTTGTCATGAGCAGGTTTTACAACACAGACCCTGAACATGCATAGCTTCTATACATTTTAAACTGAATAACTGAGTTGTCTCAGTGAGATAACACAAATGTTTACAAGGGAAATCGACATAGATACCATAGTACATAGAAAATGTGCCCAATACTGGGATATTAGAAGTTTGTAAATGTAGGGAAACATGTACATTTTTATTAAAATAAATCATATTACAATCAATAAATAATTAATAGAAAATAAATAACAGAAAAATAAAACAGACTGAATGGGTAGAAGCAGAAGACAGACACTATGAACGATAAATAAAGAAAGCAGTACAACGGCCAAAGCAGATGTACAGCCGGACGTGACAAACTTTCGTGAAAGATCACGGAAAGCTGTGCGTTTCTAATCGAATGAGTTACTGAAAAACGTCAAAAGGAGTTACGTTATTCTGTATGTTGAAAACTGAATGACCAGAAGTTTATTTTATAGCTTAAACCCGTCTTGGTCACCAAGACAAAATATCAGCTAAAATTAAACCGATAAACAAATATGTTAAAACAATAAACACGATTTGATATCTTTTATTTACACAAAATATTCTGTAAGACTTGTTTAGTAAGTCTAAATCTATTCCTAAAACCTAGATTGTCTACGCGACAAACATTATTAATGGTTACAGAACGTTACGTTACTTTCGTCATAAGCCTTGTAGGATGAAAATAGGCTTTTATTTCTCGTCATGTGTCTTGTGCAACCACTGTCTTTAATCTGTTCATTTGGTTCTAGATCAACCTTTAGACAAACATATAAAGACAAAACAACTCAAGTATTTGGTCCCCAATATTTCATGGGTCCATTTCTGTTATACAAACCATTTACTTGGTTCACAAAAGGAAATTGGTTCCAAGGTCAAAAGTTAGGTACATGGAATTGATAGCCGCTGTGAAATCCATTGTTCCATCCCATTTGGTCAAAACTACTTTTTGGGTAAGGACCGTTTGTTCTCCTAAATGGTGTTGTGGAAGTTGGTCATAGATTAGCTCTATTTCTAAGAATTCCTTTACCATGGTGTGGTTGATTAACATTTCTAACAGTAGCATAGGTAACTTCTTTTTAGTCACAACTACAAACTCATTTCTAGAAGATTTGGTCAAGTCAAATTTTGGTTTTGTTGTACTAGGTGGTCGGTTCCCTTGATTTTGCCTAGCCGGATCCCTTATAAAAGGATCCGTTGGATCCGCCACATCAGAAGCATTTTGGACAACAGTTTGAACAAATTTGGTTGGTTTTTTTTGGCTATTCGAAGGCATACATTCTGTAAAGCCTAAACCAATTTTGTATTCTTTATTTTCTGAGTATCTATTATTTTATCTAAGTATTTTGTACTAAGTCTAGCTATTTTAGAATCTAGATGATCTATTTCCGTTTGGAGATCTACACAAAGTTTGCATTCATACTCTTCATCGTCGCTATCTTACCGCCATAACATACTATTCTTCTAAAGAATTTCTTGAAGTCTCTTACCGCCATAGCATACTCTTCATCGTCGCTATCCGAGCATGAAGTGTCTTTGTCACTTGACTCCTTTTTTGGCCTTTAGAGCTAGTGACTTGTACTTTTCGTTCTTTTCTTTTGAGGCCTCAAAGTCTTTTACCAACACTACTCCATAGACCTTGAGGTTGCCAATGAACTCGTCGAGAGAAAGGATTGTCAAATACTTTGATTCTTCTATCGTCGTTACCTTTGGTCTCCACTTTGCCGGAAGTGCTCTTAAGAATCTCCTGACATGATTATCCATGGAAAAGGTTTCATCAAATGCTTGTAATGAAGTAATAATATATTAGATTTTGAAAAATGCATTATCAATACTTTCATCATCTGATATTGAGTATTGTTCCTATTGTTGGACAAATAAATCAATTTTACTGTTTTGCACTTGTTTGTTTCATTGATGAGTAATACAAACAATTCCAAATATCTTTAGCCATTTTATGCATGCAAATTCTTTCGTATTCCTTTTTGCGTAAAACATTTGTGGAAAACTAAAAGGGGGGTTGAATAGTTTTACCAATTAAAACTTTGTTTTAAAATGTTTAGATCGACTTATGTCAATCTATTCAGATGTGTATGTTGGATATTGATAGATATATATGGAAATATATAATGCAAAGGTAAAAAGTAAGAAACACAAAACCATGACACGAGTGTTTACAGTGGTTCGGCTACAAGGACACCTTCCTTGCCCTACTCCACTCCCCGAGTCACCTACTCGAGAGTTCATTATCACTACACGACACAACTCCTTATGGCGGAGAAGCCTTCACAACTTCAAATACTCTTTTTCCGGTACAAGGCTAGACACCGGGTTCTTCCACAAGGTAGAACCAAACCTATCACTACGTCGCCTACACTTTATCCGGTACAAGGCTAGATACCGAGTTTCATTACAAAGGAGGAACTACTACCCAACACTACACCATACCTATCCCAAAGGAGACCAACTCCTTATTACAACATCATCAAGGATATCAAAATCCTTGGATACAACCTATCTCTATTTGTACATCGATACACCATATCGATTGTACACCCTTGGCACCTTTCACTAATGCCTTAGACTTGACTCTTTTGGCATCCTTCACTAATGCCTATGACACGTAAGTTCGGCACCTTTCACTAATGCCTTCTTCTTGACTCTTTTGGCATCCTTGACTAATGTCTTTGACACGGACGTTAAGCACCTTTCACTAATACATTTGTCTTGAATCTTTTGGCATCCTTCACTAATGCCTTTGACACGGACGTTAAGCACCTTTCACTAATGTCTTCGTCTTGACCCGTTTGGCATTCTTCGATAATGCCTTTGACACAACACTTCTAATGAGGAAGAAAGAACTATCAACAAGAGAACCTCAATAGACTTGATGATGACGAAGCATGGCAACTCATGGACTTGAGCTTGCTTGACTTCAAGAGGTGGTGATCTCGCCTTTAAGAGGAACCTAGAGAATCATACAAATAACAAACACAAACTACATAGAAAGATCCTTTGGATTTGAGGTTAGAAGGTTTACAATACTATGGGAAAGTATGTGTGGAAGTGGCAAAGTAAAATGAAGAAATAGCTCACTATTTATAGAAGAAAATAAGCTACTGTTCCATGGATCCCACGGATCCCTTACTTGAGGGATCCGTCCAGTGTAAACTGGGGGAACCGTGGGACGCTCCTCATTGCCCATGGGTTTTGGGTCATGGGTCATGGGTTATGGGTCATGGGTCCTAGACTTTGGACCATGGGTATCCAAGTAGATGCAATGTATCTACTAGATGCAATGCATCTAGTCCATGGGTTATTGGTTAGCTCCATGGGTCATGGGTAATACCCATTTATGACTTATGCATGATGTCATGCAATGGGTTATGGGTTATGCTCCATGGGTATGGGTCATGGACTTTGGGTTTTACCCAACTATATTCAATATATTTAGTCAATGGAATCAAATACTTAAACTTCTACTCATTATATTACCCATTATAATACATACTAATTATGTATATATCTACCCAATATGTAAACACTAGTTGTTGTACATATGTATTACTAAATCATGAAAACACTATTACTCATTTAGCGTTTTATGTGAAAATGTAAGTGTGTTAGTAAACTATTGGCTCAAACCATTTACTTATTTTATTTGTTTCGTTAAAATGATTTTACGTTTGTTATAGACAAAACATTAGAAGATCGTAAAATATAAATAAATGTTTTTACAGCTTATTTGTATTAACAATCTCCCCCTTTTTGTTGATGACAAAACATAAGATTATTTTAAGGAAAAACGTAAAATTCGTGAAAGTTTGAATTGGATTTTTTACTCTCTTCTCCTCTTTTTTGTCGAAACAAAAAGAGCGTCGAAAAGAAACTAACACCTTGTTTTAAAAAAAAAACATGTGAAAGAAAAAGTATGAAAAATAGAGAGTAAGTGAGGAGAAGAATTCTCGACTTAGCTCCCCCTTGACGAGTCCATCCCTTTGTGAGGGCGTCAAGTAAGAAGAAATACTAAACTAGTGCATTGCAGCTATGTTTGCAAATGGTTTCGTCTTTTTGACGAATATGCTCCCCCTTGATGATTGCAACTTTTCAAGGGGACGTCATGTAATGTAATCCTAATGTGAATTATATTGCAAATGATTTTGCAATGTATCGCTTTGACACGAAACTCCCCCTAGCTTAGGGTGTCAAAGTCTTCATGTGTATATTGAAAATCTACAAAACAAAGGTTAGAAAACAAGTATATAATACTTAACTCTTGCAAATAAGACTCAAGTTAGTAGTAACCAAGGCTTCTGTTGCACGGATCCCACGGTTCCCTCCTTGGAGGGATCCTTCTAGGCAAAATAGAGGGATCCGTTTGTCTGAAAGCTTAAGATAGCAATGTTAACGTGAAAAAGTCATGTCAACATCAAAATGAGATATGTATTAAGATACTAAATAAGTACTCAAGACAATATGACATAAAACATGTAATTTCATTCAATAAAAAATACAAGAAATGATCTACATATCTCTAAAACTAAGAGAATGATTTAAACATGAAATATGATTCCTAAACTATCTAAGTAAAGCTTAAGACTAGGACACCACTTGAATCCTTAAGCTCACGGTTGTTTAGGTTTGTTGACCTTATCGAAACGTTCGAGGAGGTGATAAAACATGAAACGTTGCTCTTCACGTAGTTCATGTATCAAGCCTTCAACGTGTTGACAATGATAGCAATCTTTGTCATGGATCGGAAAAGGTGGCGGTAGGAATGGAGTGGCTTGATGTGGAGGATCAAGTGAAGAGGGTTGAGGATCCTCAAAAGAAGGAGGGATTGGCGGAGGCACATTCGATGATGGCTCAACAAAGGATGATGGTGGAGGTAGAGAGGTGTCAACTTCCATGTGGTCGGGTGGTTGACTTTGATGATTCCTCATAATCCAAAATGGACCATTTGAGGGAAATGGAGAAAAAGATACCGGTGTAAGTGTTGATTCAACACTTTGGTTTTATTCCACAATCTTCTCTATTGAAGAGAGTGTCGGAAATGGTGGAGGATGGGATGAACTAGGAGGTAAGTCCTCTAAGTTGTAGAGATGTGGAGATGAATGTGAAGTGGTAAATGATATGGCTCTAGGCACCAATGGTGATGGTTGAGTGGAAATGGGTGTGTTTGGTTTAGGAGGAATTGTGGTGTTTGGTGAATGAGGCAATATATCATTTGGACAAGACATGCATTTGGATGGTCTCTGTTTCCAACCAAACTAATGACATTTTCCCTAAGAATTTCTTCCCACTTTTTATAGATGGGATGCATTTCGAAGAGTTCCATTTGATAGGGATCACGGTAAATAAGTTCTTTGTTGCGGTTGAAGCGATATTGGTCGGCTCTAATTTGGAAAATGGTGTCTCGAACAATTACGGGGTCATCAAGAGGAGTGCGGTAGATTGGTTTGGAATCTAGTGCAAAGGATTGAGTGGATATTGCCCAATCTTGGGAGTACATACAAATTCCTTCACAAGGAATGCGGAGGATTTGTGCAAATGTGTTGAGGGGTAGAGTACGGCTTTGATTATTGATGATAAAAGCGATTGAGATGCTATCATCACTATTTCGAATGATCCTAACGATTTTGTAGAATTCAAAGATGAAGACCGGACAAATTTGTTCATCAATATCAAGGAGACAATCAAATTTAATTGCCTAGAAGACTTGACGAATGTCGGTATTTTCAAGGAAACATTCCTTGACCACACGACCTTCGTGAATAAGTCGTTTTTCAAGTCTTTTGAAGATTTTACGATCGGTTTTTGAAAACCCCTCTTTTCGATAGTATCTAGTGAGGTAGTGGACGATATCATGGTGGTCTTGTTGGGTAGCTTTAGGCATGGTTGGTCCTAGAAAAACAAATATTCCAATTAGGTAAAATTTGTTGAGGTGGGTTTATGGTTTTGATTTGTATTAACAATGTTGTGGGCACAATAGAATCTTAGTTTTATGAAAACCTTTTCTTGTGATTAATTTTGCAAAACCTAATTTCATCAATTGATGTAAAACAAACTGAAAACCATAAACCCTAGGATGAGGATGATGAAGAGTAGAACATATGAGTGTAATTACTTACAATGATGTTCTATAAGAAGATGCTTGAGGATGTGAAGCCATATGGAGATGAAACCAGCAATTGGGTCATTTTTGTGTTTTGTGAGGAGAGGAAAAAGGGCAGAATTGGTTTTGAAAAACGTATAATTGGTTTCTGTCACACGGTTCCCCCGGATCCCTTGTAATTGGGATCTGGCTAGTACAACTTGTGGGATCCGGCTACTGTGGACAGAAAGAGGGTGTTCGGTGTTATTTTTGTAATAAGTTATACACTAGCGTATGGAACAAAAATAGCTTTGAGGTTCCTAATTGAATAGACGTTTGGTCAACGTGTTTTGATAGGTTAACTGTCAAGGATCTTTTTGTGACGGCGGCGTTAGTTTGACGATCTTTATAAAATCAAGGAGGAATACTATTCCCGATGATGAGTAAGTCGGGAAAGTGGCGAAAAGAGATTTTTTAGAGACTAATAATTATTAACGTCAAAGTTAACGAAAAGATAATATCAACATATCCATGTAAACGTAAATTAGCTATTTTGTGGATAAGTGAACATAACTCTATACTCTTGATATGGTTTATGGAGACCATAAAACCGAAATATTTCATGAGCTTTTAAAGTAATCTGTTGTACTTAGTATAAGTAGGTTGCGATTACTTTTAGGTTCTTCCTTGAAGGTTGACTTCATTTTTCTTTGAATAGAAATGAAGACTTTGGAGAGATCCTAGCAAGAAGATTTCTTAAAAAGAAAATGTTAGAATAATCTATCACTATCCAACATAAAAGAAACAATTTGTTTTAAAAGATTTTGTTGGGATATGAAAGTGCTGAAGAATGACAAAGTACTGGAAAAAGTCAAAGTACTGCTAAAGAAGAAGTCAAAGTACTGTTGTCGAAGTCAAAGTACTGCAAAGCTAAAGAACTGCTATATTCGTTTATGGAAAGCTTTGTTATTCTAGAATATTCTTTGTTTAGATTACTTGTCGTACAAGGATACAAATTGTAAACCGACTAGGGTTATCCTTAAGCCTATAAAAGGACCCCTAGATTGGCATTAGAGATATGTGTGTTTTTAGAATCCTAAAGTACGATTATTATTAGAGTTTTAGAGTTGTTAAAAGAATCTGCATAACAAGCAGATTTAGAGTTATTAATAATATTGTTAAAGTTAAATCTTCTTAGCTTTGTTAAGTAAATTCCGCGTACTTAATAGAGATTACTCAGTGTTTCATTGTTAATAACTTAGGATTTATCCGAGGTTATTAAACCCTTAACAAGCTATTTAAGTTAGTTTGGTTAGAGTACATCGATCCAACAAGTGGTATCAGAGCTTGTGTGGAAACTCTGACTAAGAAGAAACCCTTAAAACCTAGTTAACAACAAAAACCTAAAGATGTCGACTGAAGCTGTTCCACCCCCATCCATCACCTCACTAAGAATACCAATCATTAAGAAGGGAGAATACGACCTATGGAGCATGAAGATGAGGCAGTATATTGCAATTACAGACCATGCACTGTGGAATGTGATTGTCAATGGTAATGAAGTTGTGGAAGAACCTGTAGACATTCCTGGACAACCTAAAGCACCTAAACCCATCTTGCCAGCTGCTACAATAAGGAATCAAGAGAAGGCTCTCAACATACTCTTGTCTGCCATTCCAGATGGTTATCTACTCAAATTCCATGATGCTAAGGATGCAAAGAAACTATGGGATGCTCTCAAGACAAGGTTTGGAGGCAATGATGCTTCCAAGAAGATGCACAGAAATCTGTTGAAGCAGCAGTTTGAAACCTTTACTGTTGGAGAAAGAGAAGGCCTTGATGCTGCCTATGACATATTCCAAAATCTTCTCAGCATGCTAGAGCTGTACAAAGCAGAGGTCTCAGTTGAAGATGATAACCTAAAACTCTTAAGGAGTTTGCCATCGACATGGCATGTGATTGCTACAATGATCAGAGGACAACCTGGATTGGACACTATAGACTTTGATGATCTCTACAATCATCTGAAGGTTTATGAGCATGAGATGAATGGCCAAACAAGTTCAAAGTCTCATAGTAGCTTTTGTGTCTTCTGAAAAGAGAGGCAGTACTTCCACTAAAAGTACTGCTTCTCCTACTCAAAGTACTGTTGCTCAAAGTACTGTTGCCTACACCACCCCCACCTTTGCTCAACAACCCACACCAACAAATATCATCCACTCAGATGAAGTCGTATGCTCTTTCTTTGCACAGCAAGCTACTCTACCTGTTAATTATGAAGAAGATCTCTCACAAATTGAAGAGGATGCTCTTGAAGAAATTGATATCAGGTGGCAAGTTGCTATGATCACTGCAAGGATCAAGAAGTTTATGAAGAAGACAGGAAGAGGCATTGACTTCAAACCAAAACAGGGAATCACTTTTGACAAATCCAAGATTGAATGCTTCAACTGTCAAAAGACTGGACATTTTGCAAGGAAATGCAGGTTTGCTAAATATCAAGCAAACAGGATGACTGAGAAACCAAAGCTAGAGTTGAAAGAAATTCCTATTACAGAAACAAAAGTTTTGGTTGCTCAAGAGAATCTATCAGAGGTTGACTGGAGTGCTGAGTTTGATGATGAACCAGTAACCTACTGTATGGTAGCTGTGCAGGATTCAGTGGAAGAGTTTGACTGGAGCACAACTTTTGATGAAGAACCTGGACATGCTGCTATAGAGTCTAAAGATGGTTATGGAAGCTTTGACTGGAGCATGGAGTGTGAAGATGATCCTGTTCTACTTGCTATGGTAGCTACTTCACCAAGTTCACCCCTATCTCTGAGGTATGTTCTAAGTGTCATGACTTTTATCAAAAAGTACTTAATAGTTATGTGACTGAAAGAGATAAATTTATAAGGGCTAGGTCTGAGGTAGCAGGTTATCAAATAACCTTAGAGTCTATGGAAGCCAAAATAATAACACATGAAAATAATGAAATGGCTTGGGCTGAAAAGTATGAACAACAGGATTATCAGTTAAAACTAAGTGAATGGAAGTTAAATTATAAGATTTCTGAAATTGAGAAACTGATTAAGGAAAGAGATGAATTGCTAGACAAATTTGCTGCTTGGGGACAATCATGTCTTTCTCATGTCACTTATGTTGAAAAACAGCGAAGAGCTTACATTAAAACTGGCCTAGGTTTTGGTATGGACTTTAATAGCGCGAAAAACTCACCTAATGATCAGGATGAATGTGATTTTGAGGATATAACCACTAGTGATGATGAGCTCATTAATTATGTAGACACATCTAGTAATGAGGACTCAATTAGTGAAACACCTCCTGAATATAAGAAAGACAACGGTTATCATGCTGTCCCTCATCCCACTGGTAGTCATAAACCTCTTAGGCCTGATGTTTCTCGTTTTGGTGTAGACAGCTTAGAGTTTAGAAAGAAGCTTATTGGTCAATCTAGGTCTGAAACCCCAAAAGAAACAGTTGAGACACCTAAGGTAGATGATGCTAAAAGCCAAGCAGTACTTTCACCTCAAAGTCTGCTACACCTCAAAGTACTGCTACACCTTCAGCAGTACCTTTAAGAAAACCTTTTCACAATAATACTAAACCTTTTTGGGATAATTTGGTCAAAACAGTTTTAATCATTCACCTAGAAGACAGGATAGGTTTGGTAATACACATAGAAGAAGAAATTTTGGGATTACAGATCAAAAACTATGTTTCGTTTATTTTAGTCCTGATCATTTGATTAAGGACTGTGACTTACATTCAGAGTACCTAAATAAGTTCCCAAAGAACAGAACTGTCAACAAAAAACCAAGGGAGTCTAGACCAGCTTGGAATCATTCACATAGGGTTAACCATCGAAACTTCTCACCAGAATATAGGTACCCTCACCAGAGAAGACCTTTTTCAAAACCTCCAGTACCTTCAAACACTTTCCAAGGTACTGTTAAGCAAAATACAATACTTTCTCAAAGTACTGCTCAGTATTCACCAAACACCTCTTGGAATAGGAACCCTAGGAGATCTAATTACTATCAATCTAGAAGGCGTTACAACTCCAAGAAAGTAGTTAGATCAATGGACTCTACACCAGAAGTTAAAACTAAATGGGTCAAAAAGGAAAGTACTGATGATGAACAAACAGTATTTTCAACAAGTACTGGTGAAACAGAGATTTTTGATAAAGATGATTTTGTGGAAAAAGAAAAAGAGATTTTTGTTGAAAAAGAAAGCTTTGCTGAAAATCCACCACAAGTTTTAAAACAAAAGATAATGCTTGATTCTATCTACAAAAACTGTGAAGATTACATACTCAAGGAATTTGAGTATGTTACTCCACAAGGGGAACACAAGTCAGTAATGGCTTGGGTTCCTAAAAGACACTAACTTTTGTATCTTTGTGCAGGGCAACCCAGAAGAGGAGCTTAAAGATCATCTTATTGTGGATAGTGGTTGCTCTGGAAGTATGAAATGAGACAAGGAGATTCTGTTAGATTTTAGATCTATTTGTGGAGGAAGAGTTGCATTTGGGAATGATCTTAATGGAGGAAGAATTACTGGAAAAGGAACCATTAAAGCAGGGCATATAGATTTTGAGAATGTTAGATATGTGAAGGAGCTCAAGTTCAACCTTTTGTCAGTCTCTCAAATCTGTGATAAAAAAGCACCATGTGTTATTCACTGACACAGAATGTCTCATCCTTTCCCCTGAATTCAAGCTAGTTGATGATAACTTGGTAGTCCTTAGAGTACCAAGAACCAATGATGTGTATAGTCTGGATATGAAGAGTCTTCACTCTTCAGGAAGAGCCACATGTTTAGTGGCAAAAGCAACATCTGAAGAAGCACATAAGTGGCATAGAAGATTGGGCCATGTAAATTTCAAGAATATCAACAAACTAGTCAAAGGAAATTTAGTTAGAGGTTTACCTTCAAAGACTTACAAGAATGATCTCTCATGTTTGGCGTGCAAGAAGGGTAAACAACACAAAGCTTCATGCAAGAAGCTTGAGGAAAGGACTATTAGAGAACCTTTGGAGCTGTTACACATGGATTTGTTTGGACTTGTCTCTGTTGCAAGTCGATCCATAGCATTCTTGGTTGGACTTACAAGAATGCTATGGATCGATGTACTCTAACCAAACTAACTTAAATAGTGAAAGTTTCTGAAGCTTCAATTCGTGAGGATTTATTGTTTGATGATGAAGAAGGGGCTGTTCGTTTTGATAAGCAACTGATTTGGGATACATTCAGGGACATTGGGTATGAAGGGTCCTTAACTGAACAAACATTCAAGAAACCCTTATTCTGTCCCCACTGGAAGTATTTAGTTCATGTCTTGCTTCATTGTATTAGTGCTAAAAGTACATCATGGGAGCAATTTGGGTCTAACATAGCATCTGCTATAGTGGGGTTGGCTACAAATCAAATTTTCAACTTTTCAAGGCTAATCCTAGATGGAATGCTCTCACACATCTCACATGGATCAAGATGGTTGATGTATCTATGATTTATTCAAGTGTTCTTGAATAAGCAACTTGCTGATGTACCAAAGCCTACCAGTCTCCTACCTGTTGTGGTGCAACCAGCCAAGATTTTCACTTTTATGGCTAGGAAAAGTGATCTATTCACTGGAAGGCACACTCCATTAACCACTTCTATGATGGAGGTTGTTCAAGCAATCAGAGATGAGGCTACAGAGAGTGATGACAGAGAAGGTACTGCTTCTACCCAAGGTACTGCTTCTCAAGGTACTGCATCACAAGGTACTGCTTCGCAAGGTACTGAAGTTCAAGAAGATATTGCAGTTTCACCTCCACCATCTCCACAAGTCTCTGTTCATGATTCTCAACAAGAAGAACACTCACCATCTAGAGGAGATGAAGAAGCTATGGTGCCTGAGGATACAACTCTAAACAATTATGCTTTATCCAGAGAATTGACAAGATTGAAGAAATCTTTTGAAGAACAGGCTACCCAAATTAAGAAGTTGAAGCTTAAGTTTAGAAGACTCAAGAAGTTTGTCTGGTCATTGGTTCAACATCATCGTCTATGGGTCAAGTCTCAAAGAAGGCAAGGCAGGCCATTTCGGCAATTTAAGAAGACCACCAAAGCCAAAAAGGTTCAACCACAATCTTCATTCTAATTGGGGAGGAAATTGGAAGATAAGAATTTGAATGAAGAAGCTGAACCTCAAGGTACTGATGTTCAACCTCAAGATACTGAAGAATAAGCCAACATTGAAAGTACTGAGGAAGAAAACACTAGAGTTAAAAGTACTGATGATCAAGGTACTGCTGATCAAAGTACTGGTCTTCAAGAAACATCTCGACAAGAACTAATTACACCAAGGGTGTTAAATTTTGAAAAGGAAGCTGGTCCTTCAAATGTCATACCAGAAAAGGAAGCTGATACACCCAAACCTATACACACTGCAAGTGATGATGAAACTATTGCTGAGATCTTGCATTATTTATCAAAGCCAAGGGGTGTTAGTATTCCCGGAGTTACAGAAGAACAACCAAGAACTTCTCAATCTACTATAGATCCTAAGGATAAAGGAAAAGGTAAGTTGGTAGAAACAAAGAAGAAAAAGAAACCTACTTTAGCACAGATAAGGGCTGCTCAAGTTGCTATGAATGAGGAAGCAGCTAGAAAGTTACAAGAAGAATTGAATGTTGAAGTTGCTAATGAAGAGGCTATGAATGAGGAAGCAGCTAAGAAATTGCAAGAAGAATTGAATGCTGAAGCTGCTATACCATTAAAGTCACCTATTCATGTTTCTGCTCTACCAAGAAGACCAAATCGTGCTAAGGAAAGAAATGCAATGATGGCATATTTAAAGGTCAAGGGTATATTGGATTGAACAAGTTGAATTATGTTGAGATGAAACAGTTATATGAAGCTGTTAGAGAGGCTTATCAGAAGAATGTTGAGAGTATCAAAGATTTTAAAGATGATGATGCTCAGAAAGAAGATGGTAAGAAAAGAAGCTTAAAAAGAAAAAGATCAACTGAAGTTGAAGATACACAACCATCAAAGAAGATTGAATTAAGGTCTGATACTGATGATGAACTAAGGAATTATTTAAAAGTAGTAGAATTTGAGTATTCTAAAGATGATGCTGAAATGAAGAAGAACAAATCTCCAATAACTACATTTGATGTTGTAGAATCAAAGGATGGAAGTTATCTGATGTTTCACAGAGAAGATGAAAGCTTCAGGTTGTTCAATATGCTATGAGATCTATTGCACATAATAGATAGAGTGGATTTATTTCATTTATATCATGTGGTGCGAGATTATTTTGAACACAATCCATCAGAAGGAGTTGGTTTAATCTTGCTTGGAGATCTCACAACTATTTGGGAAACTGAAGAACAAAGCACTGCTGAGATTTGGAAAAACCAAGAAGATTGGGAGATTATCAGCTGGAGCTTCTTTGAAGAATCTAGAGTACATGTTCTAGAGCTAGAATATGGGACTATGATTCACATGTTAGCAGACAGAAGATATCCGCTTACATCAGATCTTATGAGGAGAATGCTAGAGCATGGAATGGAAGTTGAAGAAGATAATGAAACTGCTCTTATGGTCATCAAATTGTTTATCAGATGGACCACTATGGCTGATGATGATGCATGAATAACTGGTATGAATCTTAATTGAATAAATTATTTTTGAAAAATCAGTACTTTATTCAAAGTACTGCTGATCAAACAGTACTTTCATTAAAGTACTGCTTGCAGCATTAAACCAGTTAATGATTTTTGAAAAAATTTTGTTAAGTGATAAATATTTTGAAACAAAGGTTAAAAGAAATAAATGGTTTTTGAGATGGTAACAACAATAGGTTATCAATCCACCATGGTTACAAAAGGATTGGCTAATCCATGAGCAAACGGCTCTGGTAAAGATATCTCAAATCTGTTTTATAGTTGACAACTTGCTAATAAGTTGTATGGTAATCAACTCACCATATCAGTAAATGTGAAGAGTTGGCTAGCCCACAAGAAAATGGCTTGTGGTAAAGGCTGTGGAAAAACCATTATATGGTAATTAGTTCACCATGATTGAAAGAACTAACTAGCCCAAAAGGGTACAGCTTTTGGTAAAGACAAATCAAATCTATTGATAGCTGATGATTTGCTAAAAATCATATGGTTATCAATGTACCATGATCTTACACATCAAAATATTTGGCTACTCCAGAGTTAATGGCTTTGGTAAAGAGACATCAAATCCATTAAATTTTCAATGATTCACCTCTCACAGGAGTTTACACACCTGGAAGTGATGAGAATAGACTGAAACTTAAACTGAATTAATGTACAAAATGTCTTATGTTGCTGAAAAGATTGAGCTTGCTGAATGTTGCTGAAAAGATTACTGATTAAGGATGTTGTAAAGAATAATTTCTAAAGGATACTTTGATATAAGCACAGAGAATATAAAGATACAATTCAAAGACAAAGACACAATCTTTCCTTGGAGATGGAGATGTTAAAGATAAGTTTACAAAGGAACTTGAAGTCAAGCAAGTAGAATTCAAGTTAGGGGAGGATTGTTGGGATATGAAAGTGCTGAAGAATGACAAAGTACTGGAAAAAGTCAAAGTACTGCTAAAGAAGAAGTCAAAGTACTGCTGTCGAAGTCAAAGTACTGCAAAGCTAAAGAACTGCTATATTCGTTTATGGAAAGCTTTGTTATTCTAGAATATTCTTTGTTTAGATTACTTGTCGTACAAGGATACAAATTGTAAACCGACTAGGGTTATCCTTAAGCCTATAAAAGGACCCCTAGATTGGCATTAGAGATATGTGTGTTTTTAGAATCCTAAAGCATGATTATTATTAGAGTTTTAGAGCTGTTAAAAGAATCTGCATAACAAGCAGATTTAGAGTTATTAATAATATTGTTAAAGTTAAATCTTCTTAGCTTTGTTAAGTAAATTCCGCGTACTTAATAGAGATTACTCAGTGTTTCATTGTTAATAACTTAGGATTTATCCGAGGTTATTAAACCCTTAACAAGCTATTTAAGTTAGTTTGGTTAGAGTACATCGATCCAAAAGATTTCCTTCTTTGTAGTTTTCAATCATACACGGATCGTATCAAGTTTTTAAAGTACAATATACTCTAAGAAACTTGGTAACGAAGCTCTGATGCCAATTGTGGAAAACTAGAATGAGGGGGGGGGGGTGAATAGTTTTACCAATTAAAACTTTATTTTAAAATGTTTAGATCGACTTATGTCAATCTATTCAGATGTGTATATTGGATGTTAATAAATAGATATGGAAATAGATAATACAAAGGTAAAGAGTAAGAAACACAAAACCACGACAAGAGTGTTTATAGTGGTTCGACTACAAGGACACCTTCCTTGCCCTACTCCACTCCCTGAGTCACCTACTCGAGAGTTCATTAGCACTACACGACACAACTCCTTATGGCGGAGAAGCCTTCACAACGTCGCCTACACTTTTCCGGTACAAGGCTAGACACCGGGTTCTTCCATAAGGTAGAACCAAACCTATCACTACGTCGCCTACACTTTATCCGGTACAAGGCTACATACCGAGTTCCATTACAAAGGAGGAACTACTACCCAACACTACACCACACCTATCCCAAAGGAGACCGACTCATTATTACAACATCATCAAGGATATCAAAATCCATGGATACAACCTATCTCTATTTGTACATCGATACACCATATTGATTGTTTACCCTTGGCACCTTTCACTAATGTCTTAGACTTGACTCTTTTGGCATCCTTCACGAATGCCTATGACACGTACGTTCGACACCTTTCACTAATGCTTTCGTCTTGACTCTTTTGGCATCCTTTACTAATGCCTTTGACACGGACGTTAAACACCTTTCACTAATGCCTTCGTCTTGACTCTTTTGGCATCCTTCACTAATGCCTTTGACACGGACGTTAAGCACCTTTCACTAATGCCTTCGTCTTGACCCATTTGGCATTCTTCGATAATGCCTTTGATACAACACTTCTAATGAGGAAGAAAGAACTATCAACAAGAGAACCTCAGTAGTCTTGATGATGACGAAGCATCGCAACTCATGGACTTGAGCTTGCTCGACTTCAAGAGGTGGCGATCTCGCCTTTAGAGGAACCTAGAGAATCACACAATAACAAACACAAACTACATAGAAAGATCCTTTGTATCTTAGGTTAGAAGGTTTACAATACTATGGGAAAGTATGTGTGGAAGTGGCAAAGTAAAATGAAGAAATGACTCACTATTTGTAGAAGATTATAAGCTACTGTTCCACGGATCCCTTACTTGAGGGATCCGTCCAGTGTAAACTGGGGGAACCGTGGGACGCTCTTCTTTGCCCATGGGTTTTGGGTCATGGGTCATGGTTTATGGGTCATGGGTCCTAGACTTTGGACCATGAGTATTCAAGTAGATGCAATGTATCTACTAGATACAATGCATCTAGTCCATGGGTCATGGGTAATACCCATTTATGACTTATGCATGATGTCATGCAATGGGTTATGGGTTATGCTCCATGGGTATGGGTCACGGACTTTGGGTTTTACACAACTACATTAAATGTATTAAGTCAATGGGTTAAATACTTAAACTTCTACCCATTATATTACCCATTATAATACATACTCCCTCCGTCCCTAAATAAATGTCCACTATTGACTTTTGAAGTATTTTTTTATTCAACTTTAACCTTAAATATTTTTGTTTGTGTTATATAATACTGGATGAAAAATATACCAAATTAAAATACATTTAAAACTCAATTCATTCATATATTTTGCATCAAGTATTATATAAGATAAGCAAAAATATATTTAAGGTCAAAGTTTAATAAGTAAGACTTCAAAAGTCATAAATGGACACTTGTTTAGGGACGGAGGGAATACTAAGTATGTATATATCTACCCAATATGTAAACACTAGTTGTTGTACATATGTATTACTAAATCATGAAAACACCATTACTTATTTAGCGTTTTATGTGAAAACGTAAGTGTGTTAGTAAACTATTGGCTCAAACCATTTACGTATTTTATTTGTTTCGTTAAAATGATTTTACGTTTGTTATCGACAAAACATTAGAAGATCGTAAAATATAAATAAACATTTTTACGACTTATTTGTATTAACAACATTATATAAAGCCATCTTTGTCTCCTTATTTTTTGAAAGCATTTTCTTTCGATCTTTTAGATGCAAAGAAACGACTTCATTTTTCTCTGTAGAGATGCTATCAAATACCGGCACATAGTCACCATCAACAATAATGTTAAGATCAATATCTTTAGATCACATATATTTCAAATATATTTTTCCAATATATAAAACCGTTAGCTTCAAAGAGTGGTGGTCTTTGTATAGATTGCCCTTTTTTGTAGTTTCCTGAGATCCATTTGATCGAATTTTTTTTTTAAAATACAATATACTAAAAAAACAATTTAGAAAACCTGCTGTAACACCAATTGTAGAAAACTAGAAGGGAGTTGAATAGTTTTTACCGATTTATAACTTGTTTACAAAAACTTTTAGATCGATTGTGCAACAAACCGAAATTTTCCAAACTGATTTTTAATAATAAATTATGTTTATTATTTTGTAAGTTTCACTTTTGGACATTTCTGAACTTATTTGAATTGAAAACGAGAGCTTATCTCGCAAAATGTGAAAACTGCACATTACGCGTACCGCCACAACCGTAAGCTCATTAAACTATTTGATTTGATTATTATACTAATTAAAAGAAACTAGTTGTGTGAATAGTCGATTTTATTGGAAAAATTATTTTGAACGCAATGGCGTAATTTTCGTGTCTTAAATCCATCGTTATCGAACCCTAATGAGTCCCAAACCTCAATTTTATAAAAGATAATTAAAATTACTATCATGTTCCCTGTGATAAACTTTCATTTTCACCCCCTCGTCTTTCAAGTTCTTTACAAATTGATTTTTTTCACTTTCTACACTATATAAAGAAAAATTTAGGGTTTATCTTTCATTATTGATATAACCCTAACCCTAATTCTCTCTACCCTTACTTCCGGCGCCACCACCTTCGGCACCGCCATCACCAGCCGCCGCCTCACCACCACATTATAAAACAGTCGCCATCACCATTAACGCCACAACCACCATCACACCTCATCTTATTCTCTCCCTCTCTTATCGCCGCCACCACAGCGTTAATTTCCCCTTTTATCATCAAATAGTCCTGATTTTCTAAGCGTTAATTTCCCTTTTTATCATCACATTTTGAGTAAAATGCTAGTGAAAACATCCTTATTCCTTATTATTTCATTTCAGGACCTATTTTATGTAAGGAAGCAGTAGTTGGACGTTTTCAAGCCGATAAGATGAATTATCTCTTAATTACGGCGTAACCAAGTGATGAAGTTACGACGTAACTATGATTATGAAGACTACGGCGTAACCCTCAGCTCAGGTTACGCCGTAACAAAGGATAAACATATAAGTAACGAAGACTACGGCGTAACCCTCTGCTCAGGTTACGCCGTAATAATGAAATGCATATGATTTGCAAAGGCTACGGCGTAACCCCAGCTCAGGTTACGCCGTAACCATGGATAAGCACAAAAATTGAAGAGTTACGGCGTAACTACCTAATAATGTTACGCCGTAACTAGTATCGGAGCCTATAAATAGTCGAAGGTTTCACCAGTTTTAATCATCTCTCATTTCCCAAACCTTCTAGGGTTTGGGGAGATCAAACACAGAAGAAGAAGCATGGCTTAGGAGCATCGAATAACGAAGTTCTTGTCTACGATTTTCATTGTATTCGAGTTTGAATTCCTTTTATATTTTTCTAGGACTTATTCTATGAATTCATGTTATTAATTGAAGTTTGCATTTGTGTTATTGATATTCTCTTTAATTCTTTATAGACATTTGCTAGTCTTATCATAGCTCGCTAGTCTTGGTAATATTATAAGCTTGGTAGTATCTAAAGGGCTGGGAGATATGACCAACTGACCCAAGTCTGATAGATTGTGAAGTATGGGAGGAATTGGCCATAGTACAACCACTCTTCGTGTGCGAACTGACCAAATGATCACCTATCAAGCGGAGGTATTTAAGAGCTTAGGGGAAATCTAAGTTCCTAACGGCCGGGTTCCACAGATTAGATCTAGCAGATTTGGCACTTAGCGACTGCTATTAGGTTGCCGAATGATCCCGGATGACCTGTTCGTATTGGTGAGGAATCTAAGAACCATAGGCCATGACGAATTGACCAAAGGATTCTGGTGATAATTAACCACTATATTGAACCTTCATATCGAGAATCAATTCATATTTGTATTCTTCATTAAGCTTCATTTATCTATCTCTTTACCCTAAATTTGTGGTGTCTGTGTATGTGGAATATTAGCATATCGATGAATTATCACAATCTTATCACACCAATATATTATCAATATCATTTCTAATCATCTTAGTTTTTTCAAGGTCACAGCTCTCTTGGGACGATACTCGGATTTACCTAAGGCTTTACTACATCTGATCGGGTTCTCTGCCCGTTAGTATGTGTTTATCCTAAGTTATCTAAGTTTTATAAATATTAAAAGCATGATGAAATAGCACATCAGAGATCGAGAAATATAAATAAACATTTTTAAGGCTTATTTGTATTAACAAGGCGTATAAGTGTTTTTCTGAGTCAGCTTGTTGTCCTCTTCGATACGAAGATGAACAACCAAGTCTTCAACACTCATCTGTGTTCGCTTATGCTTCAGATAGTTCTTAAATTCTACTCAGAATGGAGGTAACTTTTCAATAATAGTAGCAACTTGAAAAGTTTCACTCAAAGTCATTCCTTTAGTATGAATGTGTGTAGAAAAACTTGCAAATCTTGAACCTGACTCATCGCATTCTTTGAATCAACCATCTTGTAATCCAAAAAATGAGCTACCACAAACTTCTTTGTACCAGCATCCTAAGTTTTATACTTGTGTTCCAATGACTCCCATAATTCTTTGGAAGTAGTGGTCTTGCACTATACATTCTACAAAGAGTCCACCAAACTATTCAGAACATAGTTGTGACACAAGAAGTTTGAATGTTTCCAAGATTCCATGGCTTGAACAACCTATTGATTAGAGGATTGACCTTCTCTAGGAGGTTCCACGTGAGGTGGATTCTCTTTTTAGAGTTGCGCAAGGTTCAAAGTAGTGAGATATAAGAACATCTTCTTTTGCCACCTCTTAAAATTCTGCCCATTGAATTTCTCTGGTTTCTCAGCATGATAAGCAACCTTGTTGGTAACTGGCGCACTAGGTACATTCACAGTAGTGGTCACACGAGGAGTCACAATAGTGTCATTTTTAATCCTGAAAGATCACAACAACGCAAACAATTAAGAAAACTGTTATAAAATCGGTATCTAAAAATTCAATCGTGATTTCTATAAGCTTGTACCGAATCTACTTCAAAGAAACTCAATCTTGGTTTCAATGAATCTAGATTTAAATAAACTGAATAAATGACCAAATTAATAGATTAGTTTAATAGAAACTCAATCTTGGTTTCAATATAAATTGATAAGAATAACTGCTTAAAAACGATTTAGATCTGAATTCCAAACTGTTAATTAAAATCCTATTTGTAAAAAACTGGTTTTCCAAAGAAACTCAAACCTAGTTTCGACAGAAAAACAGTTTGAATATAAATATGTTAATTAAAATTAATCTGATTTTAACGAAAGTGATTTAATTCTGTTATACATAATCTGTTATAAGATTGTAGGAAAACATGTATATTTTTATTAAAATAAATCAGATTACAATCAATAAATAATTAACATAAATATAAAACAGACAGAATGGGTAGAAAGATAAGACATACACTATGAACGATAAATAAAGAAAGCAGTAAAGGTCGTGGCATGAGGCTCGTGTTTAACATGATTCCCTTAAAATAGATTTATCGTCTGTTTCCCAGGGTACAACGGCCAAAGCTGATGTAGAGCCGGACGTCACAAACTTGCCTGGAAAATCACGAAAAGTTGTGCGTTTCTGATCGAAGGAGTTGCTGAAAAACGTCAAGAGGAGTTCTGTTATTCTGTGTGTTTGAAAACTGAATTAGCAGAAGTTATTCACACAAATATTCTGTAAGACTTGTTTAGTAAGTCTAAATCTATTCCTAAAATAGATTTAGAAAATAAGAAATTGGAAATCGAATCTGATTCGCGCATAGGCAAACTTTCGGAGCTGCATTCGTGTCCGCAGGTCACGCGGGCTCGCATGAGTTCACAAGCTTGGAACCATTTTGGCCCATAAATCTGTTTTTCTGCACCCCTCGCGCGCACACATAGGTGTTGAAGTAAAAACCAACAAATCAATTTCAAGATCAATACCAAGATTTGTATATATAAACCTCATCATTTCACACTTTGGGCGATGTGGGATATACTCCCACTTTCAGATTTTGTGATCCAAGTGTCTCACTTTAAGACACGATATATCATTCATTAACTCTATTTTGGACACTCTTTAGCTCGTTGCAAAGCTCTCTTCAAGGATAACGCAAAGCTACCAACCAATATAAATATATCTATACTACATATAAAAGCAAAATGCTCAATGTGGAAAAGTGAAAAAGTCAATATGTGGAATGTGAAAAAATTTATATTAGGTAAGAAAAAACTTAAAATATCACAATAAATTAAACTTTATATTAACGGAATGTTTTGAATCTATCTTATGGCAACACTTCAAAAGGAAACTATTAATACATATTGAAAATTGTGTTGTCCCGGGAGGCTTCAAACCCGGCAGGTTGACCCGGTCTAATTTGACCCGTTTTTTTTCCGACCCAACCGTCGGGGTTGACCCGGTTTATATTGACCCGTTTTTTGACCGGAACGGTTCAACCGGTTGAACAACCCGGGTCGAACCTGGTTTCAAAACATTATATTTAATCCTCAAACTTTTATTATTTTTCGTTTATAACTCATAAACTTTTTTTATCATTAAAACTATCTGCCGCTATAAAATCCCGTTGCTATGCACGGGTACTCGTCTAGTATAACATATACACATATTAAATAGTGTCCAAATTTTGCAAAATTAATTTTTGCAAACTCATTTTCCAACAGTAAATTTCAAATTACACAAGTTTTGAAACAATTGCAGAAGCAAAACCCAAATGTCTACCGGGAAAAATTGACAAAGGAACTATAATACATACACATGTGGCACATAATAATATTGCAAACGGAAGGGACTGTGTAAGGATAACATAGCTTCCGCTTATAAAAGCCACTGCCATTGCAATCATAGCAATTCCAGTAAGCAGATACTGAAGGGCAACTATGTTACTATAACGTTCCGTCACTTCCTTGTCAGAATCTTGATCAAGGTAGAGAGCGTGGAATTGTAGCCTGATATATGTAAATAAAACACAGCAAGAGCAAGAGAATGCTAAAGCATTAGAAGCAACAAATGTTATGTAGGCTGCTTTCCCTAGTAGGATGGGCATCCCTTGTTCAGAGCCTTCATTACCATCAAAACCACCGGGTACTGTGAAAGCAGCTGCAAAGGTTGCTGTTACTATCAGAGTCACCACTAAAACAACACTGTCTCCTAACCTAATTAACATTTGAATTTCTGATTCATCAGGTGGCGGTGCAGGCCTGCTTGTTTTCTCTAGTTTCCATGCACCCATTGCCATGGTCTGCACAATTAGTTAACTCTTATCAATAAATGAATGCTATATAAATTCTCAGCTTGACTCTAAGAAACAAATGTATCTTTTAATCTATCTCATTTCTAAGTGATACATTATTTTTTACCACTAGTCATTGAACATAATGAAACGAAAGAAACATGTGGATCAAAATCAATATGCTTAAAGAAAATATAATACTGCTTTCAGTTATGCAAATAGAAATTATTGTAATTATTTGAAATCTAAACAGTGTATGTCAAACTCGAGTGTTTTTTTTTTTTTTTTTTTTTTTTGTACAAAAACTATTTACTACGTATCTCAAAGGAAAGTCATAGATAAATTATATGAAGCTTGTTAATTGACAAAGGCAGAGTCACGTGCCTGAATCCATATTTAGGTTTATGATAAGGTTGTTCGATCTAGGCGAATAGGCAATTGCTCAATTCAAAGCCTAGTCCTTATTGCGTGTTGTATATAACATCTATTGTTTGGAAAGTAAATTTGATGATTCTACTTGGATATATAATTAAAATTTATGATATAAAGTAATTACCATAAATTGCTATTTTGTATTAAGAAGTTACTTGTGTCTGAGTTTATTATTGTAATAATACATCAGAATTAAAATGAACAGTATACATTTTCTAGTTACGTACGTTAGCAAAGAAATTTGGATATGAGTAATCTACAAAAGGAATAGTCTTGTCGAATAATTCCAACTTTTTTCAGGCATTCAAGGAAAGAAAAACATGTGTACCTTAATTAAGCGCTGCCTTTTTTCTTCTGAAAATGCCACGTCTAGCGGTGTGAGATTTTCGTTATTGCGGATATACATGTTGACCCTATGAACTATTATCATTTCTTCGATCTCAAGGTCAGATGCCATAAACAAATGCATAGGAGTGTTGCCATTGCTATCTCTTTGATTGATAAGAGTTGCTAATGACTCATTTCTTAAGAGGCGTTTTATCACATCTAGTTGCTTATTTTCTACCGCAACATGAAGCATGTTCATTCCTTTGGAATCAACTATCTCTGAGCACCCATGACATATAGACATAATTGTCTCCATCATATTGAAATGGCCTTGACTAGCTGCAATGTGAATTGCTGAAGTGCTTATGTTATCTCCTTTCGTCATTTGATATCCAATGAAGGGGTCCTGCCTTTAGTAACTCCTTTGTTGTATCTAATTGATTATAGTGAACGGCATAATGCAATGGCGTCCAACCATGCTTATCGTAAATGTATAATAGCTTGATATTTCCCTGTAATATGTGTCTGATATATTCTGGGTCAGGGAGCTGCAGCTTATCTATTACATATCAAAGAAAAGTTAATCTTTAATAAGTGACATTAAAATATGAAAGACATTACTTCAGAAATATTGTAACAAGTTTGGCAACCTTGTAAAAAGTCAATGCACATGAAAAAGAATAAGGTTTTGTTTGGTTTGGGCAATGCAAAACTATTTGAGGGAACTTAAACTCAATATAGACGGGACCCTTCAAAATTGAGTCGGCAATCACTTAGTGCGTAGACAGCTGGGCAACAAACTACATAAGTACAGTTATAATAAGTTATACTCAAATTGCTAAACAATGTAAAGGCTCTCCAATTCTGAGGATTCGAATTTGCTTACATTTAACACATTTTAGACATAATGATTCACAACAAAAAAAAAATGAACAAAATAATATTTTTCCAAATTACCTTCTGCTCTTATTGATGCAAGTGCATGTAGTGCTGTTTTCCCTTTTGGTCCATCAAAGGCTATTTGTTTGCACCCAGCCAATAGTAGATTAAAAATATGAAAATAGCTTCGTTCTGCAGCAAGGTAAAGCGGGCTTTCATTAAAATCATTGATTTGATTTGCAAGTTGAGGAACTTTATTCACCAGCCAAAAGACTACTCCAGGATGATGGTTTTCTATGGCAATATGAAGTGCCGTCTGTTTGTCCAAGCTTCTTGTGGCGAGTTTTACGATTTCCTCCTCTTTTACATAATTAATCAAAACATCAAGAATATCTATATGTCCCTCCCTTGCAGCAACATAAATAGGAGACTCCCCTTCATGGTTCCGATGATATATGAGAGACGAGTGATTTTCAAGAGTCATTTTTAGACTTTTCACATCTCCAACCTTTGCTAAAAGGTGAAGAATCGTGTTCCTCTTTGGAGTCAATTCAAGTTCACCACTATCAAGTATTTCTAGTGATGGCCATATTTCATTTGCATATGATGTTGGGTAGAAGTTTGGCTTCATTGGGCATTCCTTGTAGACTATTGATTCTATAAACAAATTCCAGGTCAATTAGCCCATCAACAATCTAAGTTGAATGATACATTAAAAAATAAAAATGAACTATTTGGCTCATCTTTAGATTTGTATCTACTAAAACAAAGAAAACTCTCCTCATTTCATCATATACAAATCAAAATCGATCAACAAGACTTAATTTAACTCAGTTTACATAATTTAAAACAAATTTCGAAATGATCAAGTCACACTTATAATTTCATATGGGCTATGTTATTAGGGGTGTTCATGGGTTGGGTAATATCCGAATAAACCGAAAACCGAAACTGAACCGAACCGAAAATAACCGAACTGAACTCGTAACCGAACCGAAATTGTCAAAACCGAACCGAACCGAAATAAAAGTTCGGTTTTCGGTTCGGTTATGGTTTTAGCAATTCGAACCGAAAACCGAAATTAAATAAATATATATATTTTTTTATATATTTATATTAAAAAAATATATTAAAACTCTTTTATAATATATATATAATATTTTTAAGCTTGAAAATTATTTTTTTTTCAAATAATATATACAAATAAATGAATAAATTATTAAATTTAGGTAATTCGGTTATTCGGTTCGGTTTTCGGTTATTGGAGGTTTGGTTTTCGGTTCGGTTTAGTTAAATTTGAATTCGGTTCGGTTCGGTTCTCGGTTGTACCCAGAAAAAAAATTAACCGAACAAACCGAACCGAACAAACCGATAACCGAACCGATGAACGCCCCTATATGTTATACAAACCCTCCCTATATTATCACATCAATAGGTTTTGGACAAACCGTACAACCCGCAATGCTCACCGTATAAGCCGATGATGCATCCAATCATTGGACACCCTCCCTATGGGAGGGTGTGGATAATCATCCCTTTTATATAAAATTAATTAATCAAAAATAATTTTCTGACAATACACATCATCTCCTATTATTTAAAAGTGAGAAAAAATTTTAAATGGCCCATTTTTAGTAGTACTTTACGAAATTAGACCTCGTATATACTTTTTTTCAAACTGAACTTTTAAATATTATCCGTTAGATTCATTACTAGATGACTTTTTAACCATACACTTGTCTCTGGGTGTTTTCAGGCGAACTTTTAAGCGAGTGAATTCATTAAAATTTGACACGCGAATGCTAGGCGAATGGTATATGCTAGGCGAATGATAGGCGAGGGCTAGGCGAGTTCTAAGCGAGGTTGTTTAAGAGTGCTACGCCAGGCATGTTCTAGGCGAGGAGTGTTTTAATTCTAGGCGAGTGTTTTTATGTGACTAGGCGAGTACTAGGCTACATGTTTTAATATTGCCTATTTTGCTTTTGTCTTTTGTGTATTTCATTTCTTATCTTTTGACTGCGAGTTCTAGGTGAGTCATTTAATGTGGCTAGGCGAGTACTAGGCGAATTGTTTTAAAATATTGCCTTTTCTGCTCTTGTCTTTTGTGCATTTTATTTCTTATCTTTTGATTATTAAATGTTTTGTCGAAACCTAACGTGGCATATAACTCATTACAACACCACTAGACTTTTTTTAGATGCTAAAATTAAAGATAACACACACATGCTTACAATGCTCCTCTCGAGGTCAAATGTCTTAATTATATTAAAGGACATTCGGGCGAATAATGGTGAATAAAGGGGTAGGCGATTTATTTTTGGGCGAGTAAAGTGGTGGGCGATTGAAAAGTGTGATGTGACATATTTGGCTCATTTCTGTAAAAGATTAAAAAAAGTTTAGTTTCGTAAAATCACTGGATAGAAGGATTGTTTAGGTAATTTCTTCTTTAAAAGTTCTATCAGATCCAGCAAATTATACTGTACTATCTGCTTTCATTGTTTAGGACTATTTTATAGCATCAAAATGGGACAAGTTATTAGGAGCCCTATTTTTACAAAGGGGACCTCCTCCAACTTCTTTATATATATATATATATATATATATATATATATATATATATATAAACTATAAATCTGAAAGTACGGAACTAGAAAATATAAAGTTTAATAAGTCAAACGTAATACGGAATAGAAACTGACAAAAAACTGTGTTGTACGATAAACAAAAAAAGTACAAACAGAATCTTTGACTAAACCCCCTTATGTTATGTCATATGATAGGGGGTCACTATAATATATCCCCATCAAAATATAAAATGGTCCTTCCGATTTGGTCAAATTGACTCTCTCCAAAACTATTAGCATAACTAAAGACAAGTATTTAAGAAAGGAGGTGATTTGTATACTCTTCTTTTTTATTTGCACGCTCACACTACAAATTTTCAAAGCATAATAAAAAATGGTACAAATGTCTGATGCGGTGATTAGAGTGTCCCAATCAAAATGGTCATACTATACAAACTATGTTTTTATATTTTTTATTTATTTTCTTTTTATTTTTATAATTTTGTCCCCCTTTTATTTCCAGTGTAACACAGCTTTTTTGTCAGTTTCTGTTCCGTATTTCAGACAGTTTTAAGCGTTTGACTTATTAAATTTTATATTTTATGTTCCGTACTATCACATTTATAGTTTTTTGATAAAAATAAAATAAATAAAAAATATAAAAAAAAACGCAAAAAAATAGGGGATGGTGCCCTTTGTAGAAAAAAGGGGGTTTGTATAACCTACCCCCAATCAAAAGCACAAGTGTGCAAATCAATTCCCATTTAAGTAAGACTACATATCTTATATTTCCACAGTTACGAAACATGAGAGATTAGTACTCATGTCAAGATATTCAATTGTGACAAACGTAGTATACACATCAAACGTAGTGTTCAAGAAGTCGCACAGCATAAATAAAGTACAAATCTATCTAGGTATCTAGCAAGGTACTTCGTCAAGTACACCTCTCCCAAACCACCCAGTGACTGTTGTGGTGTCGGTAGATTATGGTGGGAGACTGGGAGGAAGTTGTCGGAAATTATCAATTCCCAAGAGAGTTCTAGAGAAGAAATACAGGAGGAAAAAAATAGCAGATGTTGCTGTAAGCTAGTTAGTTATATTAGCGGACCTTATGTACATAATGTTTAGATACATGCATGTATTGTATATTAGTAGGGCTAGGCACATGCATATGTAATCCCTAGCTTGTACGTGTATATATATATTTACTATTATAATGAGAAGATCACAACATCTATTGCCATTATGTATTCTTATTATTATGGTATGAGAGCACCCCTTGCAAGACTCCGGTTGACACATAAACTAAACTTTGTTTGGACCTGGAGGCATGGGCGGAGATAAGGGGCCCAAGGGGCAGGTGCCTCCAGCGAAAAAAATTATAGTGTAAAATTTTGAAAAAATTTAACATTGTTTGTAATTTTGCCCCTTTAAGAAAACAATTGTACTCATAGAAATGCCAATGGGTCACAACAATGAACACTAAACATAATAGGCAGGTTATAATGAGAAAATGAGATACAAAATGAGATGAGAATATGAAATATTCTACTAGATGAGTAAATAGTAATTATCAAGGACGTATATATTTATTCAAAATAAATATTTTAAGTACATAAAAGGCAAAACCACAAACTCTAACCTAATGGTTTTGGGGGTCGGTCGAATAACCTAATGGTAGAAGGGACTAAGTTTGACAAATTGTCAAACTTATGTACTTAAAGATAATTTTAGAAAGTCCTAGCTGTATTAGGAATGTTCCATGGTATCTTATAAATACCAAATTAACTAGATATTTTTCGCTCCTAATTAAACCCTAACTGAAATCTATCCATCTCGTCTCCTCCATTCGGTCAAATCCCCTAAGGGATTCGAACCCTAAGCCGACTAGGTCGACTTCGTGTATTCCAACGCTAGATAGGATCTAGCCCTAATTCTACCTATGCAGTACGGTTGATACCTGACCCAACCAACGTGGTGATTCTCCCAATAAGCCCTAAGGTGATCAATCAAGGTCGCAGACAAGAAGAAGAAGGCGATTACGTGCACGCAACAGACTATAGTTGAAGCTTACTCCTTGCAGGAACAAGTCTGTCTTCTATAAACACTCTTGTCATATGTTTCAATTAGGTTATATCTCTTATTAGGAGGTCTTGATAATTAGGGTTTTGGTATGCACGACCTTTGCTTGTTTATTTTCCATTGTGCGTGTTTTATAGCTCATGCGGGTGACCACTATACCCTACATAACCCAGTCTAACATTAACGGACAAAAGACATATAGAAATTAGCGCGGTATATTTGTTTTCTAACCCTTTCCAACATTAAAGAACAAAACACACATAAATTAACAACCTTTCGTTCGCGATTTTGTTCCCATCGGTGACTCTCGCGTTCTGCATGTTCCCTAATATCACCACTACTACGTTGATCTCTTCAGCAAGGGGCTTTCACCACCTTTGTTCACTGATTTTCCTTCCAGTTTAAGCTTTCGGCCTCCTCTCGCTTCAAATGCAAGGGCGTAGACCTTATGTACATTTGTATAGATACAACCCATGTATTGTATATTAGTAGGGCTTGGCCGACGCATATCTAATCCCTAGCTTGTACGTCAGTACGTGTATATATATGTTTACTATTCTAATGAGAAGATCACAACATTAATTGCCATAATATCCTTATTAAGTTATGGTGTGTGCAAAATAGTTTCCAAAGGGTATTTAGAGAAGAACCATGCTCTTAAAGAAGGAAATGAATAAGACATTTCATTTTCTGTTGTTAGAAAATAAAGATGAGAGCAGATACCAATCTTCACAGGGCGGACCTACGTGTATGTTAGGTGGTTCCCGGGAACCACCTTAGAAACCAAGATGTTGTATAAGTTATTTGTAAAGAAAAAGGACCTACCTTGGGAGAATATAAGAAACTATCTTCGGATGAAATTAAGTTAAAAGGAAATGAAAGTGAAAATGTATATCTGTAAAGAAAGTTAAGCGAATATGAATGAAAATGGAGATGGGTAAGATAAAGTATTAATAAAAGAGAAGCGAGTTTTATTTTTTATGACTTTTTACAGGTCAAGTTATTTCAAAGATAATTATTAGGTACTTTGGGTATTGTTTGCACAATTATGTGGATCCCACAAAAAACCAATCACCCGTTGACACCTCTGTGAGTGAATTTTTCTTGAGAATACTTTTATGTGAATGTATCATTGCTCTTGTAGTAAAGTGGGATACGTGTGTAGGGTAGTTACAGCAACACAAGCGAACTTAATTATCACAAGGATGGAACACTGATGCAAGAAAAGCAAACTTAATTAGAGCAAATATTTTTGAAATGTATGATACTTGTCATTATTTTATTTTGTAAGTAGTAAACAAAACTTTTTTTTTTTTTTTTTTTCTTTTTTTTTTTTTCAAATTCATCCTTTTTTAGGGTACTATATGACATTTTTGCCCTTTGAAAAAAAAATACTATTAGCTAAGAGGGGCAAAAATGTCGCAAAATATGAATTTCAAAGAAAAGTACCCACAAAACCAAAACTTTTTGCTCACTACCCACAAAAGCAAATTGTGCCAAGTATGATATCTTTTAAAAACATTTGCCCAACTTAATTATCAAAGCAAGTAGTCGACTGGTTTTTTCTCCAAACCAAGAATCGACTGTCAACAAAAATAAGAGAAGAGCAGCAACAGGAACACGTCAACTGGTGATCAGATTAACACCAACGATCGACAACAAAACAAAAAACCCACGTTGACGAGCTAACAACTAAGACCAACGATCAACATATTATGATGAAACAGCCGACTGGTTATCTAGAAACCAACGGTCGAACAACAAGATTGACCGGAAAACAAAAATGGAGGAATGATTGAATTTAGGGTTTAAGGATCGTAATGTAGACGTTATACCATGTAGAATAATGTGTTTCATATCTTTCATTATCTCAATGTATAGTACATAAATAGATAGCTAACCCTAACACATAATACTTGGCCTATTACTAAATGTACGACTAACAAATTAGTCATTTTCAATTTGTAGGACTTAAAATCTTAAAAGAGCAAATTCTCAAAAGGGAACAAAAAGTTGGGTAGTGGTCACCATATGGTACAAAAAAACACATCATCTCAAAATGATCATGTGCGAATGTGCGACTCTATTGATGTGCAACACGATGTCCACTTATTTATTATTAAAGTATAGTGTTAGGTCGGATTTTTTCCCAAATATTCTTTTTTGTCTTATTATTACTAATGTAAAAAGTCAAAAATACCCTCCTTTTTTCTATGTATTTTCTCTACCTATCTTATCTTTTCATTTTCATATTTATAACCACCCATTCCCTTCATCATCTACCATATCTAGCCACTTAACCACTATCAGATCCGCCATTGTCATTATATCTGACTTTCACACCTTGATTTTTTTCATACCATGCTCGACTACAAATCGTTATCAACACACTGCACCTAATTCATTACTCCTCTACGTGCTTTAAACACCAATAATTTACCATTTACAGCAATACAATGTCTTAAAGTCAGAGTGGCCAAAAGCCATAATCTAAAAATTTGTATTAACTTCTGTGCCAACTTTTTTTCAAAGTCGTGACATTATAATTCGAAAGACACTATTTGTTTGGTCTACTAGATGAGGTTCCTCTTTTTGGAAAGATAGGACCAATAAGACACTTCTAAACGAAGCGCCTCTTTTGAATAGCAAATGTGATCCGTTCTTAATTTTCAGATCTCGTTTTCGGATGGTGGCTGGCTGGATCTGTACAACATTTTCAGTTGCAAAAATACACCATCACATCTCATTTTTTCAGATCTCGTTTTCGGATCACTTTACTAACTCGTTTTCAGTTGCAAAAATACACCATCACATCTCATTTTTTTTTTCAGATATCGTTTTCGGATGGTGTCGCCGGAATAATAGATAAGAGAGAAAGAAATCTTTCTCATCCGACAGATGTTAATATATGGGTGTCGCCGGATGTTAACAATAGTCTGCAACTCAATATCAAAGTATAGTGGCAGTCGCCGGATGTTAATATATGGGTGTCGCCGGAATTAGGTCTTTTAATACTCCAAATAATAAGACAAAATATCAAATCAAATGTACTTTTATTATTAAAAAAATAGACATGTGTCGCACATTCGCACATGATCATTTTAAGAAAAGTTGTATTTTTTTGTATCATATGATGATTAATACACAACTTTTTGTCCCCTTTTAAAAATTTGCTCTATTTTAAAAATATGTTACTCCATTTATCAACTACTACTAGTAAGTTACATAGAGTACATCTTTAAGGATGTTTGGTAAGTGATCAATATAGATATTTCATTCATTTTAATGGATATTTGGTAAGTGATCAATATAGATATTTCATTCATTTTAAACGGTAATAAAAATTTTATTTTATTTTATTTTATTTATTTATAATGAATTGAAAAGGTTTGATATCTAACATGATAAGTCATGTTTCATGTTGACTTTGTTTTACATATTAAAAATTACGGTACGTGTATATATTATAAAGCTTTTAAATATTTGATCTTCCTTTTTAATCGTATCAAACCGACCCGACCTATTGACATGTTCCTTATCTTGCCCGGTTAAATTCTCTTTTAACGTGTGACTAGATAAAGGAATATCTTAGTTTTCTTCATGACAAAGAATGAAGAGGAAGCTAAAAATAAAGAAAAGTTGGGAGTGTCGAGAAGGCACGAAAACTTGTTCACAAAAAATGGACTGACCAACATTGAGTCACTAGGCTAATAACATACTCCTTCCGTCCCAAAATTATTGTTCCATATTAACTTTTTTAGTCTTTCTTCTTCAACTTTAACCATAATTATTTTTGTTTGTGTTATACAGTAAAACCTTTATAAATTAATACTCGATAAATTAATAACCTCGATAAAATTAATAATTTGCCCGGTCCCAACTTGGGACCAGTACAAATTTGGACTCCAATTGATAAAATAATAAGATAATAATTTTTTTGAAACCCCAGTGTATATCTATTAGTCCCAACAAAACTATAAATTAATAATCACTAAAAATTCTATATATATGTATATATGTGTGTGTGTGAGAGAGATATATACTTCTAAATCCTAAGAGCATCTACTATGCATCAAGTCTTTAAAAACTTGATGTATCTAATGCAATCAATTTTCTAATAAATTCTATGTTTCAACAAGTCATTTCTTAAAATCTTCTCCAATGCAAAAAAGATTTCTAAAAGCTTTACAAACATTCTCAGCTAGTCTTCATTTAATGAAAATGACTTGGTGAATTTGCTGTCAAACGCTTGGCCTTCACCAAGCTATTCAACTAAAAGTCATTAGCAAAGCTTTTGTCACAATGGGTCAAGTCATTCAAATGACTTTTTCAAATAGTAAAAAGTCTTTTGTAAACCTTGATTTGCGGATGCTCTAAGATTGTTTAGTAAAAATGAATCTATAGTCACTTGTTTCTTGTTGAACTTCAAATCTATATTAATTTATCATAAAATCTCCTTATTGCACTAAAGAGTTCAAATCTATATTAATTTATCATAAAATCTCCTTATTGCACTAAAGAGTTGATGTGTTGTCTTCTCGTATTGCAACAAAAAGTGTTAATTTTATTTTCATAAAGTGTGAATGTGTATTTATAAAATGGTAATTGGAACTTGTTTTTCAAATTTATTTTTTGTCTCTAATGAGTATAAATTGTAACTAGCTGGTATATTTGACTTGAAAATTTAAAGTCATACGTAAAACCTCTTTAAATTAATAAATTATTAATTTATCGATATAATAATATCTCGCTAAATTAATAAAATATCTTTGTCCCAACACTATTAATTTATAGAGGTTTTACTGTATAATACTTGATGAAAAATATATTAATATATTATGTTTTAAATGTATTTTCATTTGGTATAATATTTATCAAGTATTATATAACACAAATAAATATATTAATGATCAAAGTTAAACAAGAAAGACTGGTCAAAGTCAAAAGGGACAATAAAAATGAGACGAAAGTAGTATATTAATACCCTTTAACTTGACAAAGTGGATCATTTAGTACCCTGGATTTTTAAGAGTTCATAATCTGAACTTAGCAAATTGGAATGATTTGCAGTTAATTTTAGAATAATTAATCATATATATTTTTTGAAAATTTGGCAAATTTCATTTTACTTTTAATTAATATAATATTATATTTAGTTATTAAGAATAAATATACATGTAATTATCACACCACTTTTAATATATAGATATTCTTATTATATATTTAACTGTTTGTTTCAAATAATTTTGAGATTATACCAATTTAACTATTTATTTATTTATATGCATATGTTAAATTGAAATCTTCGAAGAGTTCTATCTAGTTAGTTATATGTTAATCTAAGATTCTTTGAAATAAAAGTTTAATAATATAATATAAAAATATATTTAGAATGGTGCGTTAAAAATATTTAAAAAAAATAGATGCTACTTGTGTATTATTTGTATTCTAAATAATCAATTAAAATAACATATTTATTTTTTCAAAAAAAGTAAAGCATTTACCTAGGCAAAGTTTTACTATAAATTATTTATTACAAAAGACTTTATTAAGTTGATTTTTAGAAATAAAAAAACAATAATTGTTGAGTTAATTAGTACTCCGTATAAGGTAGTAAAAAAAAGCCAACTTGATCAAGTTCAGGATGCTATTCCGCACTTTTAAAAATTCAAGGTACTAAATTATCCAGCTGTCAAGTTCGGGGTATTAACATATACTACGTAGTTTGTAAAAAAAAAAAAAAAAAAAAAAAAAAAAAAAAAAGTGAAACAGACATTGAAAATCAGATATTAACATTAGTACCGTGCTTGAATGTAAATTTGTAAGGTTACCTGTGTGATTATGGTCAATTGTTATCCTTGTTGATGTCAGTAAATCCACCTCTCTCATAGCTTTTGTTTCTGTCTCCATGGCCTTAAATATAAATTTATCGTAAAGAGGGTTCCAAAATAGGGAGTTCACAGTCTTCCCTATGGCATTTCTATGTGATAGTAAACGCCGCACAGATACATCCTCCCACAACACCTCTAGTGCCGAAGTATTGCCTTCTTCAGTCGCCACGTCTACGGCGGTTTGACCAGAACCACTTGTGTGGCTCAAGAACTTTTCATAATCTAAAATTTCACCAGTGTGAAGATCTATCTTTGTTTGTTTTGCACATGCTACAAAACCCTGGAGTATGGGAATTGATCAAGTATGTGATGCTGCGTATGTCAGTGGCGTATCTCCCTTTTTGTTTCCTAACAACATACATTTTCTATAGGTCTCTTTAACCTCCTCAACAAGTAAAGAACTCATTGGGATGTTCATCCCTTTACATAATTCGTTTCCTTTCATTAGAATGGACAAGTACTCGCTGTCCTCCTTTAACGAAGGGTATCCTAAACATGACAATATGATGTTTATCATGGTATAAGTACACGATACCAAAGAAACTAGTGAATGAATGTAACAGATATTATCATGAGCATCATCATCGTTATATATAGATACACAACTACCACCAATGGAGCATTAGTCCAATGGTTGGAGCACTTGTACTTGAGTCAATTGACCCAAGTTCAAGTCCCATCATTGGCACTTCATATAGGTACTCACCTCCGCAAAACCTATGGGCACACTGGAGAGACTTTGTGGAATAAGAGCTCAGGGGTCTGAGTTTTGGCTCGTGCTCACTCCAGTTGGTGCCCCACTAGGCCAGGAGAGTTGCCTGAGCTATTTCTTGTGGCGTGAACAATGGCTGATGCCAAAAGACATCCGGAGTCAGGGTGTTCCCTTCAACCTACATATTTTTGTGGAATAGATACACAACTACCACGAGAATGGTTCTTGTACAACAACTCAATAATGTGAAAAATGTAGGACACAATAAAATGATGCCACGTGTATGGCTTCAAAGGCAAATTAGACATACACTAGTAGGGGTGTTATTTGGGTTGACCCGCTCGGGTTCGGGTCAACTCGGGTCGGGTCAAGTCAGGTCAAGCTTTAAAAAAATATACCCGAACCCGACCTTGTTTAAAACTCGGGTCGGGTCAATTCGGGTTCAGGTCAATCATGTCGGGTCAATTCGGGTTTGGGGTCAACCCGAGTATTTTACATTGTAAAAGTGTTGTTGAACCGGGTCAATCGGGTTCGGGTCGGGTCAAGGCTAAAAAAATATATCCGAACCCGACCTTGTTTAAAACTCGGGTCAATTCGGGTTGACCCGATTGACCCGAATATAATTTTGAACCCGATTGACCCGACCCGAATTGACTCAGGTCGGGTTCGGGTCGGGTTCGGGTCGGCCCGAATGACACCCTTATACACTTTTTTTTTTTTGAACGGTGACTTCCATTTTTTAGATTAAGATCACACCCACCAAACAATGGGTCATAATCCACCACGTACCCAGACTATGTTGTCTTAACCGGTTTCACGCTGGCGTAGAGGGGATTCAAACGGCGTTCGCCCGGAAACCATACCGCATCCACGTGATTATAAATCGCTGGAGTAACGGCTGGAAGAAAACCGGGGCCGGCTTGGATTCGAACCTGCGCAACTAGTGGCTAACAGGCTCTCCTCTTCATTGCCTAATATCAACAGAGCTTGTGGTCCGCAAATGAGGAATTCCCGGATGATCACCTATCCAGTACTACTCTCACTTGTGGCTCACCTAATATCAACACCCTTATACACTAGTTTGCCATTTTTGACTTGCATCTTCTTCAGTTTATAAAGGAAGCAATATTTTTTTTCTTATCGTTTTCTTTATTTAATCATTATTACATACCAAGATTAGTTTTGCCCATAGATTTTTTGCAACGATCTTAACTAGCTAGAATCAACACTTGTCAGCAAAATTGTATTTGAAAACTGTGAATGGTCATGTTAGTAATTAATAATCAACAATAACAATAAGGGGGTGTTTGGTTAGGGTAATTTGAAGTATATTGGGGTCATTTGCATTTCAATTTCCTTCAAATATCCTGTTTGGTAACTCAAATTGAGATATTTGAAGTAATTTACAATTTCACGAATTGCCAAAATGGAGAGAATTAGAATGCCCCCAAAAAGTGAAGAATTTTAATTTACTTGAAAAAAAAATTTTATAAACTTTTTATCTTATTGTTTTTTTTATAAACTTCCAAGTAGAATATTTATGAAATTTTTTTTATAAACTTTTTTTATAATTTTTTTATAAATTTTATTTATAAATTTTTTATAAACTTTTTTTAGAAGTTTTTCATAAACTTTTTTTATAAACTATTTTAATAAATTTTTTATAAACTTTTTTTTATAAATTTCTTACAAATTTTTTATAAACTTTTTTAATAAATTTTTTATAAACTTTTTGTTATAAATTTTTTATAAAGTTTTTTTATGATTTTTTTATAATTTTTTTTTATAAATTTTTTATAAATCTTTTTTATAATTTTTTTATAAACTTTTAAATAGAATATTTATGAAATTTATATTAAAAAAATAATATATATATATATATATATATATATATATATATATATATATATATATATATATATATATATATATATATTTCTGTCAACCAAACATGCGAAGGTATCTAAAATTCCGGAATTTTAAATTCTCAAAAATTTAAATTTTCTAAAATTTAAAATTTCATAATTTCAAATTACCCCAACCAAACGCCCCCTAATGTTATTTTTGTAACACATATTTGCTCTAGGAAACATGATATTGATTTTCAATGTGAACGTTCGACTAATCTTATATTCTTATGTAACAAAAAAAGTTGTTTTGACGGTTTAGTTCACTGTTATGCATATACTCGCTAATTGTGCCCTTGATTGATGGTCACTCTAGATGAGTGTAGGATGACAAAAGAACTCGAATCTGATGAAAAAATCTAAAATTTGAAGTTTTTAGCACAGGCCCCTTTTATTATAACGGTATTTCTAAAGCACAATAAAAGTACACAAAAAGTACACAAGGACTCACATAAAAATATATTTGTCTGTACTTTTATGTGTCTCTATGTACTTTTCCATGGGCCCAATGTACTTTTGGTATGCTTAACTTGTGCCGTTAGGGCACAAGTTAGAAAAACCTTTATAAATATGGTATTATGTTTAAACATGGTATTATAATTCTATTTACTTAATACAAATACAATTTTTTAATTGTTGTTAATTTTTGTTTTCGTAAGATTGTCGAAGATTGTATATGTCATTCCACAGATAAATATAGGTTTGTGGGAACACCCTGATCTCGAGTACTCTTTGACAACAGCCATGATTATATATGGCATAATAATACTATAAAGTAGTTGTGATTTGTAGCATGAGTAACTTATTGTTATTTATACTTAATACTATTTTTGAATATTTAATAAGACAAATGCTTAACTTACTATTAATTGGTTATTCTTTATGTTATTGCTTAAAATCGTATTGTAATAGCGTAAAAATTCTAATAAAAGGAAAGACATAACTTTGCGTGCCTAAATATGAAAGCTTGATAATCCCCAACGGGGAATAGTGCGAGTTTGGGAAGCATCTCGTCCCAATGGAGCACCCTGTAAGATTCTAATAGGAATTGGGGTCGGGTTTAAGGATGATATTTGTAATTGGATTTGAGAACGAGGATGACCGCTCCCGTCCTAGATGAGGTATGCGTTTTAAGGTATATGTGAGGTATGAATTGTGTTAGTTGAATGTGAAATGATGATTTTATACTATATTGCAGTATAAATTTAAACCAATGCTAATGGGAGGTGCTGCATCCCAAGTCCCAACCGAGTCTTACTTTAACTTTTTCAGTTTTTCGGATGGTTATCCAACTGAAACTTTCATTTTGTTTGTATGAGTAGGGTTATTTATTTATTTATTTATTTATTTATTTTATTTATTTATTATTATTTTTTAATCGTCTTATTAGCAAATTGTGATTGGGGTGTAGTTTTAGAGAAAGAAAGTTGAAGTGACGCTGAAGTGGCAGGAGTGACCACAAAAATTGTGATCACCATTAGCATTAGTCTTAAGGATGTGCCGACACCACAACCCAATGGGAAGTTTATACAATAGTTTTACTTTAAATAAGAACATAAATGGTGTACGGTGTACCAATTAACTATGGTCATCGAAGCTTGTTTATGTCATAATTTATACTACATTAAAAAGCATTTGATATTTCTTATAAAATGAAGTCTGAAATTTTTAAGACAAAAAACATTACTATTAAAGGAAAATTAGAACATTAATATAAAATAAAATTAATTTAAGTCTCATTTAAAATATATAGTAACCTCATCCAATAATAATATATATTAATTAAATTATTTATAAGAAAAGCTCACTAAAGTTATAAGTACTAATTTAATGATAAAAGTTGAAAAATAAAAGTGCTATTATTTACACTATTATAAATTTAGACGTTTTACTTTTGAAAAACATATATCTACCATGTTCTAAAGTATTTGGGACATGCTAAATAAGAAAAGATTAAAATGAAAAACATTTGTTCACCGCAAAAATAATCACCGGATATCTGGCGCTGCATTGCGCGGATACCCTTCTATAATATTATAAAGTAGTTGTGATTTATAACAAGAGTAACTTATCGTTATTTATGTTTAATACTGTTGTTGAATATTCAATAATACAAATGCTTAATTTACTATTAATGGGTTATTTATTTTTCAAGTTATTACCGTGTAAAATTTATAATAAAAAGGAAATGACACGAGTTTCGTGAAACATCGCGTCTAAATATATGAAAACTCCCGATAACCCCCAACGGGAAACTGTGTGAGTTTGAGAAGCAACTCGCTCCAAAGTAGCATCCCAATAAGATCATGATGGAGATTGGGGCGGGTTTAAGAATGATATTTTTAATTGGAATTGAGAATAAGGGATGACCTCTCCTGCCCTAGAATGACGTATGCATTGTGAGGTATATGTGAGTAGGGGTGTGCACGGTCGGAAAACCGGACCGGACCGGCCAAGACCGGACCGGACCGAAAACCGAGTTCGCCCAAAACTCTAGACCGAGACCGGACCGAATGTGGTCGGTCCGGTCTCGGTCCGGACCGATCCAGTCGGTCCTTCGGTTGGTCCGGTCCAACAAGGCCAAATTCGTCGGTTTTGGTCCGGACCAGACCGAGGTCCGATTATCCCAAAATCCGAGACCGCGGACCGGACCGAATGTGGTCGGTCCGGTCTCGGTCCGTGTCGGTTCTTCGGTCGGTCCGGTCCGTTCGGTCGATATGCTCACCCCTATATGTGAGCTATGCATTCTCTTAGTTGAATGTGAAACGGTGACTTTATGATATACTGTATTAAATAGGTAGTTGTTATCATGAATAAGGTTGTCAGGTTTTAAATGTGACTGTTTATGTTAGTAATAAATAATCTGACAATAATTAATTAATATATATATTTGCTCTAGGAAACGAGTAAAAATCAAATAAGAAATATAATTAAGATGAGAATGATCAGAAGAAACTACAACCACAAATTTGAGAGGTATTTACAAAAATAGATGCATCTTTTTATTATTTCTCCCTCTTTATTTAAAATATGTGGCTATTATTTTTTCGCATTCTTCTCATTTCAATAACTCTTCATAATCTATTCCCTTAGGAAACATGATATTGACTTTCAATGTGAACGTTCGACTAATCTTTTCTTAAAAAAAAAAAGAGAAAAGGGGGAAAAAAAAAGAAAAAAAATTGTTTTCACAGTATGGTTGTGCCCCTAATAATAATGGCCACTCTTCTGTTTTTTTATTTTTTGTTTTTTTTTTTTTTTTTTTTCTTTTTTGTGTTTAATAATGGTTTTCGTTTTTTTAGCCGACTAAACCACATGGTTTGAATTCACTAGCACACAGACTCAAACCAGGTAAAACCTTTATTTTTCAGAAGGTTGATGTGGTCACTTCAAAGTTGTTTGCACCTAGCAGGAATTGAACTTGAGACCTCACGTATTTTAAAATGATAGTCACAAGTCTTTTTGCCAATAGACCACCCTTGAGTAGAGCGGGGCGGGACACCACACCCGCACCCCGTCCTGAAACATATATACACATGTCTATTTAAACATGGTACTACCTCCGTTTCAAAATTTAAGTTCATTTTAACCTTTTGAATTCAATTTTTAGCTTAAAATTTTGTATTTGTATTATATAATACTTGACGCAAAATATATGAATGAGTTCGGTTTTAAATGTATTTTTCATTAGTATAATTTTCATCAAGTATTATATAATACCGACAAAAATATTTAATATCAAAGTTTGATTTAAAAAGTCAAAACGGACTTATATTTGGAGACAGAGGGAATATTATGTTTCTATTTACTTAATACAAATATACTTTTTTAACTTTCATTAGTTTTTGTCTTTGTAAGATTGCAAATTGTGGTCATTGAAGATTGTATATGTCATTTCACAAAAAAATGTAGGTTAACAGGAAGTCAGGAACACCCTGATTTTGGATGCCTTTTGGCACCAACCATGACTGTATATGTCATAATAATACTATAAAGTGGTTGTGACATGAGTAACTTATCGTTATATATGCTTAATACTATTGTTGAATATTTAATAAGACAAATGCTTAATTTATTATTAATGGGTTATCTATTCTTTAAGTTATTGCTTAAAATCGTATTATAATAGCACAAAAATTCTAATACGAGGAAAGACATAAGTTTGGTAAAGCATCACGCTTAAAATTGAAAGCCTGATAATCCCTGACGGGAATGCTGCGAGTTTGGAAAGCATCTCGTCCCAATGGGGTACCCTGTAAGATTCCAATAAAAATTGGGGTTGGGTTTAAGGATGATATTTGTAATTTGATTTGAGAACGAGGATGACCGATGAGGTATGCATTTTAAGGTATATGTGAGGTATGAATTGTGTTAGTTGAATGTGAAATGATGATTTTATACTATAGTGTATTATAAATTTAGACCAATGTTAATGGGAGGTGTTGCATCCCAACCGAGTCACACTGTAACTTTTTCAATCTTTCGGTTGGTTATGCAACTGAAACTTTCATTGTTATTTATTTACTATTATTTTTTCCTCATCATCTTATTAGCAAATTGTGATTGAGGTTTAGTATTGGAGAGAAAAAACTAAGGTGGCGCTAAGGTGGCAGAGGTGACCACAAAAATTTGTGATCACCATTAGTATAGGTCTTAAGGATGTGCCGACACACAACCCAGAGGGAAGTTTATACAATAGTTTTATGTTGAATAAGAAGGTAAATGGTGTACCTATTAATTATGGTATCGAAGCTTGTTTATGTCACAATCTATACTACATTAAAAATTATTTGATACTTCTTATAAAAGAAAGTCTTAAAATTTGAAGACAACAAATATTACTATAAAAAGAAAGTTAAATAATTAATATAAAATAACATAAGTTAAGTCTCATTTAAACCATATAGTAACTTCTCCAATGATAAATATATATTTAATGAAATTGTTTATAAGAAAAGCTCACTAAACTTATAATTACCAATTTAATGATAAAAGTTGAAAAATAAAAGTGTTACGACGTGCTAAATAAGGAAGATTTAAAATGAAAAACATTTGTTAGCCACAAAAATAATCATCGTGTAACTGACACCGCATTACGCGGGTACTCTTCTATAAGCAGTTATGGTTTATAACATGAGTAACTTATCATTATTTTTGTTTAATACTCTTGTTGAATATTTAATAATAAAAATGCTTAATTTACTATTAATGGGTTCTTTATTTTTCAAGTTATTGCTTAAAATTGTTTTTTAATAGCGTAGAATTTATAATAAAAGGAAAAAGACACGAGTTTTGTGAAGTATCACGTCTAAACATGAAAACCCCCGATAACCTCAATGGGAAACTGTGCGAGTTTGAGAAGCATCTCGCTCTAATGGAGCAACAACAACAACAACAACAAACCCAATCCCGCCTAAGCAGGGTATGGGGGAGGTAAAATGTAGACATATCCTACTCCTACACCCGGATAAACCCGTGTGTAGAAAGACTGCTTTCAGTGAGACCTCCGGCAAGTGACCCCAATAAAATCCTGATGGAGATTAGGCTGGGTTTAAAAATGATATTTGTAATTGGAATTGAGAATAGGGATGACCGCTCCTACCCTAGATGACGTTTGCATTGTGAGGTATATGTGAGCTATGCATTCTGTTAGTTGAATGTGAAACGGTGACTTTATGATATACTGTATTAAATAGGTCGTTGTTATCATGAATAATAAATAAGGGAGGTGATACTCACACCATATTTTTTGATGCATGCATCACATTCTGTGCATTACAGTATTGTACGGTACAAACTGTAATGCACATAATGTGATGCATGCATAAAAAAAGTGGTGTGAGTATCAATTCCCTATAAATAATCGACAATAATATAATTTGTGTGATATATATTTGTTCTAGGAAACATGATATTGATTTCAATGTGAACGTTAGACTAATCTTATTCTTAAAAAAAATAATATATATATATATATATATATATATATATATATATATAGGGAAGGGATCGGGTGCGTTCCAGCTTTTAAGTACGGATGGTACGGATGAATATCAGCCGCAGGATCAAAGTGTCCATCTGATCTACGTTAAAAAAAACGCGGTGACATTTTCGTAATTAATCTATACTATTATAATATCAGTGTAGATCTGAATAACAAAACATATAAAAACATAAAGTAAAAAAAAATCTAAAAACAATGATTTCATCAAGTTTAAGATTTGCAGAACTGAACGAAGGTAAGTTTCTTAATTTCGAATTTAAGAATTTTTTTATGATAGTTAGTCTGATATTAGGGATATCTGATTGTAACACCCCCAATTTCGTGATACGCAGCGGAATTCAAGTTGGGTGTTACTTCATGGCTCAACAGTTACAATAACAGAAAACGAACTCTAATTGTATCATTTTAAAAGATTTATCATTCGATTTATATAAATATCAGAGTTTACAAAATGAGGTCCCAGTGGTTTTACAGTTTATTAAATAAGTTATCGAATGATAATATAGCCTTCTTGAATATCCGTGCCCTTCCTTGCCATCCTCGTAAATTATGAACCTGAGATAAACATGCTAAAAAGTCAACACAAAGGTTGAGTGAATCCATAGTGTTTGCATTATAATCAGTTGAACACAAGATAAGCAGTAGTAAAATCAGTAATATTGCAGTACAATATATTCAGTAGTTGCAGCATTTGTATCATTGCAACATAGTGTATATTGCCTTAAGTCTCATGAAACGCAAACCTTAACAGTACGACATCATAGTAATGAACTAATGATGTAAGTTACTGACATCATAGAGATGATGTGAGCAACAATGCCCTCCGGTAGGAGTTTGCCATTCTCCTAGTATTCTCAAATAACGTGCATTTGGTTACCTATCCGGCTAACACAAATGGGGCGTCAACTGCCAATAGATCTATTCACGATATTCGTGTTCACTCGCAAGTGATTAATGGTTCATGATATGAGGGACTTTTAGTGGCAATAGTAAGTAACTTAGGAAATATCATTCAGGATAGCATACAGAAAAATACTTGTGTTCGGTTTTTGTAGCATGTATCTCCCCACGAGTTTAGAAAACAAATATGTAAAAGTGGGACTATGAACTCACCTCGGTGTTAATACAGTCTGGATGGAAAACAAATTAGATATTATGAACAAACTGCTCCGACTCTCGACCTGAGTTAGTATATCATGTATTTACAATTCGTATTCAAGTTTATGTGACGGAAATGTTATATAGATAACATGAAGTCTCTACAAAGATTTAATATGCTTATCATACTTATTATTATGACTCAAATGATTAATAATAAGTTTTTATCAGAACCAAAGTTGTTAAATAAATTTTGTTTCCAAAATATTATATTTTACAATTTTAAATATTTACAGTTTTTACCCTTATACTTTCAAAAATGACACTTTAAACCCTTAACTATGGGTTATTGACAAAATCAGTCCTTATATATTTAACTTCACAGAAATTACATTTTTAGTCCAAGGAAACTTTATTTTACAAAAATTATCATTTTTATGCTTAAGATTTTATAAGGAATTTTTACTTGTTTTGGGTCTAAATGAACAAAAGTACGGGTGTATAAAAACGAGGCCTTAATAGGTTTTTACTATGTTCTTGATCCTTTCAAGAGTATGTCCAGTGGTCTTTCTAATGGTTCAAACTAGAGATCTTAAACTCTTACGGTTTGGTCGCAATGATTTAACAAAGTAGGGGGGTTTTATGCTTTTTGTTGTTTTGGGCAATAACGGGGCTAAAAGAGGGCAGATTTTACACAAGACCAGCTAGGGTTCCTACGGCGCATTTGACCCTTCAAACACTTTGCTGTAAGCTCTCTTAGATGACATAAGTCTCATGTCCTAGTCGTCTTTGATTAGAAAGATACAAATCCACGAACATGGCCACTTGACCACGACGCATTTTATGAAAATTTCAGTTTTATCCCATTAACTTTTACGGGGTCACCTAGAGACATTGTAATATGTTTATTAACTCTTCTTAAGTTATTTCCCATCATCCTATAACTCCCACGACTCAATTTTTGAAAAGTGTACACAAGGCTTATTTATGAAAATTCCTGCGAGTCACCCTCTTTGTGGTTAATTATAAAAGAGACTATAAGTGATTTTAAAGACGTTATTGGGGCATTAAAATCTTTGCAGCGAGCCCTTTAAAACGGTGTAAACCTCGTACTTTGAAATCCTTTAATTAACAAAATATTAATTACGGAAAAAGGGTACTTAGGCTATTCTTGCCAAATGCCACTTTTCGTTTTTAAACCATAAACTCTATATCTTTTGCATGCGACTTTGTGAAATATGGTTTTATCCATTTCTAATGTTTCTAAGATGGTTCCTAATCAATTTTATCAAAAATCCCGTGTTTTCCCACATATTTGTTGTAAAAAGCTTTTTGGTATTTATGACTTTTGGCCAAAATGATGGGCTGTTTTTAAACATACCGACTAGGCTTTTTAACCGGGTTATAGGGGCGTTTTGTAGTATCCTAGGTGGTGTTTACAACGGTACTTTGGTTGGCCTTAATACCTTTGACATGATGTAAATAAATAGGGCGCAAGTAGGGGGGCTGGGGCTGATGTTATAACATATACTTAACAGCTGTTAACATTTTTATTAAATTATGACTTTGTTATGCGTTTTCTGGCCTCGTGCTCCTGAGTTTTTGAAGAAAACGTCGTTCCGGACAACTTTCGCGTTTTAAGTTTTTCATGAAACGGACCAGAAATGCCTCGTTTTGCGTGTCCGAACTTTCTGTCACAGAAAGTTTTCGACAGATTATTGGCAACTTGTTTAGACCCTAACTTTTGAATCGTGTACCCGTTTTAAGTGATTCAAATTGCTACGTTCTTCTTATAAAATCCTTTTTAACTTGTATAATTTAGATAGCTTAGGTCTAGTCTCGTTTTATATAATATGGGCGCTTGGTTTTCTGCTTATTAACATCGGAAGGTAATGTAACTTATAACTTTACTCTTTCTTTATAACATGTTTATGTTCATGTGATAAGTAAAAGAGTTTAAGAAATTTAGAAAGGTTAAGAGACTTACAATATGCTAGTCCTCGAGGTGGAGTGTAATATAGGCAAGTGACTCCTATTGTGGCAAAGTTCTATCCCTTCTTTTATTAGTCTTTCCTTACTTCCTCATAAGCTTGAAATCAGAATTTTGTATAAGTGTGGATGGTGTTGTGTGTGTCGATTGGTGATAAGTAATAAGAAATAATTTGTGTTGCTTTATATAGAGGAAGAAAGCTAGTTCATGTCACCACTTGGTAAGTGTAAGAAGTTGAATGGTTTGAGGGTAAGAAGGGTGTTGTGTAACATGTCCTCACCTCACACTTGTTTCCTTCTTAACCAAGGCTGAAAATGGTGAGGTGGTGTGAAGGTGGTGGCGTGATGTGTTTGGGGCTCAACCAAGCACACATACAAGGGTGAGAACATGGTGATGTGTAAATATTTTGTGCAAGTAAATCAATTGTGGCTAAGGTTTTTACAAGTAGTGCTAGGTAACTAAATGGTAACTAGTTTAGTTCATTTTTAACCATGGTAAATGGGGAGGGGCGTTGGCATTGAGGGGTAGTACCTAGGGCTTTAGTGAGTTGTACCTAGAGTGTAGAGATGTAGTATACTTAGTTAGGTTTGTAATTTTACTTTAGATATTTAACTTAGGTAAATGAAATATTTAACATATATGCATAAAATACTTGTACCACAAGCATTGGAGAGTTGTACATTAGGTTTGAAAATTTAGGAAAGTCAATTTCAAGGGCTTGAGCAATATAGGTTTGTATCATGTGCTTTAAGGTAGGTACATTGAGGTTTATAATGTGATTTTATATAAACATTAAACTTTATGCATTAAGGACTTGTACTTATGCTTGAAAGACTTGTACATTAGTATTTTGAAAATATATCATGTACATAAAATCATAGAGTTATATATTAAGGCTTGTAACGGAATTAAAGTATAGCTAGGTTTCGTGCTTTAATGACTTGTACTCTAGGTATAAAATGTTGTACTTTAGGAATTATGAAAAAGCGTAGTTATAATAAATTAGGGTTTCATGTAAACTCAAATAAACGGTTAACGTTTAACTTGAAAGTTTAATAATTGTATGTTAACGTAATAACGTACAATGACAAATTGAAAACCTTTATACTTGACGTAATAAGAATGTTTATTATGTATATGAGTTACGTCACATTAGTTAGTTGTTGTGATCAAATAAGTAGATGTCGTTTCTTTAAAAAACATTTGGACGTAGAAAATGCTTAAGTATTCTTTCGTTAGAATTATTATATTAGTTTAATACGAGGTGAAATTTACCGGTGGTTACACTGATGATAGATAATTTGATATTAAGAATATTGCTATTCTGATATAATTTAAACTGAAGATAGCTATTCTGATATTAACATAATTAATTTTTTTCTTAAGATACTTATTCTGATATTAATTTTAACTGAAGATTTCTAATATGATATTAAAATATTTCCGTTCTTATTAACATTTTTATTAAATGAATATAGCTAATGTAACATTAACACAACAAAAAATTCTTAAAAGTTTTATTCAGATATTAATTGTAACTTAAGATTTCCAATATGATATTGATTCGCTCCCAAACGGTCAAGTTTTCTCACACAAGCTAGCCACTTGTGAATGGCTAACCGTAAGAAACTTAAAACAGTCTAGAAACAAATGCAATGAAGATCAGGAGAGTATAGTGTTTCCCCAGGTCGTTATGCCCCAACGAGCTGTGCGAGAATAGTCAAACGTATAGTGATCGAGAGGATTTGAACGGAAAAGAGTTTTGATTTATTATAACTACAGAAAAAGTATATAAATTACAAGAGCTTAAATGCAAATTAAAGGAATTTAAAAAGATAAACTATATTAAATAAACGCTATCACTATTTGTAAAATCTAATGTTTTTGATTTTTCTTTTATAAAACTTTATTAAAAACTACGTGACGTACAAAAGAAAATGTGAAACTTGAACAATATTAATCCTAAAAATATGAAAATGACATTTTTACAAACCTAATGATAAAAGAAAATAGAAAAAGAAAATTATTTTATTAACTATTTAATTAATTATTATTAATTAAAAACTAATTTTAACTATTTAATAATAGCCTAAAATACAAGAAAATATGAAATAAAGCTATAAAAATGAAATTATGACTTGGAAAAATCTAAAATAACTAAAGAGAATTTTCAAAACTATTTTTATATTTTTCTGATTATTTTTTTTTTTTTTTATGAATTAAAAACTATTTAAAACTAATTAAATTTCTAAAAATTACAAATTAAACTATGAAAAATCTGGAAAAATATTTTATTGACTTTTTATATTTATCTTAACCTAGGAAAAATGAAAAATTATTTTTTTGAAACTTTTCTGAATTAATTGTATTTAAAGCTAATTAAATATACCTAAAAACTGTTTAAAATAAAGAAAAATAGCAAACAGTGCTAGAAAAATATGAAAAATTCAGAAAAACTCTAAAATAATATTCTAATTCTAGGAAAATTATAAAAACAGTGGCTTATGTGTATGAATATGGAACTGCAATGGAAACTACTTATAAATAAGCACTTGGCTTAAGCCAAAGGGTATCAACTGAGCACCAAACTTTCACAGAAGCTATATTAAGCTAAAACTACTCAAAATCAACAAGTTACAACTTACCTAAACCTTTTAAGTACTGACTACACAGATTTGATGTTTTGAGCTAAGAACCAAAAAACAGGTTTTGGGTGCCACTTTGTGGCTTAAAAATAAGCCACTCAATAAGCTGGAAATGAAAACCAGATATTGGAACTTGAAGTTGACCTGGCTAAGAACTTAAAAACCAAAAATCAGACCTGGACAAGCTCTTATGAGCTTGTTGAGAGCCTGCACAAAACCTGTGCAGAGTCAGTGTATACTGACTCAGTTGCACAGGGCATACAAGCCCTTTTTGATAAGCTATTTTAGAGCTTGTACAAAATTCCTAAAAATCTACAAAATTCATAATAAGAGACTTGACCAACTGAAGTTTTAAAAACCAAAAGTCTCACTTGATTTGACCCAGAAATGACTTAATTAAAAATCAACTTAGGTTGGTTCAAAACTGGTTTTTGCAATTTTGACTTTTTGACAAAAATGAAAGGTTGACTTTAATGAACTTTGCAACTGATTTAAGGACTGAGATTGATGTTATATGGTGAAATAAAACTACATTAAGCTATCCTAATGATATCTAAACACAATACAAGTTTTTGACTTATCAAAATCTTAACAGATATGAAATAAGGACTGTATCATTGTGATTTTGACTTTTAAAGTGTGCAGACACAAAATAAGGACTAGAGTGATTCAAGTAGTTCTTATTGAGACTAAGTAGATAGGTATCAAGCACAGATAAGAGCTCAAGCTCAAATAAACCACTGATCCAAACACAACTTCAAAAACAGGTTTGCAAATACTTCTACTGTTAAACCACATACCCAAGCTATAATTTAAACTAGAACAGATTTAAACTAAAAATTTGATAAAAATAACAATACTACAACTATCAAATAGTCATTAAATTATCAATGCAATAATGGTAATACCAAGTGATGTTCAAACACTTACACAAGTCCCAGCTTGTTTTGCAGCTTAAACCAGAGCCCAAACTCTACTATTCTATATCACACCAACCCAATCCAAGCTCTGCGTCCACCAATATCCAATTCCATCACTGTTTGAACCAAATTCTCTGCACAGTTGACTTTTGTTGACCAATTGCCATTTTTACTTGAATCTGAGTTATGATCTTACTAAAAGCTATAATAAGCTCAAGTAAGCTTGTTTGAACTATAAATAAGCTAGTTTAAGCTAGAATTCAAGACCTTGTAATCTGATTTTATGACAGGGGGCTTAAAATAATGAAACTTGGAACAAACCTTGAATTGATACTCAAAAACAGTTTATAATGATAAAACAACTCAAGTTTAATACAATACAACTTAAAATTACAACTTAAATCCTATTTAAGACATGAGGATTTTAAAAACGACATACATTAATATTAAAAACTAACTACTACTTTGTTTCTTGCTTCTTCTTCCTCTTTTATACACCCAAAATGTTTCTCTCTCTCCTCTGATCACTTCCCACTTGGTTCCAGGGCCATTTGATGTCTTGAGTGGATTTTGGCCATTGGATTGGTTTTGGCGGGAAAAGTGGTTTTTGGCAGTGGGGCTCTGTATTTTGCAATTGGGGGGGTGGATTGTAGGTGTGATGATGAGGAGGGGGAAAAGTGTTGCAGGGATAAGGTGTGGGTGGAAAGGAGATGCCTGAGTTGCAGGGCAAGTGGTTGGGAGGAAGGGGATAAGGTGGGAGGGAGGATTGGTTTGACTGGTTTGACTAGGGGTTCAAAACAGGTAATGGCAGGGGGGTCAAATGGTATAAATGGCAGGGGTCAAAAATGGTTTTGACAAGGCTTGGTTATTATTATAAGGACTAGACTTGTAATTTCTGAAAGACCAAGGACCAAAGCTGCCCATTTTCCAAAGTTGTTACAAGGGATCAAAATTGACAAGTTTCAATAGTACAGGGACTATTTTTGACATTTTCAAACTTCCAGGGACCAAACTTGACATTTATTTGAAAGTTTAGGAGCCTAAGTTTTAATTTTGCAAATTTAAATCTCAAGGACCAATTTTGACAACTCAAGAATCCCTAGGGACTTGAAATGATATTTTTCTTTTATTTTGATTTACCAGGGACTGTTTTTGACAACTTTTGAAACTTGGGGGACTAAAACTGCCAATTATGCAAACTTGATACGTTTTTACCAGATTTTGATATTTTTGCATTTAAAACACATAAAACACTTATTTGTGATATTTTTATCATTTTGATGCATTTCTGAGTGTTTTCAGATGTTTTTGCAGTTCAAATGGTACAAAAATGATGAGTATTTAGACACTCATCAATCCCCCACACTAAGATATTGCTAGTCCCTAGCAATGTTTTGAGAAAAATTAATGGATTTAATCTCTTTACCAAAAACCATTACTTCTGGAGTAGCCAAATGTTTCAGTTCAAGTAAGAACCTTGGTACACTGATAACCAAATGATTTTGAGCAAATCACCAGCTTTCAACGGATTTGATTTGTCTTTACCAGAAGCCGTTTGCTTCTGGACTAGCCAACTCTTAGATAAATTATCAATATTATCTTTGGTGAGCTGATTACCAATTATGGTTTTTCCACTGCCTTTACCACAAGCCATAAACTTGCGGGCTAGCCAACTCTTTACTAATTAAAGATATGGTGAGCTGAATACCATACAATTTTGGGCAAATTGCAAGCCGTCAACGGATTTGAGATATCTTTACCAAGAGCCGTTTGCTCCTGGATTAGCCAATCCTTATGTGGGTTAGACATGGTGGACTGATTACCATTTGTTGTGTTTAGTACATAGTACTTCCACTAAAAAGATTTTTTTAAATTTGGCCATTTTGGGGGAAAAAGGGACTAAAAGGGTACATTTATGATCAAATTCGCCAGAATTTCCCCCCCCCCACACTTAGAAATTGTAAGATATAACTTTTCACATACACATCAAACCATAACACAAAGTAGCATATAGATGGAATTCTAGAGAGAGAAAGTTAGAGGTTTAGGGAACTTTAGTGAGAGAAAGAAAAATCTTATTATGAGCTCCAACTCTCTACCTTGGGAGGTAGAGAGTATTTATAGTCTTTACACAAATCGCCACACTTTGGGATGTGGATCAGGCATACAGTGGGTAAAGACCCGTCCGTCCTCCACGGTGTTACATAACTAAATTACTACTTAACTTAAAAGAACTACGACTACGAGCTTTCTAACGATTACATATTCTTGAGGTGACCGACTCTTTAATACCGGGAATTTCTAATTCCTAACAATCTCCCCCTAAGGGAGGTCACCTCAATAATGCACCAAAATTACATAGAATACAAATATATTTTACATTAACACTTGATCTTGTATTCTTGATGTAGTCCTTTGCTCCTAAGCTCGTAGTCATTGAATCTTCACATTGCATGTTTGGTTATTCCAAGTGGAGGTCTTTTACTGATCCACGTGATGATAATTTTGAGCCATCATTTGAGATCATCAGCTATCAACAATCTCTGAGACATCCATTGTGGTGTTGTGACTTTGGGACCGACATGCTCACTTTCTGGATCATGATATCTTCTCATCAGAGTAGCGGAAGCATTTGTTGAATCATGATATTGGCAGCAGCGTAGCAGAAGCATGGAGTGAAAATATCAGAGACATTGATGCACTAATCATGATTTCTTTTGAGATGAATGTGTTAAGTGAGCATGCGGCAATGGATTGACCGCTTCATTCTGATCAGCTGCAAACGTCGGGCGTACCTGCATACAACAGTTAGCAACAAATCGCTCGAAAGTGTCTTTGATCACTTTCGATGAATTGAGGTACACGGCCCACGGTTCCCCGTTGATCAGTACAAGTACTGCCTGTGATCAGGTAGGATTCCTAAGAATCTCCTTGACAGGGTTTCGCAGCTGTTCTAGCTGTTCTCAAACCGGAACATCTCAAAGAAGACAGCACGGAGTGAGTGAACCAGCGAATTTTAAGTCCACTGATTGATGAAGAAAGATTTGAAAAACAATCGTGTATTGCTCAATAGAAATTGTTTTTGCAATACAACGAAGGTTTTATTGAAAATCAATTATCAATCATAAAAATACCTTTTGGTTTGAAAAATGAGTACACAGTCGATGTGCTAAAGTAAAGAGTTTTTAAGCACAAAGACCGGTTTTTCAAAGGTATCCGTCAATCCCTAACCTGAACCAGGATTGATTCAAGAAATTGAATCGCCCCATTGTTTCTGTTCAGTTGTCACATGATTGATCTATATGATAGATCTCACATGCCACCTACCAGGAGCTTGTTTGATGTTGGCTCCAGAAGGCTTTCCATCTTCATTGTGAATGTGTAAACACATCACTCAGATGTTCTGGCAATACCACAAGGATAATGCGTAGGACTCAAGATATAATCTCTCTTTCCACATTGTGTGAAACAGAGAGTCTTCATTGAAAGTGTCCTAATGAGATTTATTGATGATCTCGTGGCTCTAGACTCAATTTGTGCATATTTGGATCCTGTGCCGGAGACTAGGGAGAGGGTCTCCTACTTCAATATCAACAATCTCTAATAGAAAGTCGATAGATAATGTCGGTTCCCCGTGAGAATGAAACAAGCCCTTTTAAGAGGAACTTGAGTGGTTTGGAAAGTTGAAGTGCAGTGCGTCACTGGGTCCATGACGTCTTGTCTTCAATACCGATGTTGCCATCAGTAGCATATGAATTGAACCCGGTTTCTGCCCTAAGGTTGAATAAATGGAGGGCTATTTGTTTTCACCCTTTCCTCATTCAATTCTTTTTAATTCTTCAACCCCTTCAGTGCTTACCGAGACTTCATAGCTATTACCTTGTTGGGTTTATTCCAGTATTAGCTCAGTCTTAGTCCGCACTCTTCCCATATCTCATTTTTCTCCTTTTCTCATTATACCTAAGGACTTCTACACTAACTAGTGGATTGTCCCTGGGTAGATCCATCCGGTTCTGGCGGATCATGGGAACCAATACCTAACCTTATCATCCTTATATCACCGTACATAAAGTAAAGTTGGTCGGTCTATTTGGTATTGTTCATCTGCCATAGGATCCAATTGAAAACCATTTGAAAATCAATTCAGATACTTGTGATATATTATCAAAGCATTTTGTACCTGAATTGTTTTTGATATTTTTAGAACGAGAACTCCCCCTCAACATGTGCATCACGTATTTGAAAAATGTTAAGCACATGGAGGCAAGAGAAAGAATTAACTTCTTTTGATTACCATTTTCTAAAAGATATCAACATCACTTCCCACATCAAATCAAGTAGATAGAGCATTTCCGGGAAGGATGAGGTTTCCATAAATTTGCTCCCCCTCAATATGTGCCTCGAGGTTTGAAAAGAGTTTTACACATACTTGAGGGAACCTGCACATTGGGATAAATGATCACGTTTCAAATCAAGGTTTAAAATAGATGCTCCCCCTCAACATGTGCATTGAAAAATTGAAATCGTTTGTCACATGTGGGCAGGATAGCATGTACATCCTTATAAAACCATTTACCGAATTATCAGTTTAAATCCAATTTAAATCACACATTCTCCCCCGATCACAATTATCAAATCATTTGAGATTTGTGATCTCTTATTGATTTAAATTGATTTTGAAAGCTTTTAAGGGGAATTGTGACTTGATTATGAAAGCGTTTTTACTGATAAGGATCGGATTTTAAGACTTTAAACTCCATTGATAAAAACATGCATGTACATCTTTTGAAAACAATTTAATGCCAAATAACTTTTTAATTTAATTGAAATCATTCTCCCCCTCAATCAATGACATAGGTTGTTGATTGAGAGATAGAGATTTTGACAAATAAGTCCAGATGATTATCAAAAATTGAGACCGAGTTATTTTTCAAAGCATTTAGTTTTCAGCAGATAAATGATTATAGAATCAGAGCATGGAATTTGAAAACATGATAAAACATGGCTCTGTTCTTTCCTTTTAAAACCGGGTTATTGCCTGAAAATGACAATAAACCATTGTTTCTCTTTCTCCCAAAAAAATATTTTTTAATTTTTTGTTTTTTTTTTTTTTTTTTTTTTTTTTTTTTTTTTTTTTTTTTTTAAAGAATTCGAACAACATCTAAAGTCCCGTGTCATTCTTTGAATGACAACACAAAGACCGTAGATATTATCGAACCGAGAAAAACATAACAAACTGACAATAATATTTTTTTTTTTTTTTTTTTTTTTTTTTTTTTTTTTTTTTTGAATTTTTCAGATTTTTATGGGTTTTGAAAGTTTTATAATTTTCTATTTGATTTTTTGAGAGTTTTATAATTTTGTATTTTGTTTTTCGAATAAATATTTACAAGAGATAGATGAAGATAGACCTTTACTCCTCGTCTTCCTCCTGAAGACGTTTGAGAGTTTCTGGTTGAAGGCTTTTCAAACCAAGACGTGGAAGAATAAACTCAAAACGTTCTCTTGGAAGAGCTTTGGTGAAGATGTCCGCTAACTGATATTCAGACCTCACAAAATATAATTCCACCACACCCTTTTCCACTTGTTCCCTGATGAAATGATGTCGAATGTCGATATGCTTTGCTCTTGAGTGTTGAACGTTGTTGCATGAGAGAGCAATAGCACTTTTATTATCACAGTACAGAGGGATTTTGTTGAATTCAAAGCCATAGTCAGATAATTGTGATCTCATCCATAAGATTTGAGCACAACAAGATGACATGGCTATGTATTCAGCCTCTGTAGAGGAAATAGAAGTACTCATTTGCTTCTTTGAAGACCAGCTCACAAGCTTATCACCCAAAAACTGAGCACCTCCTGACGTACTTCGACGAGTGTCTTGACACCCTGCATGATCAGCATCTGCATAGGCCGTTAGTGACATACCGGTGTCCTTCGGGTACCATAGTCCCATATTGATGGTTCCTTGGAGATACCGAAAGACCCGTTTAACTGCTTCAAGGTGCTTTTTAGTAGGCTTAGCCTGGTATCTAGCACACATGCACACAGAGAACAAGATGTCTGGTCTACTAGCAGTGAGATACATCAGGGATCCAATCATACTCCTATATTTCGTTTGGTCAATCATGATCCCTGAGAGGTCCTCATCTAGTTTGGTTCGGTCAATCATGGGGGTGTCAACAGGGTCACTTGAATCAAATCCAAATTTCTTTAAAATCTCTGTTGCATATTTAGATTGATTTATGAAAATGCCTCCGGGACTTTGTGAAATTTGTAATCCCAAGAAAAATGACATTTGTCCCATCATTGACATTTGAAACTTTGAACTCATTTCATTAGAAAAACGATCACATTCCATTGGGTCAGTCGAGGCAAAAATAATATCGTCAACATAAATTTGAACATGAATCAAATGTTTGCCTGACTTCCTGGTGAACAATGTAGGATCAACTGCTCCTTTGATGAATCCGGTTGACAGAAGAAACTTTGACAGTGTATCGTACCATGCCCTTGGAGCTTGCTTTAAACCGTACAGAGCCTTCTTTAAACGATAAACGTGAGTAGGATGCTCTTGATTCACAAATCCTTCAGGTTGGCTGACGTAGACGACTTCTTTAAGATCTCCGTTTAGAAATGCCGTCTTTACATCCATCTGATAAACCACCATGTTCTTACTTGCAGCATTAGCCAAAAAGATTCTGATTGCCTCGATTCGAGCAACTGGAGCAAAAGATTCTTCAAAGTCTATACCCTCCTCTTGACGATATCCTTTAGCAACTAATCGAGCCTTGTTCTTCAACACATCACCATGCTCATCAAGTTTTACTTTGAAGATCCATTTTAGGGCTATAATCATAGCACAGTCTGGAGCAGGTACTAACTCCCATACATCAAGACGATCAAACTCATGAATTTCATCTTGCATAGCATTGAACCAGCTATCTTCATTCATAGCAGTTTTAACATCTTTTGGTTCGATCTTAGATAGTACGGAGTTGAAGAAGCACCATAAGGCATCGGTTGCGAGTTGCTTCCGGGTTGATACAGGACGAGAGGGATTACCAATGATGTTGTCTAATGGATGATCGTGAGTCCATTTTCTGAGGTGTTCATGTGGCATTTGTTGAGGAACTGAGGTAGCTGAGTCGATGTCTCCTGAAGAAGATGGTCCTGATGATGATTCAGGAGTAGCAAATATGTTTTCAAATGGAGCATCTTCAGGAGTCGCAAAGGGATTAACTTCATCATTGATGCCAGAAACATTTCCATGATGTACATTTGAAGAATGATGATTTGTTGATGAGACTGAAGGATCAGCAGCAGGTGCTTCTTGACTTACAGATATTGAAACTGATGGATTGACTTCATTCACTGGAATATGAGCATCCTCTGTTGTAGGGATCAGCACCTCATTAGTAGTAGACTAATACAGTTCATCAAACATTGGATCAAACAATTTCTTTACATCATCTTCAGATGGAGGTACATATGGTGTTTCTTGAGAGGAGTTTGGGACAAGGGATGAACCAATAGGACTGTTTTGAAGTGCGGGTCCTGAGCTGGAGTGTCCAGGAGCCATTTGACCGGTCAGCTCATCAAACGTAACGTGAATTGTTTCCATGATATTTCGGGTTCTTTTGTTGTAGATTCGGTATCCCTTTTTGTTTGGTGCATATCCTACAAATACTCCAATGTCAGCTTTAGCTCTAAGTTTGCCCAAGTCTTGACCCTCATTAGTTGGATAGCACAAGGCACCAAACACACGAAGGAAAGATAGATTGGGTTTCCTGTTGTGGACAAGTTCATATGGAGTTTTTCCATGAATGGTGTGAATCAGGGAACGATTTTGTGTGTAACATGCAGTGGCAATTGCTTCAGCCCAGAGAAACATTGGAACCTTTGAGTAAATCAGCATTGTTCTAGCAGCTTCAACAAGAGTACGATTTCGTCTTTCAACTACACCGTTCTGTTGAGGGGTTCGTGGAACACTTCTTTGATGGCTGATTCCAACGCTTTCATAGAATTCACTAAGTTGTTTGTTGACAAACTCAGTTCCATTGTCTGTTCTGATAATTCTGACAGTTTTGTTTAGTCTAACCTGCAGCTGTTTGATGAGATTGATGATGATATCAGGAGTTTCATCCTTTGTCCTTAAGAACTTGACTCAGGTGAATCTGGAATAGTCATCAACCACAACTAACACATATTTCTTCCCAAAGATATTTTGCACCCTCATTGGTCCACATAAATCCATATGAATCATATGAAGAACTTCTGTGACAGAGTTAGTAGGTTTGGGTTTATGGGCATACTTCTTGCTTTTTCCCAATTGACATGCTGAACAAAGATGATCCTTTTCATACTTTAGTCTAGGTAACCCTACAACTAAGTCCTTTCTGGAAAGATCGTTGATGGTGCCGAAGTTCAAGTGATTGAGACGACGATGCCATAACCATGACTTTGTTTTTGAAGCCTTTGATAACAAGCAGATTGGTGAAGCTCTCATCATGTCATCGATAGAGATGGTGTAAAGGTTTGAGCCACGAGTTCCTTTCAACAGTTCCTTACCATTAAGATCTCTAACGAAGCAGGTATGTTTTCTGAAGGCTACTTCTAGATCAGAATCACAGAATTGACCAACAGAGAACAAATTATGACCTAAACCTTCCACATAATACACTCTGGAGATGACACTATTACCAACAACATAATCTCCATAACCCATAATAGCACCGAAATGATCATTACCAAATCTAACAGTCCCGATGAATTTGCTCACGAAGTTCATGAGCCGTGACCGGTCTCCAGTCATATGCTTGGAACAGCCTGAGTCCAGGTACCACAGAACGATTTGAACGATCTGCAGTTGAACACAGACAAGAATGGATAACTGGATAATTGGGATCCCCATGCAAGAATGGGTTCCATTTGGTTAGTAGCAACAGTTGGACCACCCACATCAGAAATAGAAGCATTCATATCAGACAGTGAGGTAATGGAATCATTGTGAATAGATGCAATACTAGTGTCTGTATTAACCCTATTTACAGTGTGACCACTTCTTAAGGGAATAGTTCTACCAGTAGGCATCCATTTTCTAGTGGGCATCATCTGATTAGTCTTATGACCAACAGGTATCCAATAAAAGTCTATTCTGCTGAATGTTCTTCCTGTGGGTTTCCATTGTTTTCTAACTCTCTTTCGCTTTTGCCTTTTAGCCTTTTTAGTATGAATTTTAGCATTAACAATATTAACTGGACAATTAACATCATTAGGCAAAGCATTGACATCACATCCATGATTAGAAACAGAATTCAAGCAAACATCAGAACAAGTTTTGCAAATAGTATCAGAATTCGAATTAATTACAGTACGCTTATGGCTAATACTAGAATCAACACGATTCGTTTTATTCGATTCAAACTTAACGTTCCTAGATTGTTCTTTTACTTTCTTCCAGTGCACATTCTTAGCTTGAGAGGTCCTATCATTCCTTGTATTGTCTTGAGACTTTGACTTGCTCCCTTTAATGTCACTGATTACTCCTGTAGAGGGAATGGGAACATTAGTTTGTTTTACTACTCTTTGCAACACCTGTTTAGATGTGCTGGGATCTGAACTACATGCAGGTGCACTAAGGTTCACTTTCTTAACACTAGAGGTACTGAGATTAGTACTCCTAGAAGGCACATTTGAGTTCACTTTCCTAGCATTGACAGGTCTAAAATCTGAACTACTCAATGGTACACTACTCCTCACATTCAAAACATTGGGAGTCGATTCCATATCATGTTTGGCCTTAGGCATTGAGCATGGAATCAAAGGGTTAACTCTCTCACCTAATGTCTTTGGGCATATAGTGATCAAGCATTCTAAGATTTCTTGAGATCGTTTGGCATATGAGCATGCATGTCCAATTGCATTATCATGAGGTTTCTCTAGCTTATCCTCTTCAACAATCTCACGCAGGCATTCTAAGCAATCCTTAAGGGATGAGAAATATGTTTGAATGGCAAGTTTGTTGTTCCTTAGATGAGGAGGGACATATGTCACAGATAAAGCATATTTATTGCAAGAGTGAACCTTTGATACAGCATTCTCCCCATTGGTCATTGGCATTTTCCCTTTTACCTGACTCTTCAGATTCTCAATTTCCTTTTGCAATGAAGCTACTTGTTCGTTGTTTTTGTTACGAGTGACTTTAATTGACTCAAATAACTCATTGAAATGACGTTTAACCTTTTCATTTTCTTCTAGAAAGCTTTCGTTTTCCTTTTGTAAAGCATTTACTAGGTTTTGAAGATGAAACGTTTGAGAAATCTGAGAATCTAAAGGAGGAGGCATTTGGGAAACTGTCATATTGTTTGTTTGACCTTTTAACTGAGAGATTTGGGCTTTCAACTTTCTGATCGTGTTGCACTGAGCTTGAATCTGTTCATCACGTTTGTTAATTTGAAAAACTGCATCAAACTCTGGAGCATCTGAAGATGTCTTGATGTTTGAAGTTTTGACATTTTCTTTGAGATGTTGATATTTTAGTTGTAAATTAAAACACTCAACTTCTAGTTTAGAAAAATGTTTAACCAACGTGTCGTGATCATCCAGTTCAATTTTCTCGTTTAGTTTAGAATTAGTTTTTTCAAGCTCAATGACACGATCATGGGAGACTTTCAGGGCCACAGATAATTCATGAAATTTGAAAGCATTAATAGAGCAATTTAAAGCAGTGAAAAACACATCTTGAGCAACACATTCAGTAATAAGATTCTCATTTAATGTATGCAGGTTCTTTCTCTCAATCTCATTATATTTTAGTGCACGCTCATAATCACTAACTTCAGCAACCATTGCATCAAATTCCTTTTCCATACCCTTAATATCAGCTTCTACCCCCTTTTTTAGACTCTCAAAGTGATCTTTTAGAAGTTTAAAGAAAGGCATGACCTCAGTTAAATAACATTCTTTTATTTGTTCAAAACCTCTTTCACCTTCAGTTATACCAGTGGGAGTGATCCTTTTCTTGCAAGTTTTCTCAAAATCAACAAATAGTTGGAATATAACGTATTGGCTAATTAATGTCTTGCTTTTAGTGGCAATTGTTCTAGGTACAAGATGCATAGGTGTATTAGGAGGATACACAGTTGCTCTAGGCATTTTCCGAAGGGGAGGGTTTGTTTCTACAATATTTTCGGCTTTCTGCTTATCTAAATCCATTTTCCAGAAGACTTGTTCGGGAGTCAACAATGTCTGAGGCTTAAACTTGTTCAAGGAAATCCAGTTTTCCTTCTTGTAATCATGAGGAGAGAAGATTATGTTTTTCTCTTTGCATTTGGGATCATTTTGCTTCTTATTCATCTTTTCCCTAGTGATTTCATTTAATATCTTATCTTCCTCAGTGCACTCAACGCAACTAGGTTTCTGCCTAGGTTTAAGGACTTCATTACCATCATAAATTACCTTATGAGCATTTCTAGCCTTTTTAATTACCTCTGGATTTGGTTCCTCTACAAGGGGAACGCTATGCTTATCGCTTAGAACTCTATGCTTAGTGATCATATGAGCAGTCTGAATGGTGTTTCCTTGTAAATACAACTTGTTTTCAAGTTTGTTTTTCAAAGTTTTCAGATTAGAAAAATCTCTCAAGAGTTTTGATTCCTTTGCATTAAATTCTTGCCTAAGCATTTTCACATTTTCTTGAAGTTCTTGTTTTTGCTTAGCTGTTTTAGAAAGTTTTTCTTGCAAGGAATTTAATACTTGTTTCAATACTTCTTCTCTAAACTTACTTTTTCTAATTACTGTACTCACTTGGACATCCATTTCCTGCTCACGAGTGGTCAACTCAAATTTTGCCCGTTGTTCATAAATAGCAACACGTTCCTTATAGGCATTTAGTTCAGAAATTATGGAATTATCAGGAGCACATGCAGTGTATTCATCAAAGACATAGTCATTGTTGACTGCAGAAGATGCATCACTTGGTACAATTTCACTTTCACTTTGATTCACATATTGATCGTATGGGACAATATTGATATTACCCATATTTTCAATATTTGATTCAAAAGTTTCAGTTGGTTGTACTTTGTCATGCATCTGTTGCACATCAGCATCATCGTATAGTTTTAATACCTCAGAGATGAGTTTGTCCTTGGATGTGCCAGCTTGTGGTGAAGAAGAGATCTTGGGAGAAACCATTGGAGAGATACTAGCCATAAAGATTGTGTGTGCAGTAGGTCCATCATCTACATCAGAATCGTAAGCATCACAGTCAGCGACTTGAAAGGCGTTCTGATGATTGTGACCTATCTCCTGAATAGGCTGCTCATCCACATCTGCATCATAGGTCTTGGCATTACCCTCAGCAAGGAACAGCAATTCCTCTTCATCCAACGCAACACCATTGTCCTGAGCTTGTGCCAGCAACATCTTATCTTTGAAGTAATCAGCATTCTGTGGACGCTTTGGAGATGTACAGTTCCTTGCTATGTGTCCCTCACCACCACAGTTATAGCATTTGATCGGCTTAGCTTGACCTTGGTTACCATTCCTTCCTCGATTCTGATTGCCCACATAGCCTCTACCAGCTCCACCCCTTCCCTGATCATACTGTCTTTCCTGAACTGGTTGTACCACGATCCTTCCATCTTTAACAGTAGCTTGATTGTGTGGGTTAGAAGCTGTTCTAAGGTTGTTGTTGGTTTGTGGGAGAGAATTCATGTTTTGGCTAATCAGAAGAGCTAGTTGATTAATGAAGCTTCCCACGTGTGCATCAGCATCAGCTTGTTTGTACATAGGATCAGGAATGAGTTTGTGGTTACCATTACCCAAGGGTATGACTTGTGAAGCTTTGGTTTTGATTCCGATGTTTGAGTAGAAGGCAGTTGAATCATTAGACGAGCTTGTCTCTCCTGGGTTGGTTTTGAACTGATTGAGAATCAATTTTTCAAACATAGCATGTCTCTCATTCTGAAGGAGGAAGGCATAGAGTTGCTCATAGTTTGTGTTCTTCAATCCTTTAGTAAGCTTCACAGCGGTAACAAACTTGTGCCATTCGGGATTCATGTTGTTCACAAATTTTGAATTCAACTGAATGTTAGGCATAGTCATTCTGATGTTCCTCATGTCATTCACTAACTTATGAAATCTCACATAGTACTCATAGACACTCTCATCTGGTTTCATCTTGAAGTGCTCAAATTCGTCATAGAGTTGTGATTCTCTGTCTTCCATGGTTAATTCTGAACCTGAGAGAAGCATCTTTACATTGTCCCACACAACCTTTGCATCAGTGTTATGATTGATCAGCTTGTAGATGTCTTTAGGAAGACCTTGAAGAACAATGTTTGAAGCCCTGATATCTGCATCGAATCTCTTTTTCTCCTTATCATCAAGCTCATCATACATCTTAGGTCTGTCCATTCCGTAAACAGGAGTACCATCTTCATTAGTATCAAGTATGTCTCTAGTCGTCTCAACACGATATGGTCCTTCATCAATGGATTTGAGAATGTTGACACCATTTTCCTTTCCAAGGCAATACAATCTGATTCGTTGAGCCCAAGAATCGTAGTCAGTTCTGTCAAGCATGGGAGGACGAGTATCTGAGCCAGCTGCTTGTACATCCTCGGCAACAGTGGAGATGACAGTAGGGACGTTGGTAGACATGTTAACAGATTATACGGGATTTTATAACTCAATGATTAAACCGGGAAATAGATTCTTTCACGGGATTTTACTAAATCAAGAGAAAACCGTAAACAATCGCTCAAGTCGCTAGATGATAAAGCTCTAAGTCGCTAGAAACAAATCCACTAAGTCGCTACCAATTAATTCGCTAGACAGCCAAGTCGCTAGAATCCCAAGTCGCTAACAGAAATACAAGTCGCTAAGTAGTAACTCGCTACGGACCAAGTCGCTAACCAAATTTTGGCAGCAATTCGCTACACAAGTCGCTAGAAACACAAGTCGCTAAAGAGCAACTCGCTACTGACCAAGTCGCTACCCGTAGTGGAGATTCCACTACTTGTACTGTAACTCGCTAGATCTAACTCGCTAGATTTAACACTGTAACTCGCTACAATTTTGTGAAGCAAGTCGCTACAAAGAAAACTTATCCGTGAACTAACTCGCTACCATGAAAAACCATATAAACATCACTTTTCAATCCAAAAACAACCCAACCAAGATGATTCAAGCTTACCAAATGAAAACCTAAACACTTTTGATGATTCTAAGCATAAAAGTACCAACAAAATTCAAACTTTAACACAAGAGATCAACCAAATGATGCAAAAACCACTAAACTTTTTCAAACTCAAAAACCACCTAAAAACCACTATAAATCCAAAGATGTGCAAGATATGATCTAACCTTGGCTCTTGATACCAATTGTAAGATATAACTTTTCACATACACATCAAACCATAACACAAAGTAGCATATAGATGGAATTCTAGAGAGAGAAAGTTAGAGGTTTAGGGAACTTTAGTGAGAGAAAGAAAAATCTTATTATGAGCTCCAACTCTCTACCTTGGGAGGTAGAGAGTATTTATAGTCTTTACACAAATCGCCACACTTTGGGCTGTGGATCAGGCATACAGTGGGTAAAGACCCGTCCGTCCTCCACGGTGTTACATAACTAAATTACTACTTAACTTAAAAGAACTACGACTACGAGCTTTCTAACGATTACATATTCTTGAGGTGACCGACTCTTTAATACCGGGAATTTCTAATTCCTAACAGAAATGAATATTGTCCTCAATATTTAAAGTACCGGCTGTTATGCCGAAACTTAGAACGTAAAAAGATAACATTACTAGCTAAGTGTAGAAACACAACAATTATTCTCTTTTTTAATATTTACAATTTTCATTTATTTTTTTAGATCTATATACAACATGTGGGACATCTCCCCCACACTATAGTGGTACACACGGGTGAGGACCCATGTTTAACTACTGTTTTTGATTACCGAGTCGCTAGCTTGACTCGACCCCGAATTACTTTGTTCATGGGGAAGTAAGTGGAAGAGACAATCTCCATCGGACTTTCATTCAAGATGTTTGTATAAACATTTGAAGTACGTGAAAGTTCCACACCGATGAGATGTATTTCGACAGACCCGGCTCACAAATGGTACATGGAAATGCCGGGATCAAAGATAATGTCTTCATTCCCGAAGGAGTGAAGAACAGGAGAAGTGACAGAATATATGAAGAAAAGAAAGAAAATCATGATAAAAATCATGACTAACTCTTCATCCTCAATAGGAGAATTCGTAGTTTCATGAATCTCATCAGTTAAGCTCGCTTGATCAAGACATATTATGGGTGTGTCTAGATCAAAGTAGAAATTATCATACTCCGACGGAGATATGATATGAGTGAGTTCACCGGCGAACTCCTCGTGAAGAGAATCAACCACAAGATGTAAATCTGTGAGTTCTTGTTCTACTGTAGACTCATCACTATCCTCAATCTGAGTATCAAAGAGTGGATTCTCAGAAATTAAAGTGAATTCAGAGTCGAATTCAAATAGAGGATTAGTGAGAGTTGTTTTGAATGCTTCAGGAACAAAGTGATTAATATTCTCTATTGGACTGTTGGGATAAGAAGTGAGTGAACGATCATTATCAAGGAGACTTTCAGTCTCTCCCAGATCAGCTTTGAAATCAAAAAGACTATCATTACTTTCTGATGAAAGTGGATTGATATGAGTGAGTTCATCGGTGAACTCCTCAAGATGATGATCATCATCAGACTGTGGGAGTGATGCCTCAACATACTCGATGTTTCCATAAGAAGTACAATCGTCGCTAACATCGGAGAAAGTTTCAAAATGATCTTTTGAACACTCAAGAGGGGAAAGAGAATCACACATATGATCAGAAGTTCCTTGTGACTCTCTCGGGATTAGGACAAGGTTCTCAACACTAGACTTTATGAATTCGTCCGATTCCTTTTCAGGAACAGTGTCAAGATGCTCGTCCCCCATGTTCAGAGAGTGAGTGGGAGCTTCGGGTGTGATAGCAGTTGTTTGAGAATGAATCTCAACTGCTGGGATATCATCTGATGAACTTGATGATTCTTTATAGAATTCAAGGATATCAAGGGTAACTTCATCATCATCTTCATCGAGAAGAGCAACATTGCGAAATATAGCACGTGTTTTGGCTGCTTGTTCTTCGACAAGTAATTCCTCCATACTCTTTTTGTTTCTAGCATCTCGTTCTTTTGCAAGTAATTCTCCCATGGTTTTCTCACCACTCACTTGATTCTTAAAGTTTTAAATCATATCATCAAGTGTTTTTATTGCGGTTTCAAGATCTTGGGAAATTTCTTTAGGCAACGGCTCAGGTGGAGTTTGAACCGTATGGTGCTGTGGAGGTTGGAAATTGTTAAACTTGTGAGAGTCATGATTGTTACAAGGAAATGGATTCCCTATTTGACAATCAGAGCTGAAGTGGGGACCTCCACAGTACTCACAACAGTAAAACTGTTGAGTCTGGACTGGTGAATTATGTTGATATTGGTCATAACCAAAGTTCTGAGCATCACGGGAAAACTGTTTACAGATAAATGTGTTTCCGGATTGACACTCAAATCCTTGGTGAGGACCTCCACAAAATTCACAGCAGTTATGTTGATTATATGAAGATAAGTCGGGCTGTGGTGGGTAATTGGAAAAGTTGAAGGGGTCGTTAAATGAGTTCTGATTAGGATCATAATCAAATGAATTCCTCGAACCACAAAACAAACAACTCCCGTTCCGAATATCATTACCACACTGTACACACGTACACCAACGACAGGGTGAACCAAAAAGAGGCTCACCACAACCAACACAAGGAATAAACGATTTCATTTAAGAGTTACGAGAAGGAATCAGTTTATTCAAAGAATCAACAAAACCAACATGGTGATCCGAATGACTATTAAGTCTCGAAGAACATTTTGAAAAATCCGGAGGTGGGACAAGTGGTGTGCTCTGAGAGCTAGCAATTTCCACCACTTCCGTTATGGTCTCCGGTTATGGTTCTTGAGAAACGTGAAGATTAGGCAAGTCATTCTTGCTAGTCATCGGTCTAAATTCTGCATGTTTGCTTTTAACCGTAAATCGTGAAAGTTTAGGATCAATTTTAGACGGCTTAGGAGCAATTGAGGGTTTAGATCTTTGGATAACCGTAGGTTGGACGTATTTAGCACTTCCATTATTAGAGGGAAGTACCTGGTCCTTTGTCACCCCGCTTTCTCGTTCCATTTCCCTACGCAGAATTAATTGGTCATCACGAACAACATGAATTCTTGACATTTGTGATAAAGTCTGAAGTTTTTCAACTTCGTCCCAGAATTCGTCGTAGTCGAGAGATTCCATGAGAATAGAAGAAGTTAGAATCAAATGGATAGAGGGTAAAGGGATAAAGAATCAAAAAGGGTAAGAGGGTAAAGATGAATATTTTTGGGTTTTTGGATAAACATTTTGCAAAAATAAGAAAGAAGATGTTTTTGGATTTTTGGATTTTTATAAGAAAATATAAACATATAGATGGTATAAACAAGGATTGAATATTCAAATCACTAATCTGCTAAACGTAAGACTATTAGCACTGCTCCCCGGCAGCGGCGCCAAAATTTGATTCGCTCCCAAACGGTCAAGTTTTCTCACACAAGCTAGCCACTTGTGAATGGCTAACCGTAAGAAACTTAAAACAGTCTAGAAACAAATGCAATGAAGATCAGGAGAGTATAGTGTTTCCCCAGGTCGTTATGTCCCAACGAGCTGTGCGAGAATAGTCAAACGTATAGTGATCGAGAGGATTTGAACGGAAAAGAGTTTTGATTTATTATAACTACAGAAAAAGTATATAAATTACAAGGGCTTAAATGCAAAATAAAGGAATTTAAAAAGATAAAATATATTAAATAAACGCTATCACTATTTGTAAAATCTAATGTTTTTGATTTTTCTTTTATAAAACTTTATTAAAAACTACGTGACGTACAAAAGAAAATGTGAAACTTGAACAATATTAATCCTAAAAATATGAAAATTACATTTTTACAAACCTAATAATAAAATAAAATTTTTAGAAAAAGAAAATTATTTTTATAACTATTTAATTAATTATTATTAATTAAAAACTAATTTTAACTATTTAATAATAGCCTAAAATACAAGAAAATATGAAATAAAGCTATAAAAATGAAATTATGACTTTGAAAAATCTAAAATAACTAAAGAGAATTTTCAAAACTATTTTTATATTTTTCTGATTATTTTTCTATTTTTTATGAATTAAAAACTATTTAAAACTAATTAAATTGCTAAAAATTACAAATTAAACTATGAAAAATCTAGAAAAATATTTTTTTGACTTTTTATATTTATCTTAACCTAGGAAAAATGAAAAATTATTTTTTTGAAACTTTTCTGAATTAATTGTATTTAAAGCTAATTAAATATACCTAAAAACTGTTTAAAATAAAGAAAAATAACAAACAGTGCTAGAAAAATATGAAAAATTCAGGAAAACTCTAAAATAATATTCTAATTCAAGGAAAATTATAAAAAAATGGCTTATGTGTATGAATATGGAACTGCAATGGAAACTGCTTATAAATAAGCACTTGGCTTAAGCCAAAGGGTATCAACTGAGCACCAAACTTTCACAGAAGCTATATTAAGCTAAAACTACTCAAAATCAACAAGTTACAACTGACCTAAACCTTTTAAGTACTGACTACACAGATTTGATGTTTTGAGCTAAGAACCAAAAAACAGGTTTTGGGTGCCACTTTGTGGCTTAAAAATAAGCCACTCAATAAGCTGGAAATGAAAACCAGATATTGGAACTTGAAGTTGACCTGGCTAAGAACTTAAAAACCAAAAATCAGACCTGGACAAGCTCTTATGAGCTTGTTGAGAGCCTGCACAAAACCTGTGCAGAGTCAGTGTATACTGACTCAGTTGCACAGGGCATACAAGCCCTTTTTGATAAGCTATTTTAGAGCTTGTACAAAATTCCTAAAAATCTACAAAATTCATAATAAGAGACTTGACCAACTGAAGTTTTAAAAACCAAAAGTCTCACTTGATTTGACCCAGAAATGACTTAATTAAAAATCAACTTAGGTTGGTTCAAAACTGGTTTTTGCAATTTTGACTTTTTGACAAAAATGAAAGGTTGAATTTAATGAACTTTGCAACTGATTTAAGGACTGAGATTGATGCTATATGGTGAAATAAAACTACATTAAGCTATCCTAATGATATCTAAACACAATACAAGTTTTTGACTTATCAAAATCTTAACAGATATGAAATAAGGACTGTATCATTGTGATTTTGACTTTTAAAGTGTGCAGACACAAAATAAGGACTAGAGTGATTCAAGTAGTTCTTATTGAGACTAAGTAGACAGGTATCAAGCACAGATAAGAGCTCAAGCTCAAATAAACCACTGGTCCAAACACAACTTCAAAAACAGGTTTGCAAATACTTCTACTGTTAAACCACATACCCAAGCTATAATTTAAATTAGAACAGATTTAAACTAAAAATTTGATAAAAATAACAATACTACAACTATCAAATAGTCATTAAATTATCAATGCAATAATGGTAATACCAAGTGATGTTCAAACACTTACACAAGTCCCAGCTTGTTTTGCAGCTTAAACCAGAGCCCAAACTCTACTATTCTATATCACACCAACCCAATCCAAGCTCTGCGTCCACCAATATCCAATTCCATCACTGTTTGAACCAAATTCTCTGCACAGTTGACTTTTGTTGACCAATTGCCATTTTTACTTGAATCTGAGTTATGATCTTACTAAAAGCTATAATAAGCTCAAGTGAGCTTGTTTGAACTATAAATAAGCTAGTTTAAGCTAGAATTCAAGACCTTGTAATCTGATTTTATGACAGGGGGCTTAAAATAATGAAACTTGGAACAAACCTTGAATTGATACTCAAAAACAGTTTATAATGATAAAACAACTCAAGTTTAATACAATACAACTTAAAATTACAACTTAAATCCTATTTAAGACATGAGGATTTTAAAAACGACATACATTTATATTAAAAACTAACTACTACTTTGTTTCTTGCTTCTTCTTCCTCTTTTATACACCCAAAATGTTTCTCTCTCTCCTCTGATCACTTCCCACTTGGTTCCAGGGCCATTGGATGTCTTGAGTGGATTTTGGCCATTGGATTGGTTTTGGCGGGAAAAGTGGTTTTTGGCAGCGGGGCTCTGTATTTTGCAACTTGGGGGGGGGGTGGATTGTAGGTGTGATGATGAGGAGGGGGAAAAGTGTTGCAGGGATAAGGTGTGGGTGGAAAGGAGATGCCTGAGTTGCAGGGCAAGTGGTTGGGAGGAAGGGGATAAGGTGGGCGGGAGGATTGGTTTGACTGGTTTGACTAGGGGTTCAAAACAGGTAATGGCAGGGGGGTCAAATGGTATAAATGGCAGGGGTCAAAAATGGTTTTGACAAGGCTTGGTTATTATTATAAGGACTAGACTTGTAATTTCTGAAAGACCAAGGACCAAAGCTGCCCATTTTCCAAAGTTGTTACAAAGGATCAAAATTGACAAGTTTCAATAGTACAGGGACTATTTTTGACATTTTCAAACTTCCAGGGACCAAACTTGACATTTTTTTAAAAGTTTAGGGGCCTAAGTTGTAATTTTGCAAATTTAAATCTCAAGGACCAATTTTGACAACTCAAGAATCCCTAGGGACTTGAAATGATATTTTTCTTTTATTTTGATTTACCAGGGACTGTTTTTGACAACTTTTGAAACTTGGGGGACTAAAACTGCCAATTATGCAAACTTGATACGTTTTTCACCAGATTTTGATATTTTTGCATTTAAAACACATAAAACACTTATTTGTGATATTTTTATCATTTTGATGCATTTCTGAGTGTTTTCAGATGTTTTTGCAGTTCAAATGGTACAAAAATGATGAGTATTTAGACACTCATCAGATATTAAGATATTTTCATTTTCGTTTTTATTTTTATTTTGATATTAACGGTATCTGATGAGAGCTAATATGATATTAAAGAATTCCCTTTTTTTTAACATTGCCGTTTTCATTTTTATTCTGATATTAACGGTATCTGAAACTGAAGTGTATAAGGTTCTGGTGTAAATATACTGATAAAAAATTTCTTAACATCAATTGTAAACTGAAAATTTCTTATATGATATTAATAAATTTACTTTTTCGTTATCATTTTTATTCTGATATTAAAGCTGTCTGATGAGAGTTAATCTGATATTAACGAATTCCCTTTTTCCTAACATTGTCATTCTGATAATAACTATAAGAAAATTCTTTTTTTCTTTATGTGCTTATTCTGATATTCATTGTAAACTCAAGATTGGTTATATCATATTAAGATCTTTAATTTTTTTTCATTATAATGTTTATTCTGATATTAATGTCGTTTGATGTTACCTATTCTGATATTAACGAACTTTCGATTTTCTTATCATTGTTATTCTGTTAATAATTATAAACTGAAAAATGGCATATTATAATAATTGATCTTAATCAATTATTAAGAAATTTCTTTCATTTTTATAAATTGTCTCTGAAAATTATAATCGTAGGTAATCTGATATCAATAAATTTTCTTAAATATCAAGTTCATATTACTTACTGATATGTGCAAAAACACATATCATTTCTTTATCAAATAAAACCCAAAATAACCAAGAAAGAGCCGTTTATTACTAATATTTAATGGTTTCTTGAGTTTATGCATGTGCAGGGACGGATATGTCAAAACACACAAAAAGAAGCCAAATCAGAGTAAAATCCGAGCACGAGAGATTAAGAGAGCTTAAGCTAAGCCGGAAGATCAAAATTATGCTTCTGAGGAGATTTCTACTCTTTGAGGATGATTTTTGGAAGTTATAATCAAGTTTGAAGAATTGTCAGAATCAGTCCCTCATCTTTGAGCATTTGGCAGAATAGACCCTTGAAGATTCAAAAGTTGCAAAATCAGCCCTTGGTCTATTAAAGATTGGCAACAATGACCCTTGGAAGACATTTTTAGTTTTACACTTTTGGTCCCTGAAATTCGGGTTTGTACATAAATGGTCCTTGAAATACTATATGGGTACTAAACTAATCCTAAGTCCATTTAACTCTAAGGCCCAATATCAAAACCTTTTACCCGGTCCAATATATCACCCGGATACCCAAACCCGTTACCCACATGGACCCTGGTCAAAGTCACTTAAACCCGGTCAACTAAACTTGAAATATAATAAACAAACACCCCGCGCCAATTTTACCCCCAATTCTGCAAATACATAAACCCTAAAACACCCTTCGCTTAATTGGTCAAATTAACTACACTTAAGGGCAAATTGGTACTTTCGTCTGACACATTATGACACACCTGACATGTGCCTACTGCCAGGTCATCAATCCGCGTACAACATCTCAATCTTTGCTCTCTGATTGGCTGTTGATGCGTGGCATGTGCAATCCAAGGGTTGAAATCATTTGGGATACGTGGAAGAGTGATCAAGGGCTCAGAATACTCCAAAAGAAACACACATTTGCATCTTCTGGATCCTTCCAAGAGGCTGAGCTCAAGTATAAAAGGACCTTTTCATTCACAGCTTTGAATATGTAGTTTTTAGTGATAGAAAGTAGAGTGTAGTGAGAGAAAGAGTAGAGTAATTTAGCTTAAATGTATTTTTAGTCAGAATTTCAAAGTTTCATTTGTATTTTGTTATTAAAGTAATAAAAATAATTTCTAGATTTGCACTATAAACTTTGTTTTCAGTTTTGTTTATTAGCTTATTTAGCTTTCTCATAACTGTTGGAGCTTATTCAAAACTTTCTTTAGCTTACGAATTCAGTTTAGCAAAAATAACAAAAATATAAAAAATTCTCTTAAAAATAAAAAAATATGTTAAATCTTAGTTTTCATTGATTTCAGTTAACAAATCTGTTTTCACCAGCTCTCATAAGCTTCTCAATAGCTTATTGAGTGTTTGTTAAATTACACGCTCAGGACTTATTCTCAAATCTCTCTAGTCAACAGAAGTCAAAGTGCAGAATTCAAGGTCGAATTGCTCAGAATTGCTGTTATGGAGATGGAATTGGGTTGATTATGATTAGTTTGGGTTGAGATCAGGTTTAGGATAGTGGTGACTTGAATGATTTGGCAAGCCATTGTAGCTAGGACAACTGTAAGCTCTATTAATCTCATATCAGTTATTATTCACATATTCAGTATATTGCTAATTTGATAGTTTTTATTGGAAATATTACATCAGTTAATTGTTAGTTGAGTATCTGAATCTGTTTTTGTAGCAGTTATGGTTTAGAACTGTGTGTTAGTGATTTTAATTTGCATTATCAGATTTTAAGGTGTGTTTGGTTCACTACAGGTTCCTGAGTTTGAGGTTAGTTTATTGTCTAAGTTGAGTTGGTTTAAGCTTGTAAAGGTTTATTTAGACTCAATTAGATCAGTTACTGCATCTTCATATTCAGATAGTCAAAATCACCTTTAATCACTCTTAGTTTTCATATCAGTTAGGATTTTAGAAATCATAAGCTTGATTTGGTTTGTGAATTCGTTAGAATAGCTTATTTTAGCCTTAGAATAGCTTAACATAACATTCTCAGTTAGCAAATCAGATTCAAATCTCATATTAGTCAACATTTCACAATTTGTCTTAAAAGTCAAAAGTGTCAAATCTGGTTTTTACAAAAATGTATAGACCTTTCACGGATTCATTTTTGGCTCAAATCATTTGAAACTTTGGGATAAATATCTTAAATTGGTAAAGTTTTGAGAAACCATTTTTGTGGAATTTTTGTGATAATTCATAAGCTCCAAATAAGCTCCTAAATCAGACCTGTTTTGTCCTGTGCACACTCAGTCATAACTGAGTTGTGCACAGGCTTCCTACAGAAGCTTTCAAGGCTTCAATTTAGCTTCTCCTTGGCTGAAACTTGGTATAGTTGAACTTTGGTTGGTTGTTAAGAGTACCTAATTTCCAGTTTTTCCACAAGCTCTCTTGATAAGCTTGTGCTTTAGCTTAAAGTAGGGTCTTAGTAGCTGTTTTGTTTAAGTAGTTAATTAGCTCAAAACTTGGTAGATTGATGATTAGAGGTTAGGAGTAGCTGGAATTAGTTGATATTAGTTAGTATAGCATAAATTAGCTTCTGTAACAGTTTGGTAGCTTATTGTGCTTATTAGCTTATTCTTAATAGCTTATTTGAATTCAGTTTACACATCAGCTTCTAAATCTTACACATAAGCCATAGTTTTTATGTTTTTCATAAAATTAGAATAATATTTTAGACTTTTACTGAATTTTTCATAATTTTTCATCACTGTTTAGTATTTTTCCTTTTTTAAAACAGTTTTTAGGACTTTTTAAATAGCTTTTATTACAATTAATTCAGAAAAAGTTCCAAAAAATAATTTTTCAATTTCCATAGATTAAAATAAATACAAAAAGCAAAAAAATAATTTTTCTAGATTTTTCCTAGCTTAATTTGTAATTTTTAGCCATTTAATTAGATTTAAATAGTTTTAAATTCGTAGAAAATAGAAAAATAATCAGAAAAATACAAAATTAGTTTTGAAAATTCTCTTTAGTTATTTTAGATTTTTGAAAAATAGTTTCATAATTTTCACCTTAATTTTCATAATTTTTAATATTTTAGTTTAGTTTTTAAAAGTTAAAAATCCTAAAAATTAGTTTTAATTCATAAATAGTTTTCAAATTGCATTTTTAGAGTAAAAATAATTTTAGGACATTTTTAGGATATAGATTAGACGTAGTTGCATTTTATTTACGTTTCGTTTATTACGTTTTAGTTAATTCTCGTAATTAGGATTTCCCGTAGATTAGATTCCTTTAATTACTTTCCCTATTCCCGTAGTTTTTAATAAAATCAAATTCAACAAATCAAAACATCGAGCATTAAATTCCAAACCAAAAACGACGTTGGCAATTCACGCCTCGTTGGGAAACGATTCGGGTTGACTAATCCGTATCAACGATCACACACGGGATTTGATTTAATATTCTTTTTCCTAAAGGAATTTTGAATCTATCTTCGTGATTATTTTTGATATCGATATTGAGGTTTTATCCATACACAAATACCCCTAAGCCTACTGTACATCGAGACGAATCACTTACTTAATAAATTTGATAAAGTAGTTAATTCAGATGATTTCTATTATTACAGATAATTTGATAATTAATTCAAATTAGTACTAGTAGCAAAAAATAGTATCTTAGTACTAGTAGCTGATAGTTAATCTGATATTAAGAAATCTTAACTATCGGCTTGTTATATTCAACAGAAGGAGAAGAAAGGTTAGTTGATGAAGAAGAAAGTTCAGCAGTGGATGATTTTTTGTCTGATTATAAGCAAAAAATGCGAAAATGCTTGAGTCAAGTTAAACAAGAAATTAACGCTGCAAATTCTTTATTAACTGAAACATTAAAATATTTGACATGCGGCAATTATCCTTATGACACAACAAATATATGTGTGCTACGCTACCATATCAAAAAGCTGGAGAAAAGAATGGAAGTATTTGAAGATTTTTCTATTTGTGACAGTCGCATTTACTTTGATTTGCTAGAATACGATAAGGATCAGGTATTATTGCTTTATATAATCATAATAAAGTTTTGCATATGCTATTACAAATTTATAAAAAAATTTGATATACTATCTATTTCTTGTATAGATTCATGAAACTTGTCTAGACAAAGTAAGAGCGATAGTTGATGGTGCTGCTTTGATGATTGTAAAGGTTGTTAAAGAATTTGGTTTGCCACCTTTGAAAGATGAAATACATCCAGCTATATGGGAAGCTCTTTGCAAGATAAGCAATGAAATTAAAAATATTAGAGATCCAAATTTTTTTACATTTGAAGATGTAGAAATATTTGATAAGTGTGCTGAAGAGGCAACAAGAAAAAAAAAATGGTCAATGACCTTATTCTTATGTGATATTAAGAAATTTTGTGACATTAAATATTGTTGTTAGTTAGATTTTAATTGACCTTATTCTTATGCAATATTAAGAAATTTTGATATTATTTTTGATGATTTAGAAAGATATTAAGAAATTTCTGATTTTTGTAATATAGATTTTATTATTCAGAAAGCATGAATGTCTGATTATAGTAAACTGTATGGTACTCCCATTTTTAATATCAGAATATCTTTGGTGTAACTAAATATTACTGCTGCTTCAACAAATTTTTCTGCTGTTGCAACAAATTTTTCTGCTGCTAATAAAAATTGTATGGTTCTCCCAGTTTTAATATCAGAATAAGTTTTAGTGCAAATAAATGTTACTGTTGCTGCAACAAATTGTTCTACTGCTGCAGAGAAAATTTTTATTGGTAATTCTATTTGTCTAGATAAATGTAAAAAAAATGGATATTTAATATCATTTAGAAATATTTGATAAGTATGCAGAAGAGGCAACAGGAAAAAAAAATGGTCAATTATTTTTTGAGAGAAAAGGTACTGTTTTGTGACATTAAATATTGTTGTTAGTCAGATTTTAATTGTCCTTATTCTTATGTGATATTAAGAAATTTTGATATTATTTTTGATGATTAAGAAAGAAATTAAGAAATTTCTGATTTTTGTAATATAGATTTTATTATTCGGAAAGCAAGACTGTCTGATGATAGTATTACTGCTGCTGCAACAAATTTTTCTGCTGCTGCAAACAAATTTTTCTACTGCTAATAAAAATTGTATGGTTCTCCCAGTTTTAATATCAGAATAAGTTTTAGTGCAAGTAAATATAGAAATTAAATGTGACAATCATATTAAAATATAAATTTAAGTTATTGATGAGTGTCTAAATACTCATCATTTTTATACTGTTTAGAATGCCAAAAACATCTGAAAACACTCAGAAATGCATCAAAATGATGAAAATATCACAAACAAGTGTTTTATGTGTTTAAAATGCAAAAATATCAAAATCTGGTGAAAAACGTATCAAGTTTGCATAATTGGCAGTTTTAGTCCCCCAAGTTTAAAAAGTTGTCAAAAACAGTCCCTGGTAATTTAAAAACTTGCAAAATGACAACTTTAGTCCCTAAAGTTTGAAAATTGTCAAATATGGTCCTTGGTTAATTTAAAAAGTGAAAATCATCAAAAATAAACCTTGTACTATTTATAAATGGCAAAATTGGTCCTTATGGTAAACTTTGGAAAAATTACAAGTTTAGTCCCTAGAATATCAAAGTTGACAGTTTTGGTCCTTGGACTTTTAAAAATGGAACTTTATGCAAATTTAGTCCTTGTACTAACCATTATTTGCAGGATTGACCCTTGTGATAACCTTGGAAACTTGTCAAATCCAGCCCCTCACTTTCACCATATTACAACTTTGGTCCTTGTGTGTTATTAAGCTAAAAACCAAACGGACCTTTTGTATTATCCAAACCCAAGCCCAAATACCATAACCCGGCCCAAAATTTAAATAAAAGAAAACCGCTACCACTGTAGCATCTTCTCCTCCACACCTGTTAAACCAAAACCAGTGGTTTCACCACTGGTTTCCACCTCTTCCCACCTTCCACCTCACCACCTACTACTCACTCTCATCCCCTCCACCTCATGAGATAGCCCACAAACTGCAGTTAATGCTTCCCCACCATAGACCTTTTACTGTTACACTCACACAACTGGTTTTTGCTTTTCAAATCATCACCAGCCCCATTCCTACTATCTAATCTGTCCCCCTCCACCTCCACAACACCCCAAAATTCTTTAATTGCTCTGAAATTGTCTCAAGCAACCATGTATACTTTTGGCGCCAAAAGTCGTTTAAACGGATAAGATGAGTTTGACTCATCCAATGGCTAAGATTTAAAGTGGGAAAGTTTCAGAAGCATGTGGGGAGTATCTCAAGTCTATAGAAAGAGGAGAAGCAGAAGAGAAAGATATCTAGTGTAAAATTTAGTTTACTTATGTCGTTTTAGTTAATTTCAAGTTTCCAGTGTATTTCTTAGCTTTCAAGTGCTTTCTTAAGTATTCTCAGTGTACTTTAAATCCTTTTCAATAATAAATTTCAGTATTCAAGTATCAATTTTAGTTTATGCAATTTCATGTTCAAAAATCTCAAAAAGATCAAATGATGTTTGTAGCTGTTGTTAAGGAATGAATAAGCCATATAAGCTCCTCCTAGATAGCTTGCATAAGCTATTAGATACTTTAAAAATCAGTTTAGAAGTTAAAAAGCAAAAACACCAAAAATACAAATAAATTAGTGAAAATTCAAAAATCAATGGAGATGGTGACCAAAGCTGAAGCATGGTGATATTTGGATTGCTTATGGGTTTAGTGCTTCTTGGGAAGCTATAGGATCTGTTCTAAGACCTTGATTCTCAGTTTTGAGCTTGGAAGCCATTTGTAAGCCTTTTGTTCATTTTTGGCATTTCACTGTGTAAAACAGTCATAAGCTCAAATCTTTGTGTTTTCATGTTCATTAGTTATAGTTAAGTGTAATCAAACCATAAAATCAGTTGTTTGTTCATTTAAATTTGTAGTTATTAAAAATCTCATTTTGACAGTTAAAATAACATCATCCTCATTTCTTAGTTTAATGTTGTTATGGCTGTTGTCTTATGTTTATATAGTCTTAATAAATGATATTATAAGGTTTGTAATCCATAGCATGGTCTAATTCTGTGTTTTGCTTTGAAAAGTTTCAAAACAGTCATATTAAGTGGTGTTTGGATTTCCTTTGTTAACTGTAATAGAGGTCATTTTAGCTGTTACTTGTTATTGTTACATGTCTCATTAGGTCTCAATATCTCAGTTTAACAAGAAAAACCAGTGGTCATTTGTTAAAAAGTAAAAAATCTTTTTGATCTCATTTAGTTGTTAACTGTCAAAGTCTTAGTTTGTCAATCTCCTCATATTAGTTTAAAATTTGTTAATCTAGCTTATTTCAACCTTATTATAGCTTATCATAACATAATCAGTAAGTAGTAGTGAATCAAAGTTCATTTAAGTCAAACTTTTAGTTTAATAAAAAAGTCAAGAATTGCTCTGTGCACAGTTGTTGCATGCCTAGTTCACAAGCTCTTACAGAGCTTATTAGTGAACCTTATCTTGTGTACTTTAGTTTTTTGAGAAGCTCACCTGGCCATCTCAAGGTTCCAGTTCTTATTTTTCAATTTATAGCTTATTTAGTAGGGCTGCAAGTGCTTTTTGTTTGTCTAAAATACTCAGTATACATTGAGTCATACTCAGTGGTTTTTCAGCTTTTTCTTAAGCTCCTCATAAGCTCACCAGTGAATCCCACTGTGAAAACTTTAGCTTTTTGGATAGCTTATCTGGTCATCTTGCTAATCCAAGTGTTTGTTTTAAGTTTCTAGCTTATCTAAGTGCTTAAAATTAAGCTAGAAAGTACCTAGTGATTCAAAAAGTGTCCTGTGCACCAGTTGAGATAAGTGCTTATTTGAGTTTGTTTTGTGCTTATTTTTAAGTTATTTACATTCTCAGTTGTTGTATTAGCTTATTTAAAGTAGTTTAGCTTATTTCTAGTGTATCTTTGCTTATTTTTAGCTTAAAAACCATTTGGCTTAAACCTTTTGCTTATTTCCTTTTTATTGCTCACTGTTGAGATAAATAAGCTCATTCAGAGCTTATTGGTCATTTTTATAAAAAGTGGTAGTTGTAAAAATTGCTTATTTTCTTGTGCTTAATAAGTTTGTAAAAAGAAAAATCGAAAAAAAAATGTTTAGCAAAAAGGTGGGGAGGCAGGCTCGAACCTGAGACCTCCCACCTTTGAGAGTGATAAGTGTGTACCTGTATACCAGTTGCCCTTGGGTCTTTGACTGGTTTTATTTTGCACAATCTAATACTTAAGTACACTTTGTCAGTTTAAGCTTATACGAGCTTATTTGCTTATTTCTAGCTTATTTAATCTAGCTTTTTCATGTTTTGTATTTTTCTTAACTTTGTATTAGTATAAAGTATTTTATAAAAAAGTTTCAGATTTTTCTCAATAGTTTTAGTATTTTTAATCATTTAATTAGTCTAAAATAGTATTTAATTCATAATAAAAAATATAAAAGTCTAAAAAATATAAATCTTTTTTCTAAAATTTTCTTTTGTCATATACTACGTAAGAAAATTGTTTTTACACTTGTAGGTCTTTTATTTCATAAATTTTACGTTTTTGCTTGCGCACTCGCGTAATTTTTATAAATAACGTACGTTTTCATTTTAAATCACGTTTTTAGGTAATTTAAGTTTACGTTTTAGTTAAAATAGTTTATTTAAGTTATTATGTTTTATAAAATCACAAAAACATCATTGTAAAAATAGTGATAGCGTTTATTTAATATATTTTAGTTTTTTAATTTTCTTTTAATTTGTATTTAAGTCGCTGATAAGGTTTTAAAAGGTACCATTTTGAGGGGTCATTTAAGTCCTTATTTGATCACTTTTGTATCCGTTATTGCTTAATATCGTTCCTTTTCACTTTTTAGGTCTCGTGAAGGCAAAATGCTGGAATGGCACTTATTTGGACGAAAAGGCGCGAATATATGAAGAAAATGGCCAAAGTCGAAATCGAGGCACTCACAGTTGCTGAAGTTAGAAGGCGACGGCGTCAGGTGCTAATTGCGACGCCGCCCGAGGATTTTTGTGACGGTTCAGAACCCAAAACTCTTATTTTCAAGTGACGACGTCCAGTTTTAAAAGAGTAGGCCGTCGCTACTCAGACGGCCTAGATTTGATCCAGACGACGTCCTAGACTGAAGGGGACGGCGTCACAACCATAAGGTGACGCCGTCACAAGCTGATCAAGTCACAACATGCGCGCGAAGTAGCTGATACTGTTTTGGCCATAACTTTTGCATACGAACTCGGATTTAGGTGATTCAAAAGCCCACGCGACCAGAACGAGAAAATCTACAGTCTGGTGAAAAAAAGTCATTGCGACGCCGTCACTCTTTATGTGTGACGCCGTCACTCTTTGCCGACAGAAAATCTGCCTATAAATATAACATTATTACTTCACTTTTTGTAAGCCCTAAACCCTAAGTCCGATTCTAGGGTTTAGGTGGGTGTTTTTCCAGCAACTTAAAGGGTTTCAACCACTCCATAAACATCTTGTAATGGTTTGTTTGTTTATCCAATCCTATGGTATGTCTTCAATTATCACAATTGTTGCTTGCTCTTCATTAATTATGCTTGGCTAATTCACCTTGTGTTTGCTTATGATTGTGTGAAACTTGTATATAATTAATTAGATCTTATTGATTTCTTAGTGATGCTTGTGTCTATCTTCATCATTAGGGTGTGACAACTTCAATGAATCTAATTGGTTTAGTTTATAATTCTTGCATCCTACTGTCTCTTGTTTGATTGGTTGTTTCTTATCTTAATTGTAATTAGCTTAGGAGTGCGACTAGGCTATCATTGTGTTTAATACTTGATAAATCTTTGATAGTTTATGAATGACTTGGTGGATTTCGTTTACTAAACCAAAGATAACCTTAAAGTTAGTTTATGAATGATTTAGTGGATTTTGTTTACTACACTTAAAGGTGAATTCAAAGAGTTAGGGAGAAACGCATACCCTACAACCTTAGACACACAACGCAACTAGGAATAAGGACGTGACAATTCAACCATCAATAGGACGTGACAATTCAGTAGGTAGAATTGGATAGCTAGCAAGGAGTAATACATCATAAGTAGATACGCTTCACGTTACTGGTAGATCCCTTAGTTAGTTAGTATCTTTTGGAATAGTTGACTAGCAACTAATTCCACCCTCCCCTCCAAACCCCGAGATTCGTACCTTTCCATTCCATAAAATATAAAAATACAAAAATAATCATCCCTCACCTTTAGACTTAAATCGACATACAATTCAGCCTAACGACACTATTCCCCTAGAGAACGATATCAATACCCGTGGCTTACCCTAATTACTACACTACAACGATTAGGTTCACTGCCTAGGGTGTTATAAAACTTGCTCGAAGAAAATGAAGTTTCCTTGACCCCGAACGACGCGTGTAGCGTTATCAGTCGCTGTAATTTATTAAACTTTTCTTTAGGTATAAATATCTCAAAAACCTTACTGATCACTATCCTTAGTGATTATTCGACATCTGTCTGTGTGAAACACCAATTCATCCTCCGTGGGACTTAACGACCCAGGAATCCACTATATTCCTCTGATCTAAATTGCATTTGTTTCCGGGCTGTTTTAAGTTTGTTACGGTTGACCATTCACAAGTGGCTAGCTTGAGTGATATAACTTGACGGTTCGGGACGAATCAGTTATCATTGATTTTCATAGCATAAAATGTAAAAAAAAGATATTAATATCAGAATTACTATGACTTGTTGAAATAGATATATGCATAATTGCATTTTACATTACACATCAGTTGTTTTTCATACTGAAAGTCATACATAAAAAGACATCAAAAAATAAAAAAACATTAGCAACTACTTGATTGTCATCTTCATCGTAATTATAAAGTCATTCCTTGATCCCACTTCTTTCACCCCAAACCTCTTCTGCTTCATCAACTGTGACTACTGCAAAGCATGATCATATAGCATCATTTCTAAGCTTTGTTGATGAAACTGGAAAAACAAAAATGTTCAATGACATATGATTTTGATAGAATAAGGTTTTAAAAAGCAACAAAAAAACTGTTTGCAGCTTTATACAGATTATCATACACCATTGATTATTCTTGAATATGAAATACTTAAGGGTTTAGGATTTAGGGTTTTGGGTAACACTTAGTGAGACAACTTGATGATTTGTAAGAAAAATTGTTTACTTGTAAGTTGTTTCACTTTCAATATTCGGTAAAATATCTAGATTTCATATATTACCGAAGCAAAAAAATAAAATTATACAACAAAATGATCATCAATCTTTTTGAATATAGACTGATTGCTTGGTCTGTTTTTTTGTGAGATCGGAAATGGTCATATTTATAGAGGAAAAATAATAAGTTTTATATGTACTATATAGAGTAATGATTGGATACCAAATTTTTTTATTGGTATATATCACACAAAATTTACTTAAAATTATAAGTGAATAAAAAAAGATAATTAAATAAAAAAAATATTATATTATGAATTATATTAAAGAATGAAATATAATATTTTTCATAATGTCTTGTGTTAAATACACTGTGATATTAAATAAAAAATAGAACAAGTAACTCTGATATTTAAGTATCTGTTTGACTAAAGAAACTATAAGAAAAATACAAGTAGGACTTTTGATACTCTGACATTAACACAAATATCATATATTAAAAATATGAATTTAAAAAAAAAGTTATACTGCTGTAAAATGAAAAATTACTACTGCTTACACATTAAATGTAAACCTTTGACATTGATTGATATTTTAAGTCTCGAGGAAGAATTTTTCATCACTATCTGACATGTATGTCAGTGTGTTATTGAATATAGATTAAAATTACTTAATAAATATATACGTCAAAGCCAAAACTAAGTCTGATATTAAGACAATATTAATATACATAGCTCTTTAGAACATGCAATTATAAAAAAAAAATTGATTTTATTTTAAATAGGAATGTGAATATTAATTTTTTGTTTTAGAAACTCTGATAATAAAATAAAGTCATATATTAAGACAACTAACTCTGATATTAAGGAAATATCGTATATTAAAAAATGTGAAATTTAAGTAACATCTTGTTATCTAATTAAATTAAAATTATATTCATTAATGTCTTGTGTATTGTCAAAATCAACTTTAAAAGATTAGAACAGACAGAGTGATATTTTGTGTCTCGAGGAGATATCTTTAACCACTATAAAAATAGTATCCAACATTTATGTCAGTTTGAAATTACTTAATAAATGTATAATATGCATAGTCAAACAAACAATGATATTAAGACAATTTTATTATGTATACGTAATAGAAGATTCAATTATAAAATTTTCTCTATTTTTTTTTAGACTCTGATATTAAGACAATATCATATATTAAAGACAACTAACTTTGATATTAAAAAAAATATCACATATTAAAAATATATGTAATTTAAACACACTGTGATATTAAAATAAAAAAAATAACAATTAACTCTTATATTTGAATATCTGTTTGACTTAAGAAACTATAATAAAAATACAAGTATTAAGTAAAGTGTGATATTAAATAAACTATTAAGTAAAAATTTCAATATATAAAATGTGAAACTAAAATAAAAAATGGAAACAACTAACTATCACATTAGAAAATGCAATATATAAAATGTGAAGATTAATATTTTGTTTCAGAACTCTGATATTAAGACAATATAATATATTAAAGACAACTAACTCTGATATTAAGGAAATATGAAGCTGTTGAAACTCGAACGAGCTTCCCCCACAGCCATGGTAGATTTCTTTGAGTGATTTTAGTTTATTTTTCGGTTGAACAGGCTATGACAATTCATATTGTAATAATAATTGATTTTCAACTTTATGTTCTTCTTCATCTTAAATTCTTGCATTGAATTTGAATTTTAAATAGTATGATAATATCATAATATATGAATTGATTAATCTTTGAAATTTTACTAACTCTGATATTAATTGAAATTTTACTAACTCTGATATTAAGACACTATGATAGTAATACAATATAATATATCTATACAACTAACACTTATATTAATACAAATATCTTGAATGTCAAAAATATACTTAAAAACAACATGAATTAAAAAAAATCAACATTATTGAAAAACTATATTAAAATTTAATGTAAAACTTTGACTTAAATTGATATTTTAATATTTGACATGTATGTAAAGGCAAAACTAAGTCTGATATTAAGACAATATTAATAGATATACCTCATTATAACATGCAATTATAAAAAAAATTAAAAAATAGGATGTGAATATCAATATTTTGTTTTAGACACTCTGATATTAAAATAGTGTGATATATTAAGACAACTAACTTTGATATTAAGTCAATATCATTTATTAAAAAATGTGAAATTTAAAAAAAATAAAAATTCTAATCTACAAATTTACATTCTGAAATATATGTCAGTTGCAAATTACTTAATAAATGTAAACTAACTATGATATTAAGAGAATATTAATATGTATTCGTCATAGAACATCCAAAATAATAATTTTTTATTTTATTTTGATTTTAAATATTTTGTTTCAAAACTATGATATCAACAGAATATCATATATTAAGACAACTAACTCTGACTTTGATATTAAGACAATATTAATTTTAAATAGTATGATAATATCATAATATATGAATTGATTAATCTTTGAAATTTTACTAACTCTGATATTAATTGAAATTTTACTAACTCTGATATTAAGACACTCTGATAGTAATACAGTATCATATATCTATGCAACTAACTTTGATAGTAATACAATATCTTGAATTTCAAAAAATATTGAAACTTACTCATTAAAAATATTGAAATTTACTACGTCATAGGCCAACTAACTCTGATATTAAGAGAATATCAATATGTATACGTCATATTAAATTTTTAATGTCCAAAATATTAAATTTGTTTGATTTTGATTTTAAATATTAACATAATATTAAGACAACTAATATTTTAAATAACTATATTTATGAAATATGATAGTTATATTCATTAATTTTTGTGTATAGACAAAATCAACTTTGAAGATTATCTATCATATATGTTAGTTGGAAATTACTTTAATTTCTTTGACTTTCTATGACATATATGTCAGTTGGACATAAAAGTAAATATTTTGAGAAGATATTTTTCATTATTATAAAATCTGACATGTATCATAGCGTGTTATGCATCTAAGTTTCCAACAGATAGCCAAACTAGTTAATGAAACATATATGCAAATATCTATACGTCATAGGCCAACTTACTCTGATATTAATAAAATATTAACATATATACGTCATATATATTTTACAAAAAATATTAAATTTGTTTCATTTTTGATTATAAAAATTTTGTTTCAAAACTATGATATTAACAGAATATCATATATTAAGACAACTAACTCTGATATTAAAATTTTGATTTTGTTTTTAAATAGAAAGGGAAGCTTAATATTTTTTCTCACAAAATCTGATATTAAGAAAATATCTTTATTAATAAAAGTAACTATGATATTAAGACAATAATAATTTAAAAATAATATGTGTTATATTTAAAATTTTAAATAACTATATTTATGAAATATGATAACTATATACATTAATTTCTTGTGTACAGTCAAAATCAACTTTAAAGATTATTTGACATATATGTCAGTTGGACATAAAAAGTAATATTTTGTGTCTCGAGGAGGTACTTTTCATCATTATAAAATCGAGGAGGTACAATAAAAACACAATAATATATTAAAAATTGTTAAAATTAAACACCAAACTTAAAAAAGGTTTTAATAGAAAGTGATGATTAATATTTTTTCTCAGAAAATCTGACATTAAGAAAATGTCTTTATTAAGTAACTCTGATATTAAGACGATAATAATTTAAAAATAATATATGTTATATTTAAAATTTTAAATAACTATATTTATAAAATTTAAAATTTATTTTAAAATAAAGTTTATTTTAAAAGTTACATGCCGTGAATAAGTCTATATATAACATTGATATTGAAAGTAATGTCTCATTTTTCGAGTTGTCATGTTAAAAATAATAAACTGTTTTTTCAAAATGAGTAATGGTTTCGTGCCATTTACAGACGTGCCTCCATCAATTATTATTCATATCTTACAATCTATGCACAATTCAACTCGTGATAGGAACCATTTCCAGGAGACATTAGAAAGTATACCCAGTATACCATCATATTTAGTTCATTTTATCGTGATATAGTGTAATATCATTAATTAAACAATAAAATTTGATATTAATACAATATTAATAACTTATGTCAGTCATTCATTTTATAAACAACTAAATCTTATATGATTTAGAGTACTCTTTTTAATAATGCTAGTCAATAAAATAAAATTTTTACATTCTATGATAATATATCATAGTATATGAATTGATTAATCTGTGAAATTTTATTAACTCTGATATTAATTGAAATAAATGTTCCAAAATTAATATAACATTTTTTTAAATAATATAATTAACCTTTAAATTATACATGGAAAATAAAATTTAAATATGATATTAATATTATTTTTATTACAGATAAAGTGATATTGTATTGTCAAATCATTTTAAATAGTATCTGACATTGATAGCTCAAATATCAGTTTGAAAAATATCTGCTAGGAATTTCGAAAGAATTACACTATTTTAATTTAGTGTGATATTAAGTTAGTGTGATATTATGTTTCTGACATATAACATTTTTTAAAATAATATAAACTTCTAACTTAAACATATTTATTAAAATAAATGTTCCAAAATTAATATAACATTTTTTTAAATAATATAATTAACGTTTAAATTTTACGTGGAAAATAAATTTTAATATGATATTAAGAAATAAAATTTATTTCTTATATAATATAATTAATAATATTATTATTACAAATAAAGTGATATTGTATTGTCAAATCATTTTAAATAGTATCTGACATTGATAGCTCATATATTAGTTTGTAAAAATGCTGCTAGGAATTTCGAAAGAATTACACTATTTTTATTTTCAGTGTGATATTAAGTTACCGTGATATTAATTTACTGAGATATTAAATTTAATATCATAGAACATAAAGATAATTTATATAGAAAAATATTTGAAAATAAACTTCTAACTTAAACATATTTATTAAAAAAAATTTCCAAAATTAATATAACATTTTTTAAATAATATAGCTCAAATATCATTTTAAAAAAATAATACTAACATCAAAAAGTACTCAAAAATATATTAAATTAGAACATGTATATATTAAAATTTCTTAAACCGTATACCAAAAAGTATTAGAGGAACGACATTAATTGTTAGTATTTAAAATCTCTTTTGTTTGACTTATAAAGTCAACAGATTAAAAATGTAACAAAAATTCAATATTATAACAAAAGAAACACACAAAACATAGCATATCTTGGTAGGAATTCACTGAAATAAACTTTAATTAATTTATATTTTAATAAAAACCATTAAAATTAAAATTTTTCTACAATAACAATTAATCTTCATCTTCATATTATTCTTCATCTTCATTTCTTTTTAAAAATCTTCATCTTCATCTTCCATAATTGATCTTCAACTTCATGTTCTTCCGTTTCTTACATTATACGAGTAATAATTTTTCAAAATGTATAAATTCATGTACTCTCCCCATTCAGAATCTGAATCTGAAGAGATTGAAACACTTGTAATTATAAGAAAAGAATAAATTATAAGAATATACTCAATATTCATATAATTTTTTATTATCACAATATGAATAAAAACATTAATAAAAAAGTGGAAATGTGTCAAGCTCAATAGATTCAGAATATTTTAAAATACTCTATACACCTATCTAACTTATTTTTCAGATTCTGCATCTCTCTTGTATTTTCTTCCTATTGTTACACATGTGTTTAACTGAAATACATGTTTCCATACTAGCAATCGTCATATATAATAATAATATATATTTCAGACTGGCATACATTACATGTATTAAGAAGATACATTTTTGATAGTACCAACACAGTAGATGTAATTAGACAATACAATAACATCCATACTAGGGGCATACCCGTCAACTATGTGGCGTCTGAAAACTATGGCATCTGCTCCAAGCCTCATAGAACTGGTTTTGAAGCTGAATATGAATGTTCTCAACAAATGCTTTGTTAGATTGCATTTGAAACGAATGTTATCAACAAATGCTTTGTTAGAAAAAGCAAAGTTGAAAAGTTAGTTGAAGAAAAACTTATAGGGTCCTGAAATATAATGATTGATAAACATTTTTTTCTTCAATAACAAATACTTTCGGTAGAATATCTAGATTTCGATTTAAAATATATAGAAATAAAAAAATCTTCCAAAGATAATAAATTATCGATGATACGAAAAAATAGATTTTTAATATAAAAACATTCATTATATAAAAACTGCAAAAAAAACATAAAATGAAAATGAAGAAATTTTTTTTTTATGTTTTTCTATGTGTGATTGATGGAATATTTATAGGCAAAAAACATAGTGATTTGTACAAACGAATATAGAGATCCCTTAAAAAATAAATAATATTTAAAGTACAATTGCTTACTTTATTTCCTCATATTAAAATGTTTTTATGTTTTTCATATTAAAGGTTATGTACGTTATTTTTAAAGTACAAGTGCTCAGATGTAGTGGTAATAATATTCTTAATAGTATTTTAAGAATAAAAATATTATATTTAGTTAGTATTAATTTTTTTATTAAAATACAAAAATTAATATAATATTTTTTATATCTAATTAAATTTAAATTATCTAACTTTGATATTAAGATAATATCATAATTAAATAATAAAATTTGACATTAATACAATATTAATATCTTCTTTCAGTCATTCATTTTATTTACTCTGATATTAATTGAAATTTTACTATAGCATATATCTAGACTCTGTGATAGAAATACAATATCATATATCTCTAGACAACTAACTCTGATATTATATATTGTATTATCTCTAGTCAAATCATTTTAAATATTGTATTGTCAAATCAATTTAAATAGTATCTGACATTGATAGCTCATGTATCAGTTTGAAAAAATGCTGCTAGGAATTTCGAAAGAATTACACTATTTTAATTTATTATGATATTAAGTTACTGTAATATTAAGTTACAGAGATATTAAAAATAGTATCTGACATTGATAGCTCATATATCACTTTGAAAAAATGCTGCTAGGAATTTCGAAAGAATTATCTGACATATATGTCAGTTGCACATAAAAAGTAATATTTTATGTCTCGAGGAGGTACTTTTCATCATTATAAAATCTGACATGTATAATAGCGTGTTATGTATATATGTTTTCAACAAATACTTTAATATTTAACGTCAAAATTTATCTTAAGTCACTAAAGTTTTAAAGTTGTCATCCGGGTTACTAACTCTGATAGTAATTGAAATTTTACTAATTATGATATTAAGACACTGATAGTAATATAATATCATATATTTATGCAACTAACTCTGATAGTAATACAAATATCTTGAATGTCAAAAATATACATAAAAAAAACATGAATTAAAAAAAGCAAACATTATTGAAAAACTATATGAAAATTAAATGTAAAACTTTGAGTTAATTTCATGACTATTTGACATGTATGTAAAAGTAAAACTAAGTGTGATATTTAGACAATATTAACATATATACCTCATTATAACATGCAATTATAAGAAAATAAAAATAAAAATAGGATTTGAATATTAATATTTTGTTTAAGACACTCTGATATTAAAATAGTGTAATATATTATAGAGAACTAACTTTGATATTTAATCTGATATTAAAAAAATATCTTTATAAAGAAAAGTAATTATGATATTAAGACAATATTAATTTAAAATAGAATGATAATATCATAATATACGAATTGATTAATCTTTGAAATTTTACTAACTCTGATATTAGTTGAAATAACATTTTAGTGTGATATTAAGTTACACTATTTTTATTTTAGTGTGATATTAAGTTACTGTGATATTAATTTACTGAGATTTTAAACATATTTATTAAAATAAATGTTTCATTGAATTATAGTGTGATTTTATTTTTATCACATTGAATTATAGTGTGATTTTACAATAAAGTTGATTATAGTCTCAATCATTTTAAAGTTTCTAATTAGTTAAGCATATAATACTATAATAGTAAGATAAAATTTAATTATAACAGAATTATAGTATTAATGAAAAGAAATATTTCTATAAAAAAATTATAGTCTAATTTATAGTTTCAATCAAGAGATATTATATAATGTGATAAAATTATAGTCTCACAGAATTTGTTTTATAATTATAAGTTTAGGATAAAAATAAAAATAAAAGAATATTAACGTACAATATTACTCCATATATACAATTATAA
>BPTQ01000006.1:339307920-339352829 GCA_019973895.1 Chrysanthemum seticuspe | reverse complement strand
CTTCATGTTCTTCAGTTTCTTACATTATACGAGTAATAATTTTTCAAAATGTATAAATTCATGTACTCTCCCCATTCAGAATCTGAATCTGAAGAGATTGAAACACTTATAATTATAAGAAAAGAATAAATTATAAGAATATACTCAATATTCATATAATTTTTTCTTATCACAATATGAATAAAAACATTAATAAAAAAGTGGAAATGTGTCAAGCTCAATAGATTCAGAATATTTTAAAATACTCTATACACCTATCTAACTTATCACATTTCTGCTTTTGTACCATGGCGACATTCGGTAAAATATCTAGGTTTCATACCATGGTACTAACATGTATATAATAGATGTAGAAGAAAATTTAAAATGATTTTACACATATTTAAATAGAGCTTCTACATCTATTACAAATTTCGGTAAAATATCTAAGTTTCTTAGCATATAAAAAACCATAGAATAACCTCCAGGGTCGTAAATAATATAGAAAAATATAAAAACGAAGTACATGGTTGCACTAAATATGACTTTTAGTTTTTGTAGAATGAAAGAAAGATTTATGTTATTTCTTTGTAATGGAAGAGTTTAATTTTATAGAAGCAAAGTGGTAAACGAAAAGGCTCTTTTATAGGAACAATAAATGAGTTTTTTTATTTGATTTGATCGAATCTCGAGGAGAAAAATAATAAATGGCTTCTTATCTTTTTATTTTTAAACTCATAAAGTGTTTTAACATAATTAAATTAAACTGTTATATTTAATTAAACATTATTACATTACAAAACACATTGTTAAACATATTCAAAAGACAGACATAAAAATCCTAAAAATTATCAGCATCAGCAGCAACTTCTTTGAGTATGTTGATAAGGTTTTTGGCACATTCATCCATCTCTTGATACTTATCTTTGACAATAGCATTATGATTTTTCAAATTCTTTAAACTGGTTATCATCTCTTGATATTTTGCTTCAGCATCAACATTAAAATCTTTGTAAATCTTAAAATCAGCTATCGCCTCTTCAAACGTAGCTTCCAAGTTAACGTTATCATCTTCGATCCTCTTGAAACGAGCTTTCATATCTTCATACTCACATTCATACTGTGGGAGTTGTTCAATAATTGTCTTCCTCTTAGAAATCATCTCTTGTTTCTCTCTGAAATTTCCTTCTATTGGAAAAGTCTTTCCTGGCTCACAAATAATTACCATTTTATTGAAACGATCTATCATGTCAATCTCATCTTTCAAAAAAGAATCCTGCAAATTAGCACAATTCGGAGTGCATGTACCCTCTGGACAGAAAGAACACGGCATTTCAAGTATACGTAAATGATTGTGATGAATGATTGATAATGTAATTGATATAAATGTTACAAATATTATAAGTGCATTCAAAAAGTTAAAATGAGGTTTACTGAAACTGAAATGGGCCTTATAAATTGGGCCTAATTTTATGCAACTGTTTTATAGTGTATTCAAACTTTTACATGATTTTTGTGCAACTGTTTAACATTTAAAAAAAATCCAAGTATTTTTATATATGAAAGTAGCTAAAAAGTAGACTCACTATATCTACTCAGAATATACGTATATAACAGTGAATATTAAAAAAAAATTACAATTTTGCTGCTTCCGTTATAATCTCCTCCTTGAATTTGTTAGCATCACTTAATAAAATCTTTACAGCATACAAATTTCTCAATGATGCCAACTCATCTTTACTTCCATTTTGCTTAAATATAGATCTCCATTGTTTGTCCTCGCTTCCAGAATAGAATTCAAGGTGCCTCATAGTAAAAATGCCACAATCTGTTTTATTTTTCGATGTTTGCCATTGCATTTCAAGTCTTCGAGGAGCACACTTTGAAATATGTTCAACCTTTGAGTGCTTTGAAACATTTAGATAATGACAAAACAATTTGAACTGAAAAACAAAAAATAAAAATTAAAAAATAAAAATATTAACCTTAAATTTGTTACATATATATAAAAATAATAATAATGATATTACCAGGTTGTGAGTTGTATTTCCATATATAGCACCACTTTCCTTTAGATTGTCAATAATGACAAATGACGGATTGAAGAGATTGAAGCAATAAACATAGAAATGATTTTGCCTACATACTGGGAAAAAAACCTGAAACAGAAAAAAGTAAAATATTAATAAAGAGTATAATAAAATTCAAATAAGTATATATTGTAATATTAAAATTAAATTTAATAGTTTTAAATGGAAATAACATAATTTTTAATGTGATATCAGATAAAGTGTTACAATTGTTACTGCTGCTGCAACAAAATGTTGCTACTGCTGAAACTATTGCTAGTACAACTTCAATCACTGTTGGTTTAAAAGTTTTACTACAATAAATCGCAGTAAAACAACCACAACCACAATAAAATCGCAGTACAACCGCTTACTAATATTTAATTTGTAAATTTAGTAAATACTTAATTATAGCTCCTCAATTATTAAGTATAGATAAAGTACAACTTCTTGTTGTCTTAAAATATATGATTTCTAAAGTACAAATAGTTAATTTCAAATAAACTGCTGTTGCAACAACAAAATACATAATGCAACAAATGTTCCTACTGTAGCAACAAACAAATGTTTTGTCACATTTAATGATTTAAGAAAACAAAATTTAAACTTACCAGATTAACTGTCGATAGATTATTACAATTCAGAAAATTATTGCATGCAAAATTGATTGCATTCAAAAATTCTTCTTGTATCTTTTTATATCCAAGTCCCCTTTTTTCTCTTCGAGGTCCCTGAATTAAATTTGAAAATAAAAAGATTATAAACACTTTGTTTTCTTAAAAAAACATTAAGAAATAAAAAATAATAATAAAAAATGAAAAACAAGAAGACATACCATTGCTTCAGTGTTAAGAAATAATCTTAAGCATGATCCAGGACTTCTATATTTTTCTTGAAAATTCAACACAATAGTCCAAATATCTATGATGTTTGAGGTAATCTGTTTTGTTTTATTAATCAGATCTTTAAAATAGCTCCGATTGACAACACAATAAAAATCTGACCCAAAAAAATGCTCCCTGTATTAAAATAATAAAAATAGTTAATAAATTTTGTATGATTGTATTCTGATAAGAGTAAAATGCAGAAATCGTCCCTGTGGTTTGCCCAGATTGCAGATTTCGTCCCTACAATTTCGAAAGTGCAGGCGGCCTCCCTGTGAGGAAAAGTTGAGTTCATTTTCGTCCCTGCCCAAATTGAAATGACTGAAATACCCTCGTCTTCATCCCCTTTAACTTTACAGGGACGAAATATGCAATTTGAAAAACCACATGGACCATTTATTTTTTGTCGAAATTTTTTTTCGAAAATAATTTTTTTCCGAAAATAATTTTATCAGTTTTCATCCGTTTTTGTCCGTTTTTCGTTCATTTTTTTAGATTATTGTCCTTTTTTATCCATTTTTCTTACGTTTTGTCTATTTTTATTCGTTTTTGCCCGTTTTTATCCGTTTTTGTCCGTTTTTTTTTTCCATTTTTGTCTGTGTTTCTTACATTTTGTCTATTTTTCTTACGTTTTTGTTTGTTTTTGTAATATTTCATCATTTTGAAAAAAAAAATTCAAAAAGAAAAAAATTTTGAAAAAAAAATTTCCAAAAAAAAAGTAGATTTTTTTTTTAAAATGACGAAATATTACAAAAACAAACAAAAACGTAAAAAAAATTCACAAAGAAAAAAATTTGAAAAAAAAATTTCCAAAAAAAAAGTAGATTTTTTTCGCAAATTTGGATTTTTTTTTTCAAATTTGCGAAAAAATTCTACTTTTTTTTTGGAAAATTTTTTTTGCAATTTTTTTTATTTTTGAATTTTTTTTTCCAAAATGATGAAATATTACAAAAAAAAAAAACAAAAACGTAAGAAAAATAGACAAAATGTAAGAAACACAGACAAAAATGGAAAAAAAAAGGGACAAAAACGGGCAAAAACGAATAAAAATAGACAGAACGTAAGAAAAATGGATAAAAAACGGACAATAATCTAAAAAAATGTACGAAAAAGGACAAAAATGGATGAAAACTGATAAAATTATTTTCGGAAAAAAATAATTTTTGGAAAAAATTTATTTTCGAAAAAAAATTTCGACAAAAAATAAATGGTCCCTGTGGTTTGTTCAAATTGCAGATTTCGTCCCTATAAAGTTAAAGGGGATGAAGACGAGGGTATTTCAGTCATTTCAATTTGGCCAGGGACGAAAATGAACTCAACTTTTCCTCACATGGAGGCCGCCTGCACTTTCGAAATTGTAGGGACGAAATCTGCAATCTGAGCAAACCACAGGGACGATTTCTGCATTTTACTCATAAAATAAATAAACAAATAACTTACGCAATTTTGCTGTTGTTCTTTTTCTTTATTAACTCTATCACAGACTTGTCGTTCTTATTTAATTTACTTTTTATATCAACTTTTCTAACATTGAATGGTGACTTCAAAACTGTTGTTGGATTCTTTTGTCTAATATTCTTTGAGTGTGTTTGTACATAAGTATCTACTTGTACAGAATCTTCATTATCAACTCTTTTGTTAACAATATTTCTTAAATTGTGAAGAGTTTCAGCTCCATCTATCATCTGCAAGTTTAAAATCAATAAATAATTACAAGATGTAAAAAAATAAAATAAATAACCATGTGCAATCTACATTACTTATTTATCATCTACCTGAATCCGTTGAATATCCTCGGACTCATTTGAATCCTCTTCTTCAGAATCATCATCATCAGATGACGAAGTTGACCGGAAAAAATTTATTGGCTCAGGACACTCAATTAAAGCCTATTACGAATAAAAAAAGAAAAACTTACATTAATACCATAATTTGTTTCACACATATAAAAATTTGTGCTCATATAAAATACTTACTACAGAATTACTTAATTCATTGAGTGCTTCAACAACAACCATAAGCTGAAATTATAATGTATGTTATTAAAATAAAAATAAGAACGACAAGTCTGTGATATATATCTATACATTATATATAAGATGAGGCATGCCACATAAAATGCCACTTGGCATCCCATAATGCCAAGTCATATTTCCATGTCATCATTATATTTATGTGGCATTTTTTTTTATATTTTTTTAAATGACATGTGGCATTTTAATTAATATATGTACAATTTTTTTTAAATAAATTGTAAATTTTGCTTTTTTTTTTTTTTTTTTTTTTAAATGACATGTGGCATTTTAATTAATATATGTACAATTTTTTTTAAATAAATTGTAAATTTCATTTTTTTTTGTTGTTATTTTTGAATTTTAAATTTTTTTTATTAAAAAGAAGACATTTGTTGGAGTTGAACTTGGGTCATTCATGTATTTTGTAAACAACTTACCACTAGAGTAGATTGTTTTTTGATTTATATCTTTCAAATCAATATAAATAAGGAGATTATAAAAAAATTCTGGAATTTTTATTTTAGGTATGTATTTTTTGAAGATAACAATTAAAATAAATTATGATATATATTACTTAAAAGATAAATATACCATATATATTTTTATTTGGATTTTCAATTTCAGTTTTCTGTTTAAAGCATTTAAGGTATCGAATTTGCTTATGCTTATAATTAGTTTTCACAGTTGACAGTGATTAACTACTTATTCGCTGGCCAGGCAGACGGCCAAGCAAAAACACATCAAGCGGTGGATCTTCAAGTAAGTTAAACATTGTACATGCGTTTACACTTAATTTTATATATCTATTTATGATATAACATCATCCAAATAAATATATTATTAAAGTTTAATGTGTCCAGTTTTTAATAGCTTTGAACTGATCTACTTCCACGACATATGGGCAGACCGGCTAAAAATAATACATCAATTGGTTAGAATAGCGAGTGACTTTATTATGTTGACTTTATTATACAAACTGAAACTAACTCTTGATGTTTGTTTATTTCAGGTTTTGCGCCAAATAGGATTTATGTAACTTGCGCATTAATGTATGAGCAAACACCACCTGCCCGCGTTCACAAAGGAGTCTATTCAACATGGATGTTGATCTGCATTGCTGGTCGACAATGGGGGACAATCTCTAACATCATCAGAATGCCCAAACAGTAACAGACTATTTTGTGCCCAGTGTCATCAAATGGGTCAACATACATGAAAGTACATTCTATTACCGAGTATTTGTGGACGGGCCAGGTGCATGCAAACCACCCAAGCTGGTGATAAGAAGGTTATCATCACCGCACCCGCAAAAGGTGCTGATATTCCAGCATATGTTAGTGTTAACGAGAAGGACTACGATCATGAAGTTGCCAACATTGTTAGGTCCGTTTCTGCGCAACTTTTTATGAAAGTTGATCTTTTAATTCTTTCCTAATCCAACATCTTTTAATTTTAATTACGAATCAGCATTAAAGTTCATACTTTTTATTAATTGTTAATTGATAAGATTGTTGGTGATGTTAGCAAAGAAAGAGATGATAAATGCTAATTCTGATGATGATGATGTGGAGGATTACAAGGAAGATGTTCTTCAAGGTAGGTATTTAAGTGAATGGTTTTAGTTATGAACCATTTTTTGTTGATTCTTAATTTCCTCTGTGCAGACACTTGCATGGCCACAACACTGAATTCGTAGAGTCTAGGAAGAAGTTTGTTGAAGATGGTGCGTGGGACAACAGGTCTTTTTAAAAGTTGGTTTAAGTATATATCCTAATATTATAACTTCAATATAGGTGTTTTTTTAATATATATATGGTGAGCTTGAGTCTCGCATAACTATAACACTAAGAAACAAGTCATTTTTAACTATAAATGTCCAGGCTGAATCCACACACATGCCTTATTGGTTAGCGGCTTTTCACCTGTTACTTTTTTTTAGCTATTTGAACTGAGTGGGATCCTAAAAGGTTTGTATGTGTCCCGCCCGCCCTTAAAGGTTTGTATGTGTCACGTCTGGTGGTACCACTGTCCCGTTAGAGCAATGTCTTCGTTTTGGTTATTCCAACAAGAGGTATGCATAGTTGACCCATGACATCTATCAACCCATACAATATAATATTATTAGATTAGATTGGTAGATGGATATAGTTTTAAGACTTTTTCTTCTCTGTATGGATATATGCTTTTTAGAAATGTGTATGGCTCAATATGGAAATGGCTTCTGGTTTCCAATTAAAGAGGACATTAAGTGATCTCATATTGGTGTTCCCGATGCTGTATGGACTATCTGACACGATAAAGTGTCATATCTCCGCTGTACTTATATCATGTGTGACTAATATGTTCAGGATGTTCTCTTTTCTCTCCTGGGTATTGATTTCCTGGATTTGGAGTAATAATTGGAAGCCTATCATTTCATGAAATATTCCAAAAGTTACAGCTATTATAGAATATTAGTGTCTTTGTACAAAGGATGGTCTAGGTGGCTTAACGGGTGGTTCGTAACAGGTCAATACAGGCTGCTTCGCCTACAGGTTAAAATGGGTCATGTTGAAGATTGATATTATGACAACATTCTCCCTTTTGCGATATTATCCATGCTTGCAAATATTTGCATGGAAGATTGATATGTAGGAGTTTGGAAAGAGTTATGTGCTGAAGTTGGCGAATGATTATCATCAACAACTGTAGTTTGTTGTTGTATATTTTACTGAAAAGGATTTGCCGGCTGTTCAGCTGAGGGCGCGACCATGGGGACGAAGAACTCCGGATTTGTTTTTGGGACGGGTTTAGCAGAAGTGACAGAAGGTGACTGGAGTGATTTGGTTGGATTCCCGCCACCTTGGTTGAAAGTGTCGACGTACCTGCAATGAGCATATGAAAACATCAATCATATGGTTTCAGTAAAAACTTCTAAATGATAATCCTTCTATGTAAGTGTCACAACGTGTTTATATTTTGCTTTTTCCTACTTGAAGATCCAATAATAAGTTTGAGTGTTTTACGATTTTGAAAGTGCTTATTGATATGAAAAGGGGGTTTATACGAGACAGTGATATGCTCATATTGTCAAAGTCATAAATCAGTTGTTTGAGTCATTGAGTGTATAACAATTGACAAATTCTGATTATCAAAGAACTCACTTTTGAAATGGCCCCTAATATTATTGATCAGGTAAGCTAAATCAGTTTTTTTTAGCTACTCCTAAACAGATTATTGCCCAAAACTGATTATTTGACCACTAAATAATCTGATAAGCAATAGTTTTAATATATCCAAGGAATATATAATCACCTTCATAAAATGCAATAATCAGGTAACTATTTTCAAGCTACAATGCGAGATACAACCCCTTAATGTTTAAATATACAGTCTCCTTGATTATTGAAGAGAAAAGTAGTGCTAGAGATTCCTGATTACTAGACCGACCTGTTATTAAATTCCATTTAATCCTAGCCAAAATATATCAAACAAAGCAAGTAATCATCACTCCTATTTCGTACTGTATAACAATTGTCGGTATTCTCATGAAATATTCCTTTTTAGTCAATCTATATACTAATTCCTGATTCCTCGCTGGGGCGGGGTACGGGAAACCAGTCCAGACTGTAAGACCTCAAATTGTCGTTGGTTTGAGTAAAATTCCTGATTTGACAAGCGACTCTGAATTGAAGTCGCCAAAAAGAGCACGAAAGAGCACAGCTAAAGTGGAAGAAAATAAACCATCCAATCAGTCCCTCAAGAAAGATTCAGTTGCAAAGAAGAGTAAGCCATCTGGTAAGAAAGCCAATGCTGGAAAGTCAGAATCAGCTAAGTCAAAACAGGCTGCTAAGAAAGTGGATGCAGGGAGTTCTTGCACCAGAAAGTTCAATAGGACCAACAGTGTATGCAGCTAATTAAGTTTACGTTTTTGGTTTAACCCATTTGCTATGACTTTTTTATGCTTAATACTAAGAAGGAATAATCAAATTGAATTCATGGATTTACCCGCTTATCTAATTGAGAGCATGTTTGTTGTTGTGACTTCCCTGCAAGCAAGTAAAATTTACACATTAAAATCATATCAGTTACGTAGTGATACAATTATAATGATATCAAGCTACATTGGTTCTGCAGGAACATCTAACAACATGTTATGGAAGGAAATATGACTGTCTGTATTGTTCAAGATAGCAGCAAATAACAAACAGATTTCAGAGTTAACAACTCCAAGGTTATGTTCATCATCTACGTATTTTTTTTCCTTAATATGATTCCTTTTTTATTGCTACTAATGATACTATCTTTTGTATGTTTTCAAGGCAGTACCAGATAAGATGACAAACGCGGTTCCAACGGCTTAATCATGCTTTGAACTATAATGTTCGTGGAACCTTAGCTTTGCCTGTATTCGAACCTTCTGGGCAGTCGTGTGTTGGTGTGCTTGAGCTAATATTGACTTCACAAAAAATAAATTATGCTCCAGAGGTTGATAAAGTCCGCAAAGCACTCGAGGTTGGTTTTCCCCTTTTCTTTTTTTATCCTTATAATCGTAGAGGTGGAATAATTGGCGGGTGCGGTGGCTTAAATAAAAAGCTCAGATGGGTCATTTTGGGTAAAAGGGTTTGGGTTGGCCTTGAAACTCTTTTGTCCTAATATTATAAATTTATAGTAAAAATTTGGTGGTATCAAGTAGATAGGTTGAAATTTTTACTTCAAATACAATGAGTTAAGCCAAGCTTTAGTTGCTTAGTCAAGCCTAAGGTTGACCCTGAACCAGTGTTTTTCAAGAATATAAACAACCTTCTTTTTTATGTCAATGACATTAAATCCTTACGTTAGGTAAACATTTTGAGAAATATGTAATATAGCTTCAGTATTGTTGCAGGCAGTAAACTTGAAAAGTTCAAATATATTGGATTCTCCGAATACGCAGGCAAACAGTAAGATTATATAGTTTATTTTTTCATTGTTCTTTTTTCCTTTACAATTCTCTCAATATGTACCTGGTTTTTTCTGTAACCCGCATATGTAATGAAAGTCTACAACAAGCCTTGGCTGAAATCTTGGAGGTATTAGCCGCGGTCTGCGAGTCTCATAATTTCCCACTAGCTCAAACGTGGGTCCCGTGCAGGCACCAAAGTGTCCTAGCATATGGTGGTAGGTTCAAGAAAAGCCGCAGCAGCTTTGATGGAAGTTTTATGGGTCAAGTATGTATGTCAACAACTGATGTCGCGTTTTATGTTGTGATGCTCATATGTGGGGATTTCGTGAAGATTGTGCTGAACATCACCTTCAAAAAGGCCAAGGTGTAGCTGGACGAGCTTTTGAGACCCGTAGTTTATGTTTCGGCTGACCACGTGGCAACATTTTAGGTTTTCGCAACTATCACTGTCGATTAACATGCACCTGGTCTGAAGACAATCTTCAACTTTGTTGTTCCTGATCAGAAATCTGGCAAGGTAACTAGCGCATGCCTATAACATTGTTGATAGGTTGAGACATCTGCTAATTTTAAAGAAATTGTTTTACAGACTAAACTTCAATACTTGCACGAGAATGTCAACACAAAAACTCATAAAACACATCCACGTGTCTTGCTTTAATCTGATGATTTTTCATGTTTTGCAGCCACACTTCAGGCATCTGTTATATAATGCTTGAGTTTACGTGGTCAATCAATGGATTCCACTATTTCTTTTCTATCTTAAATAAGGTTAGCTCAATGAATCTTGCAACTGTTTGTATATGTTTAAATAGAGATATTTATAAACCAGTGGTGCAAATGATAAGTGATCGAAAAACGGGTTTATTTTTCTCTACCAATTTGGTGCAGTGTTGTTGATTATTTCTTGATATAGTACAATTTTTCCTTCTAAAAAGGACGTAAAAAGTAAAGCACACTTGGTTGGTTGACTTTGAGAAGAAAAAGCACAAACAATCATATATACACATGTGTCTGTAAACATACGAATGGTAATATTGGTTTTTGATGAACATCATAATTTGATAAAGATTTAGTTAAAGAAAGATTGTTCTACCCAGGGATGGATCCAGGGGGTCCCGTGACATCTATAGATTTTTTCTATATAGTGTTAATTTTGAAGAAAAAAATCGATTTTTCCAAAATTCATCTTAAATGAACCCATTTTAAATATAATATATTTAAAATGTCTAATATATTTTTATTTTTAAATATAATAACCCAAAACCAATCTAACAAAAAATCATATTAGTTGCTGCAACTTTTATTCAACCATGTAGCATTATTGTGCTTGCAATGATAACCTTGGTCCAAACACATAAGGCATAATAGGTACTTTGAATTGTAAGGTTTCACTCTTTTTTCTAACTATTTTTTTGCAGGAAAGCTTGACCACCTATAGTAGGTACTTTTTTATTCAATATGATATATCAAAAGGAAAAGCTACAAGATCAATCATTAAATGATCTTGGTTCAACCTACTACAGGTCGTCATTGAAGATTTATGACTTTTCTTACCCATCAGACAGGCTATGCTACTACAAACGTGGTTTATAAAGACGTATTTTTTCACATTTTAGTTTAAATCATATATGCTACTACAAACGTGGTTTATTAAGAAGTATTATTTCACATTTGAGTTTAAATCATATACTATGTTGTTACAAAGAACATTGAAACAAACACAAAAAACTTGACAAACATTGGTAACATTCTTTTAAAGATCTTTGTATAAGTCAACGATATTTATAAGTCATGCCGACTAATCATAAATAAATATTTTTCAAAAAATAATAAAAAACGACATACTTGAGTAACAATTTTCCGTTAACTAACACCATCACAAGTAAAATTATAACACATGCCCGCCCATCGGGCGGGCTTTGACAACTAATATCAAGCACCACTCCCTTATACAACTATGTAGCAACTGGAAAGTAGCAGATGGCAACGACTATGTAGGCAACCACCACTCCCTTACACATTGGACCCTTTGAAGGCTTTCCAGGGTTTGAAGGAACATTGGCTTGAATTTCCAGAACTACATTATGGACAGCGTATGCAAAAGCTATAGTTCCCAACGCATTAAAGAAACTGAATATTGTCCCTGCTGTGGAGCGAGCTTTGTATAAGTACTCCATGTTCGGCTGCACACCCTTTTTCAAGGAAACAACCCATGAAACTGTAGAGTAACTGCATCACATAAATTGTTTCCGGGTAGTAAATTCTACCCATTTATGAATGAATGTCTCGATTTGGGTTGTGTTTTATCTCAAATAGTTCAAAAGATATAATGTTTAGCTAAAAGAGATATGTCAAATGGTGTGAACAGGTCAAATATCATATCCTTTATAAATCCTTTCATTCAAATAATCAGATTAACTGTATAACAATAGTGTCTTCTAATCACATTTAAGACACCGATTATTCATAGTTTGTAAGCAGTTGTTTAGAATATAGCTTTGTGGTTGAGGGTAAAAGTAGTGTACCTGAGAGACATGATTGCTGCAGCCACGGTAGGAACAACACGGATTCGTATTGTTAACATCATTTCATTGTGTAGGCTATTCACTGCTTATTAAATCCAATATGGTGAAGGTGAAATATAATGCTTATTTGTTATTCCAAAGTCCATAATGTCACTTCAAATATCATTCTTTCAGCAAATATTCAACCAACCGATATGGTAACATCAATTATAGTTGTAAATTGTTTCATTTAATTTTTAATTACTTTTTAGTATATATTTGATTCACAAAAATATAAAAACAAAAACCACAAGTCATACCCGTCCATCGGACGGGTTTTGACACTAGCATATATATATATATATATATATATATATATATATATATATATATATATATATATATATATATATATATATATATATTTGAAATGTTAATAAAATTAGTTTAATGACAGTGTATGTTATTAAAATAAAAATAAAAAATAAACAAATAAAATAAAATACCATTTTGTTCGAATTTGAAGAAGCTTCATGAACATGATCATAATGAAACCGATCTGCAAGCCCATCTATCTCTGGTTTTTCATCTGTCAGAGAAAGTAACTTTGTATTATTCCCATCTGTTTCTGAACTTTGATGTTTCTGTAAATTTAAAAACATTTCTAACAAAAATGAATTAAAATTAAAAAAAAAAAGAAAAGAAAAAAATTAAAAAGATTGTTACCTTTAAATCTTCGACTTCAAAATTCATTGCTTCTTCCTTGACCTTTTCAAATTCTGGATATTTTGATAAAGCTTTTGTCTTAAAATGTAATGCTCTCAAAACTCTCTTTTTGAATTTTGCATTTTGATCCGTTATGCACAACTTGAAAAAAACAACCATATGCAAAATTGAAAGATTAGTTATTCCAGAATAACTTTGAAAGCATTTCTTATTTTCCTTGTTTAAGTAACAAAGCCATGCTTCAGGTTCTTCGTAATACTTAAGGTCTTGAAAGATGATACCATCTGGAACTCTTCGAAAACATGGATGATCTCCAGATAAAACTCTTCTACAACAATCTACAAAATACGGTTGATGAACAAAGGATGTGAAATGAGTCAACCCAATATATGATTGATAACACTCGTCAACTGTGATCTCATTCAGCATGTAGGCTTTTACGAAAATGCTTTGAATTTCTTTTATGATTTTTTTCTTCAGATTGCACTCTGTATTACTTTTGTAAATACAGAACATAAAATCTTTCCATTCTTGAAGTCCTAAAAAAGGAAGATCTTGATGCGAAATAGTGTCTTTTGAATTGTATTCTAACATCAGCGAGTATCTTAAAGATCCATTCACTTGCTCAACATCGACTTTAATAATTTTTTTATATCCATAATGTCTTCTGAATCTGCAAAATTTCAAAACTTGCTACATATTCCTTGAATCTAACGAAAGCTTACAGTCCAACAAAACTATCATTTCTTCGTTGAATCTCTGTTGAATACTCATACCTTCTCTTTTAATGATTTTGCTAACTTTTGCTTTCGTTCCTTCTTCTTCATATTCATCTGGATGTTCTTCCATCCATTCCTCTGCATACTTTATCAATTTCTGTCTATGTATATTGATCTCATGAAGCAAAAGCTTTGTAATGTATCTACTTCTCAACACATCCATCTGCATTCGACGATTTGGGTCATTTTCTACTAAAAGACCTGTTTCCCAATTTTCATCTTGAGCCTCGTAAAGTTCCATATGTGTCATCGCATATAAACCACAATTAACTTTATCTTGTCTAGTTCTCCATTTTAGTTGAATTATTTCAGCACTTGAATCCAGCAAAAAACAAATATTTGGATGGCTCTTATCAAGCAAATAGGATGATAACAGACTTTTCTGAAAAGAATAAAAAATGAATGAGAACAACACAAAAAATATACTGAACAGAAAAAAGTATAAAGTAAAATAAAAATCAAATCTTACCACATAATCAAAAACGTGCTTGTATTTTGCATTATATGAAGCACCTGAATTACTGTTGTCTAAAATAACAGCACGACCATTCCTTATGTTGAAAACTATTACATAATAGTGCTCATATGCAAGGATTGGAAAGAACACCTATTAAAAATGAAATTAAAATCAAATAAAAGATGACTATTATTATGTTAATATTAATGATAGATTACATTACAAATTCGATTTTTTCCATTGACATATCTTTTTTATCATTATCAAACTGATCTTCAACATAGCGTTTAAACTTTAGACAATGTGCTTCTTCATCTTTTTCATATTCCTTAAGATCTTTTGGCTATTAAAAACAAAAACAAAATGCAAAAAGTTACAAACAAAACATATTTGTGTATAATGAAAGAAAAATTAAGATAAAAAAATATATATTAACTTACAATCATCACTGTTTTGAAGTAATGTCTAAAACTTTTTAAATCATCCTTTGTTAAATTTTCTTCAAAATTGAGGATACTAACAAAGTTATCAATAACTTTACGCTCAATCTCTGTTTCAGAAGCAAGACACTTGATATGAACTCTTAAAATTCCATTTACTTTCCCATAACTGAAAATCTCCTCCCTATAAAGTAACAAATAGAAATTATTATATACTAACATATAGAAATTACATGTAAAAAATTAAAAATTAAAATTATGTATAGTTTTAAAAACTTACAAATCATTTTTCTCTGTATCGGATAGAATCATTTTTGGGAATAGTTTTTCAACCTGTGATTTGAATTCCATTATAGTCTCAACTCTTTTGTTCATATATGGAGATTCAAAAAGGATGCATGAATTTTTTCTTCGTTTTAGCTTCTCTTCATTTCCTTTGATATTCAAATCATGTTTTTGAAAAACCTGAAAAAGCGTATTAAAGTGCACTTATATAAGATATTATTTTTACTACTATTCACTAATAAAATAAAAAAAATAATTAATTAGATATGAAATTGTACCTGAATGGCAAGATTATCGATTTGATTTCTCTCAACATCAATAACAGAATCTTCCATACTAACATCAGTAGAAACAACACTAGAAAGTTTTTCATCAAAAGTAGAACTCTCAGAAATATTTAAAAGTTCCTCTTCAGCCTTGATACACGTCAAAACATCATCACCTGTAAATGTTTCATTCTTATCAAAATCATCATCTTCAGTATCTAACATCTCATCATCTTCACATATCTGTTCTTCAAATGGTTCTTCTTCATGAAGGATACATTTGGTGGTGTCACTCGTGCCCTTACCAATTTGATTAACCGGATTGCTTTGGGATTGCGTAACATCAATAGATTCTTTTGGGAGTACATCACCACTGCTAGAACCCACTGGCCTGTCAGGTTGATTACCTGCAAAGTTAGCTGTATTTTGATCTTCTTTCTCAAAAGTTTTCTTCACTTTGACATACTTGTCACTTTCATCAAGAGATTCATAAGCAGCAATGCCTTCTTCTAACTTTGTGATAGTTGCGCTTTTTTCTTTCTCGTTGTCTTTGTGATCATCAACTTCTTTCAAATGTTTGTTTGAAATTTCACTTTCTTCAAACTTTGACTTTCTGTCAGCATCTTCATCCTCATGTGAACATGCTTTATCAGCGGTAGAAAAATGATCATTAGGAACGCTTTCTTTAACCACTTTATTAGTTTCTATGACATCATCTATCTGCATCTCAGGCCTAAGAGAGTCTTCGGATTTCTCAATCTCATCTACTTGTAAGACAACTTTTTTAGTTTCTAAACAATCACTGTGTAGAGAAACTGCAGCCAATTCTATGATAACATTACTTCCTTTGTCTTCTAACTCTGACTTTCTGTTGGCATCTTCATCCTCAGGCAAACATGATTCATCATCAGTAGAAAAATTATCATTAGGAACATTTTCTTCAGCAACACTTTCTTTAACCACTTTATTAGTTTCTATGACATCATCTATCTGCATATCAGGCCTAACAGAGTCTTCAGATTTCCCAATCTCATCTACTTGTAAGACATCTTTCTTACTTTCTAAACAATCACTGTGTATAGAAACTTCAGCCAATTCGATGTTAACATTACTTCCTTTGTCTTCTAACTCTGACTTTCTGTCGGCATCTTCATCCTCAGGCAAACATGATTCATCAGCAGTAGAAAAATTATCATTAGGAACATTATCTTCAACAACACTTTCTTTAACCACTTTATTTGTTTCTATGACATCATCTATCTGCATCTCAGGCCTAACAGAGTCTTCAAATTTCTCAATATCATCTACTTCTAAGACATCTTTCTTAGTTTTTAAAGAATCACTATGTATTGAAACTGCAACCAATTCGATGTTAACATTATTTTTTTTGACAAGCCCTTCATGTTCTATTGCAAGGCTTTCAACTGGTATTGCATCATGCATTTCTGTATCAGCCAAATCTTGAACTTCTTCTGAAACTGCAGCAGTACAAACATCGAGAGTATGGGCATCACGAATAGAAACATCAATACTAGCAACATTTTCTTCAGCAGTACTCTCAGCAAATGCAGCAACACTTTCTTTAACCAATTTGTCAGATACTACAAAGAAATCTTTCTTAGTTTGTACACAATCACTATTTTCTTTGACAAGCCCTTCATCTTCTATATCACGCATTTCATCTTGTACGTGTGACAATTCTTCATATGCTTTTGTGCTTGGATCATCCATTTCTGTATCAGCCAAATCTGGAAATTCTTTTGAAGCTACAGCAGTAGGAAGATCAAAAGTAGGAGCATCACAAATAGAAACATCAGCATTAGCAACATTTTCTTCAGCAGAACTCTCAGCACATGCAGCAGCACTTTTTTTAACAACTTTAACACTGCCTATAGAAACTATAGCAAAATCCATATTATCATTATATCCTTTGTGAACATTTTTGACACACACGATGTCAACTGAATTGCTTTTAACATTACCATCTTCATATTATTCCGAAGGAGTAACCAATTCATTGGCTGTGTAATCATCTTCATTTTCGTTCAAATATTGTTTGGCAGCTTCCTCAGGAAAACTTGTTTCATCAGCAATAGAAAGATCCGCAATAGGAGCATTTTCTTCAACAAAACTTTCTTCAACAACTTTTAAAGGTTGTACCACTTCACTTGAAATCATTTGAATATTACTTGTATTCTCTGATTCATCATGGATCTTATCATTAGTTTCTTTGGCACATCCTTCATTTCGTATTTCTGTTTCTTCAGCAAATCCAACGTTAACTACACCTTCACTTCTCTGTTTTTCTGTTTCATCTTTTCCAATTAAAAGCGACAAAAGTACTTTCTTAAGATTAACAACTTCTTCATCTTTTGAAAGAATATCATCATGCAATGAAAAATGTGATATACATCTTTTCAGATCAGAAATAGCTTCCTGAAAAATTAACAAATTAACAGAATAAGTTATCCATTTCTTAAAAAAAAAAAAAAGTTATGTAATAAGTTTCTTATTAAAGTATGTATCTCAAGTATAGCCGATCTGACCTGCTTTTGCTTTGTAGTTTCAAAGTTGCTAATCTGAATCTCATCATGCTGCTTTAAAGTAATAGTATAAGATATTTCAGTTCGGAACAAAATAACATAAGAAAAATTTTAAGTTCTTGAACAATTTAATACCTCTTGAACATCAACATGATTCAAGTTGTTATCTTCTGATAATTCAGTCGCATGAAAAGGTTGGAACTGGTTATTCTGCGTTAAAAAATATATTACTAATAAATGACTAAATGAATATATTATTATAAATGAATGAATACCTCATTTCGATAATCAAAATTGAAGGAATTGTCATCATCATAAACTGAAGGGTCATTTGCAGCATCCAACAAAGATGAACTCCCAAAATTCTCAATCCTCATTGGAGTATGATTATTAAAAAAATGGTTTTCTTCAGATGATGATGAATTATCACTTTCAGCTTGTATAGGTTTTGAAGTTTCACAAATTTTGTTATGATAAAAAGAATAAAAAGAGTTATAACAATCAAATATTATGTTTTTTAAAAAACAGTATAATCAAACTTTTAAGATTACCTGTTCCACTTCAGAATTCAAATGTTGACATTGATCTTCTGACACTCTTTTATTCTCTAATAGAAAAACATCACTAGATTCAAAAATTGGTTGATCAATTCCATCATTAACTTCCTCACTGAAGAAAACCCGATCATCTTCAAAAAACTCAAATTTTTTTTTAAGTCTTATATGTTCACAGTCCACTTTCCTCAGCAATTCTGTTGAGCAATACTCTAAGACATCTTCATTTGATTTGGTTCTTTTAAACAGCCATCTAATATACAGCAACTGTGAAAAAAATAGTTCAAATATTTGTTTAAAAAAAAACCAAAATATATATAAAAAAAAAAAAAAAAAAAAAAAAAAAAATACCGTAAGAAATGTTATTGGACCACAATACTGTTTATTTGCAGAATTCGTATCTAGATTAGGTGGATTTAGATCTAGAGATTCCATCATTAGACCACACCAATCAACTCTGATAATGTTATCATAATGATCAAAAAGTGATGGTAGAAATCTCATGTTTGATTCTCCTCCCGCACTTGAACAAATCATTGTAGTGACCAACAAAATAATGAAATTTAACTTGAAAACATCATTAACTGTATCAGTTGCTTGAATGAAGTCCTTGAGGTTTTTAGAAAGATCTATTGGCAGTTTCCACAATAAGTTTTCCATCTTCGTTAACATATTGTTTCCAAAAAGATTGAAGATTGAACTTCAATGTCTTGTAATTTAATCTTTTTACAAAATTAATTCTTAAATCTCCTTTTGGAAATCCTAAAACCTCATGCACCAAGTCTCTTGTAATCTTTATTTCTTCTCCTTTAAAAACTAGCGATTTTTCTTTTTCATTGTAGCAACTTAAAAATTTCCAAGCTAGGTTTGATGGTATAAGAGCAATATTAAGATTTAAAATCTTTTTAAAACCCAATTCTGCTACAAAATCTTTGAGACAAGGAATTTTTGATATGTGCTTTACTGCCTCATAGAAATTGAGAGGAGCGCTTCTTGTTCTGAGATCTGTTGGTTGGATGTATTCTTCTGTAGTCAAGTAAACTTTACCCTTCTTTCTGAATGATTTCTTTTCTTTACAAACAATTTCTTTCATCACAAATTTATTAGATGAAGTAGTCGTTTTTAATGGTCCTGAAAAATTAAATGAAGTTTGATTAATTTTTAAAATAAATAAACGAGTTTGCAACTGATTTTCTTATTAAACATGTGAGTATTTAATGAGGAAATCATTTTCTTATTAAAAGTCAAAAAAAAATACAAAAATAATAAACATACTCTTCTTGGTTGATTTCTTGTATTTGATAACAGATAGATCCTTTTCTGTATCTTCAGAAAAAACAAACTCGTCTTCTTCATCATGTTCTTCTAAATTAGAATTTAAAAAAAAAATCAATTATGTGATGGGTAGATTGATAAGTTCAAAGCTAATACAGTTTTATCATCTAACTGTTATGTTGCAAAAATTATTGACAAATCATAATTTTCACTTTTAAAAGAAAAAAACTATTGATATCATGCAAAACTAGTATTACTCAAAACACCCTAGAACAGAGTTACAAATGTACGGATCATTTGCTAGATATCAAATTAGTCGTTCAACTAAATAATATAAAGTAAACCACACACAAAATATAGATAAAATTTTCAACCTAATTAAGTCAATTATAATTAGTTGTAAAACTAAGTGTAAAAATATTTGTAAACTATAGATGTTCAGGGGATACGGTTCAGATTGGGTATTATTTGGAGGAATATGTGTATTTTATAGTATGCTTGTATTATGAGAGGGATGCTGAGATTACATGACCATACAGCCTTACTTTGTTGCAGGATTGATCAATAGGGAATACATTGACCAACCGAGAGTAAATGACTGCGGATACCAAACAGCCATAATAATTTTGTGTATATCAAAGACTATCTTACAGAGTCTAGAATCGCAAAAGTCTATCTTACAGCCAAAATAATTTTGTGTATATCAAAGACTATCTTACAGAGTCTAGAATCGCAAAAACTTTGAAAGAAAATTCTTAAAATAAAACAAAAATTATTGACGAATCCTAATTTTCACTTTTAAAAAGAAATACAACAACAACAACATACCCAATCCCGCCTAGGCAGGGAATGAGGGAGGTAAAATGTAGACAGATCCTACCCCTACACCAGGGTAAACCAGTGTGTAAAGAGACTGCTTCCAACGAGACCTCCGGCAAGTGCATGTGTGCTAGTGCGAAAGGATAGAGATAGCATACTACAAAAACAATCGGCAAAAGCGTAATAAAAGGAAGGTAAGCAACAAGCAAACAGGGCATACAGGAAAAAAACCACGCACAAACACACCAGAAAAAAAGCCAAAAGCAGACTAACATTTCAGAGCAACTTCAGTTCTGCCACCTCTACCCTGTTAGCATGTGCCAACATTCACAGACGTACAAGATAGCCGTACAAGATAGCCGTGCAAGATAGCCGGTCTAATCGCCACCTTATAGAATTTTCCCTTTAACTTAAATGGGATGTTCCTGTCGCAAAGGACTCCTGAACTATCTAAACCAACTTCTGACTATATAGTAATCAAAGAATAAACTATCTAAACCAATATCACTTACTCAAAACACCCTAGAACAGAGAATCATGACCATAACCAAACACTCCTTTATGATAAAAGTAACTAAGACAAAGTGTTTATAAGACATAATTTGAGTATATTTTGATTTTTACTTGTATCATATAACAAATAGTTGGAAATCAAATCTAATCAATCTTACTAACACTTCTAAACATACACAATGCATTCTATTCGAAATTAAACAACAAATATTCATTTTGCAGTGTATTGTGATATTAATTAAACATCATGAACTGAATCTACAACCAAAGTTACAAAACTAAAAATATACGGATCATTTGCTAGATATCCAATAAGTCCTTCAACTAAAAATAGAAAGTAAATCACACACAGAATATAGATAAAATTTTCTAGCTAATTAAGTCATCTATAATTCAAATAAAAATCATTAACATACCTTCAACTGCATAGTTTACCTTCTTCTTTTTTCGTCTATCTTCCTTGCATAAATATTGTGGTTCATCTAATATGTAATAAATTTTTTTTAATTAAAATAAAAAATAAGTATATAATTATTTATAAAAAATATAAATAATAACCTTCAGTAAGACGCTCTATACTCGTTTTACGTTTCTTATTCTTCTGTACATCCAAAGTTACCTCTAAAAAACATAAAAAAAAACACTATTAACATACAAATTTGTTTAATATCACAGTCAATAATGATCCATTTAAAAAGGAAAATCAATTGGAATATTAATAACAAACTGTTAAGATTAACAGAAAAATAAAACTAACCTCCAATTTTATTTTTAGTAGAACCGGAATAAAAGATTTTAACTGGAAAAAAAAATAATAAAAAATATTAGAATAAACATTATAAGAACTTAAACTAAAATTATAACAAAATAGTATATGATTCGTTACATTTTTTAATTCCTTTGTTTTCTGAAGTATTCTGAATATGTAGTGGATGATCCATTGAATGCAATTTGATTTTTTCTGGAAATTTTAGTTTTGTGAAGGTATCAGAGTGTGTTTGATAATTTAGAAGAGAAGTGACTGTGATATTGGATCATGTTTTTGGGCGTTATAACATTTACGTCTAAAAAAACATTTGGGTTTAAAAAAAATAAAACAAATTGGGCTTCTAACAAAATGGACTATTATGCAAGGCTTTAAAAAAAAAAGAAATTGGGCTTCTAACAAAATGGACTATTATGCAAGGCTTTAAGCAAAAAGATGGATACCATTATTGACTTTTGTATAAAAACGAGGCACGTTTGTATTATTCCAGTACTATTGAGACAAGGCGACAAATAGTACAAAGTAGTGGATGTACCACTTCGGCTAGCGACTTGTTCAACGTAGCGACTTGTCTTTACTATTCTCAGCGACTTGACTTTGTTGTGACCAGCGAGTTGCTCTTTAGCGACTTGACCTCTTAGCAAGTTGTTCCTTAGCGACTTGCCCACTTAGCGAGTTGTTCTTTAGCGACTTGTCAACTTAGAGAGTTGTTGCTTTAGCGACTTGTTTTATAGCGACTTGTGCTTTTAGCGAGTTGTTACTTAGCGACTTGGTGACTTAGTGACTTGTTGTCAAGGTTTATAGCGACTTGGTTGATTATTGTTTTTGATACGGTTTTCTTTTGATTTAGTAAAATCCCGTAAAAGAATCTATTTCCCGGTTTAATCATAGAGTTATAAAATCCCGTGTAATCTATAAACATGTCTACCAACGTGCCTACAATCATCTCTTCTATAGCTGAGGACGTTCAAGCAGCTGGATCAGATACTCGTCCACCCATGCTTGACAGAACTGACTATGACTCAAACGAATATTTGAACCAAACAAATACCTATCTAATCGGTTTTATTGGTTGGTCCAATCGATCAAATCAGATAGCTCAACCTTAAGTAGAATAAAGAAAAAATGTAATCTTATTTTAACAAACTATATTTAGTTATCAAACAACTATATTTATAAAAAATAAGATTACTCGAAATCGCATTTTTAATCTTTAAGTTTCTATAATATCGAAGGTCTCAAAAAAAGTCTACAAAAAGTCTACAAGGCCGATTAATCACCGATTACACGCTACTGAGCCACCGACCTTTCCAATTTGTGTAAATCACTCAAACAAGTCAGTCAACTGTCGTTAACGATGCTCAAACTTATCGAAAACTTGCAAATCTTGCGGAAAATACATTAATATCGTAATAAATTAGTTTTAATCACAGTTTATATTTATTTACAAGATGCTTTTCAAGGAAAAGTTTGCTGGGAATATCAAAACTTAAGGTAAAATACGAAAGGCTTGCCAAAAATGTCAATATGATTTATCACCGATCACTATTTTTGCAACCCTGAACAAATGTAGTCACTTATAATCGTTGTTTATATCTATTACAATATGTTTTTAAGAAAAATCTTTCCGGGGTTACACAAAACTTGTCAAAAAAAGTCAATATGATTCACGATTTTTGCAAACCTTGATAATATCACATTATAAACAAAAATAAAACGTTAAAAACTTGAATATCACATAAAATAGAAAAAAAAAATTGTTTGGGTTTTATCTTTCCATACTGATCAGGTTAAAAAAATCAACCACCCACTATATTTAACTTAAATGAATGCATTTTCTCTCTCCTAATTTTATTTCAATTCATAAAAACATAAACCCCAAAAATCAAATTCCAGGTCCCAAAAAAAAAAAAAAAAAAAAAAATTGATGGCGAAGAAAAAAAGAAATCATAATTTGACAACAAATTTGTTATTCAAATCGCAGAATTGCTAGGTATATTTGCTTAGTTTATCTTACAACCTTTTATGATATTACCATGTATAATATCAGAATAACTACTTAATACAGTTACTCTGATATTAAAAATATCTTTATTATGATAGTTATTCTGATATTAACACTGGTACTATTATTATAATTATTATTATTATTATTATTATTATTATTATTATTATTATTATTATTATTATTATTATTATTATTATTATTATTATTATTATTATTATTATTATTATTATTATTATTATTATTATTATTATTATTATTATTGTAATTATTGTAATTATTTTGTTATTACAGGTGTCCTGATTTCTTTAACAAAAACGACAAGTAATAGAAGGAAAAAGAAATTTAATTTTATTAATAAATTACTAAAATCTTATTATGAAAAAGATGATCCTGCAAGAAGAAGAGCAAAAAGAAGAAGACGAATAAGACAAGTAGGGAAAGGTATTTTTGAAATCTCTTATGTTCATTAAATTATGTGATTTTACATGATAAAAATATAGTTAAATTGTTATTATTTACAAAAAATGATATATATATATATATATATATATATATATATATATATATATATATATATATATATATATATATATATATATATATATTAATATAAAGATGGTGAAGTTTTTAGTTGTTAGGCAATAATTGTATTTAGTTGTTAGCAAGCTCGAATTATTCGCTAATTGTTAGTTTTACTTGTATCAATAGTCACTCGTTTTAATGATGATAATGTGGCGCGAATACTCAAATACTTGTATAAGCAGTCAAACTTAATTGCAAACTTGTTTTACGAATAATCATAAAAAAGAATTCCTCCTTTACCCCCTAATTATACGAATAACTTCAAATAACTAGTTATACTTTTAAATCTGGTTTGCCATAAGTTTAAGTCTAATGCTTACCATTGCGTTGATATATGTTAATCAGTTGCGTTTGCTTATTTTTCTTTGAGTCTATGGTCTTTGTTTTAGTCTTCGATTTGATTTTGTGCACTTTTTCTTTTGATTTTGGACGGTTTCATGTTTTTGTTACTGCCTTGTTTACTAATTTTGCAATGTGTCATTTGCCTGCTATCATTTCTTTACTCTGTCAACTGTCTATCAGATATCTTGGCCAAGCGTGATTGAGTTTGTTGTTGTTGTGTGCATTTCAATTCATTTTTTGTAATACACCTTAAGATAAATGACACATAAAATTATTTATAAGTACATATGTGAAAATCTTTTATGTTTTTTATTTCAGAAAAAACATATAACACAGATTTATCTGATGATAACGATATATCAATTGACATCGAACATACTGATGATGAAGAAGAAGATGAACCTAATGAATATGATCTTACTGATGATATTGAAGAAGATGAAATACAAGTTTATAATGATGATGATGATGATGATGATGAAGAGGAAGAATTTAACTTTGATGATGAAACTGATAGCGATGAAGAAGATTCTGAAAATGATGATGATGATGATGATGATGATGATGATGATGATGATGATGATGATAATAATGATGATGATGGAGAAATAGATATTGAGTATGACGCCGCTACAGAAGGTAAAGATTGTGAAGGAAATGAAGCACAAAAAAGAATAGAAGATTTTGAATTTAATATAACAGAAGAGGAAGAACAAAGAAGTTGGAAAAATGATTCATCAAAGGTTAAACAAAAGAAGTTAGAAAGTATGAAGCATCAAGAAAAACTGTTTGAAGGTGAATGTTCTACTCCAAAATTGGTTAAAAGTAATGATGTGTTTAAGAACAGGGGATCTCCAACTCAATTATTTAAAGCTGTTCGATTCTTAAGATCAGATGCTAATGCGTGCAAAGTCTTAAAAAAGATGGGATTCGAAAGTTTACTTGATTTAAAAATTAATATCATTCCAAGTAGATTGGCACAACATGTAGTACAAAACTTTCATGAATCAACCATGACAATGAAACATTGGAAGGGAGAGATTAAAATAACAAAAGAATCAGTTAAAGAAATCCTTGATTTTCCATGCGGTGGTATGCCAATACGACCACCAGAGAGAGTGAAAAGTGAAGATAAATGTGTTAAAACTTGGAGAAAGCAATTCAAAGCCTTGGAGAAGGATACAAATAAGGTGAAACCAAAATCTGTTGTAGAAAGAATTAAACAAACAAAAAATAGAGGAAAAATCTTTATGACGAATATACTTGTTTTGATTGCTACTGTATTATTTGAGGCAATGAAAGACGGTACCTCAAATCAAAGGATTTTGTACTCTATTTCATCTGATAATGGAAAGATTAATCAAATGGATTGGTGTGGATATTTAATCGATTGTTTAAAGAAGTGTAAAAAAGAATGGGATCCGAACAACAGAAAATCATATTATTGTGGACCTTTGACATTCCTTACGGTAATTACTCTTCATTCTTTTTTTCTTTCATTTTGTTTAATTTTATTTATTCATTTACGTTTTGCAGCTATTTTATGTTCAAAAGATCCAATGCAATTTCATTGATATCGATTATTCTCTTCCACCATCGAAAACATGGGATACTGAGTTACTAAGAATCAGAGAGGCATCAGAGTTTGATTACTTGGTGGATAGAAGTCACTGTGATAAGAATACGTCTAATGAAAAGAGTTTGTTGAATGATGAGCCAAAAGATGGAGGAGAGGTATCAAAGGATAAGCTGAAAGATGGAATAAATGTCTTAACGACTAAAGAAGTGATTACAGAAGAAAATAAAGAGAAAGAACAAAAGAATCAGAAATTTGAAGTTCAAAAACCTGTTAATTTAAAGGTTTTTTTTTTTTTTTTTTTTTTTTTTTTTTTTTTTTTTTTTTTTTTTTTAATATAATAAGTAAACATTTGTTGCTTTAAAATTTTTTTGCATATCATATTTCTTTTGGTTGATTTTAGGGAAACTTGGAAAATACAGAACGGTTATTTACTGGTGCATCACATGCTGCTTCTGCATGCAACAACCTGGTGTGTTTCTTTTGTAGTTCTATCTGATTTTAAATTTTGATATCAAATATTATATTACTCAACATAACTTCAATTTATAGAATAGGCAACCATTTTATAGGATTCCTCTTTTGTGTGACTTTACTTATTACTCAAGTACTCAACATACGTATTTACTTATTACAACTTGTAGATTTATTGTTAAGATCAATTGGAACTTCATCTTATTATAAGATGTTCTAGCTTCTTTCACATATAAAACTATGAGAATTTCTATTGCTATTAACATATGTTTGTTTAAAAGAAAGTTACATGTTATACTTGTTTTTTAGGAAAAGATGGAAAATGCAAAAAGATTAATTGCTGGCGAATCAAATGTTGCTTCTGCATGCAAGAACATGGTGTGTTTCTTTGTTGATTTGTTTGATTTCGAAATTTTATAAATTGTTTTTATATGAGATATTATATTAGTCAACATAGCTTCATCATTAATTTGATTATAATATTACTCACTGCTTATATAAAAGTTACTGGTATTCAAGGATAAACAAGGAAATGTATCAACGCGTACTTGTATCCAACGTGTTAATAAGCATAGTGAAGATTTTAAGAAGAAATGTATTGAAATGAAAGAAGACAAAAAAGATATTTTGAGAAAACTTGATGATGAAAAGGTATATCTTTAATACAAATATATTTTTATAATTTTCTTTTAATTAAAAAGTTATTTTTATAAACAAAATATAATTAATCTTATATTTTGATCATGATTTAACAGGGCTTTGTTCGCAAAACAAAGAATAGCTTGTTTTTGTTGGAAACTTTAATAATAGAAATGAAGGATTCACTTAAGAAAGGATTATCAAACTTTCCGAATTCGAAAGAAGTCGAAGGATTAAAAGATGAGTGGGATCGTGTGATAAATGGAGCAAAACGAGTAAAGCTTAATACAGAATATTTAAGAATTCAAAAAATTGAATCTCAATCGGTTTCTTTGAAAATTGAAGAAAGTCAAGTACATTTAAGTCATCAACAAAAGAAGCTTGATTTTGGGAAAACTGAATCAAATATTCATGAAAAAGAGAAGCAAACTTTTGACGAATGACCCTCTTTTGATTTGGGTATTAAATTTTATTCAAATCCAGGTGAAGAAGTAACACTATGTAAATCATTAGAAAATGTTAACTTAACACCACCAGAAGAAAAACCAAATCTGGAAAATGTGGAAATTATTTCTCTTTTAACACCTCCAGAAGAAAGTCAAATGATTTTAGAATTTGACGAAATTCAAGCATCAACAGAAGAATTTAATGCAGCCAATGCATTATTCAGTATGAGCAAAAACCCAATGTAAGTTTTAAAACAATATAACTTTTTTAGTGTTTTTTTTTTTACCAATATAACTTTTTTAGTGTTTTTGTTTATTAATATATAGGGAAACAGTATTCCAGCTACAAGATTTTCCTTTTGGAGTAGAACGTGTAAAATTTGAATCTTTTTATTATGAACAATGGATATTTTTTGATATCGTAGATATGTGGTGCATTTTGCTCAATTATAGAGAATGCAAACTATCTAGTAATGCTCCAAAAAGATTATTCTGTAACACACAAGTTACGGTATGATTTTTTATTTTATTTTATTATTTTTTATTTTTTTAATTATCATAGATAAGTGAATTTTAATATATGTATTTTTTACAGCCTATTTCTTTGAATATTGAAAGTACATCAAAAGACGATAGATATGAATCTTTTCAAGAAAATTTGTTTTTAGCCGGATGCGTTGAAGATGATTCTTTATCAAATTTGTTAAACGTTGATTTGGTAAGTTATTTAGATTATTTTTTTTCTGTTAACAAATTTGTTAAATCAAATAACTGTTTATCTACAATATATATTTTAAATGACTTATATTTTCAATATCAATGTAGGTGTTTTTCAATATACTTCGGGAATCTCATTACTATATCATTTGTTTCAATCTAAAGAATGAGAAGATTGAGATAATTGATAATAGGATAACAGATACAGAAACTTGTGAAGGTTCCAAAGTTTCTGAAATAGAGTTAATAAAGAAATTATATGGAACTCTACCGACGGTTCTTGTAAGTAATCATATTTAGCTTGCATTACTTTAACCATTTACTTTTACATTACTGATAGCTACAAATGTCAAACTTGATTAAACTTTGAATTGTTAAAGTAATACAAATGTCAACTTTGGGAATTTATGTAATACTTGATAGTCTATAGATGATAGCTGAAAATGCTAAACTTTGAAAAACTTTACTTAGATCCTTTGGTAATTTAAAGTACTGCAAGTGCCCAAGTTTGTTAGGTTTATATTGTCACATAAAGCTGGTACAGGGGGTTGGAAATTGCCATATGTGTTAAGCTTAGTTGAGCTATATTTTACTTTAATATAAATATTGTTAATTTGTCTTAAAGATTTATTGCTTATTTCATAAACTAACTAACAAAACCAATTTTAAAAACATTTTCAACATCATTTGATCTCTTCATAAGTGCAGTATATATATGTCAGAACCTTTTTTGAAATGAAATGTTGACTTTTTTAGTAAAATCTAGTTGTTCTGTTCTGTCATAAATGCAGTATATATATGTCAAAATTTCATTGAGTCTTTGAATCTTCTTGTTCAAAAACTTTGAATCTACTTTTTCAAAAACTTTGACTCTACTTTGAATCTACTAACACATATGACCCAAAAACTTTGAATGTACTTGTTCTGTTCTGTCATTGAGTCTTTGCAGACTATAGAATGAATAAGTTTGTAATCAATATTTGTCTATTAATATTTATTTATATTCCTGTATTTATTTTTTCAGACAAACTTCTTCTGCGAGTATTTGAAAAGAAAGAAACATCCAAAAGATCGATATATGAAGTTCTGTAAACCAAGTATACTTAAAATGCCATGGAGAACAAGACAAAATTCGAATGATTGTGCAATTTTTGCCATGAGACATATGGAGACATACTATGGTCAAAGTATTGAAGAATGGAAGTCTGGATTTAAAAATTAAAGTCCAGAACAGCAAGGTCAAATCAAAACTTTGAGAAAAAAATATGCTGCTAAAATGCTTCTTTCTGATAATAATATTCATAGAAAAAAAATAATTTCTGAATCGAATGAATTTTTAAGTCTTTCTGCAGAAGAAAAACAAGTTCGCCTAAAGATAAAATCAGAAAAGTTCATGAAAATGAGATTTTCTACTTTTTGGAAAAATAGAAAAAACAGCTGAAAAAGAATATATCTTTGATTCATTGTAATTGTAATAAACAGAGATGTATACATTTGTTAATATTCATTAGAAATATTTATTTTTTATTTACTTAATTTTTGGTGTTGGTTATTCTTAATTTTTGGTATTTATAGAATTAACTATCTTCTCATATTTCTTTAGTAATCTGTAAGCTAGAACAGTTTAGGACCATATATGAAGAAGCAATTATTTTGACTTGACAAATATTTTGTATACGTCAGAATTTGAACTTTTCATATGTGAAAATATTACATCTGGGATTTGTACTGCTAGTGTACTGATTGATCGTTCTGCTGCTAGTTTATTAGATCGTTCTGCTGCTTTATTGGTTCCTACTGCTAGTATTTGTTACTACTGCTAGGTTGTGTTTCAACGGTAAAGCCGCCTTCTTAACATAACAAAATATAAATTCAAACATAATCACCAAAACAAAAAGAACTACGTAATAAAAAAGTAAAATACAAATTCAAACAAAGTAAACGTTAAAGCAGCTATCATTAGATTTAAACCTTTTGTAAACTATCATTGGATGTTCCATTTGGATATTCCTTTGCTTTTCTTGCTCGAAACATTCTTTGTCTTTTCATTGGCCTTGAAATATCTAAATCTAACTCTGTTATTTGATTAACAGATTCTTTTACACCTTCATTTGGAACATAATATTTTAAAGGCTTATTTGAATCATCCTGAAAAAAAAAAAAAAAAAAAAAAAAAAAAAAAAAAAAAAAAAAACTTAAAAAAATAGATAAATTTTTAAAAAATGAATTTCATAAGTTTAGAAAAACAAACAATTGAAGGAGCTTTAACTTTCCTATAAGTATGAGATCTTTCATAACTTTTCAGACCCTTCTTTCCTTTAATATTCGCATTGACTGGTCCTTTATCTTCAATGTATTGAATATAACAAAGATATTTAAAACTTAATTTAAAAAAAGAAAAATGTATTATACATATAAAAAGTTATATTAATCAAACCTTCGTTTAAGAGTCTGTCTACTTTTTGAACCTCATAAAGCAAATCAGAAGTCCAGTATTCAATAGCAGGAACGTCTGACATTTTTATCTTTTGTTGTTTGTAGATTGATTCAGCATACAACAACTGTAAAAAAAAAACAGAATGTAAAAGTAAAAGAAAATAAAAATTATACCGATAGAAAAGTGATAGGTCCACAATAATAGTTTGCATCACTCGTGTCGTATTTGTTCCATTTTTTTTTTACTATCTTTCAAACAATCTAAAAGATATGAACACCAATCCAATTTTATGATATCATCATCAGAATCTGGAATGAGTGACAGTATCTTTTGGCAAGCTATACTCCCAGGTAAAAAAAGACAGCTCGAAAGGACAACAAGAAAGTTTAACACAAACATTCGATCAGTGTTTACCATTATCCAAAATATTATTAACAACTTCTGTAACACGAATATTTGTCTCTTTCGAATTTTTAAATCGATGAAACTGGTTTCTCCAAGAGAATATAGTTGGGTTGGTTGTTCGTACTCTTTTAATAGAATTTATTTTTTTCTTGCCCATTGGAAATCCCATAATTGCATTAATTGTCTCTCTTTTGATTTCAATGTTTCCACACATCAAGTTCAAAGTCATACTATCTTCATCAAAGCAATCAACAGCTTTAAATCCAAGCCTAGAAGGTATAACACAAATCTTCATTCCAAGCAAAGAACTAAATCCCATTTTTGAGACAATAGTGCGTTGCTGCACTGACATATTAGAAAGAAGATTAAAAAGTTGACTTGGAGATCCCCTAGTTCTGATTGTTAGTATACTTTCATTGACACAAACATGATCTTCAACATCAATATCACTAGAAATTGATTTTACTTTATTTATAATCCTTGATGATGTTCTCCTTGAATTAATATGAATTTTTTCTTTCCGAAGACTCAACCTTTCAGATCTTTTAACTACTGATTTCATCTTTAGAATAGCTGAATCTGTTTTGTTTTTAAAAGTTCTTGTTGAATTGACTATGTTTCTCATCATTTGAATTCTTTTCCTTGTCATTCTGTCTTCATATTTTTTGAATTCACATATATTATAAGCTGCAAATATGATAATTAAATAGTCATATCAAAATAACAAACTATCAAAAATAACAATCCTCATATCAGAATAACAAACTTCAACAAATCCTCATATCAGATTAACAGAATTCACATATATAATCAACTTCAAAACAATCTTCATATCAGAATAACAAACTTAATATCAGAATAACTATCATACTAACGATAAGAAAAATCAAAGTGTAATAATCTTCATACTTAGAATAAGAATATTAATATCATAATAACAATAACAGAATAACAAAAATCATGCTAAATATATAACATTAAAGATATTTATATATGTGCCATGTAATAATTGCTGTTTTAATCTACAAAACATAATTGTCATGGAAGGTTACTTATTAGTCTTTTGGTTACTTATTAGTCTTTTCGTTTTCCTGAAAATGATTATAAAAACTACAACTGCAAAATTGTTACCACTGCATCATATTCAACTCAAATACCTATGATCTTTGTAGAATATTTGAACAATACAAAAATTATGTCTGCTTCAAACAAAAGATCAAGAAGCGAATGCGATTTTGAAGAAGAACAAAACGGAAACGACAGCAAGTATAACATGATTTTTTGAATCGATTTTTCTATTACTTTAATTTTTATTCTTTATATGAAAACAAAGTGTTTTGTTTTTATTGTTTCAGAAAACAATGCATTCAAGAACAAAAAGCAGATAACAAAACCATCAAAGAATGTATGAGGACCGGTTTGCAATTTTAATAATTCAAGAACAAAAGTGTATATTGAGTATGAATTAGGAAAGTTTTATTTTAAAAAATGAGTGTAAAATTGTTCTGTTCTTTCAATGTAGAGATTGTTGAAGAAAACAACAACAGTGTTGCGGAAAAATATTTATGGTATCCAGACGATTGGTACTACCCAATCGAAATGGAGATGTATAAAGAAGATGAAAAAAGGGATGAAGCACAAACAGATAGAAATAAACAACTAAAAGATGATCAAGCGAAAGAGTTTGCGACAATGCCTGGAGTTTATCTGATTCAAGAGAGATCTTCGGATGTGGAAGAAGATTTGGACAAAGAAGACATTGAAAGTTTCGACTATGATAATTTTCATTTAGCATTTTCCAACGATGACTTAGATTAAGTTCATATTAATATCAGAATAACAATATTAAAATATCAGAATAACAAATGGAAGTAGCCTCTTTACATAATTATATATAACAGGTTCGCTGATAACGCTCAAATTGTGCATGTTTTTAGTAGCGTTATCCGTGATTTTATGTGTGTTATTTGGCTATAATCATATGCTTTTGATGCTTAATCGTACAAAAGTGCGTTTGCTAGTTCATTTGTAGCCAAGTACAGGAAAGTGGAGAAAAAGACGGAAAAAAGAAGTAAAACACGAAGATTTCTCCATTTACGAAGAATTCCCGACAAAAGCAAGACTTGCGGAGTATATTCGAGAAGATAAAGTCATCAAGTTAGTGGTCCAAAGACTTAAGAATAAAGTTCAAGAAGGAAAACGAGAAAGAAATGAAGAAAAGAAGCTTAAACGAAGACATATTGGAAGACTCGTTGTTCCCGACATACCTTCACCATTTTGGCCATAACTTTTGCATACGGACTCCGTTTGACCCCCGGTTCGCGGCCACGGAAAGATAAGAGAAAGATCTACAACTTTGCAGTTTATGACTTTTTCTGATTTTGCTCCAACCGATCGGTCGAGACCCGTAACCGATTCGGTTGGAGAGCTGTCAAGAAGACCAACCGATTCGGTTGGAGCTCAACCGGATCCGGTTGGAGGGCCTGTTTCAGCCATTTCTTCATTGTTAAGACTCCAAACGTGTTCCAAATGATTCTAGTCCCTTCCTACATGGTTTCTAGTCCCTTCCAAGCTCCTTGGCCTCCAAGAAATGCATTGAATACCCTAGGCCTTGGTAGTAGTATAAATAGAACCCATTTGGCACCTCATTTCATCATCCCTTCTCCATCTTTCTCATCCCTTTCATCCACCACTCCATCTCTAGGTGTGAAATTCAAGCCTCCACCCTTAAGGACGAATTTCCACCTAGAGAGAACACAACCACTCTCAATACCTTCACCAAAGGTGTGAAACTCAAGCCTCCACCCTTAAGGACGAGTTTCCACCAACTATCCTATCCCAACTTGTGTGAAATTCAAGCCTCCACCCTTAAGGACGAATTTCCACCAATTACACCAACTTATCTTCCCCAAAAGACCACAAACCTCTGCCAAATTCGTGTAGTGTGCTCAAGGGTTGTTGAAGGCGTTTGGACATCATTTTCCGGCTTGGTAGAACTATTGTAGTTGATTGGAGGCTTGAAGGTTGCTATAATCCTTCATCTTTGCCTATTGTAATTCATACTTTGGGTAAACCTTGTTACTTTTCTATTTAAAGATGTTTGTTATTGATATGATTATTGAGATTTTGTGTTTGATTGGAATAATGATGAATGTCTTGATACTTGCTTGTTCTTATATTGCTTTTCTTGTTGGTTTGATATGTGACAATCATAACCATCAACTTGTTACTTGTTCTTATAATGCTTTTCTTGTTGGTTTGATCCGTGACAATCATAACCATCAACTTGTTACTTGTTACTTGCTTAAACAAACAAACGACACTTGTAGTGCAACCAAGTCTCTTGGGACGACCTTGATTTACCATATACTATACTACAACTTGACTAGGGTATACTTGCCCGAATGTGTTCCTAGTTAACCGGTAATTCTTGTTACAAATTTAAAACCACGGTGGAACCCATCAAGTTTTTGGCGCCGCTGCCGGGGATTTGGTTTTTGTTCTTAGGTGTTTGTTTGTTTGCTTGTTTGTTTGAATGCTAAATTGCTCTTGCTCATGAATGATTGTTTCTTTGCTCTTGTTTGATTGCTCTTGATGTTTGCTCTTGATGTTTGCTTAATTGCTCCCTTGCGTTTTCTGTCCAAAAATCTCTAATTTCTCATAATTGCTCAAATGATCTTTGCATCAAAATCGTGTTTTTGATGTTGGGATTTCGTTTCATTTGTTCTAAAATGCTTATTTCAATGATTGCTTTCTAAGTTGCTCGAAAAATGTTTGCGAAAAAACCCACCAAAACCACCCAGATCACTCTAACCGAATCGGTTGGCACTCCAACCGGATCGGTTGGAAGCCTCGTACTTAATAAAACCACTACAACCGATCGGTCACTACCCGTAACCGGATCCGGTTGTGTGTTCTGTTAAAAAAAAAAAAAAAAAAAAAAAAAAAAAAAAAAAAAAAAAAATCCATTTTGTGTGTTTCTTGTTTCGTAAGTTTTATGTTTTATATGTTATATGATCTCTTGCATGTCTCTATGTTATTTGTTTTTGTTATTTTTGTTTATATTAGTTTCGTATTAATTTTGAATAAGATTATCTTGTTTGATTTGCTTTACGTGACTAATTGTGTGTGCTTGCGTCTATGTGATTGTCGTTTTTCTGTTTCGTGCTTATATTTGTTTTACGTGTCGTTTTATGTTTTTGATGTTATTCTAGTTAATGTGTGTTTATGTGTCTTATTTAGTTGTGTTTATTATTGTGTTCGTAACCTTTCGTGTTCTTATTTTAATTTATCAATAAATGGTTTGAAATAAAACTTGTGTAAAAAAAAAAAAAAAAAAAAAAAAAAAAAAAAAAAAGTTAGAAAAATTTCCTCCAACCGATCGGTCGCAACCCGTAACCGGTTCGGTTGGAAGGATTGGTCACAGTTTGGTTCATTCCAACCGATCGGTCACTCCCCGTAACCGGATCGGTTGGACTAATCTGCTAAAAAAAAAAAAAAAAAAAAAAAAAAAAAAAAAAAATCGGTTTTTATTTTTTGTTTTTGTGTGTTTGTGTTTAGATTAAATATGTTTAAATGTCTTTTTATTTTTGCAAGAGTATCATTTCTTTTATTTGTTTTTTCCATTTTAAGTTTTGTTAATTTGGTACATTGTGAATAAATAAGTACATGTGTTTTTTTTAAATAAAATGTTTCGAACTTTGTGGGTATGTTCACTGGAAACCCTCACGAGACTATAACTCGTCCACTCGGGCCACCGAGGGGTTTAAAGGCTTGTTGCATGCGCTAAATGCAACCGTGATGCCTACGAAAGTGAGTTTTAGAATTTTATGTTTTTTGTAGTTTAGTTTATTTTTGCAGATTTAATAAGCTCTTGGAGGAAGGATTGGTTGGATCGTGAACCTTACACTCTTGATTGGACATGTTTGGATGAGAAATCGATTGATCTCATACGCTTATGCTAGCGTTTGCTTAGCATCTTATCATTTGGAGTTCGATCGCGATTTCTTTGGCCCGGGAGGTTTCGTTTCACTTAGACTTATTATTTTATTTTTCCCTATCTTACATGCTTTAGTTTTAGCAATTGCTTTATTTTGTTTCTTTGTTATTTTTCCTTTGTTTGTTTTTGTTTGGTAAATTATTTTAATAAATTGACTTCTTTTAATACATCGAAAGTAAGGCTCACCCATTGTAAACAAACTGTGTGAGAGGTATAAGGCGGGTCTCCCTGATTCCCTAAAGAAGTTTGGTTTTTAATAAGCTTCGCGCTGACCTGCTTCTCCGCTTCTTTGTGCGTTTCAATGGAGCTACCGAGAACTCGTGGGACAAGAATAAGTCATGTTTGGTTTAAAAAAAAAAAAAAAAAAAAAAAAAAAAAAAAAAAAAAAAAAAATAGTCATTAAGTTTTTTTTTTTTTTTTTTTTGTGTGCTTAACTTAAGTGTGGGGGGAAATATTATTGTGAAAAGCGAAACTCGTTTTCAATTTCCAAATTTTTGGGCATGTTTTTAAATTTTTGTGAGCTTGTTTGCCCTTATGATCTAGTTGTTTTCTCGCGTATAGGATAATATATTAGAATAACTGGATTAATCCACTGGTGAAATCGATAATTTTTGAAAAACTTGAGATGTGTCCCGATTAATATTGCAATCCATTCTGGGATCGATGACATTTGCTAGCACATTTTATAGCCTTTCCACTAAATTGTGAGGACTTGAGCCTATTCCATATATAGCATACATCTTTTATGCTTGAATCTTTTGCTATGAGTGAGCCGGTGATTTTATTTATTCTAGAACTTGTACTTGCAAATCATTACCAGACCGCAGTAAGATCACATTCGTGTGATATAAGTGTATTCGTGTGATAAAGAGGCACCCATAGGAATAAAACCAAATGGCCTTCCGTTTACATCTAATGATATATTAGCTAACCACATCGGTTAGTTAACCACCCTTATTTGGACCCATTTTGTTAGCGCTCATCTTTAGCGCTAGATACCCTTAGTTACACCCTCCGAGCCATCCCTTTCTTTTTGTTACATTCAGAAAAATACAAAAATATTTTACACTTTAAACCTTAGCCTACCCCTTGTCAATGTCTAAATGGTTGGTTGCTAGTTGCTTGGTATGATTGGATTGTTTTTGATGATTATGAGTTAGCCACACTTTGCTATTCGTGTGTGCCATTCCGACGAAGATGAAGGTGCGCAACTTCTTATTTGTATTTTTGTGGTGTATGCTTATACGAAGTGTGGGGGAGATGTAATGTATGAAGAAGAAGTGTTGAAAAAAAAATGAAAAAAAATAAATAAGTCATCGAAAAAAAAAAAAAAAAAAAAAAAAAAAAAAAAAAAAAAAAAAAAAAGTGATGACATTTATAGGCAATGTGCTATATTATTATGAAGATGAAGGAAGATGAATTATGTTTGAGATATCGATTAGCCAATGTGCTAAGACGTGATATATATATTTGGTGATCGATATTTGAAGAAAGAGAAGTTAGTAACTATAATCATTTTCGGGTTTGCGGATTGTTCGTAACTAGCAACATGGGTATTAGACTTGACTTTATTTTTCATTTAACACCAATTTCATATATAATCCCATGCCTTATCCATACCCTTTAATCACCCGAAGCCTATCATTATATCCCGAATAAAAGCCCTCTTTAGATGTTTATACTTGGTGCTTACGCCACGTCGGTGGAGTTTTGTTTCTTGTACAAGCCTATGGTAATATTTAGATCATGACTGAGCAATATGAGTGTACTATTCCTTAATACTATCCATCACTAAATAAATTGAGTGTTGAGTGAATTATACATCTGTTCTTTTTCGTGAGGTGCTTAGCCATGTTATCAAGCGAGAGAATTTATAAGGTATTGTCAAACATCTCAGTTTTTCACCTCTAAAAGCTTAAAATGATGAATCTTATCTCGTACTTGTACTTGGTAGATTTGCATCACATTTTTCTAATCATATTTCATGCACCATGTGGGATTTATTTTTCCTATTTCTAGATTTGCTTGAGGGCAAGCAAAACCTTAAGTGTGGGGGAGTTTGCGCTCATTTTTCGCTTATTTTTTATGTTTGTTATAAAAAAATAAAAAAAAAAAAAAAAAAAAAAAGTAAAAAATATAAAAAACCCAAAAAGATTTTAATTTTTTATTTCGTTTTGTCATTTAGATATGTAGTTTGATTTTTCTTTTCTTAGATTTGCTTGAGGGCAAGCAAAGTTTAAGTGTGGGGGAATTTGATAACGCTCAAATTGTGCATGTTTTTAGTAGCGTTATCCGTGATTTTATGTGTGTTATTTGGCTATAATCATATGCTTTTGATGCTTAATCGTACAAAAGTGCGTTTGCTAGTTCATTTGTAGCCAAGTACAGGAAAGTGGAGAAAAAGACGGAAAAAAGAAGTAAAACACGAAGATTTCTCCATTTACGAAGAATTCCCGACAAAAGCAAGACTTGCGGAGTATATTCGAGAAGATAAAGTCATCAAGTTAGTGGTCCAAAGACTTAAGAATAAAGTTCAAGAAGGAAAACGAGAAAGAAATGAAGAAAAGAAGCTTAAACGAAGACATATTGGAAGACTCGTTGTTCCCGACATACCTTCACCATTTTGGCCATAAATTTTGCATACGGACTCCGTTTGACCCCCGGTTCGCGGCCACGGAAAGATAAGAGAAAGATCTACAACTTTGCAGTTTATGACTTTTTCTGATTTTGCTCCAACCGATCGGTCGAGACCCGTAACCGATTCGGTTGGAGAGCTGTCAAGAAGACCAACCGATTCGGTTGGAGCTCAACCGGATCCGGTTGGAGGGCCTGTTTCAGCCATTTCTTCATTGTTAAGACTCCAAACGTGTTCCAAATGATTCTAGTCCCTTCCTACATGGTTTCTAGTCCCTTCCAAGCTCCTTGGCCTCCAAGAAATGCATTGAATACCCTAGGCCTTGGTAGTAGTATAAATAGAACCCATTTGGCACCTCATTTCATCATCCCTTCTCCATCTTTCTCATCCCTTTCATCCACCACTCCATCTCTAGGTGTGAAATTCAAGCCTCCACCCTTAAGGACGAATTTCCACCTAGAGAGAACACAACCACTCTCAATACCTTCACCAAAGGTGTGAAACTCAAGCCTCCACCCTTAAGGACGAGTTTCCACCAACTATCCTATCCCAACTTGTGTGAAATTCAAGCCTCCACCCTTAAGGACGAATTTCCACCAATTACACCAACTTATCTTCCCCAAAAGACCACAAACCTCTGCCAAATTCGTGTAGTGTGCTCAAGGGTTGTTGAAGGCGTTTGGACATCATTTTCCGGCTTGGTAGAACTATTGTAGTTGATTGGAGGCTTGAAGGTTGCTATAATCCTTCATCTTTGCCTATTGTAATTCATACTTTGGGTAAACCTTGTTACTTTTCTATTTAAAGATGTTTGTTATTGATATGATTATTGAGATTTTGTGTTTGATTGGAATAATGATGAATGTCTTGATACTTGCTTGTTCTTATATTGCTTTTCTTGTTGGTTTGATAAGTGACAATCATAACCATCAACTTGTTACTTGTTCTTATAATGCTTTTCTTGTTGGTTTGATCCGTGACAATCATAACCATCAACTTGTTACTTGTTACTTGCTTAAACAAACAAACGACACTTGTAGTGCAACCAAGTCTCTTGGGACGACCTTGATTTACCATATACTATACTACAACTTGACTAGGGTATACTTGCCCGAATGTGTTCCTAGTTAACCGGTAATTCATGTTTACAAATTTAAAACCTCGTGGAAGCACATCATTCGCCTAAAAGATACACCAAAAACATACAACATAACATATCACATGATGTTCTAAAAGTCATATAATGCTAAATCTTTGATTCTATGTTTAACACTAATAGTTCAATAATTTATATGTTATGTAAAGTAGATACAAACTAAAACTGTAAATATAGTAGTAAAAAATTACCATTTTGATTCTTTGTTGATTCAATCTTTGATTTAACATTATATGCGACAAATTCATCTCTTTGATTTAACATTGTGAAATCTGTTTTGTTTTATGATCTTAACTTGTATTATTGGTGGTGTTATATTTGTGCATTTATTGACACGTTTACAAAAATATTTTATTGGGTTTAAAAATATTGACATTTGATATCTTTTGGGCTTTAAAAAACAATTTGGGCTTTTTAAATTTTTGCTTTTATAAACTTTGGGCTTCCCTTATACAGATCTCAAATATATGTTTACCTACCTTCACGGCTCCACTATAATCTAGATCTGAATTATAATTCAAAAAAAGGTAAAAAAAAAAAAAAAAAAAAAAGTATCTTATTTAATTGCTAAGTTTATTTAATTTTATTTTAACACTTATGCATTTTTCTTTGATGCAAATTTAAATGGAAAAAAAGTGTTCATCTAGTGGAAATGTATTGGCTAATCAAGATGAAAGGAAGTGTCGAATTTGTGAGAAAGTTGCAAATCATGATGCAAGACATTGTCCATTGAAAAAAACAAATTAATAATCGCGTCATGGATTATTGTGTTTTAAGATTGTGCTTATGATTATTTCCGATCTTAATGTTTGTAATGTAATTTGATGTTTATGTTTGTCTTTTCAAGCTTAATGTGATTTGATGTTTATGTTTGTGATTTGATGTTTATGTTTATGTTTCTTCATCTTCTTTTTTGATATTTTTTTAATAAATTAAATTTGAGAAATTAAAAAAAAAAAAAAAAACACTAAACTAATCCGTAATGCGCTATAAATTTTTATATGCAACTCACGAACAAAAAAAAAAGCCCTATTTCTTATATTGCGACCAAATTGCGAAACCCAAAAATAAGCGGTACCAAAACTTTGTGAATCTCCTTCTTTATAACCCCTTGCTAATTCTCATCTTTCTTCCTCATCATTAATTATTGAATATTTGTGAAACTCCTTCATTCAAAATGACGGAAAGAACCTTTCATGAAAGTCACAACATGGTTGCTTTACTTAAAAAACCATTACCAGAATCAGAAGGATTTGCTGAGATCATTGATTTTTTAAACACTTGCTCTATAAGGTATGCATTATCAGTAAATCCTACTATATATATTTCGATCATTAAGCAATTTTGGGCAACTGCTAAGTCCAGAACTATAGATAGAGAAGTACAAATTAGAGCTTTAGTAGATGATGAAGAGATAATTGTCACCGAATCATCAGTTAGAAGTTCCTTGAAACTAGAAGATAACAATGGTGTCGACTGCCTGCCAAACCCAGCTATTTTCAAAGGTCTTGAAAAAATGGGATATGAGAAGAAAAACGATTCTTTAAAATTTTACAAAAGGCTATTCTCACCTCAATGGAAATTTCTAATCCATACCATCCTGCATTGTATAAGTCCTAAAACAACTGGCTGGAATGAGTTTAGTACAGTTATAGCTTCTGCTATAGTGTGCTTGACTCATGATAAGATTTTTAAATTTTCTAAGATGATTTTTGATGGTATGATTAAAAATTTGGATGATACAAGTAAGTGCTTTCTGTATCCTAGGTTTGTTCAAATTTTTGTGGATAAACAAGTTTAAAAAAAAAGGTTCATAAACAAATTTACAAAACTCCCAAGCTCTCAAACAAAGTTTTTACCTTTATGAAAAAAAATGGAAAAGGTTTTTCTGGAAGTGTTACACCACTTTTTCAAAACATGATAAACATTCCACAAACAGACCTAGGATCACAACATGATACACACCCTACATCCAAAAATTTACACTCAACATCACAACAAAAAAAGACCTATACCCGTAGGAAATCTGAACAAAAGGGTACTAAGCTAAATAAGACTCAACCCAAGAAAACATCTGTTTGCGGAGATGGTGTAAACCCCAACAAAATGGCTAATATGGGAGGCTCAGATTCAGCTATCAGGGAAAGTAACGCATCTGAAAGTAATGAAGGTACATATGGAACTAATGAATTGATGGATTTTGCTGTACATAATAACAATTCCATTAATCCACCTCTACAGCTAGGTAACAAATCCCAAAATTTTGAGGATAGTATAGAACTCATAAAAGAATTGATTGCAAACTCTACAAAATTGACAAAAGATGTTCTTGCACTCCAACAAATCACAACTTCTCAAGATGCAGAGATCAGAAGTTTGAAGCAGAGAGTTAGATATTTGGAAGGTGTAAAGAGACAAAAAACAACTAGACTGAGGAGGTTGAAGAAAGTTAGTAATGCACAAAGGATAAATTGCATTGATGTGAATATCGGTCATGGGGTTGAAAATGAGAAGAATAACTTTGGCAAACAGGTTGTTTTAGAACAAGAGAGTCAAGCAGTTGAATATACCAATGTTTTTGACGTACGTGCTTCTAGTAAAAATTTACCTACTGCTGGATCTGCTGCTACTCAAAAGAAACCTACTTCTGATGTTTCTCTTGATGAACAAAGTTTGAAAGAAAGTGACCATACCAAGACAAATTTTGATATATCTGTTGAAGGAACTGGAAAAGATTTCAATGAAATTAACGAGGTACTGCAGAACATTGGTGAAGATGTTGATATGTTAGAAACTGCAGATGACGAATGTGCTGCTAGTAAAAAAGAAACTGTTGGTAGTAGAAATTCACCTACTTCTAATGTTTCTCTTGATAAACAAAGTTTGCAGAAGGATTTTTCAAAACAATCGTTGAAAGAAAGTGACAATGCCAAGACAAATTTAGATATATCTGTTGAAGGAAATGGAAAAGATTTCAAAGAAATTGACGACGTACCGGATAAAATTGGTGAAGATGGTGTACAACCAATTGAAGAGGAGAAAGGTGAAGATGTTGAGATGTTAGAAACTGAAGAAGACAAATGTGCTACTACTAAAAAAGAAAGTGTTGCTAGTAGACATTCACTTACTGTTGATGTTTCTCTTGATGAACAACCAATTGAAGTAGAGCAAAATGAAGATGATCAGATGTTAGATACTGCATACTATAGTTATGATAAGAATGGAAGAGTTACAGATGATGATGTTTTGGAGACTGCAGAGATAATGAAAATAAAAAGGGCCAAAGAAGAACAGGCCAAGGCTGAAGAAGAACGTCTAAACAAGGAAACCGACAACTACATTGTTGACAATCGTTCAAACAAATCCAACCAATCTTCTGAAGCACCTCAAGACACTTTAACCAAAGCAAGATCATATTCTGAGGTTTCTACTGCTATATTAAATATTTCTGAGAGTTCTACTTCTGATAAAAAAGTTAATACAGCTGTTTCTACTGTTGTTCTAAAACGAAGAAAAACATCATGCATCATTTTCGAATCTCCATATATGAACAAAAGAGTTGAGACTATACCAGAATTCAAATCACAGGTGGAAAAACTATTCCCGAAAATGTATCTATCCGATACAGAGAAAGATGTTATGTAAGTTCTTTAAACTATTCTTGTAAAAACTAAAAAATTTATTTTTTAATTTTCACATCTAATTCCTATATGCTACCATATAATTTCTATATGTTCCTATACAGGGAGGAGATTTTCAGATATGGGAAAGTAAATAGTCTTTTAAGAATTCATATCAAGTGTCTTGCTTCTGAGACAGAGATCAAACGTGAAGTAATCGATAACTTTGTCAGTATCCTAAATTTTGAAGAAAAATTAAGAAAGGATACTTTAAAAAGTTTTAGACATTACTTCAAAACAGTGATGATTGTAAGTTAACATTTTCAAAACTTTTATTATTTTATTTACTTATGTTTAATTTTTCTTCTATTATACACAAATATGTTTTTTGTAAGTTTGCACTTTGTTTTTGTTTTAATAGCCAAAAGATCTGGATGAATATGAAACAGATATAAAAGGCCATTCTCAAACGTTTCGAAGATACGTTGAAGATCAGTTTCAAAATGAAAAAAAAGCTATGTCAATGGAGAAAATTGAACTGGTAATATTGACATTAATTTTTTTAATCAGTTTTTTTTACTGATGTACTCTATTACTAATATTAACATAACAATAATCATGTTTATTTAATGTTAATTTCACTTTTAATAGGTCTTCTTTCCAAATCTTGCATATGAGCACTATTATGTAATAGTTTTCAACATTACAAATGGTCGTGCTGTAATTTTAGACAACAGTAAGTCAGATGCTTCATATGATGATAAATACAAGCATGTTTTTGATTATGTGGTAAGAATTGCTTCATTTTTTTGATTATGATTGTAATTTTAGACAACATTATATTTTTTGTGTTGTTCTCATTAATTTTTTATTTTTACAGAAAAGTCTGTTAACATCCTATTTGCTTCATCACAATCCTCCGAAAATTGAACTTTTGCTGGATTCAAAGGCTGAAGTACTTCCACTAAAATGGAGAACTAGGAAAGATAAAGTTAATTGTGGATTATATACAATGATTCATATGGAACTTTATGAGGATCAAGACAAACAATGGGAAACATGTCTTTTAAAA
>BPTQ01000006.1:339085756-339291957 GCA_019973895.1 Chrysanthemum seticuspe | reverse complement strand
TTACCTTCTGCTCTTATTGATGCAAGTGCATGTAGTGCTGTTTTCCCTTTTGGTCCATCAAAGGCTATTTGTTTGCACCAATCCAATAGTAGATTAAAAATATGAAAATAGCTTCGTTCTGCAGCAAGGTAAAGCGGGCTTTCATTAAAATCATTGATTTGATTTGCAAGTTGAGGAACTTTATTCACCAGCCAAAAGACTACTCCAGGATGATGGTTTTCTATGGCAATATGAAGTGCCGTCTGTTTGTCCAAGCTTCTTGTGGCGAGTTTTACGATTTCCTCCTCTTTTACATAATTAATCAAAACATCAAGAATATCTATATGTCCCTCCCTTGCAGCAACATAAATAGGAGACTCCCCTTCATGGTTCCGACGATATATGAGAGACGGGTGATTTTCAAGAGTCATTTTTAGACTTTTCACATCTCCAACCTTTGCTAAAAGGTGAAGAATCGTGTTCCTCTTTGGAGTCAATTCAAGTTCACCACTATCAAGTATTTCTAGTGATGGCCATATTTCATTTGCATATGATGTTGGGTAGAAGTTTGGCTTCATTGGGCATTCCTTGTAGACTATTGATTCTATAAACAAATTCCAGGTCAATTAGCCCATCAACAATCTAAGTTGAATGATACATTAAAAAATAAAAATGAACTATTTGGCTGATTGGCTCATCTTTAGATTTGTGTCTACTAAAACAAAGAAAACTCTGCTCATTTCATCATATGCAAATCAAAATCGATCAACAAGACTTAATTTAACTCAGTTTACATACTTTAAAACAAATTTCGAAATGATCAAGTCACAATTTATTTCCATTTTTTTTAATGTTAAGTATAATTTTATAAAATTAATTAATCAAAAATAATTTTCTGACAATACACATCATCTCCTATTATTTATTAAAGGGGCAAGTTATCCACACCCTCCCATATAATGTGACGATATAGGGATGGTTCTATCAGATCGACACCCTCTCTATAACACATCCCTTATTTTATAACATCAAAATGGGATAAGTTATTAGGAACCCTTCTTTTACAAAGGGGACCTCCTCCAACCTTTTTATTTTTATTTTTTTTAATATAAAAAAACTATAAATCTGAAAGTACGGAACTAGAAAATATTAGGGGTGAGCATGGAGCGGGGTGGGGCGGTTTTATGGTAAAATCAAAAACCGAACCGTATATTTCGGTTTTTGGAAACTACAGACCGTTTGGTTTCGGTTTTTTCGGTTTCGGTTTTTTGGTTTTTGACATTGAATCGGTTCGGTTTTGGTTTTTATTCGGTTTTTTCTTCCTTGTAAACAAGCAAGTTTTTATCTTATAGTTTACAATTCCAAGTTTTCAAGCAAAAATATTTAAACAAATATCGATAATAGCATATTATCTAGCAACCCAAAGCTTCGAAAAAATGTACAAAACAACCAGACATCAATCTAAAATATAAAATGCACGTTTTTGCGGCTTTGCACTTTTCGTTCGCTTACGAGAATTGTAGGGGAAATTTTCAAAGAACACTATTGTTCGAAAACAAAGATATAGTATCTATAAATAAAACGAATTTTAATGTATAGATAATAAACAGTACAATTTTTTTTTAATAGATAAAGTTGTATACTTAAATCTTTAAAATTAAATAGCAAATCTTTTATATAGATAAAATTATATAAAAACATATATAAAGGTGGGGCGGGGCGGTTTTCTCGGTTCGATTTTTCTTATGAAACCAAAAACCGCCCCAAACATTCGGTTTTTATAAAATTCAAAACCTCCACCATTGGTTTGTTAAATGGGGTGGTTTTTTCGGTTCGGCTTTTTCGATTCGGTTTTCGGTTTTTGTGCTCACCCCTAGAAAATATAAAGTTTAATCATCTCTCCGTCTCAAAATTATTTTCAGGAGACAAGAATCACACAAATTAATAAAAGTTGGACCACTATAATTTTCAACCACTCAAACAGAAAATTTCTTCAATAAATTCTCTTTTTCTTACTAAAAATGGAAAGCGGATCATTTTTTTGAGACATCCGAAAAAGGAAATATGGACAATTATATTGAGACGGAAGGAGCAAGTCAAACGCAATACGGAATAGAAACTGACAAAAAACTGTGTTATACAAGGAAAAAAAAGTACAAACAAAATCTTTGACTAAACTCCCTTTTATGTCACATGATAGGGGGTCACTATAGTATATGTATATCCCCATCAAAATATAAAATGGTCCTTCTGATTTGGTCAAATTGACTCTCTCCAAAACTATTAGCATAACTAAAGACAAGTATTTAAGAAGAGTGGTGATCTGCATACTCATTCTTTTTTATTTGCACACTCACAGTAAAAGTTTTCAAAGCATAATATAAAAATGGTACAACTGTCTGATGCGGTGACTAGAGTGTCCTAATCAAACGGGTCATACTATACAAACCCCCCCTACGATGTGACATAAGAGGGGTTTTGGTCAAAATTCCTCTTGTCCCCCTTTTATTTCCAGTGTAACACAGTTTTTTTGTCAGTTTCTGTTTCGTATTTTTTTTTATATAAACAAAATTATAAAAATAAAAAGAAAATAAATAAAAAATGTAAAAAAAGCAAAAAAAGAGAGGATGCCCTTTGTAAAAAAAGAGAGGTTTGTATAACCTACCCCGGACAAAAGCACAAGTGTGCAAATCAATTCCCATTTAAGAAAGACTACATATCTTATATTTCCACAGTTACGAAACATGAGAGATTAGTACTCAATCTCATGTCAAGATATTCAATTGTGACAAACGTAGTATACACATCAAACGTAGTGTTCAAGAAGTCGCACAACATAAATAAAGTACAAATCTATCTAGGTATCTAGCAAGGCACTTCGTCAAGTACACCTCTCCCAAACCACCCAGTGACTGTTGTGGTGTCGGTAGATTATGGTGGGAGACTGGGAGGAAGTTGTCGGAAATTATCAATTCCCACACTACAACAATCGGATGGACGGGCGAGGAGACTTTCGCCGGGGACGCAGTGTCCCCGACGAAAGTCACTAAACGACAAAATAAAATCTGACGTGGCACATGAATACGCTGACCTGTTAAGGAAAATTCAATGAACACTTTCGGCGGGGACATGTCCCCGGCGAAAGTACGTTTGATTTTTAACAAACCTTGGCTGACTAGTCAAAATTCAACGTAACCTTTTGCCGGGGACTTGTCCCCGCCGAAAGTGTATTTCACTTTTACCAAAATTTGACCAAAGTCAAAAGCATGCTAATTGTTCGCGGGAAAATTTCCGCCAAACCTTTCCCCGAAGACATGTCCCCGGAAAAACCTGTTATTTATAAAAAAATACACTTTATTGCAACTATTAATACATAACTGAAACCCCGATGTTCTTAATCTTATATTTCCTGCTCAACAAGAACACATAAAAGGATTAAATGGCTCAATCTCAGGTTTTGAAATTTGTGTGAAGATAAGAGGTTGTGAGGTTGAGTGGTTTTGAGGAAAAGAGGTTGTGAAATTCATGCAAAGATACAAGAACTATATAATATGTTTGTCATGTTGGTGGGAAGTTTTGGCGCCATTTTTTAGGTGGGAATTTTTGGCGCCATTTTTTTGGTAGAAGTTGAGACCAGTAGACAACTGCAAGAATTTGGACCTATGCATTGATGTATTGATGTATATAAATAATAATAATACTTTATATATATTGATGCATTGATGTATACAATAGCACCTATACTTGGTCGTTTAACATGATACGTATACCATAGCACCTATACTTGGTCGTTTAACATGATACGTATACCATAGCACCTATACTTGGTCGTTTAACATGATACGTATACCAATGCACCTATACTCGGTCGTTTAACATGATACGTATACCAATTCACCTATACTTGGTCGTTTAACATGATACGTATACCATAGCACCTATACTTGGTCGTTTAACATGATACGTAAACCATAGCACCTATAATTGGTCGTTTAACATGATACGTATACCATAGCACCTATACTTGGTCGTTTAACATGATACGTATACCATAACACCTATACTTGGTCGTTTAACATGATACGTATACCATAGCACCTATAATTGGTCGTTTAACATGATATGTATACCATAGCACCTATACTTGGTCGTTTAACATGATATGTATACCATAGCACCTATAATTGGTCGTTTAACATGATACGTATACCATAGCACCTATACTTGGTCGTTTAACATGATACGTATACCAATGCACCTATACTTGGTTGTTTAACATGATACGTATACCAATGCACCTATACTTGGTCGTTTAACATGATACGTATACCATAGCACCTATATTTGGTCGTTTAACATGATACGTATACCATAGCACCTATAATTGGTCGTTTAACATGATACGTATACCATAGCACCTATACTTGGTCGTTTAACATGATACGTATACAAATGCACCTATACTCGGTCGTTTAACATGATACATATACAAATGCACCTATACTCGGTCGTTTAACATGATACGTATACCATAGCACATATACTTGGTCGTTTAACTTGATACGTATACCAATGCACCTATACTTGCTCGTTTAACATGATAAGTATACCAATGCACCTATACTCAGGTCGTTTAACATGATACGTATACCATAGCACCTATAATTGGTCGTTTAACATGATACGTATACCATAGCACCTATACTTGCTCGTTTAAAATGATACGTATACCAATGCACCTATACTTGGTCGTTTAACATGATACATATACCATAACACCTATACTTGGTCGTTTAACATGATACGTATACCATAACACCTATACTTGGTCGTTTAACATGATATGTATACCATAGCACCTATACTTGGTCAGTTAACATGATACGTATACCATAACACCTATACTTGGTCGTTTAACATGATACGTATACCATATCACCTATACTCGGCCGTTTAACATGGTACGTATACCACAGCACCTATACTCAGCCGTTTAACATGATACGTATACCATAGCACCTATACTTGGTCATTTATATACAAATTCCGTGTCCACGCCGTGTCCGTGTCATATATTTTTAGACTTTGTCGTATCGCCGTGTCCGTGCAACCTAAGTTAAAAGTAATTAAAATAATTTTATAATTTTTAGGTTAAATTTAAATTGATTTATTATTAATTTTAATTATTTAAAATGACAATAAAGAGTTTTTTTAAAAAGGAAAATTGAATAATTCTACCTTTTCCCGGGGACATGTCCTCTGGGAAAGTTTTGGCGAAAATTTTCATTTTCCCTCCCCACTTTTACTTTATCTCGCCATTACTTTCCCCGGAGACATGTCCTCGTCAAAAGTGTCGCTAAAAGACAAAGAATACTTTCGCCGGGGACATGTCCCCGGCAAATGTATAAAGGAAATATTAACATCAATAATTCACATATCTGGTCATACTCGGGAAAAAAAAGGAAAAAAACACCAGCGCTCTGGTCTTCTTCTTCTTCCTTGGTTCACTGCTCCACCACAGCTCACCACATCACCACCTCCAGCACCACTGCTCCACCACAGCACCACCTCCACCACCACTGCTCCACCACCACTACACGCGCACCACTGTGCACCATCTCCTTCTCTCCTCTCAATAAAATGATTCTATCCTCAATCCCTCTCAAAGTTTGATTCTTTCTCTTCTCTTCTCATTTCTCAACTGATACCATCTCATTCTCTCCTCTCAAACTGGTATTTTTTTTTAATTAATTAAACATATTTTTAATTTTTGTAATTTCTTTTTAATTGTTTATAATTTTTGTCAATTGTTTATAAATTTATAAGTTTTGTGTTAATTGTTTTGATTTTTATTAATTTTTTTGTTAATTTTGATTTTTGGTATAAACAGCTGTTGTTGAGAAGCCGATACCCGAAGCCGAGACCACAACGCACGTGCTCTCGAGACCCCACAACCGAGATATTTTTTTTTGTGTTTGTATTTGTAGCGGGGACATGTCCGCGGCGAAAGTTTATAGTTGAGCATTTTTGGCTATAACATAACTGCCCCTTTAGTTGTTTGTTGTTTATTGAGTAGCTTATGCATTTAGTTGTTTGTTGAGTTTACAAGTTGGCTTATTAATAGCTTGTTGCCTAGCTTATTTTAGGCCTTAGTAACCCCCCATCAGTTCCCTTTTGGAAACTGACTTGCTGTCCCAAAACTTAAGTCTTTGTGACACTAAAGGGGTGTTTGGGATAGTACTTGGAAACTGAATGGTAGGAAACTTGAGAAGTTGCTACGGGTTATATGGCCGTTTTATAGGATAGTACTTGGTTATATGGCAGTCTTCGTGTTTCTATAATGCCCCATGATATCGTATATTATATTGAGTATCCTTTACTTGGTTATATGGAGGTCTTCGTGTTTCTATAGGATAGTACTTGGTTTTCAGTTTTGTTGTCTCAAGATTGCTAGTCAGGCAAATAAAGCTTAGCAAAACAGTCAAGTATTTCACAACAGTCAACAGATTAAAAGAGGTTTCGAGAAAATTCAAAAGTTTTAATGCTATTTGGATCATAATCTGTTAAAAACGGTTTTAAAAATCAATTAGCATTGCATTATAAGGTTAAGTCTATTCAAGTTTGAGTTTTTATTTTATTTCTAGTTTAATAGTAGTGTAATAACTAGTCTGTGTCATTTTAAAGTCAACATTTTCAAGTCCGATTTGCATTTTCAATAACTTGTCAAAAAGGGTCAAAAACTAAAAAAAAGCCTTTATCAGTCTACTTTCTACCTTGTTTATTAGCTTATATATAAATCATAAAAATATAAAAAATATTTTTATTAGATATTTGGTAGTAGATTTCAATAGTTTTTCAGTATTTAAAATTTAAAAAAATTTTGCACCACTAACCTTGGGTCAAAAGAGATTGGGTCACAACTCAGTCAATACTGAGTGAGAACCAGTTACCCTTTCTCAGCTTATTTAATAGCTTATTTAAAGTCCTTATTAGTCTGAAAAGTGTTTTTCTAAATAAAGGGGTGTTTGGGTTTGCTTATTTTCTGCACTAAAGGGGTGTTTGGATTGCTTTTTTTTCAGCCCCGAAAGGGTGCGTTTGGTTAACAGCAGCCCGAAAGGGTCGTTTGGTTTATGCTGTCCAAACAACATCCCACAAGGGGTGTTTGGTTTATGTTGTAATTTTGATTTTTTTATTAATAATTTTGATTTTTACAGTCGCGACCAGCGAGAGCCGAGACCAGCCGAGACCAGCTAGCCGAGAGCCAAGACCACAATCGGTATGATTTTTGTCTAACTTTTTTAATGTTTGCTGTTAATACACGTGAAATGACCAAAATACGAAATGTGTTGAACTGTTGTAAATGATTTTAGGACTTTAGTGATTAATTTCGGAAAATCCCCGTCCGAAGTTAATCATCCCATAGAAAACCCGTCCGAATTTAATTTATTAGAAATTAATTTCGGAAAGTCCCCTGTTTGGGAATGCTTTTTGAATGTTTTGTCTCATTTAGGATATGAATGCGTATAATTGATTTACTATTTGTGAAAATTTCGACAGTGTTTCCCTTTACTCCTACGAATATGTCTTTAATGCACATATTTGGGGAGTTGAGGGGAAATGCTGCCGAAATTTTCTCAAATAGTAAATTCAATTATACGCATTCATATATGATACGAAAAATTCAAAGAGTGGGTTGGGATTGCCTTCCATAGTTGGATTAGGTGAACAAAACGCACAACTGGTAATTCCACCTTTATGTGTTTACGTGTAGATTTTTTGTGAACATTTTAAGTCTATATAATTATTTGTTGCTTTATTAAAAGTTAAAACGCAGTTATGCCAATTGATAAAAGTTGGGTCTCACTAGCACGTACCAGTAGAGAATTTTTAGTTGGTCTTAAAGCTTTCTGCGAGTATTGCAAGCCCTTAGTGAATATTGATGGGAATATAAAATGTCCATGTGCTCGTTGTTTAAACCTACCCTGGATAAAGCACGAATTTTTGTTTGACCACATACACGCAAATGGCTGGGACCATAGTTATACGAAATGGTATAATCATGGTGAGCCGGATGCCCGAACAGTCGTACACACCACAAGACACCCTGGGATGAGTGACATGGCTGAGTTCCTTCATGATATTGGTCCGAATAACGAACCAGATGATCCAACTCAAGGAAATATTGGCGAGACAAGTAACGACGCAATTCCTCAATGTAATGAGTATGAGAAGTTACTTGCCACTGCCAACGAAAAACTATACCCATCCTGTGAGTGGATGTCTTCATTAGACTTTATGGCAAAGATTACGCACATCAAAGTCAAAGGTAAAGTGAGTGACACCACATTTAATGAGTTGCTAACTTTATTTAAGGAAGTTTTCCCGCCCGTTCTAGGATACAACATGCCATCGTCATACTATGAAATAAAGAAGACGTTTAAAACTATCGGGGTTAGGATATGAATCGATACATGCTTGTGTAAATGATTGCTTTTTATATCGGGGGCGGGTAACGAAGAGTTGCAGACTTGTCCGATCTGCGGCGCTAGTAGATGGAAAGAAAAGAACACACTGGGGTAGAAAGTTCCTAACAAGGTGTTGAGTTACTTTCCTATCATTCTTAGACTACAACGTTTGTACAAGTCTAAACACACTACAAAACATATGACTTGGCATGCGTCTGGGCAGTCTAGGGAGAACGGTAAGATGCAACACCCGGTTGATGGTCAAGCATGGAAGAAATTTGACATCAAGTATTCAAAGGAATTTGCTAAAGAAAAAAGAAACGTCCGGTTAGGGTTGGCTGCTGATGGTTTCAATCCGTACGGCAACCTTAGTCAGTCATACAGCATGTGGCCGGTCATATTAACCACATACAATACGCCTCCCTGGATATGTATGAGAGAGACTTCTCTTATGTTGACATTGTTAATTTCGGGCCCCAAATCACCAGGGAAGGATATTGATATTTACCTGAGGCCTTTGATTGATGACCTAAAGACTTTATGGAAGGATGGAGTCATGACTAAGGATGCTGTTACAGGCACCGAATTCTGTATGAAAGCAGCGCTTTTATGGACTATCAATGACTTTCCCGCTCGAAGTAGTTTGTCTGGGTGGAGTGGGCAAGGTTACAAGGCATGTCCGACATGTAATGTAGACACTCCAGCTATGCGCGTGTTAAAGAAAACCGCTTATGTTGGTCAAAGAAGATTCTTAAGCACGACCAATAAATGGCGGAAGAACAGAAGATTCTTTCACCGGGGACAAGTCCCCGGCAAAAACCAAAACACTACAGTAGCGTGTAGTTTTTGCAGGGGACATGTCCCCGGCGAAATAGATTAGCTCAACAGTGGTAGACAACTTCCCCGGCAAAAAGTATGCCACGTCGGACTAATAATTTAATTAGGTGATTAAATTAATATTCAAAAACAATTTTCCCCGAGGACGTGTCCCAGGCAAAAACAAATGCCACGTCGGACATGTTTGACCGGTGACAATTGGCTGTGGGACCCGCATGTCCCCGGGAAAGGTGATCACTAGTCCCCGGGGAAAATATTCCCGAGAGGGTATTACCGGAGGACTTTCGCCGGGGACTTGTCCCCGGCGAAAACTTTCACAGTGGACTTGTCCCCGGGCGAAACCCACGATTGTTGTAGTGCCAAGAGAGTTCTAGAGAAGAAATACACGAGGAAAAAAATAGCAGATGTTGCTGTAAGCTCGTTAGTTATATTAGCGGACCTTATATATGTTTAGATACATGCATGTATTGTATATTAGTAGGGCTAGCCACATGCATATGTAATCCCTAGCTTGTACGTGTGTATATATATTTACTATTATAATGAGAAGATCACAACATCTATTGCCATAATGTATTCTTATTATTATGGTATGAGAGCACCCCTTGCAAGACTCCGGTTGACACATAAACTAAACTTTGTTTGGACCTGGAGGCATGGGCGGAGATAGGGGGCCCAAGGGGCGGGTGCCCCTAGCGAAAAAAATTATAGTGTAAATTTTTGAAAAATTTTAACATTGTTTGTAATATTCCTCCTTTAAGAAAAAAATTGTACTCATAGAAATTCCAATGGGTCACAACAATGAACACTAAACATAATAGGCAGGTTATAATGAGAAAATGAGATACAAAATGAAATGAGAATATGAAATATTCTACTAGATGAGTAAATAGTAATTATCAAGGACGTATATATTTATTCGAAATAAATATTTTAAGTACATAAAAGGCAAAACCACAAACTCTAACCTAATGGTTTGGGGGGTCGGTCGAATAACCTAATGGTAGAAGGGACTAAGTTTGACAAATTGTCAAACTTATGTACTTAAAGATAATTTTAGAAAGTCCTAGCTGTATCAGGAATGTTCCATGGTATCTTATAAATACCAAACTAGATATTTTTCGCTCCTAATTGAACCCTAACTGAAATCTATCCATCTCGTCTCCTCCATTCGGTCAAATCCCCTAAGGGATTCGAACCCTAAGCCGACTAGGTCGACTTCGTGTATTCCAACGCTAGATAGGATCTAGCCCTAATTCTACCTATGCAGTACGGTTGATACCTGACGCAACCAACGCGGTGATTCTCCCAATAAGCCCTAAGGTGATCAATCAAGGTCGCAGACAAGAAGAAGAAGAAGAAGAAGGCGATTACGTGCACGCAACAGACTATAGTTGAAGCTTATTCCTTGCAGGAACAAGTAAGTCTTCTATAAACACTCTTGTCATATGTTTCAATTAGGTTATATCTCTTATTAGGAGGTCTTGATAACTAGGGTTTTGGTATGCACGACCTTTGCTTGTTTATTTTCCACTGTGCGTGTTTTATAGGTCATGCGGGTGACCACTATACCCTACATAACCCTGTCTAACATTAACGGACAAAAGACATATAGACATTAGCGCGGTATATTTGTTTTCTAACCCTTTCCAACATTAAAGAACAAAACACACATTTCGTTCGCGAATTTGTTCCCATCGGTGACTCTCGCATTCTGCATGTTCCCTAATGTCACCACTACTACGTTGATCTCTTCAGCAAGGGGCTTTCACCACCTTTGTTCACTGATTTTCCTTCCAGTTTAAGCTTTCGGCCTCCTCTCGCTTCAAATGCAAGGGCGTAATAGTGGACCTTATGTACATTTGTATAGATACAACCCATGTATTGTATATTAGTAGGGCTTGGCCGATGCATATCTAATCCCTAGCTTGTACATCAGTACGTGTATATATATGTTTACTATTCTAATGAAAAGATCACAACATTAATTGCCATAATATCCTTATTAAGTTATGGTGTGTGCAAAATAGTTTCCAAAGGGTAATTAGAGAATAACCATGCTCTTAAAGAAGGAAATGAATAAGACATTTCATTTTCTGTTATTCGAAAATAAAGATGAGAGCAGATACCAATCTTCACCATGGGCAGACCTACGTGTATGTTAGGTTAGGTGGTTCCCGGGAACCACCTTAGAAACCAAGATGTTGTATAAGTTATTTGTAAAAGAAAAAGGACCTACCTTGGGAGAATATAAGAAACTATCTTCGGATGAAATTAAGTTAAAAGGAAATGAAAGTGAAATGTATATCTGTAAAGAAAGTTAAGCGAATATGAATGAAAATGGAGATGGAAGAGGGAAAGAAATCTGGGTAAGATAAAGTATTAATAAAAGAGAAGCGAGTTTTATTTTTATGACTTTTTACAGGTCAAGTTATTTCAAAGATAATTATTAGGTCCTTTGGGTATTGTTTGCACAATTATGTAGAAATCTAGGATTTGTAGTAATAAATTTGCTAGACTCACATATATCCACAAAAACAATTAACTCGATGAGGTGTTAGCGGGTGATTGGTTTTTGTGTGATGTGGATCCCACAAAAACCAATCACCCGCTGACACCTCAGCGAGTGAATTGTTTTTGTGGATACTTTTATGTGGATATATCATTGCTCTTGTTAGGGGTGTGCAAGAAACCGAAAAACCAAACCTAAATCGGAAAAAACCGAAGAACCGAAACCAAAAAACCCGAAACCGATTGAAAAACCGACGGTTCGGTTTTTATATTTTGAAAAAACCGAAGTTTTTGGTTCGGTTTGGTTTTAGCTTTAAAAACCGACCAATAGAAACCGAACCGACATTTAAAGTCAAAATAATATATCTTGCCTTGTTATTCATAAATAATATAAGTATTGTATCTTGACATCTTCCTTTTACATTACCCTTGTCAATGACGCATTTCAAATGTGTCATAACTATGCTAATATTTTATTTCATAATAATATATATAACACAAATGTGCTTTAAGGTAAAAAAAAAATGGGTACACAAATGTCACAAGAACACATTAAGTTTGAATGTTAATGGTTGTTCCTGTTGAAGATGGTGCAATTACATCAAAAGATTGAAGATCTTGTTCCAACATCATTCTTTTTTCGTTTACACACCCTTCAATTGTTTCAGTGTACCTTTCAAGCTCTAACAAATCCTTGAAACTTGGAGGCAACTTTGAGAATGTTGGCACTTGATTTAAGACAGTTCTTTACCCGTTTTAGTACCGTTGTACCGGCCGGTACCGGTTTAAGATATGGTTCTATTTTATGATATATGTCAAATCTACTTTGAAAAAGCAAAGCTCGATAAATCGTATAGAAACCGAAAAAACCGAAAAACCAAACCGAAAAAAAACCGACAACCGAAAAACCAAACCGACACAAAACCGAAACCGAATGGTTTCTAAAAATCAAAAACCGAAATTTTTCGGTTCGGTTTCGGTTTTATACAAAAACCGAGCCAAACCGAACCATGCTCACCCCTAGCTCTTGTAGTAAAGTGGGATACGTGTGTAGGGTAGTTACAGCAAACAAAAGTGAACTTAATTATCACAAGGATGGAACAGTGATGCAAGAAAAGCAAACTTAATTAGAGCAAATATTTTTAAAATGTATCATACTTGTCATTATTTATTTTTGTAAGTAGTGAACAAATTTTTTTTGCTTTTGTTTGGTATTTTTTTTTTCAAAATTATCCTTTTTAGGGTACTATATGACATTTTTGCCCTTTGAAAAAAAATACTATTAGCTAAGAGGGGCAAAAATGTAGCAAAATACGCAAAAAATGATGAATTTCAAAAAAAATTACCCACAAAACCAAAACTTTTTGCTCGCTACCCACAAAAGCAAATTGTGGCAAGTATGATACCTTTTAAAAACATTTGCCCAACTTAATTATCAAAGCAAGTAGTCGACTGGTTTTATCTCCAAACCAAGAATCGACTGTCAACAAAAATAAGAGAAGAGCAGCAACAGGAACACGTCGACTGGTGATCAAATTAACACCAACGATCGACAACAAAACAAAAAACCCACGTTGACAAGCTAACAACTAAGACCAACGATCAACATATTATGATGAAACAGCCGACTGGTTATCTAGAAACCAACGGTCGACCAACAAGATTGACCGGAAAACAAAAATGGAGGAATGATTGAATTTAGGGTTTAAGGATCGTAATGTAGGCATTATACCATGTAGAATAATGTGTTTCATATCTTTCATTATCTCATACACGTAATACTTGGCCTATTACTAAACGTACGACTAACAAATTAGTCATTTTCATTTTGCAGGACTTAAAATCTTAAAAGAGCAAATTTCTAAAAGGGAACAAAAAGTTGAGTGGTGGTCAACATATGGTACAAAAAACACATCCTCTCAAAATGATCATGTGCGAATGTGCGACTCCATTGATGTGTAACACGATGTCCACTTATTTATTATTAAAGTACAGTGGTAGGTGAGATTTTTTCCCAAAAATTCCTTTTTGTCTTATTATTACTAATGTAAAATGTCAAAAATACTTTTTTTTTTCTATGTATTCTCTCACCCACCTTATCTTTTCATTTCCATATTTATAATCACCAATTCCTTTCATCATCTACTATATCTAGCCACTTACAGATCCGGCCAACCACTATCAGATCCGCCATTGTCATTATATGTGACTTTCACACCTTGATTTTTTTCATACCATGCTCGACTACAAATCGTTATCAACACACCTAATTCATTACTCCTCTACGTGCTTTAAACACCAATAATTTACCATTTACAGCAATACAATGTCTTAAAGTCAGAGCGGCCAAAAGCCATAATCTAAAAATTTGTATTAACTTTCGTGTCAACTTTTTTTCAAAGTCGTGGTATTATAATTCGAAAGACACTATTTGTTTGGTCTAACTAGATGAGGTTCCTCTTATTGGAAAGATAGGACCAAGACACTTCTAAAGGAAGCGCCTTTTTTGAATAGCAAATGTGATCCGTTCTTAATTTTCAGATCTCGTTTTCGGATGGCGGCTGGCTGGATCTGTACAACATTTTCAGTTGCAAAAATACACCATCACATCTCATTTTTTTTTCAGATATCGTTTTCAGATCTCGTTTTCTGATGGTGCCGCCGGAATAAGAGATAAGAGAGAAAGCAATCATTCTCATCCAACAGATGTTAATATATGGGTGTCGCCGGATGTTAACAACAACTGTAGTCTGCAACTCAATATCAAAGTACAGTGGCAGTCACCGGATGTTAATATATGGGTGTCGCCGGAATTTTAAGAGAGAAAGAGAGGTGGTGATGAAGTGTGTGAGTGGCAGGGGTGAGCAAACGGACCGGATGGACCGGACCAACCGACAAAATCGACCGGACCGAACCCAAACCGACCGGACCGAAGAACCGGCGGTCCGGTCTCGATCTATCATTTTTGGCAAATTCGGTCTCGGTCCAGTCCGGTCCGGACCACAAACCGAGATTTTTAGCCTTGTTGGACCGGACCGGACCGACCACATTCGGTCTCGGTCTCGGTCTAGGTTTTTTGTCGGATTCGGTCTCGGTCCGATCCGGTTTTTCTCGGTCCGGTCCGGTTTTCGCCCGATGATCAGCCGGTGAGAGAAATGTATTTATATAAAAGATAAGGGTAATTAGGTCTTTTAATACTCATAATAATAAGACAAAGTATCAAATCAAATGTACTTTTATTATAAAAAAAAATAGACACGTGTCGCACATTCAATGAAATCGCACATTCGCACATGACAATTTTAAAAAAAGTTGTATTTTTTGTACCATACGATGACCACTACATAACTTTTTGTCCTTTTTTTAAAATTTGCTCATCTTAAAAATATGTTACTCCATTTATCAACTACTACTGTACTAGTAAGTTATATCGAGTAGTAGAGTACATCTTTAAGGATATTTGGTAAGTGATCAATATACATATTTCATGCATTTTAAAGGATATTTGGTAAGTGATCAATATAGATATTTCATTCATTTTAAACGGTAATAAAAGTTTTATTTTATTTTATTTTATTTCATTTTATTTATTTATAATAAATTGAAAGTTGATTTTAACATGATAAGTCATGTTGACTTTGTTTTACATATTAAAAATTATGGTACGTGTATATATTATAGAGCTTTTAAATATTTGATCTTCCTTATTAATCGTATCAAACCGACCAGACCTATTGACATGTTCCTTATCTTGCCCGGCTAAATTTTTTTTAACACGTGACTAGATACGGGAATATCTTAGTTTTCTTCATAACAAAGAATGAAGAGGAAGCTAAAAATAAAGAAAAGTTGGGAGTGTCGACAAGGCACGAAAACTTGTTTACAAAAAATGGACCGACCAACATTGAGTCAGTAGGCCAATAACATATATTAGTACCCTTTAACTTGACAAAGTGGATCATTTAGTACCCTGAATTTTTAAGGGTTCATGATAATACTCCGAACTTGGCAAATTGGAATGATTTGCAGTTAAATTTAGAATAATTAATCATATATATTTTTTGAAAATTTAGCAAATTTCATTTTACTTTTAACTAATATAATATTATATTTAGTTATTAAGAATAAATATACATGCAATTATTACGCTACTTTTAATATATAGATATCTTTATTATATATTTAACTGTTTGTTTCAAATAATTTTGAAATTATACCAATTTAACTATTTATTTATTTATATACATATGTTAAATTGAAATCTTCAAAGAGTTCATCTAGTTAGTTATATGTTAATCTAAGATTCTTTGAAATAAAAGTTTAATAATATAATATAAAAATATATTTAGAATAGTGCATTAAAAATATTTTAGAAAATAGTTGCTACTTGTGTATTCTTTGTATTCTAAATAATCAATTAAAATAACATACTTATTTTTTCAAAAAAAGTAAAACATTTACCTAGGCAAAGTTTTACTATAAATTATTTATTACAAAAGACTTTATTAAGTTGATTTTTAGAAATAAAAAACAATTAATTGTTGAGTTAGGGTAGTAAAAAAAAAAGTCAACTTGATCAAGTTCAACGTACTATTTCACACCTTTAAAAATTCGAGGTATTAAGGGCCCGTTTGGTATATAGGTGGGTTTAGATTTGGATTTAGATTTGGATTAGGATTAAGGATTTTGATTTGGATTTGGATTTGATGTAAGTGAGAGAAAAATAAATGAGGTGAGATAAAATATTATAATTAAATTAAAAAAATATTATAATTATTAATAAAAGTATATAAAAATGACTTTATTATTTTATAATATATAAAATAGAGATATGCAAGACTATTAGTAACATTGGCCCCACTCATTGTCAGAAAAACAATTTAAACAGCGTATATTTCGTACCATTTTGGATTGAGCCTAAACGGAAATAATCAAACAAACAGTCAACATTTGGATTGAGCCTAAAGTACCCCTATAAACCCTTAAACCAAACTGACCCTAAATTATCCGGCTGTCAAGTTCGGGGCACTAACATATAGTTTGTAAAAAAAAAGAAGTGAAACAGACATTGAAAATCAGATATAAACATTAGTACCGTGCTTGAATGTAAATTTGTAAGGTTACCTGTGTGATTATGGTCAATTGTTATCCTTGTTGATGTCAGTAAATCCACCTCTCTCATAGCTTCTGTTTCTGTCTCCATGGCCTTAAATATAAATTTATCGTAAAAAGGGTTCCAAAATAGGGAGTTCACAGTCTTCCCTATGGCATTTCTATGTGATACTAAACGCCGCACAGATACATCCTCCCACAACACCTCTAGTGCCGAAGTATTGCCTTCTTCAGTCGCCACGTCTAAGGCGGTTTGACCAGAATCACTTGTGTGGCTCAAGAACTTTTCATAATCTAAAATTTCACCAGTGTGAAGATCTATCTTTGTTTGTTTTGCACATGTTACAAAACCCTGGAGTATGGGAATTGACCAAGTATGTGATGCTGCGTATGTCAGTGGCGTATCTCCCTTTTTGTTTCCTAACAACATACATTTTCTATAGGTCTCTTTAACCTCCTCAACAAGTAAAGAACTCATTGGGATGTTCAACCCTTTACATAATTCGTTTCCTTTCATTAGAATGGACAAGTACTCGCTGTCCTCCTTTAACGAAGGGTATCCTAAACATGACAATATGATGTTTATCATGGTATAAGTACACGATACCAAAGAAACTAGTGAATGAATGTAATAGATATTATCATGAGCATCATCATCGTTATATATAGATACACAACTACCACGAGAATAGTTCTTGTACAACAATTCAATAATGTGAAAAATGTAGGACACAATAAAATGATGCCACGTGTATGGCTTCAAGGGCAAATTAGACATACACTAGTTTGCCATTTTTGACTTGCATCTTCTTCCGTTTATAAAGTGTCAATACAATTACAGGCGATGAAGATTAGTGTATGCTAACTTTCCGGGGAATAGATCTTGTATTAAGTGTGATTCCTGGTTTAAAGCTGCTAAGAAGACAAACACCGTTAGCCTCACCGCGGAACGGGGTTCCGCGGTCAACCTCCGGTGTGAGAATAAGTGATGGTATCTAGAGAGATAAAGTTAGTTCTAGAGAGAGAGTGAGATGTGTGTTACCGTTTGAATAGTGGCGAGCTCATCATTTATACGGTTGACCTTTATGTCGTGTTCTCAAGGTCACGGGCCAGACAATTTGTAAGTGGGTTGTGACGTAGGTCAACTCCAGAGCTTGTCCTATTGTTGTGACAGTGATGCTTTTGGGCGGGAGTTGTCCCGCTTTCCCTTTTCGGGGACTGCAGGCTGTAGTACACCAAGTCTGGGCAAGATTCCTTACTCCTTATGTTGGGCGCGGTTGTGTCCTCCTTCGGACGTATATAATATCCGCGGAATAGCCCTTTCGTTGGTGTCCGCGCCGTGGTGCCTGGACGATGGTTTGGTGGCCATTGACGGGATATGTATCTAGTCCGCATCCGACCCATATGAGTGTCGGGATCATTATACATAATCATGTTTGGTCCGCGCCTGACCCGTATAAGTGCTGGGGGGTCATACGCGATCATAAAGGAAGCAATATTTTTTTCTTATCGGTTTCTTTATTTAATCATTATTACATACCAAGGTTAGTTTTGCCCATAGATTTTTTGCAACGATCTTAACTAGAATCAACACTTGTCAGCAAAATTGTATTTGAAAAAATGTTTGCATCAAAATTACTAATTTCTTGCATCTTCAAACTGTGAATGGTCATGTTAGTAATAATGTTATTTTTGTAACACATATTTGCTCTAGGAAACATGATATTGATTTTCAATGTGAACGGTTCGACTAATCTTATGGGAGGTGATACTCACACCACATTTTTTGATTATTTCACCACAAACTGTGCATTGCAGTTTGTATAGTACAAACTACAATGCACATATTGTGATGCAATAATCAAAAAATATGGTGTGAGTATCAATTCCCTAATCTTATATTCTTATGTAACAAAAAAAGTTGTTTTGACGGTTTAGTTCACTGTTATGCATATACTCGCTAATTGTGCCCTTGATTGATGGTCACTCTAGATGAGTGTAGGATGACAAAATAACTCGAATATGATGACAAAATCTAAAATTTGAAGTTTTTAGAACAGGTCCCTTTATTATAAGGGTTTTTCTAACTATTGTAATAGAGGCACAAGTTAAGCACAATAAAAGTACACAAAAAGTACATAAGACTCACATAAAAATACACTTGTCTGTATTTTTATGTAAATCTCTATGTACTCTTTTATAAATGTACTTTTGCTATGCTTAACTTGTGCCCTTAGGGTACAAGTTAGAAAAACTTTTATAAATATGGTATTATGTTTAAACATGCATGGTATTATATTTCTATTTACTTAATACAAATACAATTTTTTATTTGTTTTTAATTTTTATCTTTGTAAGATTGTAAATTCTGGTCATCGAAGATTGTATATGTCATTCCACATAAAAATATATATTTGCGGGAACACCCTGATCTCGGGTACTCTTTAACACCAGCCATGATTATATATGGCATAATAATACTATAAAGTAGTAGTGATTTGTAGCATGAGTAACTTATCGTTATTTATACTTAATACTATTTTTGAATATTTAATAAGACAAATGCTTAATTTACTATTAATTGGTTATTCTTTAAGTTATTGCTTAATATCGTATTGTAATAGCGTAAAAAATCTAATAAAAGGAAAAACATAAGTTTGCGCGCCTAAATATGAAAGCTTGATAATCCCCAACGGGGAATGGTGCGAGTTTGGGAAGCATCTCGTCCCAATGGAGCACCCTGTAAGATTCCAATAGGAATTGCGGTCGGGTTTAAGGATGATATTTGTAATTGGATTTGAGAACGAGGATGACCGCTCCCGCCCTAGATGAGGTATGCATTTTAAGGTATATGTGAGGTATGAATTGTGTTAGTTGAATGTGAAATGATGATTTTATACTATAGTGCATTATAAATTTAAACCAATGCTAATGGGAGGTGTTGCATTTCAACCGAGTCTTACTTTAACTTTTTCAATTTTTCGGATGGCTATCCCACTGAAACTTTCATTTTGTTTGTGTGAGTAGGTTTTATTTATTTATTTTATTTATTATTATTTTTTAATCGTCTTATTAGCAAATTGTGATTGGGGTGTAGTTTTAGAGAGAGAAACTTGAAGTGACACCGAGGTGGCAGGGTGACCACAAAAATTGTGATCACCATTAGCATTAGTCTTAAGAATGTGCCGACACCACAACCCACTGGGAAGTTTATACAATAGTTTTACTTTAAATAAGAACATAAATGGTGTACGGTGTACCTATTAAGTATGGTCATCGAAGATTGTTTATGTCATAATTTATATTTTATACTACATTAAAAAGCATTTGATATTTCTTATAAAATGAAGTCTTAAAATTTTAAGACAAAAAACATTACTATTAAAAGAAAATTAAAAAATTAATATAAAATAAAAATAATTTAAGTCTCAATTAAATCATATAGTAACTCCATCCAATAATAATATATATTAATTAAATTTTTTATAAGAAAAGCTCACTAAAATTATAACTACTAATTTAATGATAAAAGTTGAAAAATAAAAGTGCTATTATTTACACTATTATAAATTTAGACGTTTTATTTTTGAAAAACATATATCTACCATGTTCTAAAGTATTTGGGACATGCTAAATAAGAAAAGATTAAAATGAAAAACATTTGTTCACTACAAAAATAATCACTGGATATTTGGCGCTGCATTGCGCGGATACCATTTTATAATATTATAAAGTAGTTGTGATTTATAACAAGAGCAACTTATCGTTATTTATGTTTAATACTGTTGTTGAATATTCAATAATACAAATGCTTAATTTACTATTAATGAGTTCTTTATTTTCAAGTTATTGCTGCGTAAAATTTATAATAAAGACACGAGTTTCGTGAAACATCGCGTCTAAATATATGAAAACTCCCGATAACCCCTAACGGGAAACTGTGTGAGTTTGAGAAGCATCTCGCTCCAATGGAGCATCCCAATAAGATCATGATGGAGATTGGGGCGGGTTTAAGAATCATATTTGTAAGAGTAAATTGCAAAAATCGTCCCTAAAGTTTGGCTAAATTGCACGTTTCGTCCCAAACGTTTGGAAAGTGCAAGGATCGTCCATGTGGGAAACTTTTGGGGCAAAAATCGTCCCTGGCCTACATTAAATGACTAAAATACCCTTCTCTCTATATTACTTTTCAGTTTCTTGCACCAATGGTCCCTGTGTTTCGCCAGATTTTGCAAATTTAGTCTTTTTTTTTTCTTTTTTTTTTTTTTTTTTTAATTTAACTTTTAGTATTAGTATTATTTTTTTTACGTTTTCGTCCGTTTTTTTAAGTTTTTGTCCTTTTTTCTTACGTTTTTGTCCTTTTTTCTCTTGTTTTTCCGTTTTCATACGTTTTTTTTTTCCGTTTTTCTAACGTTTTTGTCCGTTTTGTCCATTTTTTTTAAGTTTTTATCTGTTTTCTAACGTTTTTGTCCGTTTTTCTCACGTTCTTCCGTTTTCATATGTTTCGTTCGTTCTTTTTCCGTTTTTTGTATGTTTTTCTCACGTTTATGTCTGTTTTCATACGTTTTGTCCGTTTTTTTACGTTTTTGTCTGTTTTTCTCACGTTTTTGTCTATTTTTCTCACGTTTTTTCCGTTTTCGTATGTTTTTGTCCGTTTTTCTTATGTTTTATCCATTTTCATACGTTTTTGTCCCTTTTTCTTACATTTTTCTCTTTTTGTCTTTTTTATACGATTTCATTCGTTTTTTATACGTTTTCGCCCGTTTTCTTACGGTTTTTTTTATTTTCATACGTTTTTATACGTTTTCGCCCGTTTTCTTACGTTTTCATCCATTTTCATACATTTCGATCGCTTTTCTCACGTTTTCGTTTTCATATGTTTTTGTCCATTTTGTCTTTTTTCTTACGTTTTTGTTCATTTTCTTACGCTTTCATCCGTTTAATACGTTTTCGCCTCGTTTTTTTTACATTTTTGTTTATTTCTCTTATGTTTTTTCTGTTTTCATACGTATGAAAACGGAAAAATGTAAGAAAATGAACAAAAACGTAAGAAAAGCGATCGTAAATGTATGAAATGGATGAAAACGTAAGAAAACGGTCGAAAACGTATAAAAACGTATAAAAACGTATGAAAATAAAAAAAACCGTAAGAAAGACGGACGAAAACGTATAAAAACGTAAGAAAACGGGCGAAAAAGTATAAAAAATGAACGAAATCGTATAAAAAAAGACAAAAACGTTTGAAAACAGAAAAAATGTAAGAAAAAGGGACAAAAACGTATGAAAATGGATAAAACGTAAGAAAAACGGACAAAAACATACGAAAACGGAAAAAAAAGTGAGAAAAACAGACAAAAGCGTGAGAAAAACAGAAAAAAAAAACGTAAGAAAACGGACAAAAACGTATGAAAACAGACAAAAACGTGAGAAAAACATACAAAAAACGGAAAAAGAACGAACGAAACATATGAAAACGGAAGAACAAGAGAAAAACGGACAAAAACGTACGAAACAGACAAAAACGTAAAAAAAGGGACATAACGGACAAAAACGTAAGAAAAACGGAAAAAAAACGTATGAAAACGGAAAAAACAGGAGAAAAAAGGACAAAAACGTAAGAAAAAATGACAAAAACTTAAAAAAACGGACGAAAACGTATAAAAAAATAATACTAGTACTAAAAGTTAAATTTAAAAAAAAAATGGTTTAATTTGCAAAATCTTGCGAAACACAGGGACTATTGGTGCAAGAAACTGAAAAATAATATAGAGAGAAGGGTATTTTAGTCATTTAATGTAGGCCAGGGACGATTTTTGCCCCAAAAGTTTCTCACAGGGACGATCCTTGCACTTTTCAAACGTTTGGGACGAAACGTGCAATTTGGCCAAACTTTATGGACGATTTTTGTAATTTACTCTATTTGTAATTGGAATTGAGAATAGGGGGATGACCTCTCCTGCCCTAGAATGACGTATGCATTGTGAGGTATATGTGAGCTATGCATTCTGTTAGAGAGGAGGGAGTGGGCACGGGTAAGGGATTCGGGTACCCTTACCCGAGCGGTAACACCGCCGCCGCCCCTTCGGGTATGAAATCGGGTACCAAAATCGTGGTACCAAGCCGAGTGTGAAATGTGAGGTTGGATTGGGTTTTTTGACCGTTGGAGCCAAACGGTCGACTTAAAAAAAAAAAAAAAATTACCTTTAAAACCAAATATTACTCTCTTTATTTTCAAATAAAACACACACTAAAATCTCTCAAAAACAAAAAATAATTGCCAAAATGTCTTCCGATTCTTTCGAATTCGAATCCATTATTCCATCTTCGTCCGACGAGATATCCACGGGTAGCTCGTTGCAATACTTGCTTCAATCGGCTCAGTATCTTGCAGACACGGCAAGCTCTAGCCGAACTAGCGTAAATCGTCAACGGGCAATAGGTCTTCAAACGTTAGAGAATGATTGGTTCGTTGAAACACCAAAGTACAACGAAGAGTACTTTAAAAAAAAATTCGAATGGAGAAGAGCATGTTTTTGCAAATAGTGGGCGACATTGAAGCGAGATACCCATATTTTCAAGAAGGGTACGACGCGCGTTCGAAAAAAAGTTTCACGGCGAAACAAAAAATCACTTCAGCCGTTAGGCAACTCGCAACTGGTAATCCCCCGGATGAGTATGATGAATATTTATGCATGGCTGCAAGAACGTCGCGTGAAAATCTTGATTATTTTTGGAGGCCATCATTCAGTTGTACGGTCGAGAGTACCTACGTAGGCCTACAGCACACGACCTTGCTCGCATTTTCCATGCCCATGAAGCGAAGCATCACCTCCCTGGGATGCTTGGTAGCATCGACTGTACACACGTCAGATGGAAAAATTGTCCTAGACATCTGAGAGGGCAATATACTAGAGGTGACTATGGTGTTCCCACTATTATGCTTGAAGTCACCGCGTCACAAGATATGTGGATTTGGCATGCTTTTTTTGGTCCACCAGGGTCAAACAACGATATCAACGTATTGAATCAATCTGACTTGTATCTTACAGATCGAAATGGAACGGCGATGAACAGTTCATTCAACGTGAATGGACGCTTTTATAAACGCGGCTACTATTTGGCAGATGGAATATATCCTAAGTGGTCTACATTTGTTAAAGCATACCCGTATCCATCCGAACCAAAGGAAAAGAGATTTACGAAGTTACAAGAGGGGGCGAGAAAGGATGTCGAGCGAGCTTTTGGTGCTCTCAAAGGAAAATGGAAAATTCTCGATCGACTTCTCCGAGCTATGACCAAAGCGAAGATTGCCAAACAGGTTCATGCGTCTGTTATTTTGCACAATATGGTTATAAAACGCGAGGGGAGGGCAATCTCACCGGTTCATATAATGGATGAGCCGGTCCAGCCAGTGTACGACGACAGTGTGGTAGCGGAGTTACTAGACGAAGTTCTCCATGACCGTCTTCGATATGATCTCACGGAGCACGTAGCACGTCAAAACTTGCCGTATCTCGATGATTAGTGTGTTTTTTTATTTTAATCTACTTATTTTTAAGTGTTATGTTATGTTTTTTTTTAAGTATTATGTTATGTTTTTTTTTTTAAGTATTATGTAATGTTTTATTTTATTTAATGAAATGATATGTTTTTATTTTAAATATTGTATGTGATTTTATGTATGAAAAAAAAAAAAAAAAAAAAAAAAAAAAAATCGGGTACAAATTGGTGACCACTCCCTCCACTTAGGGTATGGTTAGAGTAAAATTAGATACTTTTGATGTGTAATGTTTTTATTGGATGTAGGTGAAGTGACACCTAGGATATTAGGTTACCACTCCCCCCTCCCTTAGAGTGTTAGTTGAATGTGAAACGGTGACTTTATGATATACTGTACAAATAGGTAGCTGTTATCATGAATAAGGTTGTCAGGTTTTAAATGTGAATGTGAATGTAAATGTATAATCGACAATAATTAATATATGGGATGTATTATTCTTACCCTCCTGGTGGAGAGGGGTATGTATTTTTGATGTCTTTTGTCTTTTATTTGTTTCAGTACAACATAGTTTTTTGTCAGTTTCTGTTCCGTATTTCTGACAGTTTTAAGCGTTTGACTTCTTAAACTTTATATTTCTTGTTCCGCATTTTCAGGTTTATAGTTTTTTGATATAAACAAAATTATAAAAAAAAAAAAAAAAAAAAATGCAAAAAATTAGGGGGAGGGGGTAGGAATATCTTGTCCCTTACGAGTAATATATATATTTGCTCTAGAAAACGAGTAAGGATCAAATGAGAAATATAATTAAGATGAGAAGGATGAGAAGAAACTACAACCAAAAATTTGAGATGCATCTACAAAAATAGATGCATATCTCTATTATTTTTCCCTACTTATTTAAAATATGTGACTATTATTTTTTCTCATTTTCTCATTTCAATAACTCTTTCTCGATCTATTCCCTTAAGAAACATGATATTGACTTTCAATGTGAACGTTCGACTAATCTTATTCTTAAAAAACGAAAAGAAAAGGAAAAAAAAAAAAATTGTTTTCACAGTATGGTTGTGCCCCTGAATAATAATGGCCACTCTTTTGTTTTCTTGTTTTTTTTTTTTTTTTTTTTTTTTTTTTTTTTCTTTTTTGTGTTTAATAATGGTTTTCGATTTTTTGACCGACTAAACCACAGGGTTTGAATTCACTGACACACAGACTCAAACCAGGTAAAATCTTCCTTTTTCAAGAGGTTGATGTGGTCACTTCAAAGTTATTTGCACCTAGCAGGAATTGAACTTGAGACCTCACGTATTTTAAAATGATAGTCACAAGTCTTTTTGCCAATAGGCCACCCTTGAGTGGTTACTCTAGATGAAAGTAGGAATAGCAAAAAAAAAAAAAATAAATAAAAAAAATTGATGAGCGGGGCGGGACACCGCACCCGCACCCCGTCCTGAAACATATATACACATATCTATTTAAATATGGTACTACCTCCGTTTCAAAATTTAAGTCCATTTTGACCTTTTGAATTCATTTTTGAGCTTAAATTTTTTTGTTTGTATTATATAATACTTGACGCAAAATATATGAATGACTTCGGTTTTAAATGTATTTTTCATTAATATAATTTTCATCAAGTATTCTATAATACCGACAAAAATATTTAATATCAAAGAAGAATTTCATATATCACCTTAAAAATCCTCTTAATTTCATATATACCCAATCCATTATTTAAATATCATAAATACCCAATCTTATCAAATATTTTAAATGTTTTTTTCATTAATATAATTTTCATCAAGTATTCTATAATACCGACAAAAATATTTAATATCAAGGAAGAATTTCATATATCACCCTAAAAATCCTCTTAATTTCATATATACCCAATCCATTATTTAAATATCATAAATACCCAATCTTATCAAATATTGAATTTAAGACCATACTACCCTTGTATTTTGAGCGGCAACCCATTGCTCCAAGCCTCCAATTCACGTAAAGGATTAAAGTGGTGTCCATTTTATAAAAACCCTAATGTAGCATTGCAACCATTGTTAAACAACATCTTCTCGTGAATTCCATGCCGGTACGAATTACTCCATTTGTAGGCCTTCATGATGATATTTAGGCTAAAATATGTAATTCAATCTTTCAACCTTATACGTACAAATTAACGAACTTAATGTTTAACAATAGATCAAATGCATTCTTGTACTAAATTAGTGAAATTGCTCCAGGTTTACTTGAATCATTAACTTTGTTTATGACACCTGTAGGTTTTTTTTGTTTATTCTCTCATATATTCATTTTATTGTTTTGAAAATAAATTTGTTTCATTTGATTAACTTAGTGTTAACATAGTGTTGAGAAAATTGTCACGTCACTTCACTTCATATCATATTTAGTTTGATGATAAAACAACTCGTTACGGAGATGATCCATTTGGTGGAGTGAAGGGTAGAATTGTCACAATATAATTTGTTTTTAAAGAAACAAGTAAACTTGGGGAAATATGAAATTTAAAATGTTTTTTTGGGTATATATGATATTTACTAGTTCAATTGGGTATATATGAAATTAATTGTGTTTTTTAGGGGATATATGAAATTCACCCTAATATCAAAGTTCGATTTAAAAAGTCAAAACGGACTTATATTTGGAGACTGAGGGAATATTATGTTTCTATTTACTTAATACAAATATAATTTTTTTTTAACTTTCATTAGTTTTTGTCTTTGTAAGATTGCAAATTGTGGTCATTGAAGATTGTATATGTCATTTTACAAAAAAATGTAGGTTGGCAGGAACACCCTGATTTTGGATGCCTTTTGACACCAACCATGATTGTATATGTCATAATAATACTATAAAGTAGTTGTGACATGAGTAACTTATCGTTATTTATGCTTAATACTATTGTTGAATATTTAATAAGACAAATGCTTAATTTTATTAATGTGTTATCTATTCTTTAAGTTATTGCTTAAAATCGTATTATAATAACATAAAAATTCTAATACGAGGAAAGACATAAGTTTGGTAAAGCATCATGCTTAAAATTGAAAGCCTGATAATCCCTGACGGGAATGCTGCGAGTTTGGGAAGCATCTCATCCCAATGGGGTACCCTGTAAGATTCCAATAGGAATTAGGGTCGGGTTTAAGGATGATATTTGTAATTTGATTTGAGAACGAGGATGACCGCTCCTGCCCTAAATGAGGTATGCATTTTAAGGTATATGTGAGGTATGAATTGTGTTAGTTGAATGTGAAATGATGATTTTATACTATAGTGTATTATAAATTTAGACCAATGCTAATGGGAGGTGTTGCATCCCAACCGAGTCGCACTCTAACTTTTTCAATCATTCGGTTGGTTATGCAACTGAAACTTTCATTGTTATTTATTTATTTATTTATTTTTCCCTCATCATCTTATTAGCAAATTGTGATTGAGGTGTAGTATTGGAGAGAAAAAACTAAAGTGACGCTGAGGTAGCAGGGGTGACAACAAAAATTGTGATCACCATTAGTATCGGTCTTAAAGATGTGCCGACACACAACCCAGAGGGAAGTTTATACAATAGTTTTATGTTGAATAAGAACGTAAATGGTGTACCTATTAATTATGGTCACGTAAATGGTGTACCTATTAATTATGGTCATCGAAGCTTGTTTATGTCACAATCTATACTACATTAAAAATCATTTGATACTTCTTATAAAATGAAGTATTAAAATTTGAAGACAAAAAACATTACTATAAAAAGAAAGTTAAAAAAATAATATAAAATAACATAAGTTAAGTCTCATTTAAACCATATAGTAACTCCTCCAATAATAAATATATATTAATAAAATTGTTTATAAGAAAAGCTCACTAAACTTATAATTACCAATTTAATGATAAAAGTTGAAAAATAAAAGTGTTACGACATGCTAAATAAGGAAAAATTAAAATGAAAAACAATTGTTAGCCACAAAAATAATCATCGGGTAACTAACGCCGCATTACGCGGGTACCCTTCTATAAGTAGTTATGGTTTATAACATGAGTAACTTATCATTATTTTTGTTTAATATTGTTGTTGAATATTTAATAATACAAATGCTTAATTTAATATTAATGGGTTCTTTATTTTTCAAGTTATTGCTTAAAATTGTTTTTTAATAGCGTAGAATTTATAATAAAAAGGAAAAGACACGAGTTTTGTGAAGCATCGCGTCTAAACATAAAAACCCCGATAACCCCCAACGGAAAACTGTGCGAGTTTGAGAAGCATGTCGCTCTAATGGAGCACCCCAATAAAATCCTGATGGAGATCATGATATTTGTAATTGGAATTGAGAATAGGGATGACCGCTCCTACCCTAGATGACGTATGCATTGTGAGGTATATGTGAGCTATGCATTCTGTTAGTTAGGGGTGAGCATGGTTCGGTTTGGCTCGGTTTTTGAATAAAACCGAAACCGATCCGAAAAATTTCGGTTTTTGATTTTTAGAAACCATTCGGTTTCGGTTTTGTGTCGGTTTGGTTTTTCGGTTGTCGGTTTTTTTTCGGTTTGGTTTTTCGGTTTTTTCGGTTTCTATACGATTTATCAAGCTTTGCTTTTTCAAAGTAGATTTGACATATATCATAAAATAGCAGTGTTGCAAAACAAGGCCTACAAGGCCGATTAATCGCCGATTAGGTGCTGCAAGGCCACCAACCTTTCCGATTTATGTAAATCGGTCAAACAAATAGGTCAACCATGGTCAATGGTGGTCAATGACGGTTAATGGTGATCAAACTTGTCGAAAACCTTCATATCTTGCCGAAAATACTTAAAACTACCCATTAAATTGTTTGAATAACTTATGGTCATTGTTTATATCTATTACAAGATGTTTTTCAAGAAAAATATTGCCGAAAATACATAAACTTGCCGAAAATACCTAAAACTTGTCAAAAATACCTAAAACTTGTCGAAAATACCTAAAATTTGCCGAAAATACTAAAAACTTGTCGGAAATGCCAATCCGATTAATCACCGATTAATCCCGCCTAGACCGATTACAAGCTACAGGGAGGTCGACCGCCCGGCTACCGATTCACGATTTTTGCAACATTGTAAAATAGAACCATATCTTAAACCGGTACCGGTACAACGATACTAAAACGGGTAAAGAACCATCTTAAATCAAGTGCCAACATTCTCAAATTTGCCTCCAAGTTCCGAGGATTTGTTCGAGCTTGAAAGGTACACTGAAACAATTGAAGGGTGTGTAAACGAAAAAAGAATGATGTTAGAACAAGTTCTTCAATCTTTTGATGTAATTGCACCATCTTCAACAGGAACAACCATTAACAACCATTAACATTCAACCTTAATGTGTTCTTGTGACATTTGTGTACTCATTTTTTTTTTACCTTAAAGCACATTTGTGTTATGTATATTGTTATGAAGTAAAATATTAGCAGAGTTATCACACATTTGAAATGCATCATTGACAACGGTAATATAAAAGGAAGATATCAAGATAAAACACTTATATTATTCATGAACAACAAGGCAAGATATATTATTTTGACTTTAAATGTCGGTTCGGTTTCTATTGGTCGGTTTTTAAACCTAAAACCAAACCGAACCAAAAAATTCGGTTTTTTCAAAATATAAAAACCGAACCGTCGTTTTTTCAATCGGTTTCGGTTTTTTTGGTTTCGGTTCTTCGGTTTTTTTCGGTTTAGGTTCGGTTTTTCGGTTTCTTGCACACCCCTACTGTTAGTTGAATGTGAAACGGTGACTTTATGATACACTGTATTAAATAGGTCGTTGTTATCATGAATAATAAATAATCGACAATAATGTGAATGTTCATGTTAGTAATAAATAATCGACAATAATGTAATTTGTGTGATATATATTTGTTCTAGGAAACATGATATTGATTTTCAATGTGAACGTTAGACTAATCTTATTCTTAAATAATAATAATAATAATAATAATAATAATAAAAATAAAAATAATTTTTTGTTTTTTTTGGTTAACCTAGGTTTTCTATCTTTTGACCGACTAATTCACGGGATTTGAATCCACCGCACACAGACTTAAACCAGATAAAACCCTCTTTTTTCAGGGGGTTAGCGTGGTCACTTCAAAGTTGTTTGCACTTAACATGAATTGAACATGAGACCTCACACATTTTAAAATAATAGTCACAAGTCTTTTTGTCACTAGGCTACCCTTGAGTGGTTACTCTATATGAGAGTAGGGATGACAAAAAAAACTCAAATCTGATAAGAAAATCTAAAACCTAAAGGTTTTAGAGCGGGGCGGGACATCACCGCACCCCGTCCTGAAACACGTATACACATATACACATAATAATACTATAAAGTAGTTTTGATTTGTAACATGAGTAACTTATCGTTATTTATGTTTAATACTATTGTTGAATGTTTAATAAGACAAATGCTTAATTTACTATTAATGGGCTCTTTATTCTTTAAGTTATTGCTTAAAATCGTATTGTAATAGCGTAAAAATTATAATAAGGGGAAAGAAACAAGTTTGGTGAAGTATTGCGCCTAAATATGAAAGCCTGATAATCCCCAACTGGGAATGCTGCAAGTTTGGGAAGCATCTCGTCGATGTGGCACCCTGTAAGATTCCAATAGGAATTGGGGTCGGGTTTAAGGATGATATTTGTAATTGGATTTGAGAATGTGGATGACCACTACCGCCCTAGATGAGGTACGCATTTTTAAGTATACATGAGGTATGACTTGTGTTAGTTGAATGTGAAATGATGATTTTATAATATAGTGTAATGGGAGGTGTTGCATTTCAACCGAGTCTCATCCAAACTTTTTCAATAATTCGGTTGACTGTTCAACCGAAACTTTCTTTTTGTTTGTGTGAGTAGGGTTTTTTTCTTTCTTATTATTATTATTTTTTTTATCATCTTATTAACAAATTGTGATTGGGGTGTAATTTTGAAGAGGGAAAGCTGAAGTGACGCTGAGGTGGCAGGGGTAACCACAAAAATTGTGATCATCATTAGCTTTAGCCTTAAACGACACACAACCCAGTGGGAAGTTTATACAATAGTTTTGCGTTGAATAAGAACGTAAATATTATACCTATTAACTAGTTTTAGATTCCCGCACGGGGCTTTAAGTTTAATTTTTGTTAGAGTAGTTTTGGATTAAAAAATATATAAATTCATTTTAATATTGTAATAAGATATAACATAACAAATCATACTATTATTAATATTATATTAACATTTATAGTGTAACTTCCAATATTAATGATGGCTTCCCATTAAGTTGTCAAATAATTTATATATTTTGCATTTATAAATTGACACAAATTTCAAGTTAAATAGTAATAACTTGAATCAATCATTTATTTTCTCTTCAATTACCAACAATTTCTTCTTATTTAAATACATCTTATCATCTAATCTTAAATTAATCCATTCACTATAATGCAAATCGAAAAACACACACATATGGTTAGGGGAGGGTTATTTTCAGAACTAAGAAAATGTCGAGAACTGCGAGAACCAGCATCAACCAATCAGATTTTTTTGGATATTTATTTTTGTTATTTAATTCAAAAGGGTATAATAGTTGATAACGCTACGCGCGTCGTTCGGGGTCAAAGGAACTTCCTTTTCGTCGAGCAAGTTTTTCAACACCCTAGGCAGTGAACCTAATCGTTGTAGTGTAGTATTAGGGTAAGCCACGGGAATTGATATCGTTCTCTAGGGGAATAGGAATGCTAGTGAGAAGTTACTACGTTAAGGTTGGGGTTAAGGAAGATTATTTTTTTTATCTTTTTATGTTTTTTAGGAAATGGAAAGGTACGAATCTCGGGGTTTAGATTTGGGGGTTGGTATTTCTACCGATTAATTCTACTTATCTAATTATCTAAACTAAGGTGTATGTAGTCTATGTCTAATTATTGTGTGCTCGTATGATGATTTAAAGATGTGTTTACTTAGGTTTTATTACTACTTTATTATCTCCTATTGATGGTTGAATTGTCACGTCCTTATTCTTAATCGCGTTGTGTGTCTAAGGTCGTATGGTATGCGTTTATCCCTATCTCTTTGAAACTACCAAAGGTTAATGACTACAAAATCTCTAGGATTTATAAACTTTAACTCTAAGGTACTCTTCGGATGGTTTAGCCTACAATGACTCTAGGTATTATAAGCTAAGGTTCACAAAGATTAATCAAGCATTAACTAAACAACGGATGACCTATCGCAATACTAGATCATTAACAATTAAGATAAGAGACAACCAATCAGTATTCAATAATTAAGTTTCATATTCCCTAAGCAAACACACAAGTAAATTAGCCGGACATGGGAAACATGCAAGCATACACACAATTAATTGAAGACATAATTGAATTAATGAAGTAAAACACTTATCTTGATGTAAGATATGGTATGGAACCCTAAAATACTGTACAAGACAGCCTTGATTCGGTTTAGGTTTTTACTCCAAAAGACTACACACTGAAAACTAAAAAAATTCGGATTCTATATATAAGATTACAAATGCGACGGCGTCACCCTTTGATTTGTGACGCCGTCAGGTCGCCGTCATTAGGGTTTCGTCTTGGCCACGTTAGTCTTGCGACGGCGTCACCTTATGCTTGTGACGCCGTCCCCTTCAGTCTCTGACGTCGTCTGGATCAAATCTAGGCCGTCTGAGTTGCGACGACCTACTCTTTTAAAACCTGAAGCTGTCATTTGTAAATAAGCAATTTGGCTACTGAGCTGTCACAAAAGTTGTCCGACGGCGTCACTAATTTATGCCTGACGCCGTCCCCTTCAGCTCCAGCAGCCTGAGTGTCTCGATTCTTGACTTTGGCCATTTTCTTCGTATATTCGCGCCTTTTCGTCCGAGTAAGTGTCATTCCAGAATTTTGCCTTCAAGATACCTAAAAAGTGAAAAGGAACGATATTAAGTAATAACGGATACAAAAGTGATCAAATAAGGGCTTAAATGACCCCTCAAAAGGTACATTTTAAAACCTTATCAAATATCCCTACACTTGGTATTTGCTTGTCCTCAAGCAAATGTGCTTTTAGCCAGTCAATTTATAAGTTAGAGGTCATGAAGCATTAGTTTAGAACGATTCACAACACATATAAGCCCCGCAAAAGTCATAACAAGCACAGAAATTACATACTAGCAACTCACATGGGGTGTTTGGATACTCACATCTCTCGGGTGTATATGAAATATAACAAGTTGGAAATGGAAGATAAACACTCATTAACCGGTCGTAGTACATAGATTACCATAGGCTTAAGACTAGATTAAACCTCCATCTCTTTGGCGTAAGCACCTAGGAAAGACTATCCAAGAGGTCTTTTAAAGTGTTGTAATGTAAGGCTTACGGTAGGGAAACAAAGGGTTTGGTGGAATAGACCATTTAGTGGTGGTAAGTCAAAAATCTTTATGTTACAAGCATGCGAAGAATGACGTTGCTAAGCTAAGACTCGACACTCTAGACTCTAGATAACTGAAACAAACAAACATAAATCAAAAGATAGATGTAGGATAGTAGCTCGTATGTTATTTTTTATTTATTTATTTATTTTTTTTTATACACTTTTACTCTACCATCCTCTACAATAACATCAAAATGATATGGATTTATAGGCACATCCCTACACTTGAGTTTTTATTACTCTAACACTAATATGACCTGAATTGAAAAGATCAAAACACTTGGAGTACATTATTATGCAAATAAAGGGAATTTGAATTTAACGTTCCCTTCCCGTCATCTCATAAAATTTAACTTTTCCCATGAGTCCCAATCGTCCCAAAACTATGTACAAAGTATATGACTCGACTTAGCAACTTATGCAAGCAACTAGATAATTGAACTAAGGGTTTAGGGTGATAACAATAATGCACTAAAAGTGAGTGCATACAAGGTAGGCTAAGGCGATTTGGGTGTACATTTGGGGGTGGATTGTAAACAATGCTCTTCATTGATATTCCGAAAAACCGAAACATCACGAGAACCGCGAAAAGGATAGGCTCTGAGGGGTTAACTAGGGGTATCGTGTACTAAAGATGAGTACAACGCAAAGGTGTGGGGGAATTACTCAACCGATGTGGAAGAAGTAATTATATTACGGGTATCAAACAAGGGTTATCCTAATGCCTCTTATCATTTAGTTATTCCTAACTATACAAGTGTAGTCTTACTAGCGATCTCGGGATGCATCACAAAACAAGTTCTAGAATCTATTATACTACCGGTTCACACTCTAAGCATTAAAGATGAATGCTTCAATTCCTACTAATCTAAGGGCGATCCTCATATTTTGGGTGGAATTTAAGTGGTAAAGGGTTTTTGTGCTAATCATATAATTTCTTATCCATGAGACACTTTATTAAGACTAATGGCCCACTCCTATATGTCATGAAAAATTTTAAATTTGGTGCCAAAATTACCCTAACCGACATTTTCTCATGGTTTATTACACAAATGCAATTGGAAAAAGCAAATATTCAAGGATAAGTATAGTTTCGAAGTTCCCGTTTTATTTTCTCTCCCTACACTTAAACTGAACATTGTCCCCAATGTTCCCCGAAAGTATCAAAGTTATGATAATGGAAGGTAATTAAAGATGAAAGAAACTAATACTCCCCTGATTAGCTCGGTAGGATCCGTGTAAAGTGGTGGTTACATCTTTCTTCAAGAAGAACGTTTGCGTGAAAAGCTCCTTCTCATCTTATGTATCTTCTTCTTGGTAAATTAAACCTGCACACTTGAAGAAAACAAACGAAACCTTCGCGTAAAATCGGCGGTAATAATATATATAGGACTCTACTAAACTAGGATATAATGCTTGTGGAATGGATGTTTACAGAATTTCTGGAAAATTAAGACTTGGAAAATTCCAAAAAATTATAAGTAGCTCAGAAAACGAGAAAAAGTAATCAGTTGTTTCTGCTCCTTCCTGACGCCGTCAGGTTGCGATCCTGACGCCGTCAGGTTATCCTGACAAAAACTGGTATGCGATTTTCTGGAAAAAATTCTGGAAAATTTACATCTTTAGAATCTGGAAAAATTTCCTGCAAAACATCAATTATGACTCGATACAAGCATTTGACTCGAACAAACACACATGTATATTTTTTACATAATTGTAATTCTCATGTTTACGTTTCTTTTGAAAACGTGTGTAATCCTCCCTACACTTATCCCTTATGTAAAATACCTTTATATGTAATTAAGACGAGGTTAAAGACAAAATAAAGCATTTTTACAAAGTCAAACATGAGAACATACAATAATGAAAAGATATATGACACACAAATAAAAATGAAAAACAAATACACATGGGTTGCCTCCCAAGAAGCGCTTGTTTTTGTTCGAGTCACGAGCTTGACTCTACCCTTATTTAATGGATAAAAGGGAAGTTTTTCCTACACTTAAGCTTAAGTGCGGGTGATAGTAGCGATACACACCCTTAGGGTGGAAATTTGCTACGTGAGGAGAGGGTGATGGGTGATTTATATGCTCAAAGGAGTGTGCTCCATTCATTATAACCTTACCTAATTCTATTGGTGTAGCGGGTGAATCAAATCTCTCTCCTAAAAATGGATCATCTTCTATCAACTTTAAAAGATTCTTAGTTAAGGATCCATCTTGACCTAATAAACCCGGTTTAAACCCATAATGTTTCTTGTTTTCAACCATGAATGGGTGATATAAGTGTGTAAGGTCATGGGTTACTCCTATATTAGCTTCCACTCTACATGGCCTAGAGTCTACCACCTTTATCAAGCAACTACCCGGATTATTTATTTTGATGGGTGGATTGGGGCCTAATTCAATTCTAATATTCAAATCTAAAGACGGAAAATTGGGTAAGGTTTTTGGTTGAGGCTTCGGTTCATCAAAATTAGGAACTTCCCTAGGACTAAGAGAGAGGTCATGACAACAAGCATCTAAACCTACATTCTCTAGTGGCGTTTGGTCCAAAGGTTCTATATCAATCGGGGTTCCTATAGTCTCTTCCACTTCTTCCGGGTAAGTTATAGGCGATGTGTGTTCCTCAAGTGATGGTAGGGCTTGTGGGATTGGAGTTTCCACCTCATTCTCCACTATATCTAGATCTCCTAAAAATTCATCATGTGTTTTAGTATGATCTAACCCAAATACACTCCTAAGTATCTCAAATCCTTCTTTAGCCATTTCAAATTCTTGGTCCGATTCATACGAATCATTCTCAAAAATTTGATCACTATGTTCTATTTGCATAAAGGATTCCTCACGCGTGTCATATGTTTTGGTGAAATCTATCCCACGCATGCAACTAGGTAGTTCAACTATAACCATCTCACAATCTTGTTCGGGTTTAGGTTCCATGTTCTTAAAAACTAGGTCTTTTTAATCATGATGCCTAAGGTTGGATAAATCCTCCTTATCCATTTCCTCAAGTTGTGACAACTGATGGTTTATGCTTAGGAGACTTTTCTCAAAATTTTTCCAGAGAGTCTCACTAAAAGGAGTTGATTCTAACAATGATCGTTGAATAGAAGCCACACAAGCACAAAATTTATCAAATCCATCCAACCTTACACCCGTCTCCTTTTGGATATCTCTAAGATCACTCACAAATCCATTAGAACAATAAAAAGCAATCCAATCTACGAAATTCAATTGTTCCTCATTTGTTAATGATTCAAATGCAACTTCACTTGCCATAGCGACAAATGAAAAGGGTTTTACGAACACAAACATAAAGAAGGGGGATAAACTACAAGGAAGCTAAAAATGAGAAAAAAACTTACTTGATAGGAATCAAGCAAGGGAACCTAAACGAGGTGAAAATCTAAGTAGCTACTCTATTCCCCGGCAGCGGCGCCAAAAACTTGATAACGTTACACGCGTCGTTCGAGGTCAAAGGAACTTCCTTTTCGTCAAGCAAGTTTTTCAACACCCTAGGCAGTGAACCTAATCGTTGTAGTGTAGTATTAGGGTACGCCACGGGAATTGATATCGTTCTATAGGGGAATAGGAATGCTAGTGAGAAGTTACTATGCTAAGGTTGGGGTTGAGGAAGATTATTTTTTTATCTTTTTTTGTTTTTTAGGAAATGGAAAGGTACGAATCTCGGGTTTGGATTTGGGGGTTGGTATTTCTACCGATTAATTCTACTTATCTAATTATCTAAACTAAGGTGTATGTAGTCTATTTCTAATTATTGTGTGCTCGTATGATGATTTAAAGATGTGTTTACTTAGGTTTTATTACTCCTTAATTATCTCCTATTGATGGTTGAATTGTCACGTCCTTATTCTTAATCGCGTTGTGTGTCTAAGGTCGTAGGGTATGCGTTTATCCCTATCTCTTTGAAACTACCAAAGGTTAATGACTACAAAATCTCTAGGATTTATAAACTTTAACTCTAAGGTACTCTTCGGATGGCTTAGCCTACAATGACTCTAGGTACTATAAGCTAAGGTTCACAAAGATTAATCAAGCATTAACTACACAACGGATGACCTATCGCAATACTAGATCATTAACAATTAAGATAAGAGACAACCAATCAATATTCAATAATTAAGTTTCATATTACCTAAGCAAACACACAAGTAAATTAGCCGGACATGGGAAACATGCAAGCATACACACGATTAATTGAAGACATAATTGAATTAATGAAGTAAAACACTTATCTTGATGTAAGATAGGGTATGGAACCCTAAAATACTGTACAAGACAGCCTTGATTCGGTTTAGGTTTTTACTCCAAAAGACTACACACTGAAAACTAAAAAAATTCGGATTCTATATATAAGATTACAAATGCGACGGCGTCACCCTTTGATTTGTGACGCCGTCGGGTCGCCGTCATTAGGGTTTCGTCTTGGCCACGTTAGTCTTGCGACGCCGTCCCCTTATGCTTGTGACGCCGTCCCCTTTAGTCTCTGACGTCGTCTGGACAAATCTAGGCCGTCTGAGTTGCGACGACCTACTCTTTTAAAACCTGAAGCCGTCACTTGTAAATAAGTAAATTGGCTACTGAGCCGTCACAAAAGTTGTCCAACGGCGTCACTAATTTGTGCCTGACGCCGTCCCCTTCAGCTCCAGCAGCCTGAGTGTCTCGATTCTTGGCTTTGGCCATTTTCTTCGTATATTCGCGCCTTTTCGTCCGAATAAGTGTCATTCCAGCATTTTGCCTTCAAGATACCTAAAAAGTGAAAATGAACGATATTAAGTAATAACGGATACTAAAGTGATCAAATAAGGGCTTAAACGACCCCTCAAAAAGGTACATTTTAAAACCTTATCAATAGTAAAATTACTTATTTTTATTTTTATTTTTTTAATAAAAAACGTTTTTTAATTATTCCTAAATTCTAGGAATTTTTTTCTCTAAATAATTTCTTTTTCCAGCATCCTTGATTTCAAAAGATAAAGTACACACGCTGCTTTTTTTTTTTTTTTTTTTTTTTTTTTTTTTTTTCAAATAACGTAAATTTACATATATGTTTATTGTTCAATTGCTTAAACCTCTAATGTGTTTTGGTTACAAGTATTTTTACAAGTGCATGGCAGAGTTTTAAAAATCACGCCTAAGGCGCACCTAAGTGTTAAGTCACACGAGGCTCTAGCCTTTGGGATTTTTTTAGATTGAGGCTCACGACATGCATGAATCCCACAAAAATCGTGCGCCATGGGGATTTTTACGCCTTTGCGCCTTGGGGATTTTTGCGCCTCGGAGATGTAATGGGTTTTTTGGCCCTTTTTCTAAATATTAAGATAAGATACATGGGCCTTATAAGTTATATACATGGGCCTTTTAAGTCATAGGTGAGTATTTGTATGATTTGTAAATTTGAATTGATTTTATGTTTATTTTATTGATTTAAATTTTCTTTAAGAAGTTACTTTGTTTCGTTAAGTATTTTCTTTATGACATATTATCATGAAAATGTGGCATTGTGCCTTGAATATTAATACGTTGCTTGCTTGATATTTTGGGCTAAATTGTGAGTTTTGTTAGATGTAAGTCTACAAGTGTAGGACACAAGCATATTTAGTCTGATATGGATTTTAATCTCTATATAGGTCATCGAGCCAAAACATTGATCAATTTTAGAAGTGACAATTGATCCATTTTAATCTTTATAATGGCAATATGTGCCATGTATTAAGTATTTTAATGTTATTTTGTGTTATTTAAGCTACATAAATGGTCACATATGTTATAAAAACTTAATGTATTTAGTGCGACTCACCTTCATGAATCCCACGCCTTGGAATGCGCCTCGACACGAGGCTCCTTTCCCCCTTTGCGCCTTAGTGCGCCTTGAGCCTTTCAAAACATTGGTGCATGGAATGACAAACATAAATATTTTACATGTAACGTATACATTTCAAAACAAAAACATGATACACGAAATCTAAAATCATGTGGTATACAATTCAAATACAAAATTCTAAAAGTAAATAATAAATAAAAGTTTCACTAATGTATAGCCGTGTCTACTAATCTTAAACATAATCAGATTTGGTTTTGTCGTATAGCACATGTATTTTCTCTCATTAGAGATTCTCGATACTTTATCTGCATATGTGCATTTGAGTTCATCCATATGTCCTTATATATACGTACTCAAGTTAGTTTATATGCACTTGTGTCTACTTCATGCACTTGTGTCTTTACTGTTAGGTCACCATATTAATAACACAAGCATCAAGAGAATAGATAGAGTAGAAGATAGATCGGATGAACAACAAACCAAACACACACACACGTACAAGTATAGAAAGGTTATGCGTAGAGTGCAAGTGAAAGATAAATTGAACAACCAACCTTCAATAGAAGGTTTACAAGACTATTTATAGGAGGGAACTAGGGCAACACTCCAAGTTCTCATCCTTTTCCTTATTGGGCTAGGCCTAGGCTTATGGGCCTTCTACATAAGCCTAAGCTTAATAACTAACATAAAGGCCATATTAAGCTAACTATTACATATGAATCACTAACACTTGAATTAAGGTTTAGGAGTGATTCCAACAATCTCCCCTAAGTGTTAGTGATGAATGAAAGAGTGATAACGTTGTAGGTGTTGATGTAATAGTAGCTTTGACGTCTTTTGACATTCTTTTTTCTTGTGAGAAGAAGTGTCTTAATTCGTTCAATCTCCCCAGTGTAGAGAAATTGTTTCCTTTGAAAGATTCTGCTTCGACGTCTTTTGATTTCTTTGTTCTTTAGTTCTTTGTCCTTTGAAAGAGTCTGCATCAGGTCTGCTTCGCTGCTCCAGTGTCTCCACGTCATTCTCCAACATGCTCATACGCTCTTTAACGTTGGATTACAGTTGATGAAGTTCTTTAAGTCTTTAAACTTTGTAGATTCTTTGTTGATGAAGAATCATTCTGACTTTGTGTTGCCTTTGATTATGAGAGAACTTCTATAAGTGATGTTGTTGGTGTGAGCATGTGGAGAATCTGCACGATCAGTCCGCTCCAGAGCTTCCATAAGAAGTAAACATAAGAAAGGTTAGTAATAAGTGGATTCCGACACTTACAAGTTTGAACTTCGAGAGTGTTAACAGCATAGTGTGAAAACACAACTCTAATTCTCACAAAGGCCGTTCCTGAACTGGAGTCCCACAAGTGAGATAACGCGATGTACCGAAGTACACCTACAGTTCAGATGAGTCGCTGAGGTACACCGAAGCATCACCTCACGACTGTAGACCGTTTGAGACACGCTAAGCATAATCCACGGGGAGTTACCGAAGTGACCTGCTGTCAGGGCTGTTTGATGATGACCCTGGCAGGAGTTTCCATTCAATCACTGAGGAACACAGGTGTGAACCTCTCATAAATGTTCTCGACAGATTGCTAAGATCTGTGTAGGACTCGATAACGTACCACTGTTGTTCTTATTGTTGAACAACAAGTGATGAAATGTCAAGTGTACCTAAGAGATCTTTTGATGAATCGCGTGGCTCTAGTCTCAATAGTGCGTTTTGGTTTTCCTGAGCGGAGACTAGGGAGAGGGTCTCCTTCTTCAATACCAGCCATCTCTAAGAGAAAGCCGATAGTTTACGTAGGGTTCCCTGTGAGAAAGAAACAAGCTTCTGTTGAGAGAAACTTGAGTGGCTAAGAAGGTTTAGTGCATGCGTCACTGGGTCCATGACGATTTTTACTCTTCAATACCGGCGTCATCAAGTGACAACCAGTAGCATATTAATTGAACCCGGTGTCTGCCCTAAGTTGAATGATCTGGAGGGCTATTTCTGTTCACCCTTTTCTTTGCATTTCTTTTTAATTCTTCAACTCCTTCTTTCTCCAATTCTCATTTTCTCCATTTTATAATCATACCTAAGGACTTCTAGATTCTAACTATTGGTAGTGTCCTTGGGTAGATCCCTCCGGCTCTGGCGGATCATAGAACGGTTATTCCTAACCTTAATCACCTTATAACTCCATTGCCATAAAACCATTTTCATGAAAATCTCTCGAAGTGTTTGTGAATGAAAAACATGTTTGAACACTTCAAGAGTTTTAGATTTTCAGAAATACTCCCCCTCAGCATGTGCTTAATAGTTTTGACGGAAATCTGCACAGTGAGAGAAGAGCACGCACTTTTTGAATTGATCGACTCAAGATAGACAATTCCTTGCGAGACACGATTACGTTGCATAGTTAAAGAGATACATTGTCAGCTTTTAGGTGACAACTAGCTCTAATAACTACCTTGAAGATGTGGACAACCCCGAAAGGTTGTCAAACCCGTCAAAGTTCATGTCTATCAAGAGCTTCTTGAATAGGTACAATTTACTTGGATAAGTCTTGGAAGACAAATCTTTTCAATGTAAGACTGTTCAGATCCCGTTAATTCATGGGTTGAAGTCTTTTCACATGATGATTCAATAGCAAAACACAACATATTTCTTATCACATAATTTTCTCCCTCTAAAAAATGGCATATAAATGCTATTTTTGAAGAAATGTTGAGAATAAATATGACCATTTTGAGTTTTGTGGGAAGATTACACAAAGAACAATTTGTGAACAAAATTTTTAAGTCAAATACTCCCCCTCAACAAGTGATATAAAAGGTTGAGGTTTTGAAAATCATAAGGGGAAGTACTTTTTCTTTTGAGCAAAACCTTTGAAAAATGAAAGGTTTGATAAGTTTTACTCAAAAGTAAGAAGCTTTCGCTCCTTTTATAAGGATTGTGGCACTGAAGCGTACCACAGAGTCCTTTCATTACAAGAACGGGTTGTACACTGTTATGTGTGCACAAGCCATTATGAATAAGTCAAACAGACAAAATCACAATCAAGAATGTTGATAAGGTTTTAAAAGGTACCATTTTGAGGGGTCGTTTTAGTCCTTATTTGATCACTTTTATATCCGTTATTGCTTAATATCGTTCCTTTTCACTTTTTAGGTCTCTTGAAGGCAAAATGCTGGAATGACACTTATTTGGATGAAAAGGCGCGAATATATGAAGAAAATGGCTAAAGTCAAAATCGAGACACTCACAGCTGCTGAAATTAGAAGGCAACGACGTCAGGTGCTAATGGCGACGCCGTACCAAAATTGTTGTGACGGTCCAGAACCCAAAACTCGTATTTTCAAGCGACAACGTCTAGTTGTGAAAGAGTAGGCCGTCGCTACTCAGACGGCCTAGATGCAATCCAGACGACGTCAGAAGCTGAAGAGGACGGCGTCACGGACATAAGGTGACGCCGTCGCAAGGTTAACGTGGCCAAGACGAAACCCTAATGACGGCGACACGACGGCGTCACTAAACATAAGGTGACGCCGTCGCAAATGTAATCTTATATATAGAATCCGAATTTTTCAGTTTTTAGGAGAGTCTTTTTGGAGTGAAAACCTAAAACCGAACCTAAGGTGTCTTGTACAGTATTTTAGGATTTTAAACCCTATCTTACATCAAGATAAGTATTTACTTCATTAATTCAATTATGTCTTTGATTATTTGTGTGTATGCTTGCATGTTCTCCATGTCCGGCTAATTTATTTGTGTGTTTGCTTAGGAAGTATGAAACTTAATTATTGAATATTGATTGGTTGTTTCTTATCTTAGTTGATATATGATCTAGTAATGCGATAGGTCATTCGTTGTGTACTTAACGCTTGATTCATCTTTGTGAACCTTAGAATATAATTACCTGAGTAGTTGTAGGCTAAACCATCCAAAGAGTGCCTTAGAGTAAGAGTTTATCATCCCTAGTGGGTTTGTAGACGAGACCCTTTGGTAAGTTCAAAGAGTTAGGGAGAAACGCATACCCTACAACTTTAGACACACAACGCAACTAAGAATAAGACGTGACAACTCAACCATCAATAGGAGATAATTAAGGAGTAGTACAACCTAAGTAAACACATCTTTAAACTATCATACGAGCACACATTAATTAGACATAGACTCCCACAACCTTAGTTTAGATAATTAGATAATAGTAGAGTAATCGGTAGAAATACCAACCCCCCCAAATCCAATACCCGAGATTCGTACCTTTCCATTTCATAAAACATAAAAAGATAAAAAATAATCTTCCTCAACCTTAACCTTAGCGCAGTAACTTCTTACTAGCATTCCTATTCCCCTAGAGAACGATATCAATACCCGTGGCTTACCCTAATTACTACACTACAACGATTAGGTTCACTGCCTAGGGTGTTATAAAATTTGCTCGAAGAAAAGGAAGTTTCCTTGACCCCAAACGACGCGTGTAGCGTTATCAAGTTTTTGGCGCCGCTGCCGGGGAATAGAATAGCTAGTTAGTAGTCCACCTCGTTTAGGTTTCTTTGCTTGATTCCTATCAAGTAATTTTTTTTTCTCAATTTTTTAGCTTTCTCTTAGTCTATCCCCCTTCTTCGTGACCTTTATTCGTAACCCCATCACTTTTCATCATGGAAGGTGATAACCCACTACCATTCATCAACCCACCACCAAATGACCCCCATGAGCTGCCCAAAACCGTTAAGGCAATCTCCTTGCCTCCTCCCGACCGTAGGATGATCGAACTTGAAGATCAAGTTAGATTCCTCATGAGTTCCTACAAAAATCCTAAGTACTCACGACAAGTGAATCAAATCACTCTACCTTGTGAGTTATGCAGTGGTCCCCATGACACTCGTGATTGCACAAGGCTCCCCGAACAAGCTTTTGCGGACTACGCCTCCATACGTACCGACGGAGCGGGAGAGAAGTGGTACACTTTCAAACCCGAACAAAACAACTTAGGAAACTCGTACAACCCTTCATGGAGAAATCACCCTAACCTTAAGTGGAACCAAAACTCAAGCACACCCCAAAGCTCATCTAGTTCACCTACTAGGATCAATTCTTTTAATACCGGGAACCCCACTAATCTTGAGGCAATTGCATCTAGATTTTTGTCATCCCAAGAAACTCGATTGAATAAGCTTGAAGCCGATTTTAAGCAAAAACAAAGCGAGATGACAACCAAGCTTGATGCCCTCTTAAAAGCCTTTAATGAGCGGGAAGTTGGAGCACTCCCAAGTGATACCATAAAGAACCCAAAAGTGAAGTCGATTGCATCGACTTCATGTTCTAGTTCACCATGGGAGAGTGCACATCCATGCCCCTCCCACCCAACGGTTCACTCGGTAAATGCTATCAAAAAGGGTTCCAAGCCATCCAAGAGGTACCAAGGCCCGGCACCTTTTGTAGTGCCTACTCTTGAGAAACCCTTCAGCCAAGAATCCAAACCTAGTTTAGAGGAGGAGTACAAGGAACTCCATCAAGAAAAACCGATTCTTGAAGTCTTAGCTCATGCACCTTACTATAATGCTTTAAAAGAAAAATATGAGTTAGAACTTAGGCTTGGAAAACATGGGTCCGCCTTTGTGCGAAACAACTTACCTAAGAAGCTAGACGATCCCGGGCTATTTACTCTTCCGTGTAGACTTGGAACTTCTAAACCACTCGATGCTCTAGCCGATTTAGGATCATGCATCAATCTTGTTCCGTTGTCCCTCCATAGAAGCCTTAACTTAGGTAAAATTGAACCAACGGAAACCATCTTAGGTCTAGCGGACGGTAGTATAGCACGTCCGGTAGGAATAATAAAGGACATGGTAGTACATGTAGGAGAGTTGACTCTTTTGGCCGACTTTCATGTGCTAGACATGAATAAGGACCCGACATGCCCATTACTAGTTGGAAGAGGATTTTTAGCTACCGCTAGTGCCATCATCGATTGTAAGATGTCCAAAATAGTGGTAGGGGAGGGGAGTGCTAGATCCGTTTACGATATTAAAAAGCATACATACTACAAGGACGAGGAAATCCCACAAGAGATAGGGTTGGATAGAGAGCCTTCTAGATATGGACCTAGGATTGATAAGAACATCATAGGCCCCCAAAGACCTTTTTACCTAGATAAAGCCTTTGCTAGTGCAGCAACTTTCCAAGAAAAAGAAATGGCTAGGGACATAGAAGTGAACCCGTTCGAGGACGCCTTAGTATTTAGGAAGATGACTGAGTTCCTAGGAAGCTTGCCCGTTAACCTTGTCATGAATAAGTGGATAGTTGAGAAATCTGAACACAAGTGGGATTGGAATAGACCGCCTAGTGATGGTAATGGAGAGTGGCACATTAGGATACAAATCTATGATCCCGATGGTGAGATGTTTGAAAAGGCATATTTAACCGAACGTACTACTAGGAACTTGAATGATAAGTTTGATCCTTACGACATTGTTGAGGATAGACTTACGTATATCGGTACGTAGGAGCACGACTATGAGTCTAGCTACAAGACTCTTAAATAAAGAAAAGCGCTTCGTGGGAGGCAACCCATGTTTAATTGTTTGCTTGTTAGTGTCATATATCTTTTATTAATTGTTTATCCTCATGTTTAAATTTGTAAAAATGCTTTATTTTGTTTTTAACCTCGTCTTAATTGCATATAAAGGTATTTTACACAAGGGATAAGTGTAGGGAGGATTACACACGTTTTCAAAAGAATCGTAAACATGAGAATAACAATTAACTAAAAGATATTTATGTTTGTTTGTTCGAGTCAAATGCTTGTATCGAGTCATAATGGATGTTTTGCAGAAATTTTTCCAGATTCTAAAGATGTAAATTTTCCAGAATTTTTTCCAGAAAATCGCAGACCAGTTTTTATCAGGATAACCTGACGGCGTCAGGATTGCAACCTGACGGCGTCAGGAAGGAGTAAAAACATCAGATTACTCTTTTCTCGTTTTCTGAGCCACTTATAAATTTTTGGAATTTTCCAGGTCTTAATTTTCTTAGAAATTCTGTAAACATCCATTCCACAAGCATTATATCCTAGTTTAAATCGAGTCTTATATATAATATTACCGCCGATTTTACGTGAAGGTTTCGTTTGTTTTCTTCAAGTGTGCAGGTTTAGTTTGTCAGGAAGAAGTTACATAAGATTGGAAGGAGCTTTTCACGCAATAATTCTTCTTGAAAAGAATTTAACCACTATTTCACACACGGATCCTACCGAGCTAATCAGGGGAGTACTAGTTTCTTTCGTTTTTAATTACCTTCTTTTATCATAACTTTGATACTTTCGGGGAACATTGGGGACAATGTTCAGTTTAAGTGTAGGGAGGGAAAATAAAACGGGAACTTTGAAACTATGCTTATCCTTGACTATTTGCTTTGTCCAATTGTGATTGTGTAATAAACCATGAGAAAATGTCGGTTAGGGTAATTTTGGCACCAAATTTAAAATTTTTTATGACATATAGGAGTGGGCCATTAGTCTTAACAAAAGCGTCTCATGGATAGGAAGTTGCATGACTAGCACAAAAACCCTTTACCACCCAAATTCCACCAAAATGTGAGGATCGCCCTTAGATTAGTAGGAATTAAAGCATTCATCTTTAATGCTTAGAGTGTGAACCGGTAGTATATTAGATTCTAGAACTTGTTTTGTGATGCATTCCGAGATCGCAAGTGAGACTACACTTGTGTAGTTAGGAATAACTAAATGATAAGAGGCATTAGGATAACCCTTGTTTGATACCCGTAATATAATTACTTCTTCCACATCGGTTGAGTAATTCCCCCACACCTTTTGCGTTGTACTCATTTTTAGTACACGATACCCCTAGTTAACCCTTCAGAGCCTATCCTTTTCGCGGTTCTCGTGATGTTTCGGTTTTTCCGGAATATCAATGAAGAGCATTGTTTACACCCCACCCCCAAATATACACCCAAATCGCCTTAGCCTACCCCTTATGCACTCACTTTTAGTGCAAATGTTTGTTATCACCCTAAACCCTTAGTTCAATTATCTAGTTGCTTGCATAAGTTGCTAAGTCGAGTCATATCCTTTGTATACAGTTTTGGGACGATTGGGATTCATGGGAAAAGTTAAAGTTTATGAAATGACGGGAAGGGAACGTTAAATTCAAATTCCCTTTGTTTGCATAATAATGTACCCCAAGTGTTTTGATCTTTTCAATTCGGGTCAAATTAGTGTTAGAATAATAAAAACTCAAGTGTAGGGATGTGCCTATAAATCCCTATCATTTTGATGTTACCATAGAGGATGGTAGAGTAAAAGTGTATGAAAAAAAAAAAAAACATACGGGCTACCATCCTACATCTATCTTTGAATTTATGTTTGTTTATTTCAGTTATGTAGAGTTTAGAGTGTCGAGTCTTGGCTTAGCAACGCCATTCTTCATATGCATTTAACATAGAGATTTTTGACTTGCCACCACTAAATAGCTTATCCCACCAAACCCTTGTTTCCCTACCGTAAGCCTAATATTACAACCCTTTAAAGACCTCTTTGATAGTCTTTCCTAGGTGCTTACGCCAAAGCGATGGAGGTTTGATCTATTCTCAAGCCTATGGTAATCTATGTACTAGGACCGGTTAATGAGTGTTTATCTTCCATTTCCTATTTGTTATATTTCATATATACACCCGAGAGAGATGTGAGTATCCAAACACCCCATGTGAGGTGCTAGTATGTCATTTTCGTGCTTGTTATGACTTTTGCGGGGCTTATATGTGTTGTGGACCATTTTGAATTAATGCTTCATGACCCCTAACTTATAAATTAATTGGCTAAAAGCACATTTGCTTAAGGACAAGCAAATAACAAGTGTAGGGATATTTGATAAGGTTTTAAAAGGTACCATTTTGAGGGGTCGTTTTAGTCCTTATTTGATCACTTTTATATCCGTTATTGCTTAATATCGTTCCTTTTCACTTTTTAGGTCTCTTGAAGGCAAAATGCTGGAATGGCACTTATTTGGACGAAAAGGCGCGAATATATGAAGAAAATGGCTAAAGTCAAAATCGAGACACTCACAGCTGCTGAAATTAGAAGGCGACGGCGTCAGGTGCTAATGGCGACGCCGTCCCAAAATTGTTGTGACGGTCCAAAACCCAAAACTCGTATTTTCAAGCGACGACGTCTAGTTGTGAAAGAGTAGGCCGTCGCTACTCAGACGGCCTAGATGCAATCCAGACGACGTCAGAAGCTGAAGAGGACGGCGTCACGGACATAAGGTGACGCCGTCGCAAGGTTAACGTGGCCAAGACGAAACCCTAATGACGGCGACACGACGGCGTCACTAAACATAAGGTGACGCCGTCGCAAATGTAATCTTATATATAGAATCCGAATTTTTCAGTTTTTAGGAGAGTCTTTTTGGAGTGAAAACCTAAAACCGAACCTAAGGTGTCTTGTACAGTATTTTAGGATTTTAAACCCTATCTTACATCAAGATAAGTATTTACTTCATTAATTCAATTATGTCTTTGATTATTTGTGTGTATGCTTGCATGTTCTCCATGTCCGGCTAATTTATTTGTGTGTTTGCTTAGGAAGTATGAAACTTAATTATTGAATATTGATTGGTTGTTTCTTATCTTAGTTGATATATGATCTAGTAATGCGATAGGTCATTCGTTGTGTACTTAATGCTTGATTCATCTTTGTGAACCTTAGAATATAATTACCTGAGTAGTTGTAGGCTAAACCATCCAAAGAGTGCCTTAGAGTAAGAGTTTATCATCCCTAGTAGGTTTGTAGACGAGACCCTTTGGTAAGTTCAAAGAGTTAGGGAGAAACGCATACCCTACAACTTTAGACACACAACGCAACTAAGAATAAGACGTGACAACTCAACCATCAATAGGAGATAATTAAGGAGTAGTACAACCTAAGTAAACACATCTTTAAACTATCATACGAGCACACATTAATTAGACATAGACTCCCACAACCTTAGTTTAGATAATTAGATAATAGTAGAGTAATCGGTAGAAATACCAACCCCCCCAAATCCAATACCCGAGATTCGTACTTTTCCATTTCATAAAACATAAAAAGATAAAAAATAATCTTCCTCAACCTTAACCTTAGCGCAGTAACTTCTTACTAGCATTCCTATTCCCCTAGAGAACGATATCAATACCCGTGGCTTACCCTAATTACTACACTACAACGATTAGGTTCACTGCCTAGCGTGTTATAAAACTTGCTCGAAGAAAAGGAAGTTTCCTTGACCCCGAACGACGCGTGTAGCGTTATCAAATGTTAAGAGAGTACCCAATGATTACAGACGATCAGCTACTTTCTGAGGACGTTGGTAAGTCAGAATCGGAAAGTTTGGTCATCCTCCCACATAGCTCTTCCAACCGTCGCATCTGATCCCGATGAATTAACCTTTCATCAAACTAGTGATCAACGAACATCCTTGCGATCCTTTGAATTCCATCTCTTCGTCTGAATAATACCCAACTCAATGTCCTTCAATCAATATGCCAATCCATCTCGAACCATCTTTAGGGTGGCGTCACAGAACTTGTGAATTTCATCAAAAGCCATTAAGCAAGTATGATGATTTTCACTTCGTTAGACAAACCCAAAATTTTTGTTTATGAACGATTTTGTACTGAGGTTCTTGATTGATTCCGTTGAAGTGTAGAAGTGGTGCAGTTATATTGAGTTGTTTTTGGTAATATTCGATCCCGAGGTGGAGATCTTCAACACGCTCTTTGATTTGAAGCGTATGAAAACAAGGAGTGCAGTAATATACTTGATTTGAATTTCGGTTGAGATTCAGGTTGGGGCTCAGGTAGGTTGATCCTCACCACCAGTGTATGTAAAGTGATCAATGGTTTTCTCCATTGGTGTTGTGGTTTCTGAATCCCTTGGTTGATCAAATGGTGGTGGCTGTGTAGCTTGTTGTGTAGTGGTGATAACCTGCTTAACCATTTGTCGAATCATTGGATGGAGTTGCCTTCTTAACAGATTTTGTTGTTGACATCTGTTAGGAATTAGAAAATTCCATAGTGAAGAGTCGGTCATCCCAAATATTATCTAGCATAAGTTAGCTCGTAGACTTGTCGTTATTTACGTTATTATGTAGTTAATTAGTTAGTCAGTAGCGTAGAATAGCTTATTGCAACACCGTGGAGGAAAGACGGGTCTTTACCCACTGTATTCCTGATCCACAGTCCGAAGGAGGACGTTTATTATGTAACTATAAATACCCTCTACCTCCCAAGGTAGAGGGTTGGACCTTTCTCATTCTTAATCTAACCTTCTATGTTTTCTTTCACTTTCTCTCTTTAGAAAGGATCCCACTTTCTCTCTTTAAACTCTATCTCATTCGATCCATTGTTGAGCTTATTTGTGTGTTTATGAAATCCATTATCTTACAATTGGTATCAAGAGCCATGGTTTGATCATTCATCCTTCATGCTCTTTGTTTTGGTGGATTTCATAAGGTTTATGGGGTTAAAAGTGTTTAGAAGAGTTTGATTCATTTGGACAAATTCTAGTGTTAAAGTTTGAATTTTGATTGTACTTTTGTGTTTAGGATCATCATATGTGTTTAGCTTTTGAATTGGAAGGCTTAAATCATTGTGGTTTGGATGTTTTTGATTGATAAAGTGGTTGTTTTTGAAAGTTGTTGGAAGCGAGTTGCTTTGTTATTGGAAGCGAGTAGGTATATGCGACTTGGCTATTTAGCGAGTTGACTCTTTATGCGACTTGGGTTCTATGCGAGTTGTGGTTATTTTCATCAAAGAGAGTTGGCTATGCGACTTGTCCAGATTCAACGTATCTAAAGAGAGTTGCCTATGCGAGTTTCTAAGAGAGTTGTCTATGCGAGTTGCCTAAGAGAGTTGCCTGCTAAGAGAGTTGCCCACATAAGCGAGTTGTCTGCTTGCTTATTAAAGCGAGTTGTATTATGCGAGTTGCCTACATAAGCGAGTTGTCTGCTTGCTTATTGAAGCGAGTTGTCCTATGCGAGTTGCCCACATAAGCGAGTTGTCTGCTTGCTTATTGAAGCGAGTTGTCCTATGCGAGTTGCCCACATAAGCGAGTCGTCTGCTTGCTTATTGAAGCGAGTTGTCTTGGGTGCGTTTTGTTGACTTTTCCCGACAAAACTTCAAACGGCCATAACTTTTGAACCGTAACTCCGTTTTCAGCGCTCTACCCATCAAAACGACCGTGAGAACGAGGAGAATGGCACGTCTAATGAACATTTGGGTCAATATTTAAGGCCTAAATCCGATCCGAACAGAAGTTATTGAAGTTTTTATGTTTTTAGACATAAATTTCTCAGTAAAAACGGGCATAAACCAATCCAAATCTTAACCAAACAACATCTCTGCTAATCCTACAAATAATCATATGTCCTAACACACAATTGTCTATCATTGTGTCGATCCATCAGTCATCTTAACACATTTCATTGGTCATTGCTTAACGGTTTTGTCTTGATTTTTGTAAAATCCCGCGAAAGATTCTATTTCTCGGTTTAAATCATAGACTTGTAAAATCCCGTGTATACTACAACATCATGTCCTACTCTACTGACCCAGTGATTTCGAAAGTACTTAAATTGTATGATGTTGTGGACAACAATGAGAATGTATGCTATACTGAACGATTAAAGATGATTGAATCAATCCATGATGATTTGAGTTCTTCATGCTCTGAGTCCAATGAGAAAGATTTGCATCTGTTCAGACTACAGAATTCCATGTAAAAGGAAAGTAGCATTGAACCTTATCAACAACTTCACTCACACCTCATGTTACTCACACCGATAAGAATGGAACGAACATGCATTGCCATTTTCCGTCAAGACTTATCCACATTAACGGGAACATTACTATTGAACTTAAAACATTTAGAACAACAACTTGATAAAGAAAAGGTTCAAAAGGATTGTTCCAGTGCTGCACTTCAAGTGATCCACAACCAATTTCAGTCATTCATAAGTGGGGAATTTACATCAGATTATGATCAAGACCTGACTGAAATATCTTTCGAGAGACACACTGGAATGGAAATTAGCGTGTTCACAGAGACACTTATCCATCTCATGGATAATGTGGAGAAATATATTGAGGAAGTTACTTAGAAAGATGAAAAAGTGGATGAGAGTCTGGTGCAGTTGATAGACATTTGTGATGAGTCGGGTAATGTATCAGTTGATGAATCTGGTGTTGCTGAATGCAGAATGTCTAAGACAACAACGAATGATGTAACCAGCTGCTCAGTAACTTCTGTCCCACAAGAAGTGGATGCTGTGATCAGAAAGGTGAATGAATGTTGGGCACAATCAAAAGATAGTATTGTTGAGTTGGGTAATGTACCAGATGATGGATCAGTTGACACCAAATACAGAGGCTCAGAGATAGATAAGCTTGACATAGCCAGTAGTCCAGTGACCCTTGTTACACATGATGTGGATGCAGATATCAGACCGACAATTGAACATGTGTCATGTAATGAGGTACCCTTTACTGTTCAACATAGTGCATCTGCTAATGTACCTAAACATACTGATCTTAATGCTGAACATGATTCTGATAAATGTTCCTTGGTTGAGGCTGAGTCTAATAATTTCAAAACAAATGATTTGGTTGACAAAAAGGCTTTTAATGAACTTTCAAACAAATTCTCAAAACTTGAAAAACATTGCATTTCACTTGAAATTGCGATACAGAGTAAAGAAGAAAGTTTTTAACTTAACAAACCATGTAAAAATCCGGAACTTCCTGAATTCCGTGAACTTTTTGAAATTAACACTTTGAAAGCTCAGCTTCAAAACAAAGAGTCAACTATTAACAATTTGAAGAAACATATTTCTAATATGCATGTGAAAAGTAATTTGGTTACAAGTAATTCTGATGTTAATACTATTGATGATATTCAAATGAGAAATGATGAATTAGCGGTTTGTGTGGCCAAATTACTAAAGGAAAATGAGTCTTTGAGAAAGCATCATATAGAACTAAGTGACTCTGTCAAAGAAGCTAGAACTAAGTCAATGGAGCAAACAAACTCTTTGATAGCAAAAATTGATGAACTCAAAGCTCAACTTCAGGAAAAGAGTTTCGCTATTGTTGCCTTAAAAATGAGCTTAGGAAAACTGTAGGGAAAAGTGTGAACACTAAGTTTACAAAACCATCAACCTTTGGGAAACCAGTTTCTCATCCCATTAGAAACCGGTCCATTGTTAGGCAGCCTACTGCGTTTATATCCGAAAGACAAAAATTTTCAAAAACAAGGTTTGCCTCCCAAGTTGATGAGAAACAAGTTTTGTCAAAACCAGTCACTTCACCAGAGTTACCTAAGAATAAGGCTTCTAGCTCCGTTAACTTTCAACACGTAGCCACTTCTACTCCCAGCACCTCTAGGATTAGTTCGAAAACAGTGTCAAAACCAAGCATTAAAACCCAAAATTCATATGATATGAATGACTTGTGGAAGAACTATTATCTAGAAAAAGCTAGGAAAAAGGCACAGATTCGAAAAGACGGAATTTTAGGTGCAAGACCTAGGGTGAGGAATTCTACGAGATTTCAAGGCACTGCTAGTAGTTGTAAACCACTACCTAGGAACACTCAAAATACTAGGGATTGGCGTGCATCTAAGAGTAGTTATGTGCAGAAGAATACTAAGCATGTAGAAAATGAAACTAGAAATTCTAAGTCTTTTCCGAATAAGAAACGTTTTCCTAATTCACATGCTAAGGTACAATCCACTAAGACTACTAAAGTGACTAAGGTTCAACATGTTGTGAAGCAAAACAAGCCAAAAACTTCGCCTAGATGGATACCAACTGTTAAATCTTTGGAAACTAGGAATAAGTGTTAGCCTTAATAGTTTTATTAGAAGTGATGGTCATTCACGTTTAGGAACTTTGTAACGTGTGTTAGATATCGTGTTAGAATAGTCAACAGGCTCGTGGATTGGACTAAGCTAAATGGGTATTAGTTTAGTTAAGCTTGCCTTATATCCAATCCAACCCATGTCCAAGCCCACGAAAGCCCATGGAAAGCCTTTAGGGCAACATTGTTACTTGTACTATAAATACCCCTCAAAGTCTCATTTGAGGGGTGTGCTTGAAAGTATGTGTGTGTGTTTTTTTCCTTGGAGCAATATAACATCTTATTGTTTTCATCTTCTTTCCTTTATCTCTCTAAACATACGCATATAACTTCATCAAGTCACCAAGTTCTTTCTCTTAATCTTTCTTCTTTACGCATATCATCAATTTGTGTTTAACGTGTATACTTGTGTTGGTAACGTGAGTATTTGTGATAAGGTTGTAAAAGGGGCTTTATAATTGGTATCAATCGCCTAACAATGGTTTAGGAGTGTTTGTGTTTGTTTCGAAGTTACGCGTACAGCTCTCGTTTTACATATTTGCCACGCTTAAAGCTTTAATTTTTGCACTTAAAAATTCAAGATTCTTGTGGTTTAAGGTTTATTTGGTGCTAAAGTTTCAGTTTTTTGCAAAAAGTTTGAAGCTTTACGTGTTTTTCTTCATTTTTGAACTCGTGTTTGGTTCATTGGTCATTTCTACGCATAAGCATAATAAGCACTTTGGGTGAAAAAGGTCAACATTTTTGTGTTATTCGAGTGTTTTTAAGGCTTTTTGTGCAAGAGAAATTGTTTGAATCACTGGAATTTTTTTACGCGTAGGTCAAAACCATAGTTCTACGCGTAAGAAAGTCAAACAACGCATAAGTTTCTACGCATATGAGTTTTGTGCAGTTTCTTCGAGCTATAACGATTACTCAGTGCTTCCCTCACTTGGATAAGTTTGTGGAACACTTCGACTTTTGGATATCTTTTACACTGTGATAGTGTAAAGGATTTTTGGGCAAAACCCTAATCTTACGCATAAGCTTAGACTTACGCGTAGAACACTTTACGCTGAAGTATTTTTCTTACGCCTAAGCCTTGTCTTACGCATAAGCTAAATCTTACGCATAAGTTTTTCTACGCCTAACTTTAAACTTACGCCTAAGTATTTCCTACGCCTAAGGAATCCTACGCCTAAGCCTCAAGTTTTTTGGCGGGAAAACTTGAGTAAAATTTAAATTTTTGAGGAGACTTAACGTTCAATTTTTACGCGAAATTCAAATTTTGGTTTAACTGTGAAAATTTTGGTCACAAATTCAAATTTTTGGACCCAAATTCAAATTTTTTCGGTCAAATTTGGCGTCAAAATTGTCATAACTCAAAATTTTCATACGACCTAAGAATTGATTTTTATAGTGAATTTCAAATTTTGGTAAAAAAATTTTACGCCTAAGAACCAAGGTTACGAGTACGACTTTCAGCAAAACTTCAAACGGCAATATCTTTTCAAACACAACTCCTTTATCGTTGAATCGATCCTACATCAACTTTATCATCTCATACCTTCATCAATGTCAACTCAACAAGACATTCATGCAGCCGGTGCCGAAAACCGTCATCCTATGTTGGAAAAAGGTGGTTATCTTCAATGGACAAGTCGTATGTTCCGTTACATCAAGACCAAACCTAATGGGAAACTCATGATTCAATCCATTCAGAATGGACCCTTCAAGCCTCGACAAGTCCATGTCCCTGGAAATGCTGATGCAACACCTCCCATCCCACCATCCTCTCGTCTTCAAAATGAATCAGAATACACTGAAGAGGATCAGAAACAAGTCGATGCAGATGACATGGCAATTCATATTGTCCAACTGGGTTTACCAAGAGACATCTTTGCTGCAGTAGACAGTTGTGAAACTGCTTTCGATATGTGGGAACGTGTTAGACGGCTTTGTCATGGAACAGAAATTGGTCAACAAGACATGGAGAACAAGCTGCTAACTGAATGGGAGAAGTTCACATCAACTCCAGGAGAATCCATTGCATCATACTATGGAAGGTTTTGCACCTTGATGAATGAGCTTATCAGAAATAAGTTGGCACCCAGAACTATCGTGCAGAACATCAAATTTCTCAACAATCTTCCAGAAGAATGGGGACGATATGTCACTATTGTCAACCAAACAAAGGACTTACATTAGGTGAATTTTGATCAACTAAACGATTTTCTGAAACAAAACCAATCTGAAGCCAATGAAGTTAGGAAAGAAAGATTGGCAAAGAATCATGATCCATTGGCACTTATTGCAAAGACTCAACCTACAGTGAATACACAACAACAAGCTTCATCATCTTCCACTAAATACACTCCTCAACAACAAGCTGTTATTCCTCAACAACAATTCTATCCACCAGAACAACAAGTCATTCAACAACAACAATATCCACAATACCAGGAACAAGGAATCACTGATCCTGAAACTGAACAAGAAGCAGATTTGCTACAGGTATTTTCTTTATTGGGTAAAGCATTCACAAGTCGCGGTAATCAAGCGGTTCCGTATCAGGGTAATCAGTTGGGTCAGAATGTTGGAAATCAGAATGGGCAGAATGTTGGGAATAGAGCAGTGGGTAATCAGAATGGGAATGCTGCAGCTCCAGTCGTTGGGAATTATGGAAATGTGAATCAGGGTAATCAGGTTAAGTGTTATAACTGTCAAGGAGTGGGTCACATGGCAAGGAATTGTCCTACTAAGCCGAAAAAGAAGGATCTTGCGTATCTTCAGAAAGCTATCTTGTTGGTACAAAAGGAAAACGCAGGCCTTCAGTTGAGTGCTGAGGAACATGACTTTATGGCTATTATGGATGATTTGGAAGACCTTGAGGAACTCAATGTGAACTGCATCTTCATGGCAAATCTTCAGGAGACTAAGTACGACACTGACTCTGACGCACCTCCTGTCTATGACGCCAACGCAGTATCTGAGGTACCAATCATTGATCCATGCTATAACAATGTCATATGTGATGTGTTTACTCATGATGAACAGCATTCTGTGACATCCGCACCTACTTATGATACATACCTGGACAATCCGAGTTGTAGCAATACTAACTCTGAAACTCCAGATGTGGATCCTAGTGGAGGCTATGTGGCACAAAATACTGAGACTGATGAGGAAACACGTGCTTATTTTGAATCATTAATCAATAACTGTGGCATTGAAATTGAGAAAGTAAGTAAGGTCAATCGCGAGGTTAAGGCCGCGAATAAAAAATTGACCGCTGAGCTTGAGAGTTACAAAGAGAACGCCAGAGCCTTTGAATTTCATACAAACAAACTGTCAGAATTAGAAATTGGTTATCGAGATTCTGTTTTAAGAGAAAAACAATTGCAACTCAAGTATGACACACTTGATGTGAATTTGAACTTGAAAATTAAATCTTTAAACAAGGAAATTTCTGATCTAAACGACCAACTTTCTAAACAAAAAGCACTGTTTTCTGATCTTGAAAAAGAGAAGAAACAGTTGATTGCTGAATTTTCAAAACGAGAAGATTCTCTTCTTGATGAAATTCTGGATAAAAATGAAACTATCAAAAAATTGGACAATTTGCTTCTTACAACGGGTCATTCTGCTAAAACAAACAAGATGCTTTCTAATCAAGTAAATTTGATTTTTCATACTGCACATAAAATGGCTCTTGGTAACAACCCTTCTTCATTCCTCAAGAAAGCTCAGAAATCCCAGAATGTGATAAACAATGGAAAACCTTTGTATGAACCCATAATTGTACATGATTCTCTTGAAACGTTGGAACTATCTGAGGAGAGTAGAACAAAAATGAAACAAAAACATCCGGAAATCAAACCAATTGATTATAACAAATGGAACAAAATTAACGGTATTTTGTTTGTTTCTCATAAAGAATAATCAACGTTTTCCACCACACCAAGTGTTTCAAACAAAGTGTCAACACCAGTTTCAAAATCAGTTTCAAAACCAGTTGTTGTCTCCAAATCTCTTTCGAACATTGAACAAATGTCTTCAAACAATCCTTTTAACACAAGTGATGCTAGAAGCATTTTAGATGACGTTAAAACTAGAAATGGGTATCTTCAAGACACTGTTAAAACTAAAACCAATATTACAACAAACATATGGTTCAATAGTTTTGACATGGAAAATAAAAAGTTTTTTGAAACTCAAATTGCCCCTCAGCTGAATAACATCAACTCTTGGGTAATTCATGTTGAACAAGCACTTTTGAAAGAAACAACTGACTTTGTCAAGGACCATAAATCCCTGGTAAAGCAAGCTAACGAAAGTGTTGAACACATCAAAGTTTTGGAAAATTTGAATGATTCTCTCTTCGAAGATGTTATGACTACCGATATCATGTCAATTATTTTACAAACATATTATATTGAAGATCATGAAAGACTCCAGTCTGAGACCTCCGCAATTGTTTCAAAATATGAAAAAGCTCTTGAAAAACTTGAAAAAGACAACGTGTCCTATTTTAAACAACTTGATCGAAAATTTGAGGAATGCAAGTATGACAAACTGTCGTATGAGCGAGCCTACAAGGACATGAAAGAGCAAAATGATCTTTTGAGAGCTCAGCTGGGAAGTCAAAATGGAAAGGCTGTGGATACTAAGTTTGCAAAACCATTGACTGAGGAGAAAACAAATGTTCCCAAACCTGTTTCCAAACCAAAAATGTCTATTTCTCAGTTTCCTCCAAAAGTCATTGAGAAAAATGATTTGTCAAAAATAGTCTCTCCACAGTCCCTTCCTATTAAAAAGAGAATTGTCAAAAGTTTTGTAAAAGAAAAAGCAGTTGCTGAAACAGCAAAAGTGATTACACCTGGCATTTCTAGGAATAGTACACGGAATGTGACCAAAAATCCAGTTAAAGAATCTGTCGGTTCTAACAACATGGTCAACAATCACTATCTAGAAGAAGCTAGGAAAAAGGCACAGACTCGAAAAGACGGAATTCTAGGTGCAACATCTAGGGTGATGAATTCTACAAGATTTCAAGGCACTGCTAGTAGTAGTAAACCATTACCTAGGAACACTCTACAAAAGACTAGGGATTGGCTTGCATCTAAGAGTAGTTGCGCAAAAGAAAATGCTATGCCCTTAGAAAACAACACTAGGAATTCTAAGTCTTTTTCGAACAAGAATCAATTTCCAAAAGACTGTAGTGACAAAGCTGTTGTTTTAAACAAGAATATTGAATTTGTCTGTAGTACATGTAAAAAATGTGTCTTTTCAGCTAATCATGATGCATGTGTCTCACAATCTCTCAAGAAAGATAATTCTCGTACCAAGGCTCAATCCACTAAGACACCAAATAAAAACAAACCCGTTGATAAAATGAACATGGACAAGAAACCTAATAGGTGGATCTCTTCAGGACGTAGTTTTTCCAAAAATGAGTCTTTCGCTGAATCTGATAAGAAAACAACTCCTAGATCTTACCTTAGGTGGATACCCACGGGAAAAGTTTTCAACCAAGTTGGTCTTAGATGGATTCCCACAGGAAAGATTTTTGATACTTGCACCAACACAGATAATAGTGCCAATCAGGAAGTAGAAACCACTACAACCGTTGATAATGATCACCCTCACCGTGAGGAAACATATACTTCTAACACTGTTATTTGTGAAATCTCTTCGTCTTTGGTTGCAGGTGAATCAAATATATTAGAACCCAGCTCATCAGAGGGTTCCAATTCTGTAAACTCTTCTTCTTCATTCTCTCTATCGTCTATCTTTGATTTTCCATTTCTTTTATAAAATCAAAAACAAAATACAAAAATATAAAACTTTCAAAAAATACAAAAACAATAGAAAATCAAAAATCCAAAAATATTCTTCTCACGACATGTCTCTCGTATAATCGATATTCTGTACGTTTCTAGAAATGTCATTCAACAATGATACGGGTATGTACAGATGCTTGAGCGAGAGTTATTTATATGTTTTCTAAAACATGTCGCTTCTCAAAATTTCTTAATAAAATGGCTTTCGTATACTTCAGTACGAAACCCACACCAAAATGATGACTTTTGATTATTTCAGATCAAAACTCGTGCTTTCAAAGAAAAATCCAGTGTACGCTTCAGTGCAATACTTTTAAAAATGGTGAGAAATCATCATCATCTTGAGCACCTTTTCAAGATTGTTCAAAAAGATTTTCAAAATCTTTCAAAATATTTTGTGCTCAAGATAACTCCCTCTAAAACCCTTTAATTGATTATGCTTTATTAAAGGGGGAGTATAAAACAAAATGTTCCAACTTCATGCTTAAATCAAATCCGTGTGTCTCCCAAAATGATTTTATAAATGATGTTTAATCAGCTGATATAAAAAATATCACGATTATGCTATTTTTGAGGGGGAGGAGACGTGATTAAAATGTGATCAAAAGTTTTAATGATCGGTATTTGAATCTCAAAAGAGCTCGACTCAGTCGGAACCAATGAATTGACGAGTAATCAATGTACCAATTCGAGAAACTTGTGATAGACATGAACTTACATGGGTCTAACCTTCTTTTCAAGAAGAGTTTACAACTTCAAGGTGGTTATTAGAGCTAGTTGTCACCTAAAAACTGACAATGGAACTCTTTAACTAAGCAACGTAACCGTGTCTCGTGGGGAATTGTCTATCATGAGCCGATCAATTCAAAAAGTGCGAACTCTACCCTCTATGTGCAGATTTCTGTCAAAACTTATAAGCACATGTGAAGGGGGAGTGATTCTGAAAATATAAAACTCTCTGAGTGTTCAAAACATGTTTTCTATCATAAACACTTTGAGAGATTTTCAAGAAAAATGGTTTTATGGCAACATGGGACGGTCATGGAGTTATAAGGTGACTAAGGATAGGAAATCAGTCCTATGATCAGCCAGAGCCGGAGGGATCTACCCAAGGACAATACCCATAGTTAGTATTAGAAGTCCTCAGGTATGATTGAAAAAGGGAGTAATATGAGAATCGGAGAAAGAAGGAGTTGAAGAATTAAAAAGAAATGCAAAGAAAAGGGTGAAAAGAAATAGCCTTCCAAATTATTCAACTTAGGGCAGACACCGGGTTCAATTCATATGCTACTGGTTGTCACTAGATGACACCGGTATTGAAGATTAAAAGTCGTCATGGACCCAGTGACGCACTGCACTAAACCTTCTAGCCACTCAATTCCTCTTAAAAGGATTTGTTTCATTCTCACTGGGAACCCTACATAATCTATTGACCTTCTCTTAGAGATCGTTGGTATTGAAGAAGGAGACCCTCTCCCTAGTCTCCGCTCAGGAAAACCAAAATGCACTAATTGAGTCTAGAGCCACGAGATTCATCAAAAGATCTCATAGGAACACATGACATTTCATCATTTGTTGATCATCATTAAGAACACAAGTGATACATTCTAGAGTCCTACGCAGGTCTTAGTAATCTGCCAGAACATTTATGAGAAGTTTCACATTTGTGATCTTCTGTGATTGAATGGAAACTCCTGCTAGGGTCAACATCAAGCAGCCCTGACAGCAGGTCACTTCGGTAATTCTCCATGGATTAAGCTTAGTGTGTCTCAAACGGTCTACAGTCATGGGGTGATGCTTCAGTGTACCTCAGCGACTCATCTGATCTGTAGATGTACTTCGGTATATCGCGTTATCTCACTTGTGGGACTCCAGTTCAGGAACGACCTTTGTAAGAATTAAAGATGTGTTTTCACACTATGCTGTTAACACTCTCGAAGTTCAAACTCGTAAGTGCCGAAATCCGCTTATTTCTAACCTGTTTTATGTTTTCTTCTTATGGAAGCTCCGGAGCGGATTGATCGTGCAGATACTTCACATGCTCATACCAACAACACTTGAAAGTTCTCATCAATATCAAAGGCAACACAAAGTGAAAGATGATTCTTCGTCAATGTCAAAGAATCTACAAAGTTTAAAGACTCGAGAACTACATCATTGGTATCCTAAAGACAAATAGAAGTGTGAGCATGGTGGAGAAAGGCGTGGAGACACCTAACCAACGAAGTTGACAACGGAAGAATACCACATTAACGGATCACAAAGCATGAAGGAACAAAGAATTAAGACTATTCAATATCTACACACAAAGTTCTAGCTCAAGAAAAGTAAAGACCTATTCAAGTGGAGCATCTTTTGAATGACCACCCCTTAGGGGGAGATTGTTAGCCTTAATAGTTTTATTAGAAGTGATGGTCATTCACGTTTAGGAACTTTGTAACGTGTGTTAGATATCGTGTAAGAATAGTCAACGGGCTCGTGGATTGGACTAAGCTAAGTGGGTATTAGTTTAGTTAAGCTTGCCTTATATCCAATCCAACCCACGTCCAAGCCCACGAAAGCCCATGGAAAGCCTTTAGGGAAACATTGTTACTTGTACTATAAATACCCCTCAAAGTCTCATTTGAGGGGTGTGCTTGAAAGTGTGTGTGTGTGTGTTTTCCTTGAAGCAATATACATCTTATTGTTTCCTTTCTTCTCTCTATCTCTCAACATATATATGCCTAACATATATCAAGTCACCATCTAATCCTCATCTTTTCTTTATTTATTCTACACATAATATCTTGTGTTTGGTTCGTGTGATACTCGTGTGTGAAGGCGGGTATACGTGATAAGGTTGTAAAAGGGGCTTTACAATAAGGATAAGTCTTCCACTACGCATAAGAAGCCTAACAATCCTAAACCTTGCCATAAGTGGATACCGTCTGGTAGAATGTTTAAGGATGCTGGACTTAAGTGGATTCTTATCGGAAAGCTGTTTACCGCTGACAAAATCAAAGTTGACTGTGAAACCCCAAAGGGTTTGGATACTAATGTCACTAACCAAAATATATGCAATCAAGTTTGTAATATTAGTGCAGGTAGTCCTTACTCAGTTGCAGATACTTCGATCCTTCACTACATGGACTAGCTTAAAGTATGGATAACACAAGGATTGATATCTCATAACTCATGGGTTCAAGTGACTCAATCTTGATATTCTTTCGGCTATGACGTCTGTTCACTTCAGTTCAGGCCTCGTACTTCATCATTATGGCGTCTGCAGATAACTCTTCAGGCCCCGTTCCTCGAAGAAAAGAAAGGTGTACGCTTCAGTGCGCTTTATCTTCAGAAGAAGAGAAATCTTCATGTTTATGACCATTCTTAACGACATTCTTCATCAACAAGCTTCATGTTTCTCCCATGCTCATTCAGTCATCAAGTGAACCGGACTACTGATAATTACTCTTATTCCACTTGCTCAATATAATGAAGATGGCGACATCATGTGCTAATTTTGCGAGGGAGAAGTGTGAATAGAATACATTTGGATGATAATCACTTGTTTAATCAAGAATGGCATCTCCGTATGCAATTCTTGAGGGGGAGAAGAAGTGTGAATTTTTTGCATGGTTGACTGATATTTGAGAATATATGGTCAGACGGCTCCTAACTCATGTAAGAACCGAGATTCTTCTTATCAGATCATCTTCACATGTTGTTTCTTCTAAGAGCCGTTGGTTGACATCTCCACACGGGCTGATATGAGTTTAACGACAAAGTGCTTCCAGTTAATGCTTCACGTATACTTCGACGTGATGATTCCGGGAAACCTTCTGTTCTTGTTTGATGTGATTGTTTGTTTGGTGTTACCATTTCAAGTGTTCGTTGCGGGCTGATTGCTGATTTCCTTGATGAACATCTTTCTGTTCTTGTTTGATTGGGAGGGTTTTTAGTTAAGGGGATTTGCAAGATGTAAAGTTAATCGGGATGTTTTTTGGTGGGATGCTTTTTGGTGTGTGTTGAAGATGTTAACTATCTATTCCCCATTCGGACAATCTTGAAGAAGGTCGAGTCTACAGTCTGATCTACATTTTCTGCAACATGTTAGAAGATTAAAGACGAATTGCATTTGATGATCTAAAGACTTCTTCTTAATCCGGGCTGAGAAGAACACTTGAAAATCTTCGTCAGTTTAGGGGAGAGCACTAATTGGGGGAGATTGAAAAGCCAAATTTAATCCCCAATTAGACTTGCTCATATTCTTTTGCAATGATTCATTGTTTTATTTTTGATGACTCTCCTCCAACGCCTAATGCTTCACTTGCTAAGGATAACTGGGATTCATTGTTTGGGACTCATTGTTTTTCAAAGATATGTTTGATGAGTACTTCCAACCTCCAACGAATGTTGATCATCCATCTTCTGAAGCTCATGCTCCGGTTTCTACTGACTCAACTAGTTCACCATCTAAGAAGTACTTCTCAGAACTCTCAAGAAACCTTATCTCCAGTTACTTCACAAGGCGTTGATAATGACTATCATGATATTGTAGTTGCCCTACTGAATAATGATCCGCTCTTTGGTATTCCTTTGCCAAATCTTCACGGATTATTGTTCATGAATAATGATCCGCTCTTTGGTATTCCTTTGCCAAATCTTCACGGATTATTGTTCCTCTCATTGTGCACGCTATAAATCAACCACATGAACATTAAGGAAAATGACTACCTCATCCGCTAGAAGACATTTGTAGTAAATCTTCCAGATCAACTTCTTCATGTATACCTTGAGGAAGAATGCATTGATGTTGAGGAATCATTTGCTCCGGTTCATTCAGTGGGTCAATGTACATCCGATTGTATGTTTATTCAAGTGTTGGACATTTGACACAAGTTTATTACTTCGAAGTTACTCTTTTATCACATATTTGAGGTTGAAGTTGACATTCACAAAGGCGTGTTCTTATTTGATAACTTGCTCGAGCTTAAGAATTTGAGTTGAAGTCTTGGGTTATCTAGTTACCAGCAGTCGAGGTGGATGGTTAAAGACCTGGTTAACTATCACTATTAGGAGTTACTTTGTTTTACTCAGTGTCACACGCATATGACGGTGTGGATAATCGCAAGAGGTGTTAATGTCTCATACTTTGCTTGAGTAGTGAGTACTTAGAAATTTGCTTGAAGCATAAATTCTCGACACCGTTCTTCCATTATTAAGTGCAAGCTTAAGATACAAATGTGGGAATTTGACTTCAGTTTCAAGTTTGGTATATCGGGTTTTCTTCATCAGTGGTCACTTCAAATTGTCTACATATGGGTTGATAAAGATAGTCAGAGAGATTTTCTGTTGCAGTTGATTCTCACAGGATTCATTTGGGCTATTTGAGTTCTTCTCACAAGATTTCGAGTTTTTGGGTATATTATGTTTTGTTGAATCTGAGGTATCAAAACCAGCAAGGGGGAAGGAGACATATATCTAAAAGCACAACGAGTACACATGATGAACTTAACACTTCTACCTTATTGAAGTTATCCCGGAAAGACAATGGTCATAACCGTAGAGAAACTCAGTGTATAACTCGTAGCCTTTGGTGTATTATTCCAACTAATTGGGGGAAATGGTCTCTGGAGACTTTTGGTATGTGTTGCTTCAGCGTTCAATTAGAAGAAATGTGAAAAGAATATTTGGTTCGTGAGATGATATTGCATATCGACATCTTCTATATGATTTATGATAAAGTGCTTCCGGTTAGTGCTTCATGTACACAATGTAATGATGATTCTGATGAGATCGCAACGATCAGAGGAGATATATGTGTACATCAGGGTCGGACAACATATTCACATGATCGAGCTTAATCAGTTATTCTAGAGTTGACATCCGCAGAGGAGATAAGTGATTCAACCAGTTACTGTGATGTTGTTGTCTCTACTCTGGTTGGGTACTTGTGTACATTATGGGCTGATTGGTTATATGGAAGATAACTGGAATGCATTTGGTAAAATAAAGATGTTGATGTATTGTTCCCCTGAATAAGATAACTGGTCAATCTCGAAGAGTAATGTGTCCATCAGGGATGCACAACAGGTTCATGTGATCGGTCTTCATCAGTTATTCCGGATTTGATAACGCTAAGACGATCAATGTCTTAACTTGTTACCTCGGTGTTCTCATGTTCTTCGGGGTGCTGAGCTTCATTCAATGAGACTGTTTCTCTTCTCATTCTTCTTCTTGGGAAAATGGTCTTTATTCGAAGATTGACGATATGGGGGGAAGCTACCAAAGTCTCACTTTCTGCAGGCTCAATTTCTGTCATCCATTCAAGAGCCTCGGAAGCTTTGGTGGTGAAAGTTTTAGGGATGATGACTTCTATCTTCTACAACGGGGCTGCTCGATATCCTTATCTCGGTACTCGTATCATCATCTTCTTAAACTATATCATCTAATCTATCTGTGTATATATTTTTCAAAAAGCAAAATACAAAAATATAAAACCAACAAAATCAAAATAGAAAACTATAAAACCAACAAAAACCCATAAAAATAAGAAAATTAAAAAAAAAATAAAAAAAATAAATAATAATAATAATAATAAAACTATTGAACTTATGAATGCAGTTGCTACACTTAATGACCCCCAATGTGAGCTGTTGTTGCTCCCTGCATGTGCTGGTATTTCGAAGTTATATTTTTCTATGCGTACATGTTCACCTCGGGTCTTTGAGTGTGCCCAGGTTTCTTTTGATGCGGCTCTTCGTTCTTCTTTGGAGCGTATTGTCACGGCTTCGGGGCCTGGTTTTGGTGACTGTAAATGGAGACTTGCCACCCTGCCCTTTGCTTTTGGGGGGCTTGGTTTATATTCTGCAGGTGATGTTTTGAACTATGCTTTTCTTGCTTCGAGACTTCAATATGCTAGTCTGCAGACTAAGCTTCTCCATAGTGCTGGTATTGTGACTACTGGTCCCTCTTTTGATGATGCTCTATGTACTTTTAATGCAAATATGGATATTGACCTTTTGAGTAACCCTAGCGAGGTCGCTGCCCCCAAACTTTTGAAGAAATTGGCAGATATATATTTCGATCGGGTTACCCAAAATGTTGAATCTACGTTCCATCTATCTCCTCGACAGGTGGCGCTATGGAGCTCACTAAAGGAGGATCATACTTCAGATTGGCTTAGGGTGGCTCCTATATCTGGATGGGGACAAACTATGAACGCCAGGACTTATCGTTGTGTGTTGTGTTACCGACTGGGTGTTCCCCTTTTCACTGTTCAGGTACCGTGCTCGGCATGTTCTAAGGTTTTTACTGGAGATATTTATGGGGATCATGCAGTTTCATGTGCGGGTATTGTTGGCATTAAACATCAGCATAACATTGTACGTGATGTTCTTGTTGATATATGCTCTCGGTCCGGGATTTCTGTTCGTAAGGAGGTGGATATTGGGCTTCATGGAGATATGGACAGACCCTTGCGACCGGCTGATATATTGCTTTATTCTTGGGATGGTGGGCATGATGTTTGTTTTGATCTTACAGGTTCGTCTCCCTTGACGCAATCGGGGTTGCTTGATTTTGTGCCAGGGCGTGCGGTTAGTGAGGCTGCACGACGTAAACGTGTCAAGTATGAGGCTAAATGCGCAGACATCGGATATGGGTTCCTCCCCTTTTCTTTTTCTTCTTTTGGAGAACTTGAGAAAGAGACGGCAACCTTACTAAAGCGTATTAGACTTTTCTCCTTGACTCAAGACATTGGTGCTCGTGCTGCGGTTCATATTTTTAATCGTATTAGTTTCCCTATTGCTAGAGGAGTGGGGGCCCAGTTGGTTTCTCGGCTTCCCACTAATTTCTTGTAAATCCTTTGAGTTTTTAATAAAGTGATGTTATAATAAATAAAAAATAATAATAATAATAAGAGTTAACTACATTTTTGGTCCTTGTGGTTGTACCTGGATTTCACTTTTGGTCCATTTGTTCAAAAAGTTGCGATTTTAGTCCAAAATGCATAGTTTGGTTCCACTTTTGGTCAATTTTTCTAACGAAGTTAGTTCAGTTAGTTAAGTCAAATTGTAAAGTGGCAACATTAGTCCTTTAACCTAACGGTCGTTTACAACGTTAGTCATTTATAACAAAGATCGTTTACAACATTTGCAACGTTAGTCCTTTCAGTTAGTTAGTCCTTTAAAAAAAATTTCTAAATAAAAATTCGAAAAAATGTTTTTTTGTCGATTTTTTTTTTAAGAAAAAAAATTCAATTTTTTTTTTAATTTTTTTTTCTAATAAAAATTTTCTTAAAAAATTCTAAAAAAATAATTCGGAAAAAAAAATTTAGAAAAAAATTTTCTAATTTTTTTTTTCTAAAATAAAATTCAAAAAAAAATTCGAAATATATTCTAAAAAAAACTTTTTTTTTCGAAAAAAATTCTAAAAAAATTTCTAAAAAAATTTTAAATTAAAAAAAAAAACTTTTCAAAAAAAATATTCTAAAAAAAACTTTTTTTCCGAATTTGAGATTTTCTTTTAGAAATGGAATAAAACTATATCAAAATTTTTTTAGACATGGTTTTTAGAAATTTTGTACTAACCCATATCAAAATGGACTAAAACCATATCAATTTTTTTTTTTTTTTTTTTTTTTTTTTTTTTATCAAAATGATAGTTTGGTTTCACTTTTCTAAAAAATTTTGTACTAGTTTCACTTTTCTAAAAAGTTTCTAAAAAATAGACTAAAACCATATCAAAATGATAGTTTTAGTACATTTTTTTTAGAAAATTTTTAGTCCATATCAAAAAATCGCAAAATGTCAATGCTAAAAAAATTTCTAAAAAATGGCAATGCTAAAAGAATTTCTAAAATTTAAAAAAAAAAATCTAATAAAAAAAACGTTTGTAAAAGTGTGTGTGATCTTTGGTATATTTTTTTTAAAAACGTGTATACATTTTACACACATTTTTGCAATGTATATACGTTTTTACAATGTATATACATTTTTAAAAATTTTAGATTTTTTTTAGAAATTTTTTAAGAATATTTTTCGAAAAAAAAAAGTTTTTTTAGAATATATTTCGAAATTTTTTTCGAATTTTATTTTAGAAAAAAAATTTAGAAATTTTCCGAATTATTTTTTTTAGAATTTTTATTAGAAAAAAAAAATTAAAAAAAAATTGATTTTTTTTTTTCTTAAAAAAAAATTTCGACAAAAAAACATTTTTTTCGAATTTTTATTTAGAATTTTTTTTAAAGGACTAACTAACTGAAAGGACTAACGTTGCAAATGTTGCAAAAGATCTTTGGTATAAAGGACTAACGTTGCAAACGACCGTTAGGTTAAAGGACTATTGTTGCCACTTTACAATTCGACTTAACTAACTGAACTAACTTCGTTAGAAAAATGGACCAAAAGTGGAACCAAACTATACATTTTGGACTAAAATCGCAACTTTTTGAACAAATGGACCAAAAGTGAAATCCAGGTACAACCACAAGGACCAAAAATGTAGTTAACTCTAATAATAATAATAATAATAATAATAATAATAATAATAATAATAATAATAATAATAATAATAATAATAATAATAATAATAATAATAATAATAATACCAAAAATATGTTTTCTCAAGACATGTCTTCTGGTATCGATAACATCTACGGTCTTAGAAATGTCATTCAATAATGGCACGGGACTTTAGATGAAGTTCGAGCAGGAGGTGTAAATATTTCTTTCTAAACATGTCTCAAAATATGGCTTACAGTTATTTCAGACTGTAACCCGCGCTTCAAAAATGGCTTGCAGTTATTTCAGACTGTAACCCGTGCTTAATCTATGGTTTGCTATTATTTCAGATAGCAACCCGTTCTTCAAGAAAGGAAAGTGTTGCGCTAATCCTATTTTCAAATACTTCGTGCACTTATCCTAAAAACAAAAATGAGGAAAGTATGTCGAAGGACTGCTGTTCCTACACAAATGTTTTTCCGTCTATAAATTCTTCAGAAAAATATTTGTTGTTTTCAAATATCGTGGTAAATGAGTTGCTTGTAAATCAATCAGTTTCAGAATTTTCGTAAAAATTGAAAACTCAATCAATGACTTCAGCGCTTTTAAACTTTTTAGAAAATAAGTCATTGATTGAGGGGGAGAATGTTTTCAAATTTATATCATCTAACGGGCTTTCTTAATTATCCGAATATGCTTAATTAAAAATGATATTAACCTATGTTGAAGGACTAGGTGTCTTGGATATGATTGCTAGGATTAGATGATTAGAGTTTGATAAACACATTATTCCCATACCTTATATGAAATAATTGATATGTTGGATTGACTTTTATTAGTCGATTGCTGTTTGGGTGTTGTCGACCACCATATACTTGTATGTCTACTAACGTATGCAGATATACTGGTATATAAGAATGTTCCCGATCCGGATCCCACAGATGAATACGATTGGATGCCGAAAGGAAAGGGTAACTATATATTGGGTTGACAAATGAAGAAACGGAGCTTAATTGGACTTCTATGGAGTGTTGGCATGGAAAAATGCAACGTAAGAGGTCTCACTGCATCAGCAGATGGGTTTCTTCTAAGTGATTGAAGAAACGGAGTTTAATTTGACCTCAGTTGGCATTAAAATGCAACGTAAGAAGTCTCACTGCATCAGCAGACGGTTTTCTTCCAGCCCTACTGTCACACCCCCAAATTACCTGTTTTACAGTGGAATGAAATACCTTGGGGAGGACTGTCACAGCATCAAAGTTACAGTTATATCGAACGACCTAAAGTGTCGTTTTGAAAATATCGTTTGATTCAGTAAAATAATCAGAGTTTACAAAACCTAGGTCCCAATAGATTTCCAAGGTACCAAAATAAGTTTGTTACAACCAAACGATAGTTAAGTGCTTAAAATATAGGTAAGACGCGTCGACACCACGACTCTATGATAAGTCCACATGCATGCCATGAAATGAATGCCTTAGATACCTGAGATAAAACATGCTAAAAGTGTCAACACAATGGTTGAGTGAGTTCATAGAGTTTGGTTAACAAGTAAAGCTTTTAAAGAGCATTCATGCAACAAAGGCAAAGTTTTTGGTCATTTAGAATAGTCCACAAAGCAAAGGCATTGTAAATCCATTTAGTTCCAAGTTCCGCCCATACAAAACTTGCAACCTGTGTGTTCACAACCCACTGCCAAAATATGTATAATAATTCAGGGATGCTCCGAACATGGGAGACTTTGCACTGCTCCAACAAGGGAGACTCCTTTGTCACTCGACCACCTAGGCGAGAATTATTGAGAACACTCCACCATTAAGGCGAGAATTATTGAGAACACTCCACCGACAAGGCGAGAATTATTGTGAACACTCCACCGACAAGGCGAGAATTATAGTGATGCTCCGAACAAGGGAGACTTTATAGTAATGCTCCGAACATGGGAGACTTTAGGTCAAGGTCATATCACGTACGGTTCAATAAGTTCAAACAAGTCATAAGTTCGTATTTAAGTTCAAGGGTTCCATTCAAAAGTTCGTAATTAAGTTCAAGCGTTTAAGTCGAGTTCAAAAGTTCAAAACAGTCTAAGAGCTCAAAATATATCAAAAGGTTCAAAATAGTTAAAGGGTTCAATATTATGTCAAACAAGTTCAAAATAGTCAAAGGGTTCATTATAAAGTGAAACAAGTTTAAAATGGTCAAAGGGTTCAATATTACGCTAAACATGTTCAAAATAGTCAAAGGTTCAATATTAAGTTAAAAGAGATTACTTATATGTCAAAATGTTAAATCCAGTTAAGATGTTCAAATCTATGCCAATATGTTCCTATCAAGTTAAAAGAGTTCAAATATATATATATGTCGAAGGGCTCAAAATCACAGAAAGTGGTTCAAATAATAATGTTCATAACATAGTGATCAATTTAGTTCGGGCATAATCTACTTACCCGCACATAGAGTGAAACAAAAGATTAACATGTTCATGATAGTTCAAACAATATTGTTTAAGTTCATATAAGCGTAAAGTAAAAGCATGATGTTGAGCATGTATCTCCCCCGAAGAGTTTATAAAACATTTAAACGAGTAAAAGTGGGGCTACGAACTCACCTGTTGCAATAGTTATGATGACAAAGTGGATGCACAGAAATAAGACGCAACTCTCTAACCACGACCTATTATGAATGATATGATCTAATATAAGTCATGAAACAATGTCGTGCATGCAAACTCATATGATATCCATACCACTTGTACACTTTTGAAAATAAAGTTTATCGTCGAAAAATATTCTTATAACGTCTTGACAATTTATAATTTACTTTACAAGTGTTTACGTTGAAACGATATCCTACGATTGTCATTTAGTGATTTATTATGAAATTATAGCTTTTCGTCGTAAAACAATGTCATTTGACAATTTCATGAAAGTGACTAAGTAGCCTTGAAAAGCTAGTCGTAAAATGATGCACGTCGGGCGTTAGGAAACGAACTCAACGGTTTTGGGAAGCTTGTATCATTATCTCAAAGTTTTAGCATTTAAGTTTTCATCCTAGAGGTCTCGATCATGGAGAAAAATATAGGTTAAGTATGGTACTTGTGTCCAAAATATCATTTAAGGGTGGTTTTCGGCAAAGTTTAAGTGACCGTATTTTATTCATTACAACTCCGCTTGACGAACGGTTGGACATTTTGGAAAATAAGCTAGGCGAACTCACTTTTACTAGAAGACATCACGTTATAAAAAGTACTACATCCATGTTAAAAACGACCCTCAACATGGTCCTTCGTGGCCGTAATATTTGTCTAATAGAAATATGTTAGTTTTTCTTATATAATATACTTACGGCAACTTCGTTTAACGCGTGTAATTTAATCGTTACAAGTCCGTTTTCTACATATTATATGTCCTTAGCTTCGTATCAAAGTATACTAATATATTTTTGATAAGTCGACACATTTCATAACGCCTAAGCCTCATTTTTGACTCGTACAAAGTGGACGTAATATGCTGAAATTTCAGAATTTTATAGTTTTCGTCGTCAAACTTGAAAAATTCATATCTTCTTCGTTATAACTCCGTTTTAACCCGTTCAAGCGACCACGTTTTCGTTTTAAAGTATATTTTCCAAATATCTCGTCCAAAAATTTTTACCTACTGTCGAAAATTCCAGATTTCAAAAATAAGGACAGACCCTTAAGTAAACTTGTCGAAATGAGTTTTTCTCGCGCCAAACCTATTCTAACCACTTCAAACCAACGCCGAAGCTATTCTAAACCTACCATACACCTTCTTAGGGTGTCATGGGTTCCTAGACATCATCAAAAGTGATATGTTTCAAGGAGTAATTATAGGATTATATATATATATATATATATATATATATATATATATATATATATATATATATATATATATATATATATATATATATATATATATATATATATATATATATAGGGAAGGGATCCAGTAAGAAGAAAAACTAAAATAGGAAGAATAAGAAGAATTTCTAGCCACACATTTCAAATAGGAGGGAGAAATTTAAGGGGAGATGCATCTATTTTTATAGGTGCATCTGAAATGAGTGGTTGTGGTTTCTTCTTATCATTCCTATTTTAACTTTTCTTCTTATTTGATCCTAACTCTATATATATATATATATATATATATATATATATATCACTAAAAAAAACATTTAAAGTGGTATAGCTATCCATATGACTTGCATATTTTCTCAAGTATGATAAAATGAACATAATATGAATATGAAAGATGAATATGAACATGAAATGCTTATTAGTTACTTGATGAGGTTAAATGAACAAGGGTTTATCCTAAATACCCTAGGTTTTTATTCAAAAACCTTGATTAAGAGTATGCCTAAGTTGTGAAATTACTTGACTTGAAAAAAAATATGATCTTCTTGTGCTTCACCCCTATGGCCGGTTATGGAGTGAAAGAAATGAGAGAGCTTTTTGTTTCACACTTTAATATCTTATGTTGTATGTGTAGGTTTGATAATATAAAATAATGTAAGTATAAGTTAAGTAAACAAGATATTTGTTTACAATTTGTTGAGTCACCCTTGTGGTGGTCGACATACATAAAGAAAAAGAAGAGTAGATGCATTTTAAGTAGCTTAATACATATAGGTAGAAGTAAAGTGTTGTCATTTAAGAATAATTAGTAACTTGTGTACATATTTAAGCATTTAGGGTAGCGTTAGCTAAAAATAAATTTTAACGGATCAAAATAAAATATATTGAAGTCATAACAATTATAAAAATACATTCCTTGCAAAAATTGAGTGAAATAATAATTATCAAGTGGTATTTACGAAAACCGTCGTAATTATATAAATATAACAATTTATATACCAAATAAATTTAAAACACCGGGTAAACTAATAATATTATTTCTATAATCTTATTATAAGTATAAAAATATATCGGGATAATTTTTGGAAGTGTTGGATCAAATGTTCAAAATAATTAATCACGTGATAGCGTTTATTTAATATGAAATTACACGTTTAATGTAAAATGCAAAACCATGCATGAACTAATATGATGATAATGATACTAATGATATGTAGACTAAACCTAGTCTATATGAAATGTCCTTGATGATTGTTCATGAATTCGCAGCTAAACCCCTAAGGTTACGCGAGTTTGATTTAATAATGAAATTTGATAAAAGGTGATCGTTTTGATTCAAATGTGCATGCTGCTCTCCCTTGTGTGCTAAACGCTTTCGAATCTCGAAGCACATATTGAGGGGGAGAATTTTAAAAAGAAAGTAAACTGTCGAGGTGCAAATGCTTTTATGTTTTAATATAATGCGCCTTGATTGAGTTTTAAATGGTTTCTTAATGGAATTTGTGATCGTGGATGTACTTCAAGTGAACTCTTTCCTCTATGTGATAAAATGATTTCAAATATCCTACGCACATATTGAGGGGGAGAATTTACCAAGAAAATCAAATGGCTTTTTCTATGAAAATTGTGATCAAAGAAAATATTTCAAAGTCCTCTTGCCTCCATGTGCTAAACAATTTCTAAATCATATGCACAGGTTGAGGGGGAGGTTTTCTAAATGATCAAAACTATTAAGGTACAAAATGCTTTGATCTCGTATCACAAGTACCTTGATTGTTTTTTCAAATGATTTTTCAATTGGTTTCAAGGAAGAATGAACTGTACCAAAAGACCGACCATTTTACTTTATGTATGGAGTTATAAGGATGGTGAGGTTAGGTATTAGTTCCCACGATCCACCAGAACCGGAGGGATCTACCCAGGGACAATCCACTAGATAGTGTAGAGTCTTTAGGTTTGATGAAAAAAAGGAGAAAAGTGAGATATGGGAAAAGTGCGGACTGAGATAGAGCTAGAACTGGAATAAACCCAACAAGGCTCTAGTAATGAAGTCTCGGTAAGCACTGAAGGGGTTGAAGAATGAAAAAGAAATGAATGTGAAAGGGTGAAAAGAAATAGCCCTCCAATAATTCAACCTTAGGGCAGAAACCGGGTTCAATACATATGCTACTGGTGGTTACTAAGGTAACGCCGGTATTGAAGACAAGACGTCATGGACCCAGTGACGCACTGCACTAAAACTTCCCAAGCTACTCAAGTTCCTCTTAAAAGGACTTGTTTCATTCTCACGGGGAACCTACATAATCTATCGACTTTCTCTTAGAGATTGTTGATATTGAAGAAGGAGACCCTCTCCCTAGTCTCCGGCATAGGAACCAAATGTGCACGATTGAGTCTAGAGCCAAGAGATCATCCACAATATCTCATTAGGACACAAAATTATGAAGACTTGTTGTTTCACACAATGTGGAAAGTAAGTATATATTGAGAGTCCTACGCATTATCCTTGTGGTATTGCCAGAACATCCGAGTGATATGTAAATACTCACGATGAAGATGGAAATCCTTCTAGAGCCAACATCAAACAAGCTCTTGGTGGGTGATATGTGAGATCTTGCAAAAGATCAAGCTTGTGACAACTGGATAGAAACGATGGGGAGATTCAATTATTGAATCAACCTTGGTCCAGGAATGGAATTGACGAATACTTTTGCAAAAACCGTTCGATGTGCAAATATTCTTTTCTCTAGCGCATCGAATGTGTATTCATGTTTCAAACTCAAAAAGTATCTCTGATTGAAAAAGTACTTTTGGAAAAACCGTTCGATGTGCGAATCTCTTCTTTTCACTAGCACGTAGAATGTGTACTCTTTTCAAATACAAAAAGTATTTTTGATTGAAAATTGATCTTTCTTATAAAACCTTCGTCGTATTGCAAAACTCTTTCTTCTAAGCAATACGCGATTGTTTTCATATCATTTTTCATCAATCAGTAAATCTCAATTCGCTGGTTCACTCACTCCGTGTTGTCTTCTTTGAAACGTTCCGGTTTGAGAACAGCTAGAACAGCTGCGAAACCCTGTCAAGGAGGTTCTTAGGAATCCTACCTGATCACAGGCAGTACTTGTACTGATCAACGGGGAACCGTGGGCCGTGTACCTCAATTCGACGAAAGTGATCAAAGATACTTTCGTGTGTTTTATTGCTAACTGTTGTTTGCAGGTACATTTGGACGGTTGCAGCTGATCAGAATTGAGCGGTCAATCCAAAGCCGCATGCTCACAGCATCCACACTTAAATTGAAGAAATCATGACTGGTGCATATCTACATAACCTGGCTCTGATATTTCATACTATGCTTCTGCTTCGCCGCTGCAAATATCATGAACCAGTAAGGCTTCCGCTACTCTGATGAAAAGATGTCATGATTCAAAAGTGTGAGCATGTTGGTCCAAAAGTCACAACTTCACATGATGGCAACACAACAAAGGGTGATCCAGAGATTTCTGTAGCTGATGATCTCAATGAAAGCTCGAAGATCATCAAAGATGTGGATCAGTTCAAAGGCCTCCACTAAAAGTACAAATTATGTGGACTATGAAGAGTCACTGCTTAAGCATAAAGATTGCGGAATTGAAGAATTGAAGTCTACGAGCTCAAGAACAAAGTCAAGAATAGAATGCTAGGATTCGAAATGTAAAACATGGGGTGACCTCCCTTAGGGGGAGATTGTTAGGAATTAGAAAATTCCATAGTGAAGAGTCGGTCACCCCAAATATTATCTAGCATAAGTTAGCTCGTAGACTTGTCGTTATTTACGTTATTATGTAGTTAATTAGTTAGTAAGTAGCGTAGAATAGCTTATTGCAACACCGTGGAGGAAGGACGGGTCTTTACCCACTGTATGCCTGATCCACAGTCTGAAGGAGGACGTTTATTATGTAACTATAAATACCCTCTACCTCCCAAGGTAGAGGGTTGGACCTTTCTCATTCTTAATCTAACCTTCTATGTTTTCTTTCACTTTCTCTCTCTAGAAAGGATCCTACTTTCTCTCTCTAAACTCTATCTCATTCGATCCATTGTTGAGCTTATTTGTGTGTTTATGAAATCCATTATCTTACAACATCAGTGTTTCTTATGTTGATGGGGGTGATGATTGAGCTGATGATTTGGGTTTGGTAGAAGTGTCAAGAGGTGTTTCAGAAGACTGTAGAGGCATGTGTTTTGGATTTTCAACTAAGTAGCAGCTTCTTCTTCAGCCTCTTTTAGTTTCATTTCCTTATCAGCCGCAAAATTATCATCATCAGTAACTCTTTCATCCTTATCATGATCGTAATCTCCTTCGTCATACATATCCTCATCTTCACCATGCTCTTCTTTTTGCGGTTGTAGATTAGTTGTTGTTGTGGTTGCTTCATTTCAACAGTTGTAGTGACAGTGGCACCCTGATCCTTACCGGGTTGATTAACCGGATCGGATGGGGTAAGAGATGTTTGCAATTGATTCTTCATAAATGGAGGACTACTGGTTGACCCTCCAGCCCCACCGGGTTGATTAACCGGAAAGGTTGAAGCATGGTATTCCATCCTTTTCTGCTTTAATGTCTTACGAAATTGTATTTCCTCATCCATTGAATCATACTCATCATCAGGATGACTTTGTGAGCATGAATTTGAATGGATGTTGCAGAAGGATGTCCACAACAATTCTGCAAGATGATTCAGAGCATATGAAGTTGTTGAAGACGACCCGGAGATTGTTCTTGCCAATTGTTTTGTCGTATCCAGCTAGGAATGTGTTTGCCATCGAGAGCTCAGCTGGGGCATTGATGTTTGCTTGATTTGTAGCCATTTTGTGATCTGAAAGACATTAGACAAAAAGACAAACATAATGAAACACAATGTGTTTGTTTTAGTCTGATTTATTATCTAATTCCTTGTTTGATGGTAACATTTTTATGTTAGTTACAAGTCCTGATGACGTATAGTCTGTAGTCGGGTCACGAACCCGACCAAAGCCCGATACTAATAAGCCCAGCATGAACTGGGCTGATACGATAAGGGTTTGGGCCCACGACGGTCCAAGTCCAATGATATTTATGGAATACGATATTGGATATCTCCTATCTTTGGAGATAATTCTTTACCAACCGACTTAGGCGGGATACGCCGAAGGTTGGGGAACACGGAACCAACAAGGATTCCGATGTATATAAAGGGAACCCTAACCCTCGTTAAAGGTACGATCTACAAACCCTAACTCTCCTTTAACCCTAAACCGATTACTTACTCTCACGCCGGAGGATAATCGTGGGAGACAATCCCACGATAAAGCCTAACGGTGTTTTCTGTTACTTAGTGCGCAGGTCTCAAGAATCAAGACTCAATTGGTACGAGAACCGGAGCCCCAAACAAGGAACGCCCAACTTTTGTATCAACAAGTGGCGCCATCCGTGGGACCAATCACTAAGAACTAAGAACTAGAATGACGAAGCACGAAAATCATCGATCGCAAACAGACCATACAGGAAAGAAGCCGCACATCAGATCAGCTTCTAAGCAAACTTCTGGGACAACCAGCGGTGCTATAAACTAGGGATCAGGCCAAGACTTGGTCTTCCCTCTAGTGGAACCGCGCTCGGGGATAACCCAAACCACCACAACCACCACCAGCGCAGGAGATCCACTGCGCACCGTTCTTACCACTCCCCTTCAATCAGTGCTAGAGACCGACCTGACAAAGGCACCAGATACACCGGACCGAAACAAGGGCATAGTGGTAGAAACAAACACCCTCACTCTAGAAGGGGTTACGTCGGAACTAGCACCGGGGGATTTCGTATCCCAAAATTACGAAACCTTGGCTACTCTCATGCAAGAGGAAGCAAAAAAGAGGTCGAGTCGAAGCCTACAAGCCCGACTCAATTTCGACTCAGAATACGAAACTTCCCCACCGCGCCGTCAGAAAGAGAAGCGCGGAAGAAACAGTCGCCGACCCCCAGTGTTTAACAGAATCGGGAGGAGAGTTGAGGATGATGAGACATCTCACTCACAGCATCTGGAAGAAAGTGAGGAGGATGAACGGCGCACCAATATCCACGCCAGACTTGGTTGCCGCAGAGTTCAGGACAGCCTTGGGCGACGATACTCCCCAAGTGAAAGCCCTTCAAGTGCAAACTCTGAGGACAGTAGGCGCAAGCGCCGAAGGAGAGAAAATTCGTCCTCTGGCAATTCCTCGGACAACGAGGACAGCGAAACTGGACACTGGAAGTCCAGGAGGAAATATCGTGACCAGGAGGAGGAAGACATGTCTCTTCCGTGGCGCCGCCAAAAGGTGGATGCGTTTAGTCGACGTATCAGCAATTTCTCAGAAGATAAGTGAAGGCGCATGCCCGCTAACGTCAAAACCTATGACGGAACATGTGATCCTGACGATCACCTAAAAATCTTTGAATCAGCTGCTACTATCGAAAACTGGCCACAACCTGTGTGGTGCCACATGTTCAATTCCACACTAGTGGGAAACGCGCGGAACTGGTTCAGCAAGCTTCCACGCAGAAGCATTGATGGCTTTGAAGAATTGAGAAAGGCGTTTCGCCTAAACTTCACTCAACGGAAAAAGTGTGCTAAAAATCCTGTCGAACTCGCCAGGGTGAAACAGCGCCAAGGGGAATCTACAAGCGCATATATGGAGCGCTTCAAAGATGAGTGCATGCAGGTTAAGGCGTGCCCCGAAGTGCTGAAAATCTCAGGGTTCATGAACGGGATCAATAACCCAGAACTAATCAAAAGGCTGAACGACAAGATCCCCCAAACCTTCGATGAACTGATGAAACGGACAAGGTCCTTCATCCAAGGAGAAGCCGCCGCAGCGGATAGCAAGAGAAGCTACTCAAGCTACCGGTCACAGGAACAACCTGGGAGACAATCCAATGACCGGAGCAGCAACCGCAATAAGAGCTACCGCGGTCAGGGGAACGGACGGGATAACGACAAGTATGTCCCGCTAACCAAGACTCCAAAGGAAATACTCGCAACAGAAGGCGCGAACTTTCCAAGACCGCCACAAATGCGCACTCCAGAGGATCGGCGCGTGGGGAGTGGATAGACAGAAGAATGGGAACAAGAAAGAAGCACTCCAGAAGGGCCACACCACCAATGAATGTGTCCAACTGCGCCAACTCATTGATAAAATGGTTAAGGAGGGCAGATTGGACCATTTGGTCAAGAACATCAAGGAAGGAAAGGATAGACAAAAGAATGGGAACAAGAAAGAGGCACCCAAGGACAAGGCTGACACCATCTACATGATACAATCATGGCAGCGGGTTACTAGGCAGAAGGTCAGCCAGAAGTTTTCCCGTGGAAGTGAAATCTCTTTCCCCACTTTAACTGCGGACAACGCAGTGGCAGAGCCACTCACCATCGAAATTAGTGCGGGGGGTCACGACATCCACCGCATGTACGTTGATGGAGGAGCATCTGCAGACATCATGTATGAGCACTGCTTCAAGCGACTGCGACCTGAAATACGCAGTCAGCTAAGCCCGGTTAGGACAGCGCTGACTGGTTTTACGGGAGAAAAGATATGACCTATGGGGCAAATACGTTTACTAGTCAGCGTGGGCAATAAAGAACACTCCGCGACGGCCTGGATGGAGTTTATGGTGATTAAATCCCCTTCGCCATACAATGGCATTATCGGAAGACTAGGGATATCAGCCATGCGCGCAGTACCGTCTACAGCACATGGGATGCTTAAATTCCCAGTGGAAGGTGGTATTGTCACTCTCTACAACGCCACTGTACCACATAGAGAATGTAATACGATTACATGCGAGACGTCACCCATCCCAGAACAGTGTGCAGCCAAAGTTCCAAACCTGAAGGTTGTAATTCATCCTGATTACCCAGAACAGGAAATATCAATCGGAGGATCGCTGTCGGACAACCGCAAAGCAGCTGTGTGCGCACTCTTGCAAAAGAACTTGGACATTTTTGCATGGGAGCCAAAGCACATGACCGGGGTACCACGTTCAATCACAGAACATAAGCTGAGAATCCGACAAAGATACTCACCAATACGCCAGAAGAAGCGCGGCCAAGCTCCAGAGCGCGCTCAGACAATCCTGGCAGAGGTACACAAGCTAGTAGAGACAGGAATCATGCGAGAAGTCTACTACCATGACTGGCTTTCTAACCCAGTAATGGTCAAGAAGAGCGACGGTAGCTGGCGAATGTGCATGGACTTCACAGACCTCAATAAGGCATGTCCACAAGACTACTACCCACTACCGGAGATAGACTAGAAGGTAGAATCTTTGTGTGGATACCTACTAAAATGCTTTCTCGATGCATACAAAGGATACCATCAAATCCAGATGGCTAAGGAGGACGAGGAAAAAACAGCCTTTCATACAAGCCAAGGCGTCTACAGCTACACCAAAATGCCCTTTGGCTTGAAAAATGCAGGCGCCACCTATCAGCGGTTATTTGATAATGCGTTCGAAAAATAGGTGGGCCGCAACTTAGAGGTTTACATTGACGCCCTGGTCATAAAGAGCCATACTGAAGAGGAGTTGGTGCGCGATATCGAGGAAACATTTAAGACACTCAAGGAGATCAACATGAAGCTCAATCCTAAAAAATGCACCTTTGGCGCTACAGAAGGCATGTTTCTTGGATACCTGATAGAATCGGATGGCATAAAACCGTGTCCAAAAGAGACTAAGGCTGTCATTGAACTTCCTTCACCACGCACGTTGAAGGAAGTCCAATCGCTCAATGGAAAGCTGGCCGGTCTAAATAGATTCCTGTCCAAGTCAGCAGACAAATCACTACCTCTTTTCAAAACACTCAAGAAGTGTATAAAAAAGGGAGATTTTCGGTGGACTACGAAGGCAGAAGAGGCCTTCACACAGCTTAAACAACACATGGCAACACTCCCCACACTTGTAGTACCCCGACCAGGGGAAGAGTTGATTATGTACTTATCCGCAACCCAGGGAGCAGTAAGCGCAGTGTTACTGACGGATAGGAATTCAGTACAAACACCTATTTATTTTGTAAGCAAAGCACTCAAAAAGACGGAGATGAATTATAGTGCAATGGAAAAGTTGGTCATGGCATTAGTGTTCGCCGCCGAACGGCTACGCAGATACTTCCAAGCGCACCCGATAGCAGTAATCACAGACCAACCGATCAAGCAAATCATCTCCAAACCTGACGCATCAGGACGACTACAGAAGTGGAGTGTGTTGCTAGGTGAGCACAACATTTCCTACAGACCACGAACTGCAGTAAAAGGGCAGATACTAGCCGATTTCATCATCGAAAAGTCAGACGCTGATGATACACCTGCACCACGCAAGGAGGAACTACAAGATCCATGGATCTTGTTTACGGATGGATCTTCATGCGTTGATGGGTCAGGAGCAGGCCTCATCCTCACAAATCCGGAAGGAATGGAATTCACTTACGCACTGCGTTTTGAATTCACAGCAACAAACAATGAGGCAGAGTATGAAGCCCTAATCACCGGACTATGCATTGCAGCTCGAATGGGTGTACGTAACCTGGAAGCGAATGTAGATTCCCGGCTAGTAGCCAACCAAGTGTTGGGCGAGTACGTGGCCAAGGAGGAAAACATGATTCAGTACCTCGACAAGACCAAGTCACTAATCCGAAGCTTTAACAGGTTTACCATCAAATAGGTTCCTAGAGGAGAAAATCGAAAGGCGGATGCACTAAGCAAGATTGCATCGACAAGCTTTGCACACCTGTCAAAACAAGTGCTGGTGGAAACATTGAAAAGTAAGTCCATCTCAGAGATGGCAATATCCACAGTAATAGAGGAAGAAGGCCCTACGTGGATGACACCGATAGTAGAATTCATAAGCAAGGGAGTCTTACCCCAAGAATAGAAGGAAGCCCGAAGGATACGACGCACAGCACAGAGGTTTGAACTTCGGGACAACATACTATATCGACGCTCCTTCTTACAACCATGGCTCCGTTATGTTGGTCCCCTACAAGCAAATTATGTACTGCGGAAGATCCACGAAGGTTCATGCAGCATGCATTCAGGACCACGGTCCGTGGTGGCGCGCGCTTTAAGGTCAGGTTACTATTGGCCCACCATGCACCGCGATGCGCGAGACTTAATAAGAAAGTGCAGCGACTGCCAAGTACACAGACCTGTTCCACGCCAACCACAACAGGAACTAACACCAATTACAGCACCATGGCCATTCTACAAGTGGGGTATCGACATCGCAGGTCCTTTCCCTGTTGCAGCAGGAGGATTAAAATTCCTTATAGTCACCATAGACTACTTCACCAAGTGGATCGAAGTAAAGGCAGTGGTAATAATCACTGGCAACCAGGTAAAACGCTTTGTTTGGGAAAATATTGTATGCCGCTTCGGGCTGCCTGGTGAAATCATCTCGGACAACGAGAAACAATTCTGCGACAACCCCTTCAAGGACTGGTGTGAGAAGTTAAAAATCGCACAGCACTTCGCGTCAGTTAAACACCCACAAACCAACGGCTTAGTAGAACGTGCAAATCGGAGCCTGGGTGAAGGCATTAAGGCACGCCTGGACAAGCACAAAGGAAGGTGGGTGGAAGAACTATCTCATGTCCTGTGGGCGCACCGCACCTCAATAAAAACTAGCACAAGGGACACCCCTTTTCTCTAGTCTATGGGACAGAAGCCGTCATACCAGCCGAAATTGGGATGCCAACTATCCGCACTGCTGAAATCAATGAGGCTACCAATGACGATGAGCGGCGTATCGACTTAGACCTGCTGGAAGAAAGGCGCGAATGCGCAGCAATACGTGAAGCAAAATCAAAGTCCAAGATGAAAGGATACTATGATGCTAAAGTGCGAAGCGTTTCATTCAGACCAGGTGACTTCGTTTACCGCGCCAATGATGCGAGCCACGCAGAAGATACAGGCAAACTTGGACCGAAGTGGGAAGGACCCTATGAGGTTACTGAAGCATTAGGAACAGGCGCGTACAAGCTACGAGACATGGATGGTCATGAACTGCCGCGGACATGGAACATCTGCAATCTTAAGAGGTGCTACCTATAGGAATGGCTATGGCCCAGCGCACGAACGCTCCTGCACTTTAGTGAAGTGCCCAATAAATATCTGTGTATTTACTTTTCGTTTTACTTAGACAAATGTCTTATTTATTTTCTTTCATAAAACTTGCAAGTATCAATAAAACGTCGCGGTTTCTAGCTAACTCCGCGGCACATTTCCATTTGTTATTTCCATATACTTTATGTCTTAACAATTTTTATTTTTTGCCTACATGGCGTGCATGCACCTAAAAAAACCCACGATGGTAAAAGGATGAGTCAACCTACTAAAGGACTCGTTGAGTAAGAGGGTTGCAAACCCATCAACACTGGATCATGTATCCTTGTTAAACACCTTATTCTCAAGACGTTGGAATAAGTTTTGTGCGTATTTCTCGACGGATGCGCAACAACGCATATGGTGCACGTTTAACAAATTGGAAGTCAAGACACTTGACTCCTTAATATGATATTTACAGTACGCTGTATATCACAACATATACGACTATGATAAAAAAGTACTTAGAAATTATTTTTTAAGTATACCATGAATCTCATACATGATTATGAACTTCACATATTCTCCGTGCTTATAAAGAAGTTTGCTTCTTAGCCAATACGCATGTTTTTTATGGAAAGACAAGTAACTAAGTGCAAATATTATAAATCACAACGACATTCAACAAAAAATAATGTTCCATTAAGTACCATGTGTCACACCCTCGCCGGAGGCGGAAACACGAGGTGTAACGGAAGGGAACATAAGCACAAGTTAATAGAACATACCCACATTAATATTAAAAAGAAATATTACACCATTACAATTCCAGTTTAGCCGGCATCGGCAAATATATTACAAAGTTTAGATTCCAAAATATAGAGTTTTATTACATACGACTTGTAGCGACAAGTGAAAACTTCTTTATGCAAGACTTGATAGAAAAGCTACTAACGATCACCTGAAATGCATGAGAGAAAAACGGGTCAACTATGAAAATAGTTGGTGAGTAAACACGCTTAGCGAAATAAGAAAAATCGTAAGAAATATTCAAAGCTTTCGGTCAACGAAAATAGTTCTCAAAGCAAAGGCATTGTGTATCCACTCAGTTCCAAATTCCGCCCATACAAAACTTGCAACCTGTGTGTACACAACCCATTGCACAAAAATATAGTACGTCAAGTAGTCGAGTATAAGTGGTCATAATAGTTCACAACATTGTACCAAATATATAATAATTTAGCGATGCTCCGAACATGGGAGACTTTGCACTGCTCCAACAAGGGAGACTCCTTTGTCACTCGACCACCTAGGCGAGATTTATTGAGACGCTCCACCAATAAGGCGAGACTTTATAGTGATGCTCCGAACAGAGGAGACTCCTTTGTCACTCGACCACCTAGGCGAGATTTATTGAGACGCTCCACCAATAAGGCGAGACTTTATAGTGATGCTCCGAACAGAGGAGACTCCTTTGTCACTCGACCACCTAGGCGAGATTTATTGAGACGCTCCACCAATAAGGCGAGACTTTATAGTGATGCTCCGAACAGAGGAGACTTTGGGACAAGGTCATAACATGTACGGTTCAACAAGTCATAAGTTCATAATTAAGTCCAAGAGTCTAAGTCCAGTTCAAAAGTTCAAGTCTAAAGAGTTCATAGAAGTAATAATCAATTTATTTCAAATATGGGTCATGCATTTCGCCCCAAAAATATAGTAAAGCGGTAAAAAGGGGAAGTGATTACTCACTTGGTAAACTGAGGCGATGACAAAAGTGAGTACACCGAGGTTTATAATGTAATGCGTCAACCGGGACCTATTATCAATGATATGATATGTCATGAATTGCAATGTAATGTTATGCATGCACTTCGTATGCTATTTATACCATTTACGGGTTTTTGAAAATATTACTCGTCGACGAAAAATACTCTTTTGACGTCTTGACCCTTCAAAAATGACTTTACATGTTTTTACGTCAAAATGTCATCCTACAATGGTTTTATAATGATTTTTGGTGAAATTACCATTTTTCGTCGCAAAACAATGTCGTCGGAAAAACCATGAAATCAACAAAAATGGCTCCGGAAAAGTGGTCGTAAAACGGTGTACGTCGATCGTTAGAGAACGAACTCGACGGTTTTGGAAAGTTTGCATCGATATCTAAAAGTTTCAGTTCAGGAGTTTTCGTCCAAAAGGTCTCGATCATAAAGATATCAAAGGCTCAAGATGGTGGTTTTTGTTAATGTTGTGCAGAAAATAAGTTTCGGCCAATGTTTGAACATCCGTAAATAATTTATCATAACTCCGCTTGACAAACGGCTTTTTGTTTTGAAAAAATATGGCCGATGAACTTTATTTTACTAGAAGACAATTCGTTATAAAAAGTTTTGCATCATGGTTAAAAACTGCCGCAAACATGGACGATATAGCTAATGAAATACTTGAATCGTAGAAATAATATAATTTTTCAGAAAATAATATTTACGGCAACTTTATAAAAACGGCCATATATTTGTCGTTTTAAATCCGTTTTCTACGTAAAATATGTCCTTAGCTTCGTATCGAAGTAAACTAATATATTTTTGAGAAGTCGAAATAATTTGTGAAGCTTAAGGCTCGTTTTTGACCCGAAATATGTAAAAACTGCATGCTGTCTTTTTCAGAAAAATATACTTTTCGTCGCCAAACTTTAAAAATTCACCACGGCTTCGTTATAACTCCGTTTTTATCCGTTCAAAAGGCCACGGATTCGTTTTAAAGTATATTTTCTAATTATCAAGGCCAAAATGTCGTACCATCAGTGGGTTTTTCCAGAATTTCGTTTTAAGGACAGATCACAAATTATAGTTTACGAAAATAGTTTTTCTCGGACAAAACCTATTCTAATCCCTTCAAATCAACTCCAAAGCTAATCTAATCCTACCATACACCTTCTTAGGGTGTCATGGGTTCCTAATCACCATCAAGACCAAAGAATAACTTGGGAATAATTATAGGATGACCATATTGTATATATAACTTAAAAATCAAGAAATAAATGGTATAAACTACATAACATGCATATAAGCTCCAAAAATGATAAGAAACTTATGAAAATAATAAGGAAACTTAAAAATGATAAGAATATGCTTACTAGTGCAAGTGAAGAGGTGTAGGTAACAAAGGATTATCTTAAATATCCTTGGTTTTTATTTCGAAACCATGAAAAGGATATGATCTAGGTTGTTTAAACACTTGATGTTGCAAAAACTTGATCCCTTGGTTGCTCTTGAGTGGCCGGTTATGATAAGCCAAGAAAAGAGAGAAATAAACTTTTTACACTAACACTTGATTTGAGAAATGAGGTGAATTATTGAGGTAGAAGACTTATGTAAGTGTAGAAAACATTTTCAAGCACAAACCATACAATATTTATGACATACCCTCCCCTTGGCCGGTTTTTGGGGGAGGGTTGTCTCCATTTATATATATTTTTTTTTAAAACTTATACTTGTATTATTTGTTGTGTAATTTGTAATAATTTGTAGAAAAAGTAAGTAAAATGTACAATTATAGGTAAATGGGAATTTGTGGTACAAGTAAGTTTTTGTTAGATCAAAATACAATGTAATGAGTTGATAAAAATTGTAAAAATACTTTCCTTGTGAAAATCGGGTGATAAAATAATTATCGTAAAATTTTTAAGAAAACGACGTAATAATTAAACTTTAACGATTAAAAATACCAAATAAATGTGAAACACTAGGAAAACTAAAAATATAGTTTTTATGAACTAAATGTAAGTTTAAAAATACCTCGGGATCATTTTTGAAAGTAACGGGTTAAATAATCAAAATAAAAACTCACGCGATAAAAATTATTAAACATAAAAATTACGCGTTTAATGTGAAATGAAAAATCATGAATGAACTAACATGATGCATATTTAATTTAAGAAATGACCGGAATTTGAGAATTGTGACACCATGCGTGCTTACAAGTGGATGTTTACAATACAAGTCACTATCTACATGCTATTACAACGCCTTAGAGATGAACTACCTGCACAGCTAGCAGCATCTCTAACCTCATCCAACTTCTTCAAAAGATCGGAGTCTTGGCGAGATACCGTGGCAACACTAACCGGTATCCCGTCAGACCTGGGAAGATGAGTTGCACCAACGCCGCACAACACTGCCTTACCTTTAATCCCTTCCTTTTTCGCAAGCCTAGTAAGATGCGCTTCCAACACTTTCTTCAACGACACTTCTTTTTCCAGAGCAAAAGGATTCAAGATATCATGCGGACGAGCAAAAAAAGGTACTTGAAGCTGGGATTCATCAGGTTTCAAGAAATAGTCCGGCTGCGCTTCTGCATTATCAGTACGATGGCGCGCTAAGGTCAACCCTTCCATAATAACACCTATAGGATAATCCTGGTCGCGCTCCATTTCAGCAATCATGGGAAGCTCTAAGTCTTTCATCTTCTTCATAGCAGCAACCAGGTTATCATAGGACTGCGCATCATAACCAGGTACCTTTTCAGCAGGCACCTTCAGCAAGTTAGCCTCCTGCAGCGCCTCCACAGCCTTTGATTTCCCTCTCGCCAAAGCACACCGGACCACCCCGCCAAATGCGTCCACCACTTCATTGGACTCAAGGGTGCTAAGAGAAGCAAGGCGCATGCCATGGCTGATGAGCCACATGCGCTCAGCAATGGCAGACATGAGATGCGGATATAATTCCTCATCATACTCCAAACTGAGCTTGCGCAGCTTCATCTCCTGCGCTTCCAATGCACTCCTCACAGTGGCACCAAAATTTTCCAACTGCGAGGACAACTCGTCCTTACCCTTCTCCAGATACTTCAGTGCCCAATGACACGAAGCCTTGTATTCCGCTGATGCAGCACGCTCCTGACTCAGTTGACCCATCAGCGCCATTTTTTCTTCTGCAAGTTTTTGGGCATATGAGCTTAGGTCCTCTGCCTCAACCCTGGCACTTGCCAGCTGTGCCTCAAGTTGAGCAATATGCTCGTCCTTCTGCGCACTTTGAGAGCTTTCCCCAGAATACCGTGCTTTTAGCTGCGCAGTTAACAACCCTTGATGCGCAGCGGCTACGACCAAATCCTCAACGAGTTGCTCCATTGGTGTGTTTCCAGAAACCGATGGCTCGATGCCTTGACTCTTCGGCTCAGAGGTCTCAGTGCGCACAGGACTGTCCTTAGGAGGCGATTCCGTAGAATGATCAAACCTACACACAAGACAAAGAATTAGAAGTGATGATATAAACAGGAATGTGATAAGTAATTTGGTCGCCACACTTACGAAGGAATAGCAGTATCAGGTGAGGGGGCGCGATGCCACATCACTGGAGGACGACAACATGTCGAAAACAACGGGACGCTTCTTCTGGGAAGAGCCTGTGCCATCACCACTTAGCGCCCTCTTGCGCTTCAATCCATGGCTATCATCTTCCTCCTCTTCTTCTTCTTCTCCCATGTGCTCTGCCACTGCTACTTGCGATGGCTGCACTAGTGGGGAAGACACCCTAGGGCTTGGCACACTTTGTAGTGGTGTCGCTTCCAGTGCAACGGATGAGCTAGCCCCTGCCTCTCCCAGATCCATCTCCAGGGTACGCCCTGCTGTAGCAGTAAGAATGGGTTCTTCTCCCTCCCTCAGCGGACGAGTTCCCACATTCACCTGCAGCGGCTTTGCCAGTCTAACAACTCGGAATAGATCCATTTCTGCGCAACAGCAAACAAACAAAATTAATTACGACAAGTACGTAGAGGAAAATAGAAACACACTTACAGTTATATAACATAACGGAGTGCGAAAGGACGAGCACCCACCCTGGCCATCCGCGCCTAAGAAGATCGGCTAATGCCCATGTGTACCAAAAATTCCTCGGGGTAGGAATTAATGGGGATGCGATTGGTGTTTATTGTGTCCGCATCCTCCACATTATATGATCCGGGGAGGGGGCACTCATCCTTTAGCAGGGTACCCCGGGTGTAGAAATCGAAACACGATGGGAAGCACGCGTCATCTACCCAGAAGAATGTTTCTCTCCAATTTCTGAGTGCGTCTAATTTTTCTGTGTAACACTGAAGCCGCCCAGGGCGCTTAGCAAATGATACCCACCCGTTTGACCATGTCGTGTGGTAAAACGTGCGGAACAGGTGGATAGTAGGGTTAATAGCCAGTAAGCGGCAATTAACCTCGAAATTGGTGATTTTAGCTGCACTTATGCAGTGCAGCTGGGATATATGTATGCGGTAATAGTTTAATACGTCACTCAAGAATAATGATATGGGTATACGCTGATTTGCGAATTCGAAAAAACGCATATATACCCCTATCTTCCCTTCGGGGAAGTCCGCAATTGACGCATTCGCAGCCGGAACTTCCAGATGCACCGCGAAAGGAATATAGTAATCAGAAGCGAACTCTAGAAGTTCGCCCTCAGTTATGTCGGATGTGAAATCAGCTAACCCTTTGACCATGGTATTATGTTTATAAGCGCACGCGCGGTTACCTTTGAAATACTAGTTTTCTGGGTTGCAAGTTGAAGGTCTTTTAACAATGGTGGAAATGTTTTTACTGTGATAATCACAGTGAAATGAAAAGGGATGGTTATATAAGTTTTCTCATCCGCACGATGCACGACACGTGGATCCCACTAACTCTGAATGGGTGGCCAGGATCTGTTGAGGTGACAAGGGGGCAGTTACTTTCCCCCGACTTTCGAGGCTTCCATTTGAAATATCTTGATTAGATTCACCGTGTATTTTTTAACTTCTCCGCTACGCTAAGACGAGTTTATTGAGTACGATTATTAGTCTAGCATCCGCAGGTGGTCCTTGCGCATACTAGACTGGGGGGACATGATGACGTATAGTCTGTAGTCGGGTCACGAACCCAACCAAAGCCCGATACTAATAAGCCCAGCACGAACTGGGCTGATACGATAAGGGTTTGGGCCCACGACGGTCCAAGTCCAATGATATTTATGGAATACGATATTGGATATCTCCTATCTTTGGAGATAATTCTTTACCAACCGACTTAGGCGGGATACGCCGAAGGTTGGGGAACACGGAACCAACAAGGATTCCATATGTATATAAAGGGAACCTTAACCCTCGTTAAAGGTACGATCTACAGACCCTAACTCTCCTTTAACCCTAAACCGATTACTTACTCTCACGTCGGAGGATAATCGTGGGAGACAATCCCACGATAAGCCTAACGGTGTTTTCTGTTACTTAGTGCGCAGGTCTCAAGAATCAAGACTCAATTGGTACGAGAACCGGAGCCCCAAATAAGGAACGCCCAACTTTTGTATCAACAAGTCCTAAGTCACATTTTTCCAATTATTTGAAGTTGATGTGATAAGTTACGTGAACGTGTTAATTTTGAAATTTCAAAGTCCAAATCTTCACTTTACACACAACATATTAACTTTTGTAAGCATAAGCGTGACATTAGATATTAGTGACTTATGAGTAACATTTAACAAGTAACATATGCGTAATAGGCCAAAATGTAGTGAACAGTGATTTATGTGTAACAAGGATCCTTATGCGTAAGAGTAAGCTAAAGCGTAAGACCAAGCTTATGTGTAAGAGTTTCTTACGCGTAAGATGAGTTCAAAGGCTTTAGGCTTATGCGTAGGAATAAGCTAGATGTTATGCGAAGAGTTTACTCATAAGAGTAAAGCTTATGCGTAACAAGCCTTGTTTACGAATATCTTTCCAAGATACACGAAATCCACTGTAGACCTCTTATGCGTAACGTGTTAAACATAAACATAAAAACTTGATTACAGTTAATTCCAAACATCTTATAGATCACAAAACAAGCACAAGAACATATCAGATACACACACAAAGACTTAGGCATAAATTTTCTTAAACCCTAAACACTTAATCTATGCGTAAGAGATATGGCCACAAAAATCAAACAAGAATGTTTCTGGAGTGTCCTAGATGTCATATGAGTGCAATGGAACAAGATTTAACAAATTTCCATCACAGAATCAGAAGATTCATGGGAGATAAACCCTAAAAAACTTAAAACTTAAATTCTTACAGTCTAGATGTTTCTGGGCTAATTTAAATATTCAAAGCATGCATATAAACTTATTCTAACACTTTCTTGACCATCTAATAACATATCACAGAATAGAAAAACCCTTAATGAGCGCAAGAACCCTAAAATTCAAATTAATGAAATTTAAGATTCTGGATGGTTTTGGACGATTGAAACAAGTTTAATAGACACTAAGAAAGGTTTTAACATAACTCATTTCAATCCAAACACTTTTATGCATAAACACCCAATTTGTTCGAGTGAACAATTTTCCAAAATCAGTTTAAAGAGTTTTAACCGTTGGATTTGAAAGAATTTTTGAAATCCTTGTTTAGAATCTTGATCAAAGCAATTTAGAACTTACAGATTATGAACAGCTTGAACGGGTTTTGAAGATTTGATTTGGGCCGTTTGATCTTGGTGGTTTAGGAGTAAATGCACATGAAGTGGTGCATTGAATGTGTTAGGTGAATGATTTTGTTAAAATTAATTTGCCAAGTAGACACATTCAGTCCTTCAACCTTAAAGAGGTTCCAACCAAGATCCTTTAACTTCCGTTTAGGTTAGACAAAACACTTGTAAGGCAATGAATTTAATGACACTCCCCCTCAACTTAGGAAATAATGAAATTTTAAAACATTTGAGTCCGAGTAGGGTAATTGACAAGAAACATATCCACCATTTTAGAAGAAACAATATGTTTTTGGAAACATGCAAGTACAAGGTTTTATGAAACCGAAAAATATTTACTTTCTCCCCCTCAACACTTGTTCGGGAAAATAATGAAAGTTTGATAGAACACAGTGTTGACTGAAGTTTTGTACTTGCCATGTTTGAAGGAAATTAGATGGAAGAATATTTTTGAATTTTATAGATTTTCTGATTTTGTATTTTGTTTTTGAAAAATATTTACAAAGAGGTTTTGATGTTTGACTGGTTTTTAAGAATGTTTTAAGAGTTCATCCAGTTCCTCTTGAGTCAAACACCGCATACCAATCCGGTGTATCAACTCATTAAACCTAGCAGGAGCTAAGGCTTTGGTGAGGAGATCTGCCAATTGGTATTCAGTACCCACAAAGTATAATTCAACAGTACCCTGTTCCACGTGGTCCTTGATGAAATGATATCGAAGATCGATGTGCTTTGATTTCGAATGTTGAACTGAGTTGCACGAGATCGCAATAGCACTCCGATTGTCGCAGTACATCGGGATTTTGTCAAATACGTAACCATAGTCTTTGATTTGTGTTCTCATCCAAATGACTTGATCACAACACGCCGACATGGCTACATATTCTGCTTCTGTTGAGGATAGCGATGTACAATCCTGCTTCTTCGATTGCCATGACACCAGTTTATCACCAAGAAATTGTAATGCTCCTGAAGTACTTTTCCGTGAATCTAAGCATCCTGCGTGGTCAGCGTCTGAAAAAGCTATTAGTTCAAAACCAGAATCCTTCGGATACCAGATCCCCAAGTTAATGGTTCCCTTGATGTATCGGAGGATTCTTTTAGCCTCTGAGAGGTGGGTTTCAGTTGGTCTCGATTGATAACGGGAGCAAAGATATACGGCAAAGACAATATTAGGCCTGCTGGCTGTTAGATACATGAGAGACCCAATAATACTACGGTATTTAGTAGGGTCCACCAATTTCCCATGCAAATCAGTGTCCAGCTTCTTGGTATGTGCCATTGGAGTGGCATAGGTGTCACAAGTATTCATTCCAAATTTGTTTAAAAGTTCAAGGGTATATTTCGACTGACTCAAGAAAACACCACGGGGTGATTGATGAACTTGCATTCCGAGAAAGAATGTGAGTTCACCCATCATTGACATTTCAAAATGTTTTGTCATTAGTTTAGCAAAAGCATTTGAGTATTTTAAATGTGTTGACCCAAAAATGATGTCATCCACATAGATTTGAACGATTAAGATGTGAGCCCCGTGATATTGTATGAAAAGTGTATGATCGACCGAACCTTTGGCGAAATTATTGGCAATGAGGAAGGATGATAACTTATCGTACCACGCCCGAGGAGCTTGTTTGAGACCGTACACAGCCTTGTTCAGTTTGTACACGTGGTTCGGGAACTCTGGATCAACTAATCCTTCTGGCTGGCTGACGTAGACCGTTTCTTTCAGTTTACCATTCATAAAAGCAGTTTTGATGTCCATATGAAAGACCGTTATATTCATATGAGCTGCGAACGCCAGAACTATCCGAACAGCCTCAAGACGAGCAACCGGAGCGAATGATTCTTCAAAGTCAATACCCTCTTCCTGTCTATAACCCTTAGCCACCAAACGTGACTTGTTTCTGATTACGTTCCCTTCAGCATCCAATTTGTTCTTCTAAATCCATTTGAGACCAATGACGTAGACCCCTGTTGGTCTTTCAACTAGTTCGCATACTTCAAGACGTTTGAATTGGTTGAGTTCTTCTTGCATGGATTCAATCCAATTGTCTTTTGTCATTGCGTCTTTAATGTTTTTAGGTTTAGATTGGCAGACAGTGAGTGCATAAATGCAATGTTCACCATCTGTGTGAAGACGTTGTCTCGTGACGACTGGTTGATTTGGGTTGCCAATAATATTGTCAAGAGGATGGTCTTTTGTCCAGCGATGTGTAAAGGGTTGATGTTGGTATACATTGTGCAGGTTTTGAGGATTCAAATGGCTTGTAGATGATTCCGCGACATCAGGTGCAGCAGTTTCATTAGCAAACAGATTAAAGAACGCATTTGGATTAAAATCTGCAGGTGGGGGTACATCATTAAGAACATCATCAGCTGGTTCAGCGTCGTTGGAAGCAGTTTGTTCAACAGTAGTTGTTGTAGCAGGTGTATCAGGTATTGGAATAAGATCAGGTTGAGCAGCGAAAACATCGGGTACACCTGGAGCACGTTCATCAATTGTTGAAACCAAGATCCGGACTCAACTAGGGTATAAGCAATATTGATTGAATGCACAGCTGAATCATAATTAACACAATCAAAGTTACCAACAAGGTTTTTCACTATTAAAACAATGATCCTCTATGGATCCTTTTATGATGTTTCTCTGGAATGTTTTTCTCCAGAGGTTTTTCTTTTTGTTCAAGTGTCTAATACAAAAGACATCAGTTCCTTTTATACACAAAGAACCCTAAATAAAACAATAATATAAAATAAATGCATATCACTACCTAAAATAGCTCATGCAAATCCTAACAAACTAATAAATATACGGAATATCTATATCCGTACAAACCAACTACACTATAATATAACTTCAGCAGAAGTTATTCTTCAGCAGAATCCATATACTTCAGTAGATTCCTTCAGCAGAATCCATGTACTTCAGTATATTCCTTCAGCGTTATTTTTAGCATAATTCATACTTCACAGAATTCCCAACAATCCTCCCCTAAACTGGAATTTGACATGGTTAAGTTCCAGTTTCCTGATAGTACTTTAACGCTTCAGAACTTGAGGATTGTACTCGAACATCAGTAGCAAAGAATCAAAACAATTACATCTCTATGATGACAAACTTTGAAATGCCAGATCTTTGCAGCAACAAATGACAAAAGATACATCAAAACATATTAGTTTCATACTATTCTCATCACATCCAGGAGTGATAACTCATGTGAGAGGTGAATCATTGAAAATAATGGATTTAATGTCTCTTTACCAATAGCCATCACTACTGGAGTAGCCAAATGTTTAAGTTCGAAAACTATGGTACACTGATAACCATCTGAGTTATTGGCAAACCAGCAACCATATAAACGGATTTGAAATGTCTTTACCTGTAGCCGTTTGCTCAGGACTAGCCAATGTTTGGTGTGTGAGACCAGGGTACATTAATAACCCTCTGATTTTAAGTAAATCAGCAACTATCAACGGAATTAAGATGTCTTTACCAAAAACCGTTTGCTTTTGGACTAGCCAACTCTTTGATGGAATGTCGTCATCATCATGGTGAGTTAATTACCATTTATGGATTTCCGCAGCCTTTACCACAAGCCATAATCCTGTGGGCTAGTCAACGCTTGTGTCAGAAAGACATGGTGAGATGAAAACCATGAGTTGTGTGGTTATGAACCAACACCAAAACCTGCAAGCAAGAAAAAGTAAAAACTGAACACAGACAGGTTAGAGGTTTTTTTTTTTTTTTTTTTTTTTTTTTTTTTTTTTTTTTTTTTTTTATCACTAAAAAGGAATAACACGATTTTTTTTTTAAACTAAGAAAAAGAAATAATACGATTTTTTTTTTTTTTTTTTTTTAAACGAAATATAAAATAAAGAAAAAATAAATAAATAACCAAAACATGGAAAATAAACCATCAAGCATCAGTAGAAACCAAAGACAGTTGTAGTGTCAGCAGAAACACTAAGCCTCCCCTTAGGCGTATGAGGATCCAACATCTGCAAAAATGGTTAAAAGACAAATATACAACAATAAGCCTCCCCTTAGGCTTATGCCTCCCCTCAATCAATGCACCTTACAAAGATTATTGTTCTTGGGTACCCATAATGAATCTTTTCTTTGAGTTTTCCAAGAATAACCTTTTGAGGACTTAACAGCAGTTGCCACTCCAACTCCACCATGTGCCATATTCATATGAGATACATAAGGTGTATATGACTGAAAATAAGAACTAGTAGGTCTATAGGGTCTAAGTCTGGCATTACCGTTCCACCAACCAGTAGCAACTGGTGAAGAATATCCTCCACCAGAGGGAACTGGAAAAGGCCTATTAAGCCTTTCAGCAGAAACAGATGCATACACCTTAGACTTACTAGTGGGAACTGGATTACCTACTCTCATATGTGCAGCTTTAGGAACAAATGGAGGAATGCTAGCAACATTAGTCCATGTGGGTCTAGAAGTCTTATGGCCAGAGGAAACACCCATCTTTTTCTCATGATAATCACAATCTTTAATAAGATGGAGTTTACTACCACACACAAAACAAGATTTCTTCTTAAAAGACTTATTCTTAACACAACTTTGTTTATTACATTTAAACTTATCAGAAACAAAATTAGAAGCAAAATTGTGTTCAACAGAATAGGTAACAGGCTTTGGTTTGGGCTCATCAGCAACTTTGGACTTGGGTGTGGTCATGGGTATGTGTTTAGGTAAGTCAGACTTTTCACTTGAATCACATGAGGCATAGTCAGTGGACTTTAGATCTGAAGACTTGTCACTTTGAGAACAAGAGACAGAGTCATTAGTTTTGCTACTGAGGTCTGGTAAGTCACTTGACTTTTTGCCATACAGATGGTGTGATCCATCAAAGTCAACAGAAATGGAAAGGTCAATAGGCATGTGCTCACCTCTAATAGGTCCACGTACAGCATGTAGTTGACCTTCTTTGACAAAATTAGCTAATTTGGCTGGTGTAGATTTACGTGTGTCATCCCTAGCTTCTAAGCCAACATATTTCTTAAAACCTAAAGCCACTGTAGAGTTAGAAGCTTGACTACTATAAATAAAACCAGCTAACTTATTTCCATTCATTATCCATTCTTTATGCCTAGCAATTTCCTCATTAAGTTTCTCCTTAAGCTCTAAATTTTCTGACACTACATCTGCTCTTAACTTCTCAGACCACTTTAACTCATTTTTAGCACATTCGAGATCCCTTTCTAATACACTTATCTTTTCATCATAAGCTATTTGATTCTTCTGAAACGAAACCTTTTGTCTTTCAAGTGTTTTTAAATCCTGTTTATAAGCTTCAACTTCCACATAGCATTCATTATATTTAGGTTCCAAAATATCATAAGCTTCTTTGAGTTCATTATATTTTTCATTACAACCAAACACACAATTATGTTCCTGAGAGATGCCCATGAATGCAAAGTGTGGACTGGCAAATTCTTCAGCATAACCTGCAGCATCAGCTTCCTTGCTCATCTTCTTGAATTCAGCCTTTCCACCATACCTTTCTTTGAGTGCATCCCATATACGACTTGCATCATCCATATATCGAAAATCTGCTACATGATCAGTAGGAATAGATTTAAGCAAGATAGTTCTGGCCTTTGACTCTCTTTGTACAGCAATGTGTTCATCTGCAGTCGTTGGAGGATGAAAAAAGAGATTTCCATCACGATCACATCCAGTCCTTTTCAAACTGTTGCCATTTTGGATCACCTTCCAGATATTCATATCATTATTTTTGATCCAGTGTTCCATCTTCTTAGCCCAGACCTCGTACTCATCATCCATCAAATAAGGAAACATACCATCATCCTTTTTATTATCAAATTCAGCCATTTAAAAGATGTGGAGAGAAGTTTGCAAACAGTAAAGTTCCGGCAAAAACCTTATGTGCTTCAGCAGAAACAATAAAATATAGCAGTAGAAGCACTCACAGACTCAGAAGATATGAAGTGAATAAGAACAGCACCAAATTTAATAAATCAACTACACAAGCCCACGTGACAAGCAATAATCCAACCAATAATTAATAAAGCCAGCGATCAATTAAAACCTTTCTTATGTACAGCCAATCAAAGTGAGCAAGAAAAAAACGACCCAATGATATTCACACGTGACCTCTTCCAATATAATAATATGTTATGATAATACTAACATGTGAGTCCTAGTCATCCAAAGCGTGAATCATCAGCAGTCACACAATTTCTTTGCATCGACCAATCACAGCAAATGTATGATTAAAATAGTATTATCAAGTGGGGACTAGCTATCATTAATTTACAAGATATATAAGATCACGTGATGCACTTGAGATCATATACCACGTTAGCCAATTAACACTTCAGCAAGAATGAAATAATGCGAGACCCACGTTGTACCAATTGACCAATCACAATTCGAGACCCACCATAACATTCATATGTTGCATCGCATGATAGTGAATCCACCGACCAAATATTACGAGGATGCCAATTGATTTTATTCTGTATAGAAAAAAAGAATAATTAAAACAATAAAACCATTTACCTCGTAACCTCTTTTATTTTCAGAACTGCTGCTATATACCAATTAGGGTATAAACCTTAATTATCCAAAAACCTTATAAACCCTAGATCGAGAGCCATGAGGCTCTGATACCACTTGTTGAAACCAAGATCCGGACTCAACTAGGGTATAAGCAATATTGATTGAATGCACAGCTGAATCATAATTAACACAATCAAAGTTACCAACAAGGTTTTTCACTATTAAAACAATGATCCTCTATGGATCCTTTTATGATGTTTCTCTGGAATGTTTTTCTCCAGAGGTTTTTCTTTTTGTTCAAGTGTCTAATACAAAAGACATCAGTTCCTTTTATACACAAGGAACCCTAAATAAAACAATAATATAAAATAAATGCATATCACTACCTAAAATAGCTCATGCAAATCCTAACAAACTAATAAATATACGGAATATCTATATCCGTAGAAACCAACTATACTATAATATAACTTCAGCAGAAGTTATTCTTCAGCAGAATCCATATACTTCAGTAGATTCCTTCAGCAGAATCCATGTACTTCAGTATATTCCTTCAGCGTTATTTTTAGCATAATTCATGCTCCACAGAATTCCCAACATCAGTGTCATCACTAAACAGCAGAGCAAATAGCTTTCCATTTGTTGACGAGTAAGCTGGGGGCTTGGTTCATCTGATGATGGGGTTTGAGGGCAGTTTAAACGGTTGTGACCGGGTTCCAAGCTGTTATGCTCGGAAGCCATTTTGAAGAAGTTTCTGAATCAGCTTCCCCCCCAAGCTGACAACTGTCTTTAGCAGATTTAAAACTTTGATGAAGTCTACATTTCCTCTAACTTTTGAAGGTTTCGGTATGCAGCGGAATTTGTAGATGAGCAGTAAACCACACAAAGAAAATCTGACTAATTGCGGAAGATCCGTTCGAGGGTAACATGCCAGAAATCAACAAGATCTTCTCACGTATGTAGATGCATCACACCAAACAAACCACGAAAGACCAAATGATATGACTTTCCCCTGAATCTTGTGGTCTTTCGGAATACTAATCACTGTGAATATGCAATAACTCGATACCAAGACCGTATGTGAGGCATCATAACATCATATTTGGGTAACTTCACACAAGATCACCCGTGAAATTGAGACGATAACACCAAAGTGAGACGTTTGAGCCACATATCGTCTTATTTCTTCCCCCTAATTGAAGAAATTCAAGAAGGCATTGGGTTTTCACAAAGAAGCATGTAGAAGAACAAGGAAGCAATGACCACCTACACACTCTCTCCCCCTCGATGTTTTCAATGATTTAGAATCATACACCACGTATGTTGATGATGAATTGAAGACAGCGAAACCATGTATAAGGAGACAGCGAAACCTTGTATGTTCAATTAATCGAACAAGTGTGAAGTACCATAAATATCTCGATAGAATCAACTGCTGATAAAACTTCTCTGTTCATTATGTTGATCATCAGCTGTGATATTGTTGTAGGAAACACTTTGTTCTTCTGTTTTCAGATATTCGATTGGAGGTGCAGCTACAGTAACGGTTGTTGTTGTAGATTCAGATGTATCAGAAATTAGAGTATTATCAGGTTGTGCAGCGGAAACATTTGATACATCTGAAGCACGACTTTGGGCAGAATCTTTAATCAGAGGAGCAATCAATGTTTCCAATTCTTGACGATTAAGTACAATGGTGGAGCAGCTGATGGATCATTAAATTTTAGACGATGAGAAACGGGTCCTAAGCTGTTATGCAGTAGGAGCCATTGCTGTTGTACCTGCATAGAAAAAATAGGAGGGGGACAAGAAAGAAGAAACATGGATCCCCAAGTGTAACTGGGTTCCAGATGTTAGAGGCATAAAGATGTAGTGTCAATTATCTTCTTGACACCTGAACATGCTATTTTGATAAGTTCCTTTCCTACCTCAGGGATGGATGATGTGGGTTTCACACTTGTGTTGATGCAACTACTTAGTATCTTGCCAGTAGGAATCCACCTAAGGCCAATAGTGTTGAAAACTCTACCCGTTGGAATCCATCTAAGGTTAGATCTAGGGGATGTTGAAACTTATTTTGGGAAGAGTCTGCGTCCTATATTGATCCACCTATTAGGTTTTTGAAAGTTTACGTTTAGATCAACGGGGTTTATTTCTAACTGTGTGTTGATTAAACTTAGGTTTTGGTTTGCTACTACAAGCAGTGTTATGCAACACACTAGAAGGCATCACACTAGGTCGTGAACCTAAGATTCCATCCTTTTGGAGTAGTGCCCTTTTCCTAGCCTTTTCTAGATCATAGTTCTTGTATGCGTCATTTAAATCATATGAATTTTTAAGTTTAATGCTCGGTTTAGACACAGTGTTCGAACTAATCCTAGATTGGCCAGGAGCAGCCACTTGTACAGGTATAACAGAAACAGGTTTAACAGAAACATGTTTAATAGAAACAGAAGCATTATTCTTAGGCCAGGAATGTGGAGTGACTTGTTTTGACAAATGATTATTCTCAACAACTTGGGAGGGAAACTGTGGTTTTGAAGATTTTGAACGTTCAGATTTAAATGCAGTTGGTTGTCTAACTACTGATTGTTTTTTGAAAGGTTGTAGAGACGATTTCCCCAAGATTGTTGGTTTTGTAAACTTTGTATCCACACTCTTGTCAGTGAATCTTCTCAGTTTGTTTTGTAAAGCAACATGTGCAAGCCCCTTTGCTTGAAGTTGAGCCTTTAAATACTCATTTTCTTTAACTAATGAATCCACACGATTACTATGTTCATTCAAAGATTTACTTTTTGGCTCTGAGTTTAAAACATTGTTTTGCAGTTTAAGTTCAAGAGAGATGAAATGAGCCTCAAGTTTTGAAAAATCTTTTTGAAACTGACAAATGGTCTTTTTGAGAAGAATGTTTTCAGATTAAAGAGTTTGATTTGACGTTTCAGTAGAATTGTTAACAAGTAAGGGCTCAGACATGAGATAGTTGTCTGGACATTGTGCAACACACTGGTCAACCTCTCCTTCATTACTAAATTCAGGTTGCTCAGTATGTTGTGTCGCATTTGCAGTCAGAATATGATCAACAGTAGATTGTACCTCGACCATCTGTTCTGTGTCAGTGTCATAGGTGGGTAAGATATCTTCCTCAACCATTTGTTCTTCGTCACAGTTGGGCTCGGTGTCGTAGTTAAGTATGATATCTTCTCCAGATCTGCTGCTGTCATCCTGCTTTTCCAATGCTACAACCTCATTGTCCGCATTACCGACAGTTGTAGTAATCACAACATTCTCAACGTCCATTTGAGCATTCCTTTCATGTACATAAACTCTTTCACCTTGCACGACTGCGGGATATCGGGAATTTGATGATGTCTGTCGCTTGGAATCCATTGATTTAAACACTTTCTCTTCCCTGTAGAAGAATCAAAGAGAAAAGGTGCGAAGTCGATATAGCACACAGAAGGCCGATATAGTGAATTTCAATTTCCCTCCAAAAATAATTTTGAAAAATTTTGACTCTTAAAATTTGAAATTCACTATAAAATTCAATTCTAAGGTTGTAAGAAAAATTTGAGTTATGACAATTTTGACGCCAAATTTTACCCGAAAAATTTGAATTTGGGCCCAAAAATTTGAATTTTTGACCAAAATTTTCACAGTTAAACCAAAATTTGAATCTCGCGTAAAAATTGAACGTTTAGTCTCCTTTTATTTTTTTTTATTTATTTTTTTTTTATGAAACTTGTGTTAGATGATGGATCTTTGTAGTCGAATGAAACTTGTTGTTGATGAAGTTGTGCTTAGGCGTAGAAATCAGCTTAGGCGTAGAAAGAGCTTACGCGTAAAAACACCACCTTACGCGTAACAATGAGACTTACGTGTAAGAATAGCTTACGCGTAGACTTGGTGAAACCTTAGCTTATGCGTAAACCAAAGACTTATTAGTAAGAACCTTATGCGTAATATTTTCTTAGGCGTAAGACTTGCTTATGCGTAGAAAATGCTTACGCGTAAGATGTTTACTCGTATGCTTTTATGCTTATGCGTAAAACTAGGGTTTTAACCCAAAAATCCTTTACACTATCACAGCGTAAACGATATCCAAAGTCGAAGTGTTTTCAGGCTTATCCAAGCAAGAAAAACACTGAGTAAACCAAGAACACTGAAGATCAAACCAAGGAAACCTTATGCGTAAGTTTAGGGTTTCGATTACGAGTAGAAAGTACCAAAAACTGATTTTATGCCCAAAAGTGTTTAGAAACTTGATTTTTATGATGAAAAAGCTTCCATATCACCAAAATAACAAGAAAGTTTAAAACTTGATGATCCAAAACTCTTTTTCAGCTTACGAGTAGAAAGTAGTACACGAATGAAATCAAGCTTAAAAACAAGAAAATACACATAAAGTTTCAAACTTTTTGCCAAGAACTTAAACTTTAGAGTAAAGTCCTAAAAACATCCCTGTGGTTTGGCCCGACGTGCTGATTACATCCCTAAACTTTTTTTTGGAACAATTACATCACTCCGTTAGTAAAGTTGGCACAAAATCATCCCTAAGGACGAATGCTGCAAAGATGTCCCCGTTAACTCCCCCACGTGCTGGTCACGTGAGGGGTATTTTTGTCCATTTCTTAACAGCACGCTGTCTTCTCTTTTGCACAGCCGCATTCCCAACCACATAAAACCCAAAATTTAATTTTGCAAAATATACATTTATTAATTCTATCTATTCACATAAAATCAAGTTCAATTTTTTTTTTATCACAAACTAAAAGTATTCCATCTAACAAAAAATCATTTCTCCCAGAACCCAAATTAAATCTTTGAAATTCAATCAAACCATTATTACTTAAATACAATCAAGTTCAAAGCTTTATAACACAAATTTTTTGTCCCTATTACTTAAATACACTTTTACTCCGCCCCTTTTTCTCTATTTTTGACAGCCACCAAGGTTTTCTAGATATCATCACATCGATCACAACACAAACCGATCAAAAGTGCATCTCAAACTCAATTTTCCCCTTCTATTCCGACAAGAAAACCAAACATAGTCACAAACAAAACCGTACCTATACCTTGTTTGCAATTGCCGCTTCAAACGAATCAAGAAATCATCTAAGTGGCCACAAGATATTATCAAATGGGTCTCGGGTAAGGTTTTTGTGACATGATATGCTTCGTTTTCCATTTAAACGAATGAAAGAAAGAAAAAGACATGGTTGTTATTGTTCTTTCTTAAATGTTCGGATATTAAAAACAAGAAGTGAATCTTCTTTATAGATCAGTGATGATATTGTTCACCCAAAAAAAATCTTTGAAAGATTGAAGCAAAGTTGAACCATACTGAGATCTATTTATCTTCATATTAAGAGTTGATTCTTGTGGAGTTTGGAGATGGGATAATAGGTTAGATTTGTTATGGATGTTGATGTTGATATGGCGAAATAACAATAAAGGGTGGCGCGTTGGGTGGTTTGGGTGGCGGTGGTAGTGAGAAATGGCGCATGGAGTGGGTGTAAATGGAGAGGAGGTTGAGGCAAGCGTTTTGGTGGTGGTGGTGGTGTATGCGCGGTGGTGGTGGTGGTGGCGGGGTGTTGCAGCGGTGACTATGTGGTAGAGAGAGAAAAAGTTGGGTGTTAGGGTTTTGGTGGTGTGAGAGAGAAAGGGGCAGAGGAGATTTTATTTAGGATGAGTGAGAAATGGACAAAAATACCCCTCACGTGACCAGCACGTGGGGGAGTTAACGGGGACATCTTTGCAGCATTCGTCCTTAGGGATGATTTTGTGCCAACTTTACTAACGGAGTGATGTAATTGTTCCAAAAAAAAGTTTAGGGATGTAATCAGCACGTCGGGCCAAACCACAGGGATGTTTTTAGGACTTTACTCTAAACTTTAACACCAAATAACCTTGAAAGTACAAGAATCTTGGATTGAAAAGTGTAAAAAATGAGTTTTTATGCGTGAGAAAGGTTAAAAAACGTGAAACCTTACGAGTAGACAAAAACAAACCGTTTCACCCAACTAGATGGCGAATGATACCACTGTTAGGTCACCATATTAGTAACACAAGCATCAAGAGAAGAGATAGAGTAGAAGATAGATCGGATGAACAACAAACCAAACACACACACACGTACAAGTATAGAAAGGTTATGCGTAGAGTGCAAGTGAAAGATAAATTGAACAACCAACCTTCAATAGAAGGTTTACAAGACTATTTATAGGAGGGAACTAGGGCAACACTCCAAGTTCCCATCCTTTTCTTATTGGGCTAGGCCTAGGCTTATGGGCCTTCTACATAAGCCTAAGCTTAATAACTAACATAAAGGCCATATTAAGCTAACTATTACATATGAATTACTAACACTTGAATTAAGGTTTAGGAGTGATTCCAACATTTACTCTTTACTTCTTTTTCATAACTATCTTGTCGCTAGATAATATATACAAAACACATGTGCGCTCTTCACATCACTCATCATACTCGTACCAGTAACGATAAACAATTAATAAACGAATAATTAAATCAGAACAACTAACAAAACACATATGCACTGATACAGAGTGTTTTGGGTCGAGAAAACCTCATTTTCTATGAGCAAGTTTTTCACCCCTCTAGGCAGTGAACCTAATCATTGTAGTGTAGTATGGGGTAAGCTTCGGGGATTGATATCGTTCTCTAGGAGAATAGGAATGCTAGAAAGAAATTTATTACGAGAAGGTGGGGTTGTGGATGATTCTTTTTTTATCTTTTTTATGTTTTTTAGAAAGCAAGAGTAAAATCTCGGGGCAAATGTTTGGGGGTGGTACTTCTACCGATTTCTCTACTTTTACTAATTATCTAATTATCTAATTATCTAATTACTACGAATAGTTTTATGCTTAATTGAGGTGTGCTCGTATGGTGATTAAAGATGTGTTCACTTAGATAATATTATTCCCTAGTTATCTTTTATTGGTTGGTTGAATTGTCACGTCCTTTATCTTAATGCGTTGTATTCCTATAAGTCGTAGGGGGTGCGTATTCCCTAGTTTTATGAGGTTATCTCTCCTATAGGATTCACAGGATCGGCAAGTACAAGACTATTTCCTCTGAGCACCCTATCGTTGTCAAGCATACTCATGCAATAAATGCAACGAAAGTCTAGTTGCACTCCTAAGCCTATATCAATTAAGACAAGAGACAACCTAACAACAAGCAATAACTAGGTTTCATTGATCTAAGCAAACACACAAGTAATTTAGCTAGACATGTTAGACAAGCAAGCATACACACAATCAATTGAACATGGGGTAGACATAATGATAAATTGGAATAACAAACTTATTTTGATGTGTAAAATATGGTATGGGACCCTAGAATACTGTTCAGGTCGGACTACAACTGAGTTAGGGTTTTCTCTCCAAAAGTATACCTCTTTAAATACAGAAAAATCGAATTCTATATATAGATTTACATTCGTGACGGCGTCGCCTTTTGCTAGCGACGCCGTCAAGTCACCGTCATTAGGGTTTCGTCTTGGCCAAGTCATCGATGGGACGGCGTCACTTGAGAGGTGTGACGTCGTCGGTCTTTAGTTGCGACGTCGTCTGAATCTTGGATCTGCGTCTGGAGTGAAAAGTGTGAGTGACGCCCTCTATATAGTAGGCGTGATGCCGTCAGGCTTTAGGACCAGAAATTCCGCTGAGCCGTCGCGTGCACTTTTTGATCAAGTCTTCATAGAAGGTCGGCGTCGCCCTTTGGATGGGATGCCGACAAGTTCTGCTGAGCAGCTTTGAGTGTCTTCGATCTTGACTTTGCCATTTTCTACATGTTTTTGCTCCTTTTCGTCCAAGTATGCTTCATTCCAGCATTTTGCTTCCAAAGGACCTATAAAGTGAAAAGAAACGATTTTAAGCAGTAACGAATATAAAATGTTACGAATTAGAGCATAAATGACCCCCTAAAGCGTACATTTTAAATCCTTATCAAATATCCCTACACTTGGTATTTGATTGTCCTCAAGCAAATGTGCTTTTAACTAATCAATTTATAAGTTAGAGGGCATGAAGCATTGGTTTAAAATAGTTCATAACAAGTAAAAGTGCCACAATAGTTATAACAAGCACGGAAATTATATACTAGCACCTCACAAGTGGTGTTTGGATTCTCTCATCTCTCGGGTTTATATGAAATATAAAATGAATGGAAATGAAAGATAAACACTCATTACCTGGCATAGTACATAGATTACCATAATCTTAAGAATAGATCAAAACTCCACCGCTTTGGCGTAAGCACCTAGGAATAACTATCTAAGAAGTCTTTACAAGGGTTGTAACGTTAGGCTTAGGGTAGGGAAGTAAAGGGTTTTGTTGGATGGGGGATATTTAGTAGTGACAAATCAAAAATCTTATGTTACAAGCATGTAAAGCGTGGCGTTGCTAAGCCAAGACTCGACTCACTAACACTAGATAACTTGAAACAAAACAAACATAAGCTTAAAAACATAAACATAAAGATAGATGTAGGATGATAGCCTGTATGTTTTTCTCAATTTTTCATTTTTTTTAAACTCTCTTTTTTTTTGATTTTTTTTAATACATTTTTACTCTACCATCCTCTACGATAACATTAAAATACAAGGGATTTATAGGAGCATCCCTACACTTCAATTTTTATTTCTCTAACACTAGTTAACCCGATTTGAAAATATCAAAACACTTGGAGTATTTAATTACGTAGAAAAAGGGAATTTGAATTTATCGTTCTTTCCCGTTACTCCATAAAATATTACTTTTACCCTTGAGTCCCAATCGTCCCAAAACTGTGTACAAAATATATGACTCGACTTAGCAACCATGCAAGTAACTAGATATTTGAAACAAGGCTTTAACAATGATAACAATAATGCACTAAAGATGAGTGCATACAAGGTAGGGTAAGGCGATTTGGGTGTACATTTGGGGGTGGATTGTAAACAATGCTCTTCATTGATATTTCGGAAAACCGAAACATCACGAGAACCGCGAAAATGATAGGCTCTGAGGGGTTAACTAGGGGTATCATGTACTAAAGATGAGTACATCGCAAGGGTGTGGGGTAATTACTCAACCGATGTGGAAGATGTAATTATACTACAGGTTTCAAACAAGGGTTATCCTAATGCCTCTTATCATTTAGTTACTCCTAACTACACAAGTGTAGTCTCACTAGCGATCTCGGAATGCATCACAAAACAAGTTCTAGAATCTATTATACTATCGGTACACTCACTAAGCATTAAAGATTAATGCTTTTATTCCTAAAGATCTACGGGCGAACCTCACATTTTTTGGGTGAAATTTGAATGGTAAACGGTTTTTGTGCTAGTCATATAATTCCTATCATGTGACGCTATATTAAGACTAAAGTTTAGCTCGTAAATGTCATAAAAAATATTAAATTTTGTGCTAAAATTGCCCTAACCAATATTTCTCATAGTTTATTACACAAATTATTAAGGACAAGACAAATGATCAAGTCAGTGAATAGTTTCTAAGTTCCCGTTTTATTCTCCCTCCCTAAACTTAAACTGAACATAGTCCCCAATGTTCCCCGAAAGCATCAAACCTATGATAAAGGAAGGTAAGTAAGGAAAAGAAAGCATCAAATAATGGACTACGCCTTATTTGAGAATAAAAAAAAGGAGATGAAACTGTAATTAAACGAATCATGTACAAATAAAGGAATTATTTGAAACTTACGCCAATGATGTATTTGTATTTTGAAATACTGGAAACTTATCATTTGATAGTATGTCACACCCCCAATTTACCTGTTTTGCAGCGGAATGGAATTCCTGGGGATTGACTGTCATAGCATCACAATCACAGTTATATTGAACGACCTAAAGTGTCGTTTGGAAAATACATCGTTTGATTTAATAAAATAATCAGAGTTTACAAAGTAGGTCCCAAATGAAAATCAACTTGTGCGGAAATAAGTTTGTTACAATACAAACGATGTTTTAAAGTAAGTAAAACCCAAGTGAGACGCGTCGTCATCACGACTCCATGATGTGTCCCAATGCGTGCCATGAAGTGAATGCCTTAGATACCTGAGATTAAAACATGCTAAAAGTGTCAACACAAAGGTTGAGTGAGTTCATAGAGTTTATGAAGAAATGTAAAGCCTTTCCAAATCGTTTATGCAGCAAAGGCATTGAAAATCCACTCAGTTCCAAGTTCCGCCCATACAAAACTTGCAACCTGTGTGTTCACAACCCACTGCCAGAATGTGTGTAGCTTATGTTCCAAACATATGATGTCAAATGAATTCACACTAGTACCTAACTCGACGTAGAACAATAGCACATAATCAATAGCACTTAACTCGACGTAGAATCAATAGCACATAATCAATAGCACTTAACTCAATTTATCAGTAGTCAACTGATTTAGAACGTTATACGACGTAGTACCGTAGCACGCAAACAAGAACAATTTATATAGTACAACATTCGGTTTTGAAATGATGTAATCGTGATAGGAGTTATCCTTCAGAATATAAAGTACTTGTGAAAAATATAGTTAAGCATGCATCTCCCCCAAAACATTTATGAAAACAAGTAAAAGTAGGGGCTACGAAACTCACTTGGTAAACTGACGAGATGACAAGAGTGAGCACACTGAGGTATGATGTGATGCGTTATCCGGGATCTAGTACCAATGATATGATATGTAATAAGTTGCAATGTAATGTTATGCATGCACTTCGTATGTTATTTATACCATTTATGGGTTTTGAAAATATTACTCGTCGTCGAAAAATACTCGTTTGACATTTCGACCCTTCCAAAAATCACTTTTCAAGTTTTTACGTCAAAATGTCATCCTACAATGGTTTTATAATGATTTTTGGTGAAATTACCACTTTTCGTCGCAAAACAATGTCGTCGGAATTTTATTGAAATTAACAAAAATGGCTCCGGAAAACTAGCCGTAAAACGGTGTACGTCGATCGTTAGAGAACGAACTCGACGGTTTTGGAAAGTTTGTATCGATATCTAAAAGTTTCAGTTCAGGAGTTTTCGTCCAAAAGGTCTCGATCATAAAGATATCAAGGGCTAAAGATGGTGGTTTTTGCTAATTGCGTGCAGAAAATGAGTTTCGGCCAAGTTTGAACACCCGTAAATAATTTACTATGACTCCGCTTGACAAACGGCTTTTTGTTTTGAAAAATATGGCCGGTGAACTTGATTTTACTAGAAGACAATTTGTTCCAAAAAGTTTCACATCATGGTTAAAAACAGCCGCAAACATGGCCTTTACAGCTAATGAAATACTTATAACGTAAAAATAATATAGTTTTTCAGAAAATAATAGTTACGGCAACTTTATAAAAACGTGCATATATTTGTCGTTTCAAATCCGTTTTCTACGTAAAATATGTCCTTAGCTTCGTATCGAAGTAAACTAATATATTTTTGACAAGTCGAAATAATTTGTGAAGCTTAAGGCTCGTTTTTGACCCGAAATATGTAAAATCTGCTTGCTGTTTTTCAGAAAAAAATACGTTTCGTCGTCAAACTTCAAAAATTCACCACGGCTTCGTTATAACTCCGTTTTTATCCGTTCAAAAGGCCACGGATTCGTTTTAAAGTATATTTTCTAAATATCAAGGCCATAATGTCGTACCAACTGTTGGTTTTTCCAGAAATTCGTTTTAAGGACAGAACACAAAATATAGTTATCGAAAATAGTTTTTCTCGGATAAAACCTATTCTAATCCCTTCAAATCAACTCCAAAGCTAATCTAATCCTACCATACACCTTCTTAGGGTGCCATGGGTTCCTAATCACCATCAATACCAAAGAATACTATGGGAGTAATTATAGGATGACCATAAGTATATAATAACTCTAAAATCTTGAAATAAATGGTATAAATCACATAACATGCATATAAGCTCCAAAAATGAAAAGAAACATATGAAAATGAAGAGGAAACATGAAAATGATAAGAATATGCTTACTAGTGAAAATGAAGAGGTGCTAGTAACAAGGATTAACTTAAATACCCTTGGTTTTTATTTCAAAACCTTATAAAGAGTAATAACTAGATTGTTAAAAATACTTGAGCTCGAAAAATTTGTGATCCCTTGTGAAAGCCTATGGAGGCCGGTTCTAAGAAAAAGGAGAGGAGAGAAATGGTTTTTGATCTAGATATTATGTTTTTCTATGTGTAAATGGTTTTGAGTATAATAAGATATAAGTGAAGATATTTATCAATGCTAAGTGACTCATCCTCTTGGACCGGATTTTTGGGGCTTGTCTCCAAAATATCTTTTTTTTTTTTTTTTTTTATAAACTTTACTTGTATATATAATTTGTATAAAATTTGACAAAAGTGTAAGTAATTGTGTAGAAAATGTACAAGGGTAAATGGAAATTTTTGGTACAAGTAAGTTTTTAATAGGTCAAAATAGAATGTAATGAGATGATAAAAATTGTTAAAATACATTCCTTGTGAAATTTGAGTGATAAAATAATTATTGTATAATTTTTAAGAAAACGTCGTAATAATTTAACTTTAACGATTTACGTACCAAATAAATTTGAAACACTAGGAAAACTAAAAATATAGTTTTTATAAACTAAATGTAAGTTTAAAAATACATCGGGATCATTTTTGAAAGTAACGGATTAAATATTCAAATTAATAACTCACGCGTTAAAGTTTATTAAATATAAAAATTACGCGTAAAAAGTGAAATGAAATGTCATGAATGAACTAATGTGATGCAAATGATGTCAATGAAATGTAGACTAATCTTAATCCATATGAAATGTACGTGATGTTATGATCATGAATTCGCCGCTAAACCTTCAAGGTTACGCGAATTTGAAACAAGTAAACCAAGTTTACTATAAATGTTGAAATAATGAGGCATAAATTGTGTCAAGAAATGACCTGAAATTTCGAGTTGTCACATTCGCCCATCCAAAAAGGAATTCAGTCCCTGAATTCAGTTCGTGTTAGTCTATCGGGTTTAGGGTTTGATGTGGCAAACTTTCCCATTCCCGAGCAAAACCCTCAAAAGACTTTTTACCAACCAATTTTCACTTAATCTCACAACTCATCAAACAAGAACTGTCATGAGATTAGGCTAAATTGGTTTGAAGGAGGACTTTTGAAAATTTGGCTCGATTACGGAATTGCTTACACATATAAGCCTACTACTCCCTTCATCGCATGATTCTTCCTGAATTAGACATAGGTGATCAGGCTATGTATAATTTAGGAGTAACTATGCAATGCTTGGACTAATCGACTCATATGTTTGTTTGGTGTTGGGTCAACTGATGTTAAAAATTGTGATGAACATCGAGGAGAGAAGACATGGAGAAGTGTCGTTAAAATGATAGTTAAGGTAAAAAGAATTAAAATCCTCGTAAATGATATCGAATCGAAAGGAAATAAAGTACGATAGATGAGAATATATTACAACAAGTGGTTTAGCAAAAGTAGTACATCTTAGGTTATAAAGTTTCGAATACGATGAAAGACATAAACTTAGTACAACGTAATACGATAGGAGAACTAAGACTGCTAGTTTCCGAACTTCTTCAGTCTTCCGCGTCGTTGATACCTTGACGAGTTCCTTCTAACATATATACATTCCCATGAGCACCTTCGACTTGTTGACCTTGTTTTTGAGGACATTGATTCCGATAGTGTCCTTGCTCCCCACATCCGAAGCATGTGACTACGGATTTGCCCTTACAGTCCTTAGCAAGGTGTCCTACTTTGTGACAGCTAAAGCATATACCACATGGACCATTATGATGTAGCGTGCATTGGTGGCATCGCGGTAAGTTTCCTGCATAAGCTCTTCCCCTTGTTGGTGCAGCAACATAGACCCTGGCGACTTCTTGTCTTCTATTATGTTGTTGGTGATGGTTAGTGTTATGGTTTTGGTTGTCGTTATCATAACCTTCCTGGTCATTTTCCCATTTTCTTTTGTTGTTGTTGGTTTGGTTATCGTCGTTGTAGTTGTTGTTTTGGTTATTGTAGTAGTTGGTGCAGTTGTTGGGGTTGTTGTTGTTTTGGTTGGTGTTGGGGTACTTGCCTCTCTTCACTACCTGGGCCATGAGCTTTTGAGTCAATCGAATAGCTTCCTCAATCGTTTGCGGGTCAGAAGAGGTCACATCGCCTTGAATAATTTCGGGAAGTCCCCCGATGAAAGCCTCTAGCAACTTCTCATTATCAGAAACCATGGACGGGCATAACACAGCCAGTTCTTGGAATCTCCGAATATATGTGTCAATATCGTACCCAATGGTTGCTAATTCATAGAACTCCGTCTCCAACTTTTTGATTTCCGTACGTGGACAAAACTTCTTAGTCACCAAACCCTTAAATTGCTCCCAAGTAAGCTTGAAAGCATTCTCCATCCCAATCGGTTGAGCATAAGAATTCCACCACGATAATGCTCCATCGAGTAATGTGCTCGCAGCAAATTTAACTTTACTATCATCCGGACAGTTACATAGCAAAAACACTGATTCCAATTTTTCAAACCATCGAACCATTGCTGTAGCTCCCTCGGTACCTCGGAACTTAGTGGGTTCACCACTTTTGAAATCTTTGTACGAACATTTCTTAACCCCAGATCCTCCGGCATTACCAGTAGCAGCAGCTAGTCTTGCGGCTTCAGCAGCAGCCGCGGCCTCAGCAGCAGCAGCAGCCACTGTTTCCCTTTCGACTCTTAGAGCATTAGCAATGCCATCGTTCACCAACTTTTGAATTGCTGCTTGGGTCATTTCAACTGTAGCTTTCTTCGGTGCCATATCTTCTTCAAAACAAGAGGAAATGTGAGACGTAGCAAAATGGTTTAGAGACTTAATGTGTGAATAAAGTGTAACTCGACATGTTAGTGGTGAAACAAAGGAGTGAGAGTGACTTCGCCCTATATAAAAGTTTATCCCGGCTTTCGACGTTATCGGTGATGAATCAGCTGATATAAAATTGTGATAGGGAATGACAAGGAATTCACCACATTAGGGTATGAGGAAATGATAATGGAATGGGCATTTAAGGGCATCCATGTGACAATCGATGTGAAATGAAAGTGAATAACTCGAAAAATGTACTTATAAACCGCATGTAAAGTGAACATGCACTTGTGATGAAATGATGAGATGCTATGATAATGTAGTTATAGTCTAGGGTCAATGATGCAACCTAGTTCTCTATAACTGAAGCTCTGATGCCAATCTGTCACACCCCCAATTTACCTGTTTTGCAGCGGAATGGAATTCCTGGGGATTGACTGTCATAGCATCACAATCACAGTTATATTGAACGACCTAAAGTGTCGTTTGGAAAATACATCGTTTGATTTAATAAAATAATCAGAGTTTACAAAGTAGGTCCCAAATGAAAATCAACTTGTGCGGAAATAAGTTTGTTACAATACAAACGATGTTTTAAAGTAAGTAAAACCCAAGTGAGACGCGTCGTCATCACGACTCCATGATGTGTCCCAATGCGTGCCATGAAGTGAATGCCTTAGATACCTGAGATTAAAACATGCTAAAAGTGTCAACACAAAGGTTGAGTGAGTTCATAGAGTTTATGAAGAAATGTAAAGCCTTTCCAAATCGTTTATGCAGCAAAGGCATTGAAAATCCACTCAGTTCCAAGTTCCGCCCATACAAAACTTGCAACCTGTGTGTTCACAACCCACTGCCAGAATGTGTGTAGCTTATGTTCCAAACATATGATGTCAAATGAATTCACACTAGTACCTAACTCGACGTAGAACAATAGCACATAATCAATAGCACTTAACTCGACGTAGAATCAATAGCACATAATCAATAGCACTTAACTCAATTTATCAGTAGTCAACTGATTTAGAACGTTATACGACGTAGTACCGTAGCACGCAAACAAGAACAATTTATATAGTACAACATTCGGTTTTGAAATGATGTAATCGTGATAGGAGTTATCCTTCAGAATATAAAGTACTTGTGAAAAATATAGTTAAGCATGCATCTCCCCCAAAACATTTATGAAAACAAGTAAAAGTAGGGGCTACGAAACTCACTTGGTAAACTGACGAGATGACAAGAGTGAGCACACTGAGGTATGATGTGATGCGTTATCCGGGATCTAGTACCAATGATATGATATGTAATAAGTTGCAATGTAATGTTATGCATGCACTTCGTATGTTATTTATACCATTTATGGGTTTTGAAAATATTACTCGTCGTCGAAAAATACTCGTTTGACATTTCGACCCTTCCAAAAATCACTTTTCAAGTTTTTACGTCAAAATGTCATCCTACAATGGTTTTATAATGATTTTTGGTGAAATTACCACTTTTCGTCGCAAAACAATGTCGTCGGAATTTTATTGAAATTAACAAAAATGGCTCCGGAAAACTAGCCGTAAAACGGTGTACGTCGATCGTTAGAGAACGAACTCGACGGTTTTGGAAAGTTTGTATCGATATCTAAAAGTTTCAGTTCAGGAGTTTTCGTCCAAAAGGTCTCGATCATAAAGATATCAAGGGCTAAAGATGGTGGTTTTTGCTAATTGCGTGCAGAAAATGAGTTTCGGCCAAGTTTGAACACCCGTAAATAATTTACTATGACTCCGCTTGACAAACGGCTTTTTGTTTTGAAAAATATGGCCGGTGAACTTGATTTTACTAGAAGACAATTTGTTCCAAAAAGTTTCACATCATGGTTAAAAACAGCCGCAAACATGGCCTTTACAGCTAATGAAATACTTATAACGTAAAAATAATATAGTTTTTCAGAAAATAATAGTTACGGCAACTTTATAAAAACGTGCATATATTTGTCGTTTCAAATCCGTTTTCTACGTAAAATATGTCCTTAGCTTCGTATCGAAGTAAACTAATATATTTTTGACAAGTCGAAATAATTTGTGAAGCTTAAGGCTCGTTTTTGACCCGAAATATGTAAAATCTGCTTGCTGTTTTTCAGAAAAAAATACGTTTCGTCGTCAAACTTCAAAAATTCACCACGGCTTCGTTATAACTCCGTTTTTATCCGTTCAAAAGGCCACGGATTCGTTTTAAAGTATATTTTCTAAATATCAAGGCCATAATGTCGTACCAACTGTTGGTTTTTCCAGAAATTCGTTTTAAGGACAGAACACAAAATATAGTTATCGAAAATAGTTTTTCTCGGATAAAACCTATTCTAATCCCTTCAAATCAACTCCAAAGCTAATCTAATCCTACCATACACCTTCTTAGGGTGCCATGGGTTCCTAATCACCATCAATACCAAAGAATACTATGGGAGTAATTATAGGATGACCATAAGTATATAATAACTCTAAAATCTTGAAATAAATGGTATAAATCACATAACATGCATATAAGCTCCAAAAATGAAAAGAAACATATGAAAATGAAGAGGAAACATGAAAATGATAAGAATATGCTTACTAGTGAAAATGAAGAGGTGCTAGTAACAAGGATTAACTTAAATACCCTTGGTTTTTATTTCAAAACCTTATAAAGAGTAATAACTAGATTGTTAAAAATACTTGAGCTCGAAAAATTTGTGATCCCTTGTGAAAGCCTATGGAGGCCGGTTCTAAGAAAAAGGAGAGGAGAGAAATGGTTTTTGATCTAGATATTATGTTTTTCTATGTGTAAATGGTTTTGAGTATAATAAGATATAAGTGAAGATATTTATCAATGCTAAGTGACTCATCCTCTTGGACCGGATTTTTGGGGCTTGTCTCCAAAATATCTTTTTTTTTTTTTTTTTTATAAACTTTACTTGTATATATAATTTGTATAAAATTTGACAAAAGTGTAAGTAATTGTGTAGAAAATGTACAAGGGTAAATGGAAATTTTTGGTACAAGTAAGTTTTTAATAGGTCAAAATAGAATGTAATGAGATGATAAAAATTGTTAAAATACATTCCTTGTGAAATTTGAGTGATAAAATAATTATTGTATAATTTTTAAGAAAACGTCGTAATAATTTAACTTTAACGATTTACGTACCAAATAAATTTGAAACACTAGGAAAACTAAAAATATAGTTTTTATAAACTAAATGTAAGTTTAAAAATACATCGGGATCATTTTTGAAAGTAACGGATTAAATATTCAAATTAATAACTCACGCGTTAAAGTTTATTAAATATAAAAATTACGCGTAAAAAGTGAAATGAAATGTCATGAATGAACTAATGTGATGCAAATGATGTCAATGAAATGTAGACTAATCTTAATCCATATGAAATGTACGTGATGTTATGATCATGAATTCGCCGCTAAACCTTCAAGGTTACGCGAATTTGAAACAAGTAAACCAAGTTTACTATAAATGTTGAAATAATGAGGCATAAATTGTGTCAAGAAATGACCTGAAATTTCGAGTTGTCACATTCGCCCATCCAAAAAGGAATTCAGTCCCTGAATTCAGTTCGTGTTAGTCTATCGGGTTTAGGGTTTGATGTGGCAAACTTTCCCATTCCCGAGCAAAACCCTCAAAAGACTTTTTACCAACCAATTTTCACTTAATCTCACAACTCATCAAACAAGAACTGTCATGAGATTAGGCTAAATTGGTTTGAAGGAGGACTTTTGAAAATTTGGCTCGATTACGGAATTGCTTACACATATAAGCCTACTACTCCCTTCATCGCATGATTCTTCCTGAATTAGACATAGGTGATCAGGCTATGTATAATTTAGGAGTAACTATGCAATGCTTGGACTAATCGACTCATATGTTTGTTTGGTGTTGGGTCAACTGATGTTAAAAATTGTGATGAACATCGAGGAGAGAAGACATGGAGAAGTGTCGTTAAAATGATAGTTAAGGTAAAAAGAATTAAAATCCTCGTAAATGATATCGAATCGAAAGGAAATAAAGTACGATAGATGAGAATATATTACAACAAGTGGTTTAGCAAAAGTAGTACATCTTAGGTTATAAAGTTTCGAATACGATGAAAGACATAAACTTAGTACAACGTAATACGATAGGAGAACTAAGACTGCTAGTTTCCGAACTTCTTCAGTCTTCCGCGTCGTTGATACCTTGACGAGTTCCTTCTAACATATATACATTCCCATGAGCACCTTCGACTTGTTGACCTTGTTTTTGAGGACATTGATTCCGATAGTGTCCTTGCTCCCCACATCCGAAGCATGTGACTACGGATTTGCCCTTACAGTCCTTAGCAAGGTGTCCTACTTTGTGACAGCTAAAGCATATACCACATGGACCATTATGATGTAGCGTGCATTGGTGGCATCGCGGTAAGTTTCCTGCATAAGCTCTTCCCCTTGTTGGTGCAGCAATATAGACCCTGGCGACTTCTTGTCTTCTATTATGTTGTTGGTGATGGTTAGTGTTATGGTTTTGGTTGTCGTTATCATAACCTTCCTGGTCATTTTCCCATTTTCTTTTGTTGTTGTTGGTTTGGTTATCGTCGTTGTAGTTGTTGTTTTGGTTATTGTAGTAGTTGGTGCAGTTGTTGGGGTTGTTGTTGTTTTGGTTGGTGTTGGGGTACTTGCCTCTCTTCACTACCTGGGCCATGAGCTTTTGAGTCAATCGAATAGCTTCCTCAATCGTTTGCGGGTCAGAAGAGGTCACATCGCCTTGAATAATTTCGGGAAGTCCCCCGATGAAAGCCTCTAGCAACTTCTCATTATCAGAAACCATGGACGGGCATAACACAGCCAGTTCTTGGAATCTCCGAATATATGTGTCAATATCGTACCCAATGGTTGCTAATTCATAGAACTCCGTCTCCAACTTTTTGATTTCCGTACGTGGACAAAACTTCTTAGTCACCAAACCCTTAAATTGATCCCAAGTAAGCTTGAAAGCATTCTCCATCCCAATCGGTTGAGCATAAGAATTCCACCACGATAATGCTCCATCGAGTAATGTGCTCGCAGCAAATTTAACTTTACTATCATCCGGACAGTTACATAGCAAAAACACTGATTCCAATTTTTCAAACCATCGAACCATTGCTGTAGCTCCCTCGGTACCTCGGAACTTAGTGGGTTCACCACTTTTGAAATCTTTGTACGAACATTTCTTAACCCCAGATCCTCCGGCATTACCAGTAGCAGCAGCTAGTCTTGCGGCTTCAGCAGCAGCCGCGGCCTCAGCAGCAGCAGCAGCCACTGTTTCCCTTTCGACTCTTAGAGCATTAGCAATGCCATCGTTCACCAACTTTTGAATTGCTGCTTGGGTCATTTCAACTGTAGCTTTCTTCGGTGCCATATCTTCTTCAAAACAAGAGGAAATGTGAGACGTAGCAAAATGGTTTAGAGACTTAATGTGTGAATAAAGTGTAACTCGACATGTTAGTGGTGAAACAAAGGAGTGAGAGTGACTTCGCCCTATATAAAAGTTTATCCCGGCTTTCGACGTTATCGGTGATGAATCAGCTGATATAAAATTGTGATAGGGAATGACAAGGAATTCACCACATTAGGGTATGAGGAAATGATAATGGAATGGGCATTTAAGGGCATCCATGTGACAATCGATGTGAAATGAAAGTGAATAACTCGAAAAATGTACTTATAAACCGCATGTAAAGTGAACATGCACTTGTGATGAAATGATGAGATGCTATGATAATGTAGTTATAGTCTAGGGTCAATGATGCAACCTAGTTCTCTATAACTGAAGCTCTGATGCCAATCTGTCACACCCCCAATTTACCTGTTTTGCAGCGGAATGGAATTCCTGGGGATTGACTGTCATAGCATCACAATCACAGTTATATTGAACGACCTAAAGTGTCGTTTGGAAAATACATCGTTTGATTTAATAAAATAATCAGAGTTTACAAAGTAGGTCCCAAATGAAAATCAACTTGTGCGGAAATAAGTTTGTTACAATACAAACGATGTTTTAAAGTAAGTAAAACCCAAGTGAGACGCGTCGTCATCACGACTCCATGATGTGTCCCAATGCGTGCCATGAAGTGAATGCCTTAGATACCTGAGATTAAAACATGCTAAAAGTGTCAACACAAAGGTTGAGTGAGTTCATAGAGTTTATGAAGAAATGTAAAGCCTTTCCAAATCGTTTATGCAGCAAAGGCATTGAAAATCCACTCAGTTCCAAGTTCCGCCCATACAAAACTTGCAACCTGTGTGTTCACAACCCACTGCCAGAATGTGTGTAGCTTATGTTCCAAACATATGATGTCAAATGAATTCACACTAGTACCTAACTCGACGTAGAACAATAGCACATAATCAATAGCACTTAACTCGACGTAGAATCAATAGCACATAATCAATAGCACTTAACTCAATTTATCAGTAGTCAACTGATTTAGAACGTTATACGACGTAGTACCGTAGCACGCAAACAAGAACAATTTATATAGTACAACATTCGGTTTTGAAATGATGTAATCGTGATAGGAGTTATCCTTCAGAATATAAAGTACTTGTGAAAAATATAGTTAAGCATGCATCTCCCCCAAAACATTTATGAAAACAAGTAAAAGTAGGGGCTACGAAACTCACTTGGTAAACTGACGAGATGACAAGAGTGAGCACACTGAGGTATGATGTGATGCGTTATCCGGGATCTAGTACCAATGATATGATATGTAATAAGTTGCAATGTAATGTTATGCATGCACTTCGTATGTTATTTATACCATTTATGGGTTTTGAAAATATTACTCGTCGTCGAAAAATACTCGTTTGACATTTCGACCCTTCCAAAAATCACTTTTCAAGTTTTTACGTCAAAATGTCATCCTACAATGGTTTTATAATGATTTTTGGTGAAATTACCACTTTTCGTCGCAAAACAATGTCGTCGGAATTTTATTGAAATTAACAAAAATGGCTCCGGAAAACTAGCCGTAAAACGGTGTACGTCGATCGTTAGAGAACGAACTCGACGGTTTTGGAAAGTTTGTATCGATATCTAAAAGTTTCAGTTCAGGAGTTTTCGTCCAAAAGGTCTCGATCATAAAGATATCAAGGGCTAAAGATGGTGGTTTTTGCTAATTGCGTGCAGAAAATGAGTTTCGGCCAAGTTTGAACACCCGTAAATAATTTACTATGACTCCGCTTGACAAACGGCTTTTTGTTTTGAAAAATATGGCCGGTGAACTTGATTTTACTAGAAGACAATTTGTTCCAAAAAGTTTCACATCATGGTTAAAAACAGCCGCAAACATGGCCTTTACAGCTAATGAAATACTTATAACGTAAAAATAATATAGTTTTTCAGAAAATAATAGTTACGGCAACTTTATAAAAACGTGCATATATTTGTCGTTTCAAATCCGTTTTCTACGTAAAATATGTCCTTAGCTTCGTATCGAAGTAAACTAATATATTTTTGACAAGTCGAAATAATTTGTGAAGCTTAAGGCTCGTTTTTGACCCGAAATATGTAAAATCTGCTTGCTGTTTTTCAGAAAAAAATACGTTTCGTCGTCAAACTTCAAAAATTCACCACGGCTTCGTTATAACTCCGTTTTTATCCGTTCAAAAGGCCACGGATTCGTTTTAAAGTATATTTTCTAAATATCAAGGCCATAATGTCGTACCAACTGTTGGTTTTTCCAGAAATTCGTTTTAAGGACAGAACACAAAATATAGTTATCGAAAATAGTTTTTCTCGGATAAAACCTATTCTAATCCCTTCAAATCAACTCCAAAGCTAATCTAATCCTACCATACACCTTCTTAGGGTGCCATGGGTTCCTAATCACCATCAATACCAAAGAATACTATGGGAGTAATTATAGGATGACCATAAGTATATAATAACTCTAAAATCTTGAAATAAATGGTATAAATCACATAACATGCATATAAGCTCCAAAAATGAAAAGAAACATATGAAAATGAAGAGGAAACATGAAAATGATAAGAATATGCTTACTAGTGAAAATGAAGAGGTGCTAGTAACAAGGATTAACTTAAATACCCTTGGTTTTTATTTCAAAACCTTATAAAGAGTAATAACTAGATTGTTAAAAATACTTGAGCTCGAAAAATTTGTGATCCCTTGTGAAAGCCTATGGAGGCCGGTTCTAAGAAAAAGGAGAGGAGAGAAATGGTTTTTGATCTAGATATTATGTTTTTCTATGTGTAAATGGTTTTGAGTATAATAAGATATAAGTGAAGATATTTATCAATGCTAAGTGACTCATCCTCTTGGACCGGATTTTTGGGGCTTGTCTCCAAAATATCTTTTTTTTTTTTTTTTTTATAAACTTTACTTGTATATATAATTTGTATAAAATTTGACAAAAGTGTAAGTAATTGTGTAGAAAATGTACAAGGGTAAATGGAAATTTTTGGTACAAGTAAGTTTTTAATAGGTCAAAATAGAATGTAATGAGATGATAAAAATTGTTAAAATACATTCCTTGTGAAATTTGAGTGATAAAATAATTATTGTATAATTTTTAAGAAAACGTCGTAATAATTTAACTTTAACGATTTACGTACCAAATAAATTTGAAACACTAGGAAAACTAAAAATATAGTTTTTATAAACTAAATGTAAGTTTAAAAATACATCGGGATCATTTTTGAAAGTAACGGATTAAATATTCAAATTAATAACTCACGCGTTAAAGTTTATTAAATATAAAAATTACGCGTAAAAAGTGAAATGAAATGTCATGAATGAACTAATGTGATGCAAATGATGTCAATGAAATGTAGACTAATCTTAATCCATATGAAATGTACGTGATGTTATGATCATGAATTCGCCGCTAAACCTTCAAGGTTACGCGAATTTGAAACAAGTAAACCAAGTTTACTATAAATGTTGAAATAATGAGGCATAAATTGTGTCAAGAAATGACCTGAAATTTCGAGTTGTCACATAGTAAGCGTGGTTTATTAGGAAAATATATATATCTATAAATACCAGGAAAATATATATTTATAAATATTCTAGACAATGTTACAATCTACTTAGGTTAAAGAGTTCGGTCAAGGAGGAGTCTACACCTCAAATGTCGTGTATCAAGAAGTTTTACGCGACAAGTAACGTGTGTTGTTAGTTAATATTTCATAATTGATGTGATGTTGTATTTTAAGTTTCATTAAATATTTTTATATGTCGTTTGATACATGTTAAGAATTTTTGCTAGAGTTGAATTATCACATGTTACAACCGTTTGTAATTACATTTTGATCTTTTCACGTTCTATTTTGAACGTTATACGAAACACTTACCACAATATTGCATATCGTTAATTGTCTGCCGCTAGGCACGGGTACTCGCCTAGTTGTCTTAAATTGTTTGAACTTGTAACAACAACCCATTTCAAAAATATGTAACAACCCACTTTATAATGGGTATTTATGTTGAGCTTTAGACTTTAAGTTGTAGACGTATTTGTGATTTTAAAGTCAAAGTACTAACTTTCTTTTTAACAAGGACATTATTGTTCAAAAGAGGTCTACCAAAAGTTAAATAATATTATGCATTTATACAGAATCACTTGATAGAAAAATATATTCGATTTTTTGGTATAAGTGAGCTTGGGTTGAATTAGACACAACTTGACCCGACTCGACTCGTTAACTATTTGAGTTGTTGAATTTTTGCTAAAGACGTGAACCATTTTGAATTTACGGCTCAAATACTGTGCCATCGTAAAAAAACTACATTGAAAAGGTTATCGCTGAAAAATAAAATCACACGGGTATCCGCCGCTGTAACACGCGGGTACCCGGCTAGTGGTACTAATGACACTGTATGGTTTGCACGAGCTCAAAATATCCGTTAACCCTATTCAATCTCAGTTAATAGCAATTAATATTTACAGAGTAAAACAAAACTTTTTTGTGTGTGTGGCTATAGCCTCCTTTGATCCTTCCAAACCATCCATCATTGTCTGAAATCGAACATGTAAAGCACGATTCTTTCTTGAAAAGGTTTAAATACATAGTGTCTAATATTAGATCTTAGAGCGTTTAGCCGTTTACTATGATGAACATTTATAAAGGTTTATTCTATTCAATCTCAGTTAATACTATAAAAGGAGGAAGATCACTTTGATCTCTTGTTTCGGAGAAATCAGTGGCTCACGAGGATAGCTTCCTTTCAAACCGTTCATCTTTGTCTGAAATCGGACATGATTCAGTTACCACTACATTCGTCCTAAAATAAATGTCGATTTTAAAAATAAACAAAGTTTCAAGTAATTTCACTAATTATAGTCTCCCTCATTATATATATTAGCCGAGTACCAGCGCCTAGCGGCAGAGGTGTCTAATTCGAGAAAAAAGTTGACGGCGAATGAATTTTTTTCAACAAATTTCGACGGCAAATAATGCTTAAAAGATCCTCAGGCGTGGTATCAAATAAGATTCAAGTTTGAACTGTAAATACTATAATACATCCATCCACAAAAATGTTATAATAAATCATCAATCATAGATATAGCGGTGACGGTGTATAGTTTTCGACAATAATATAGTAGGTGAACATAGCGGCGAAAGTTTTATGCGAATAATTAATTTTAATGGCAAAACTTTCCATTTGCGATTTCTATGACGGTTGCGGTTTAATGTGTAAATCGGTCAACCACTAACATTAGTCAAACTTGCCTGAAATCTTCAAATCTTGCCGAAAATACCCAAAACTCGTTGTAAAGTAGTTTTAATCATTTATAGTCGTTGTTTATATTTATTCCAAGATTTTTGTCAGGAATACCTAAAACTCGCCAAAAATACCTAAAACTTGCCAGAAAGGCTAATCAGATTAATCATCGATTAATCCCACCTAGACCGATTATAAGCTATAAGAAAGTCGACCGCCCAAGTACCATTTCGTTGTTTTTATGACCATGCCTATTATCTTGTTCACACCTTCCGAGATCAAACTTATTAAACTCCTCTTTTTATTCAATTCATCACCGTTCACGCAGCTACTACCTACGTCTCTTTTTTCTTCACTTTTTAATCTTCTTTTTATACACGACATCATTACATTAGTATCTTGCGATGGCCAATGGAAATTTTCTTTGTCTAATTAGCTGTGTAATTATTCTATGAGTGCATTTTAAATGAAGCAACATTGACGTGATTGGGCTGACGCATAAATATTATAATATCTTTTCTTTCTTTGTTTTACGTGTAAGCTTGAATCTTTTTATGTAAATAAAAAAAATGGTTTTGAAAAATCAAAACAAATGTGTTCATATCTTAATCTTTTTGTTGAGCATACCTTGGTCCTTTTTGTTGAGTAGTTGTCGTAATTTAGTTTTTAACTTCGTTGACTATCAGTTACCGTTGTTGGTATTAAATTGTTTGTGTGTGGAGGATCTCGAATTTTAATGCAAACTCTAAAATCTTTCATCCTGCCAAGTAAACTTATTTCAAATTTCAAATAAATTTTGGTAATTTCTTACCTAATTTTCGCCAAAGATGCAATTTATGTGTATATGAATTATGACGTTTAACATGTATTCATCCTTTCGTTTCGTAGAGCTTTGACATGGATTATGACGTTTAACATATCTTTCCTTGAGATCATGACATGAATTCATCACCACCCACACAAATGTGTTGTTTAATGAAGAGTATCCAAACATAATATGCATCCAGTAATATCATCACCTTAATAACTTCATAGGCCACAACTAAACGATAACGATTCACCAAAACCTTGTGACGTCGTCAATACTTTTAACACAAATTTAACTACGTAATTTTCCAACAAATTATAATAAATTTACCAACAATTAACAAAATTTACAAATATAGTTGCAAAAAAATTTACATACCAAAATGCACAAATTGAACATAAAAAAATACACAAGCTTTACATAAACTTATGTCAAAAATACCAACAAACATTAAGAGGTAGCCAACCATTTTCCGGTGGCAGCAATCGACACAACAACAAATTAAGCCATCGGCGGAGCAGATTCCGGTAGTTTAGCAGATTCTGGCGAGATCTCTAGATCTATAAATAAATATACACAATGATGTTTAAACAAATTTAGCAAAGAATTAACAAAACAAAAAAACTATAACAAATTCATAGATCTAAAAGAAAAACAGAACTTTCCCCGCCGCAACAAGCCTCTCCGCCGACAGCAGCAACCCTCTCCGGCAACAGCGGCGCCGACTTTAAATTATTTTCGGCGAGACATCAGCGGCACTAACAAAAAAATACCAAAAACATTAATATACATAGATTAACAAAAAAAACCTATAGATCTAGAAATAAAATCTATAGCTCTACAAATAAAATCTATAGATCTAAAAAAAAGCCTTCTAAACTCATAGATCTATTAAAAAAATATCTCAAAACTTGAAAAACTCTTTTGGTGATCGTGGGTCTTGGTAGTTCCTCTCGGTGGTAGTGCTATTGTGGTGGTGGGATGACGGTGAAGGGTGGATTTCAGTCGTGGTCTCGTGGAGTCGGGTGATGGTGCCGTCAGGTGGTGGTGGTGGTGTGTGTTGTGGTGGTGGGGATAGTGGAAAAGATGAGATGTTTTTTCTTTTTGTGAGATGAGAGGGATTTTTTTTTAGTTGTAAGATGAGAGTGGTTGTGTGTGCGGGGGTGTGTGTGCGTTTTCTTTTTTGGAAAAAGTGAATCGGAAGTAGATGGATGAGAGGGTGGGTGTTTGTGGGGTATTACTGTGCAAAGTTATAGTCATTTCCTTCATTACAACACATTCAATTTACTATGCAAGTTATAATTGTTTCCTTAATTGCCATGCAAACTTATACCCGTTTTCTGCATTACAACCAATTTATTTTTTCCTTAATTACCATGCAAAATTATACTCGTTTCATGCATTACAACCAATTCAATTTGCCTTGACCATTCAACATGTTCTCAACATTCAATAATTCAAGTTTGACCATTTTTCCTTTTTATGTAGTAAAGTTATCATCTCTACCCACTAAAATTTATTAACATTGGTTGAAATACAAAATGTACACTATTTTTTAGACATATATAAATATAAATATAAACAGTTATTCTAGGACATAGGAGGTAGTATTTATATTCAAGAATTTTACCATGTTTAGTAACTTGAGGTTTAAATGTACAAAAAGATGCACATACCAGGCCGTCAATGGTAATTGACGGAATTAGGGGTGATGGTGGTGATGCCGAGTGCAAGATAACCGGAAAATAAGAAATAGAAGACACTACGTTAGACGGAGCGCGGAGGGAAGCCCCCGCGAACCGCCTCTGGTGTGAGAATCAGTTATGGTGATTATGTCATGAAAGTATTGAGGTAGAGAAGATGATATCTCACATGTTAATTTAGGTCACATACCTCTGTGTAACTTCCTTATTTATAGGCATAATAATTTGACAGAGCAGTTGCAGAGAGTGTGTGGAGGTAGTTACAGAGTTCATGGCAGTTACAGAGGTCATAGCTGAGATCATGGCTGTTGACCAGCTCTTCTTTGACCAGTTCTGTTTGACCAGCTCAATTATACCCACGTTCATAGGTAGAGAAGCTATGACCTTTAGGCTTTGAACCTTGTCGGAGGCCGGGCTCCGAACATGGTTCTACAGAGGTCAGGCTTCGAACCTTGACAGAGGTGGGGCTTCGAACCTTGACAGAGGTCAGGCTTCAAACTCGACAGAGGTTAGACTCTGTGAATGTTTTTGGTGAAGGTTGGCAGATTCCCTTGCAGTAGCCATTGTGAATGACTTTATGCCAACATTATGTGTAGGACAAATGCGTAGGCTTCGTCCTTTAGGAGGGTACATCCTTACCCTTTGTACAAATGGTAAGCTACGTACCAGAGTGACGGTAACACTCGTTTGCAAAGCGGAGGGTATGTCATCAAGTCCCCCAATCTAATGTTATGCATGTGAAGAGTGCAGGGCTTTAGACTTATCATTGCTTTGTTAAAAAAGGCTTAGTAACAATTTATGCTACTTTTGTTTTGTCAAATAAGATATAAAAGTACATGTACTTGTTTTTAATAGCCCACATTTGACTCTATCGTGGTGGATACCTCATTAAGCCCCAGTCTAATGTTACGACTTCGTAAGAGGCGTGGGGTTAGACTTAAGTACTCCTGAAATCCCTTGTTATATAAAGAGCGTGTGTATTAGGTTTTGCCATATAACTTTCTCTTTTATTTATAAATGAGTTTTATCGGAACCTATTCTTACATAAGTTGAGTTGTCAAAAGTTACCAAGGTTTGCGTACAGACTTGGCTCTATTTTATCATGCATGTCATAATGGCATATTATCGCATATGTTAAGCTCTGACAGGCTCCCGCACCTGATGCGAGGATTATAGGGGTGTCCCATGGTTTTAGGTAACCGCTTGGTTAATGTCCCACGATCCCTATCTTGCCAGAAAAGCCTTGATAGGGTTGTGAACGTGGGTTTGACTTGGTCTTATGAAACTTTTGCGTTAGTATTTTCGAAGAGCATACCCAGAAGGGTGTTGGGTTTCGATTGGCGACTTTCCAAAGTGGTAATCAGTTCTCGTGACTGATTTTACGCCAAAGAAGATTTTTGGAGGTTTGCCAAGTGTGTCGGAATGTAGTATCCGAAGTGAGTATGAAGGGGAGACCTTCCAACTGAACAAAGGGTATATCGTCAAGCCCCTCGGTGGAAAGTGATGCGTACACTTCGAATGTATTGCTTTCAATTTAAAATTAAAAAGAAATACTCCCTTATGAAAAAAATCGAACAAGGATTAATCGTTAAGTATTATAAACCTCGAAGGCCGTATATTTTGTATGTGTATGAAGCCTATGGACTTCATTTAAGCAAAGTAGTAGTCCTTGTACAATTTACTCACTTTCTTTTGCTAGGCTATGACCTTTATGCATGTTAAAATAATATCCCTTGTTTAGGATTTTAACTATCGTAGGTGGGGAGTGGTTTCCCTCACCCTTTTATGTTTATCATTTATGTTAGGCCATTTTTCAACCTTTAAGTAAGCAAGTAAGCAAGAATGAAGGTTGTTGTGTTGGGTGTAACTTGACCATAAGGGTGGCACGCACCTTTCTAAGACAATTTATTTTATGCTCTCTAGGCTACGACCTATCTTTGAACAATTTACTTTATGTCTTTTGGGCTTCTGTCATATGCTACTATGTTAGTATTATCTACTTTGTATCCACTAATGCAGGTTGAGGGACGATGCCTCGCTTTTGTTATCATGCTTGCCTTCTCTTACGTCATTTATCAACGCTTTAAAATTATACAACCTAAGGCTACAGTAGATAGATAGCCTTATTGTGTGTAAATTCTACACCAAGAATACTACAACCAAATATTTTGATTGCTGACAGATGGTCGCGACCCACTCCGTATTTGCCCTTATGGTTCGTAAGGCTTTGCGTACCGTTAAGACCTTTAGGAAAGTTAACGCGGAGTTGTTGGGATGCTTGTAGTAGCTCATAGGGCTTTGTTATACCTTATGTTACATACCTCATGGATTTTGAAATATACTCAGTATTCAGGGTGCGTTTGCCGTTTGGTATGTTTTATGGAATTACAATGGATATAGGTTTGATATTGTGTATGGAATTGGTATAAGTGTCTCAAAAACAATGTTTGGTTAGTAAGTTAGATATGGGTATAACTATGAGATTTTATATATTAGCTTACTAGAAACTTATATTTGCATCTATTTTATCTAATAAAATAAGCTTTTGTACAAGTCCTACTAAGCACGGTGCATTAAAAATTGGTTTAATGACATACCTTATTTAGCTTCAAAGTACAAATGTTTTATGCATGAGGTTTTGAAAATGAAAGTAAGAAACTCATAACCTTTTAGTTAATGTGTTTTTTTAAAGTAGTCAACACATTCAAAACAATCCACATATCAAAACACGACTCCTTGCGTTTAACAATCTTCCTCCATACATATTTTATTAAAAAAAATAATACACAAATCTGTTTCCAAAATCAAATCGCAGTATACTCATCACAGCTCCTTCTGATTTATTTAAGGATAGTCATAACTACATTGAAATCATCACACGCTCCTCTCTCTCAATCATCATACGATTCTTCTTCATTCAGCAGTTTCAATTACCAATTAATATTCACAAATCTCGATTCAACTATAGGTTTTTTATTTGAATAACATCGTACAGGTATTTTGATATGTTTTGTTTTTGTTTCGATTCAGTTTAATATATTTGATTTGATTAAATTCAATTCAATTGTGTTGTGGTAAAATCCTAAAAAAGAATCGGATGAAAATTAGTTGTATGATAATTCTTTTTTTTTTTTGATTATGCAGGTTATATTCAATTACCGCGTCTAAACTTTTGTAAGTATTAATTTATCTTCTTTTGTTTTGTTTGATGTGTTAATGTTACTTCTAAATGTTCCATTTTTTATGAATTTGAGCTTGGTTAGATGTAGTAGATCTAAATTTTCCATTGATTATGAATATGAGTGTGGTTATGAATATGAGTGTTATTTAAAGAAGGAAAGGTGTTTGATGAAATGTTTGAAAAGAATTTTAGTGACCTTATACGCCATTAAGGTGTTAAAACCCTGCACATTTTCAGCATATTAACGACGTGTGCCATTGAGGTTTTAATTTTTACAGTCCTAATGTGCAGGTTGGAGATTTTTGAAAACCTGATGCTGAAACAAAAAATTGGGATCACGGTATTCAAGCATTGGATTTCGTTAAAAAGGTCATCTATTTAATTCTTTTCCTGAATTTTTGAAGAGTATGGGATTTAAAGACAATGTTATACGCATTTATGGTTGTAAGTCGATTATTATAATCTATAAAAATAAATCAATTTTCATTACAAGTTCACCATTTTATCACAGGTTAATCATTTTCTTTACTTATAGTTGTATCCATGAGGTCAAATAACAATGCTATCCACAATGTGAAGAGAAGTATTTTGTATGTGTTTTGCCATTCTCTTATAGTCGTATCCATGAGGTCAAATGACAATGCTATCCACAATGTGAAGAAAAGTATTTTGTTTATTGCTTCTCCTGTTAAAAAGAATCGAACATCTAATGAACCACATGTTTTAATATCAAGTTCGTCTCCAGCAGACAAGTATATATTAATGGGCAGTGATTTGCTGCAGATGGTGACTTGCCGCTTATGGAAGATTGTTGCTGATGGGGGCTTTCTGATGATCGCGGGCTGCTTGTGATGGCGACCCTCTGTTGATGGTGGCTTGCTGATTGTTGCATTAAATTAAAATGAGGCATTAACCTATAAAGGTATAAAATCTATCACCGTCAATAAGTTAATGTAAGATAAGTTTTTATTATAATTTATTCTCATTAATAGTTCCCTTTAAGTCTTTTACTACTTCTTACCTTGCAATCAATCTTCTTACCTTATAAACAACTAATTAGATAAAATCCATAGTCCTGGCTTTCGCATATAAGCCTCTTCCTGAGATGGCGGTAAGCATTATTTATTTTCTGTCAGCACTCTATTTTATTATTTGTGCATTTTGTTCACAAGAAAGAACAATGCTAGAGACCAAGGCTAAGGTTATTCACAAAGCAATTTTAATGCAGCAGTAATTGGTTATGAATTTGAAGTATGTGGGAAATGGTTAGAGTTATCAATATGGGTCCAATCATAAGTACAAACACTCCAATAAGTATTTCTGGCTTGAGCAGGTTTATATTGTGTATTGCTTACAATTAGGATGCGAGTGTGTATTTTTTTTATTTTTTTTTTACATTTCAATGATAGTTTCTTGGCGCTATATTGTCAACGCAAATTCATAACCGATTTGCATTCAAACAAAATTATGAATTTCTACAAGAAAATTCAAAAGTTTTTGATGGCCTGGATGATTATGGAAGTGGTTTGAATTTGTTCACCGAATTACTTATTATATCAATTCTGCAATTCGGTTTTTTATTGAATCTGTCATTTTTAATATTGTTTTAGATCCTATAAATAGTGCCGCATTAAACAAGAACGGAAGTGATGGTGGAAAGCCTCCAGTTGAGAAGCAAATCATAACCATGTGGAAAAAGCTGAAACAGCCTACTGCTAAACCAAGTAAACCTATATTTTCCGACCACACACCAACATGAGTAATAAACCGAATATGGACAGGAATATACAAAACCCTGATAAACTGGTTAATCCTAAAACACAAGTAGCTCCTCAAAAATGTTTAATTTACCATACTGTAAAACTATTTTTACACATCAAATTTACTTTTAAGTAATTACTCTTTTTGGGTAAATTGAAACAGAAACCAACGTATTCAGACAGGGAAACTGTTCAAGACAAGCTTGAAGCAACAATGAAGAGCTCCAGAACATTATCAACAAGCTAAAAATGGTTTGTACTAATGATCTTATTTTCAAGAGTAGGTCTATAAGCAGTGCAGTGGATATTGAATTCTAACATCTGAACTTTAACTGTTATCAACTGCAGGCACTAACAACTTTGTTCAAAGATAATTCAGTCGCTGTTCCAATTCTAAGCTATTCAAATGCAGATTTCGTGCTGGAGTTTCAGAGGTTGCAGCGGATGGAAGTAACTGATTCCTTCTTACGTTATATTATCCTTGCAAGAAAAGGTGTTTGTTTGTGTGTCGGATTGGTATTCACATGCAGATTACTATGTGTGTAAAACCCTAAAAATCCTAAACGCATGAAAAGACTATTTTGCCCCTCTATTTAATATGTACTAAATACGTAAAACCCGTCAAGCTCGGTAAATGTAGAATTTAAGCTATCTTAAATAATTTTTCGCCAAATCTAATTTTCGAGATTTATTTACTTTTACGATTAAAATTTCATTACGTGTTTATAAATATTACATGAACGAAAAATTTACTAAGTTACAAAACACATATTAAATTAAATGTAAAAAGCCCATCTATGGTATAAGTTGGAAGTTGGACTTGGCCCATTTTTCCTCCCTTTGGCTCGTGTAAAACATAATCGGTGTTTTCCCCTCCTTCTCTTTTTCTCGTAACCTGCTTTCACACAAATCTTGTCACACATGAAACCCTAATATCAAAAGGGTGGCGGCTCAATCTTCTTCTCCACTTCTGTCGACACAAAGGAGGTTCAAGGAGGCAACAAGAAGGTGGTGTGTCGTGGGTAAACTGTTGCTGGTCGTGGTCTTCAAGGGCAGAAAAAGGAGTTTTGGTTGCTTGGTTTTGATCTTGTATTCCTCTTCTTTGCCACACGCTACAAAGGTATATGTCATGACCTCGTCTTCCTTGTTTTGTTCTGAACTCTGGTCGTGGTGTATGTCTTCCTACGCAAGAGTTTGTGCCAAATACAACATGTCACATAAAATGTTGAAACAAAGCAAAGTTAAACAAGAGAAAAATTGACAACATAAAATCATGGAATAAAAGGTCATATATGTCGAATAAGGACTTAGTGAATACTTGTATCTTGAATCTGATTTTTGGAACCCTAAGTGTAATTAATGGTCTAAACATGTGATTATAATGATTTTAATAAACCCTAAAACTGGACAGCATCATATGTCGAACTTGTGCGGGTCATAGATCGAATTTTATAAGTGCAATAATCTGGGTTTTTGTGGGAAAAGTTTATTTTATGTCTTAGTTAAGTTTTCCAAGTGGTTTGGTCGAATTTGAAGTTGTCTAAGTCGTATTTTTGAATTTTACAAGATCAAGTGTCAAAGCTGAGAAAACGGGTCTGAAATTTAGTTGGATTGTTTGATTTTTCATTTGCAAACCATAATGAATTGGGAGCTCTCCTTTAACAGGATTGACATTTAGGATATAAATGAATTTCTGGGAGTTTTGGGAATTTTTCCAAGGTGTCTAAACAGGTCCAATAAGTGTAAACTTTTAAGGTGTATTTTCTGATTACTTTCTGGGCAGGTCTGGACTTATGATTTTCCATAGGCCATTTAGCATGGAAATAGAACCCACCAATTTTTTTAGAGTCTCTTAACTCATATGGGAACCCTTGGGATTTTGCTTGATTTCATTTGAGCTAAGTAAGTATTTTATAAAAATCGCTAAAGTCTGGTCCGAATATGAGTTTAAGAAACTGAAAGATAAAATATGATATCAATAGGTAACACACTTACAAATGCATAAGAAGCTTATAAAATGAAAATATACTTATAACTCTAAGAATGTTAATGCGATTAATCCGTTATAGCTTTAATGATGCTAATAAGTATTAAACAAATCCTAATCCGTGTAGATTCGTTGAAGGAGACGCGACGTTGTATCTTCGTGTTCATTCATTCATTTGCTTTTTCCTCATTTGCTTTAAGGTACAGATATTCTGACCTTTTTAGTAAAGGTTCCTTATGATGTTCTTTTCGTTAGCTTTCCTATTCTACTTATTAGGGTTTCCGATGCCATTGCTATGAACCCTTTTCCTGATTGTTTGATCTGTAGCTTATCTGAACTTATGTTTTATTGAACCATGCAATATCTGATTTGAACTATATGTTAGGAAGACTTTGATATGCACATTTGTTGAACCTTATTATATTTGAATATGAACCTTATGATATTAGTTATCTAATATGTTATTTGTTGAACCTTGTGTTTGATTAGGACCTGTGTCATATCTGAAATTTTGTTTGACCTAAGTTAGTTTGACACCCGAGCCAATTATTAACTAGTCATGGGGGTTCCATGTCCGTGTCAGTGATGCACCTCTGACATGACTCTAGGGCAGTAGAGTGAAGTTCTGCCACGTCCCTTATCTGTTATCTAGTATGAGCTCAAGTTATATTATATGACCAATATATGTTTGTGGGGCGTATGGATGCATCCTAGATCTGATCTGTTATTCGATATGATTTGTCTAGTGAATGATGTCGTGTGCAATACGCGTCTTCACAACTTCTGGGAGCTAGCTACTCCAAATTATTTTCTAAGATTATTTCTATATAGTTACGATGTTTTGATATGATATGTTCTGGGCTCGTGGTAGTTAACTAAATCTTTATCTGTTATTTCTATGTTAAGTATTCTGATCTTGATGCGGTATGTTCAAGTGTTAATAATTATGTGCTCGGTTTATTATATGTTATTTTATGTGGTTATGCTTGTGTATGTTTATGTGACTACCGTTTACTATGCTAGGCTATGATTAATATGTTTAAATAGGATTCGCATGCTGTCATCTGATGTCATGTTAGTTTTTCGTTATGTGAATTCGTTGATCTGTGAGATGAATGTGCTAGTGTGAAAGTGAGTATTCTATAAGTTTAGTATGTATAATTTGTTCAGTTAATTTTGTGAACTTTGCCTATACGTTAGTGTTTTTATCTGCTTATGTTTGACCTGCCATGTTAAGTTCTGCTTATGCTAATATTTGATCTGGGAAATGATTCAATTTATGATGTCTGATCTATTAACTTGCTAATTGCTATGCTATGTCTTTTGCCTATTTAGTTATAATTTTTCCTACTGTGTTTTCTATTCTGCATATGTGACCTGCCATGTTTAAACTATGCTGATGTTAGGATTTGATCTGAGAACTGGTTTAGCTTATGATATCTGTTTTGATAATTGCTAATGGTTATGCTATGTTTTGTTTGGTCTATTTAATTATAGTTTGTCTACTATGTTTCTATTTATTTGTGAGACTGCCATGATTTGGACTGCTATTTCCGCTGCTGCAATATTGAATTAAGTGTGTTAAGTGAAGGTTAATTAATTTGTTGAATGCCATGTTTATTTTCTAGAAAGTGTTTTCCGTTAGCCTTAGACTTTTCATTTGGTTTATATGTAATCTATTTCTTCTTGATATGTTAAGTGTCTGGTTATTTTGATGTATTTGCGTTGGAGTCATAAATATGCTATGTGTTTGTCCTTGATTGCTAATTGTTGTTCCGGATTTCTGTGCAATTGTGTTTCTGCAGAATCCTCAATGATTCATTATTCTCGTTCCGCTACGATTTTGTTATTCTTTTCTTTGTTCAATTCGTATTTATGTTTTGTTTAAAATTTTATTTCGTTATATCTGTTCACTGGGCTTTGTAAGCTCAGCTGCATTTTCTTTTCCTGCGGCAGGTTTTAAGCATTCAAGATGAGCTTATGGGATGGCTGATCTGGGTTGAGAGTAGAGCTGAGAGCAAGATTTTGACCATAGAGATCTTAGATTTATTTTGAAGTTTAGCTATTTACTTTTTTTTTTGAATATTTTGTAAAGGCTTCCGCTATTGTATAGTACTTAAGGTTCTGATATGAAACCGTATTTGTTATATCTTTACCCTTGTCGGGTTGGGGTGTTACAATGTGTTGCTACCTGGTTAGTTGTAAAGTAAAGACGAAAATAAATGAAAATAAGAAAAACAAGTGTCTTTTGTTACCTTGAGACTTGAGTACATTAGGACTTGCGTACTACGCTATATGATTCGGTATATGCTAAAATCTACCGTAAACATATACTACTACATTATTTAAATAATACACATTTGGTAACTTTCAATGTGTTTTGACTGTTCAACCCATTTGGCACATTTACTTTTTAGCTAATTTGCTGCATGTTTTACATAAATAAATGCATTGTTCATGTCAAATTCATATTATAACCATGTTATAAGCTAACTTGGTTGACGTTGTAGTTTAGCTGACTTGGTTGAGGTTACATGTTGTTAAAATGATTAGTCCTTTTTAGAATCATTGGTTTATAATTTAAAATGTGGTTTGTGAACACAGTAACATATTTGAAAAAAGAGTCTGAATATATATGCAACGTATGTCGTTTGCTCTGTTTAGAGTGTGTTTAGAGAGGTGATTTGCACACTCCCATAATTTATTGGCACACTTAAATTTAGAGTGTCTTTTAGTCATGTTCATCATGCAAGGGGATAAATGTCCAAACACTTTAAATTTGAGTATCACAATCATTTATGAGAATGTGCAAATCAATTCTCATATCTGTATGATTTTCAATTTATTGCATTCAACATATTTGACTTATTCATTATTTATTTTACGCGTAAAAAAAATTTGACAACAATTTTATGAAGCGTACCCGCCCATCGGGCGGGTCATGATTTGAGCTCCTAAACATTACTCCATCTATGGGTTACATCATATTTAATATTAAAGTAAATATAATTAAGTACATGATAAATGTAAGAGAACACATCATTGTTAATATTAAAGTAAAAGAATTTTGAAACCTCTTAGTAAGTTAGATGTTAACTTAAGCTAAAATATCTCGAAACTACTATAAACATTGTCTAGATAGATGCACCTCAAGGATTATGATCAATGTTCAAAAGGTATATACAATATAAGCGTAATATATTTAACTGTAATGAAACGGGTTGTAGGAGTGATTAAATGATTTAGAATATAAGCGTAAGATATTTAACTGTAATTAAACGGGTTTTAGGAGATGGTAAACACCTAAAATGAAACAGGTTGTAGGAGTGATTAAATGATTTGAATATAAGCGTAAGATATTTAACTGCAATGAAACAGGTTGTAGGAGTGGAGTGATTAAATGATTTAGAATATAAGCGTAAGATATTTAACTGTAATGAAACGGGTTGTGGAGATGGTAAGCACCTAAAACGAAACGGGTTGTAGGAGTGATTAAGTGATTTTGAATATAAGCGTAAGATATTTAACTACAATGATACATGTTGTAGGAGTGATTAAGTGATTTTGAATATAAGCTTTAGATATTTAACTTTAATGAAACGGGTTGTAAGAGCGATTAAGTGATTTTGAATATAATCGTAAGATATTTAACTGTAATGAAATGGGTTGTAGGATTGATTAAATGATTTAGAATATAAGCTTAAGACATTTAACTGTAATGAAATGGGTTGTAGGAGATGGTATACACCTAAAATGAAATGGGTTGTAGGAGTGTTTAAGTGATTAAGTGATTTTGAGTATAAGCGTAAGATATTTAACTGCAATGAAACAGGTTGTAAGAGTGATTAAGTAATTTTGAATATAAGCGTTAGATATTTAACTGTAATGAAACGGGTTGTAAGAGTGATTAAGTGACTTTGAATATAAGCGTAAGATATTTTACTGTAATGGAACGGGTTGTAGGAGATGGAATCTGATTATAACCCGGTCAAGATGGAATCTGAATATCAACGTTTGTACGCCTTATTGACAACGGAACAGAAGGGTGTATATGACACCATCGTGAAATCAGTTGATAGTGGAACAAGGGGTATCTATTTTGTTTACGGTTACGGAGGTACCGGTAAAACGTTTTTATGGAAAACATGTTGGATAACATACATGATCCGGCCTACTTCCAAGAAAAGGCGATTTTGGCACCCACAAATGAGTTAGTCGACACTATAAATGAACATTTGTTGGCCAAATTTCCAGGAGAAGAAATGGTCTACTTAAGTTGTGACAACGTGGATAAAAGTGAACGCGGTGCTGTCATAGATTAGTCTATTTTCTCGCTTGAATTTATAAATGGATTGAAGTTCTCAGGTGTTACAACACCCCAACCCAACAAGGGTAAAGATATCACAAATACAGTTTCATATCAGAACCTTAAGTACTATACAATAGCGGAAGCCTTTACAAAATGTTCAAAAAGAAAACATAAATAGCTAAACTTTCAAAATAAATCTAAAATCTCTATGGTCAAATCTTGCTCTCAGCTCTACTCTCAAACCCAGATCAGCTATCCCATAAGCTCACCTTGAAATACCTAAAAACCTGCCGCAGGAAAAGAAAATGCGGCTGAGCTTACAAATCCCAGTGAACAGATATAACAAAACGAAAACTAAACAAAAACAGAAATACGAAATTGAAACAAAGAAACGAATAACAAGGTCGTAACGGAATGAGATTCAATGAATCATGGAGGATTCTGAGGAAACACAATTTCACAGAAATCCGGAAGAACAAATAAAAACTAAGAACAAACACATAGCACATTGCTGACACAAATGCAAACACATTAAAATAACCAGACCTTAACTAAATCAGGAAATTCGAGTGCATATAAGCCAAAGGAAATATCAAAACTAACAGAAACAATTTCTATGAAGTAAACATGACATTCGCACAAATCAGATAAGTTACATTTAATAAACTTAACCAGTGTCATAGCAGCGGAAAACAATAGTCAACACATAGTAGTCACACATACCAATGAGAACACCTTACAAAAACTATAATTAAATGAACTAGAGGCATAACATAGCAGATAGTAAGTTAACAGGCCAGACATTATAAATTAAACCATTTTCCCAGATCAAACTTTAGTATAAGCAGAATTTAAACATGGCAGGTCATACATACAGACAGAAAACACATAGCCATTAGCAATTATCAGAACAGATATCATAAGCTAAACCAGTTCTCAGATCAAATCTTAACATCAGCAGAGTTTTAACATAGCAGATCAAACATAAGCAGATAGATACCCTAACGGATAGACAAAGTTCACCAGATTAACTGAACAATCATACTTACTAAACTTTCAGGATACTTACTTCCACACTAACACATTCATCTCACAGATCAACGAATTCACATAACGATAAACTAACATAACATCAGATGACAGCATGTGAATCACATTTAAACATGTTAATCATAACCTAGCATAATAGACGGTAGTCACATAAACATACAAAAGCGTAAACACATATAATAACATAAAATAAGCCTAGCACATAATTATAAACACTTGAACATACCGAATCATAATCAGAATACTTAACATAGAAATAACAGATAAAGATTTAGTTAACTACCACGAGCCCAGAACACATCATATCAGAAATATCTTTCTTCTTCAGAAGGTAACCTCATAAACTAATTGGAGTAGCTAGCTCCCAGAATTTTGTGAAGACGCATATTACACACGACATCATTCACCAGAAATCATATCAGATAACAGATCAGATCTAGGATGCATCCATACGCCCCAACAGACAGATAGCGGCCATATTCCATAATTCGAGCTCATAAACAGATAACAGAAAGGGACGTGGCAGAACATCACTCCACTGCCCAAGAGTCATGTCAGAGGTGCATCCCTGACACGGACATGGAACCCCCATGACAAGTGAAATATTGGCTCGGGTAATCAAACTAACTTAGGTCAAACAGATTGTCATAAATGACACAGATCATAATTCATCATAAGGTCAACAGATATCTATACATTATATATAAGAGGAGGCATGCCACGTCATAATGCCACTTGGCATCCATAATGCCATGTCATATTTCCATGTCATCATTCAATACAACAACTAAAATCCGGATTTAATTCAATTAGAAAATTCGGATATAAAAAATGTAGAGAGTGAGATTTGAACCTGCATTTTTAGCTTCCAAAGCAAACGTCCCAACCAATGGAGCCAAGCCATAAATTGTGATAAAAATCCCAAAACAAAATGTATATCATATAACAATACCTTATCTACAACAAAGGTTAAATAAAGCCAATTCATTGATTATACGGAGCCCTAATATCACTCATTCATCTCATTATCACACACACGATATTTTTTTTCTTTTCTGATTTGATATGCAGGTAGTTGGTCTTCTTTGTTGGTAGTATCTATCTGTTTATAATATTTGTCTATTCCTTAATTATAGTTTTACAATCTTTTTAATTAATTTTGATCTTTTATTCATTATCACACAATTTTTCTCAGCCATCTCCCTAATGATCGAGAATTTTTAGTTTGCTTCTTTAATGCTTTATTATGTTTTGTGCCATATTTGTTTTGAATATCAGTTTTTATGTAGGTATTAATCAGTGCAATATTTGTTTTTCTTCTTCAGTACGTAGGAAGCATGCCACATCGTGGATCAACTTGCAATGGAGTGCATGTATTAAACTTCATAAACCATCATAGGTAATGTGTTTAGATATTTGTAGCCTTTCTTTATGCCATATTTGTTTTGAATATCAGTTTTTTATGTAGGTAGAAATCAGATTACCTACAAATACTCTTGGTATTCCCTACTTCGAAATGTTCAACAGTTTTTGATATTGTTGTATAACTTTTGTGCATATTATGTATGTTTTGTACCATATTTGTTTTGAATATTAGTTTTTATGTAGGTAATAATCACTGCTATCCATCAGTATTTGCTTTTTCTTCTTGATTAGGAATGATGCCACATCGTGGATCAACTTTCAATGGAGTGCATGTATTAAACTTCTTAAACCAAGATAGGTAACGTGGTTAGAAATTTGTAACCTTTCTTTGTGCCATATTGGTTTAATATTTGTTTTGAATATCAGTTCTTTATGTAGATGTTAATCAGATTACCTATGAATACTCCCGGTATTCCCTACTTCCTCACTTATGTCTCCAATATATTCCCGCATACAATTGTGGTATGAGTTTTCAACGGTTAATAACATGTGTAAGGTAATACTAATAGTGATCATGGTATACTCTCATTGGCAGGATCGTTTATTCAATCTGAGAGTGGAGGAATACGAAACAGATCCGGTGGGATGAGTGTTTCTTTGTCAAGTCCAGATGGGCGGGTCGTTGGTGGCAGTGTGGCGGGTCTACTGGTGGCAGCCAGTCCTGTGCAGATATATATTGGTTTCCATATGATAAAATTTGTAGCTTTTTACCAATCAAACACGTCATTTATGACTCTTATGACTCTGTTTTTGGTGACAAACCAGATTATCGTAGGAAGTTTATTGACGGATGTCCAGCAAGAACAGAAATCTGCCAAAAACCAAAACTTGATAACATAGCAATCACAATCCCAACTACCGCTGCAGTCCCCGTCTCAGTCACGGCTCCAGTTTCGTTAGCAGTTCCAGTACCTGTACAGGCACCGGCACCAGCAACAAATCCCGAGACCAATGAGTCTTATTCTGCTAAACAAAATCTGACATCACCTACGTTTCGTGGAGATAATTGGTCCTCCTATAATGCCCCTGAGTCAAGGAATAAGCCAACTGACATCAATGTGAGTCTTCAGTAGGAACTTACAAAGGGTAGCTTGGTAAACTGACTGCATTGGTGATTAGGCTATGAATATCTCACTGTTTTTTTTTTTAATTTATTTGGGTTGTTTGTATGTAAAATTCTTGATTTCGGGTTGTTTTAGTTTGGAGTTTGATGGGTCGATAGTAGATTCAATGATTAGATTAGTTTTTAAGTTGAAGTTTTATGTTCATCATCATTAGTTGTTGTTTTTAGATGATTTGGATTTTACCAATCCATCTAGAGTTATTTCATAAAATTGAGTCATGGTAGTTGTGCTTAGGGAATTAGTACTTATTGTAGAATTTGGTCAAATAGTCGTTCAAATTGCGATTTGGGTAGTACTATTGGTAGCCTACAGTGACGTCATTACAACCAAGATTTTGGATACGGAGCAATGCATAGAATTGAAAATGGGTTCTTATCTTGGTGTTGCTGCTGCATCTACAAACCTTCCTAAGTTTATCCATTTATGCTACAAACCTCCAAGTGGGTCCGTCAAAACCAAACTGGCTAATTGATGTCATTACTTCATTGTATTGGTTAATTCGTAATATTGTATCTTATAATGATTTGCACTCGAAACATTTAATGTGTGACAATAAAATTAACTTGGTGTATCTATCTTTGGCGGCTAATTATCTTATAAAAACTGTGATCATATATTAGGTGAGCCTTTGTTTTCATATACTTCATTTAGTCTAATGCGTATTAAAGCACATGTTGGAATTTTCCTATTCTTGGTTTGGATTTTGATCATCTTATTGAGTCTGGCTTAAGTATTTTGATGATTGATCTTCTTATCCCATAAAATATCCCATTTAATACTCATAAAATCATTTGTAATTATTGCTATAAGTTGAATGGCAGCTATGTATTTAACAAGTTAAACATGTTTGTAGATTATTTGTTTCTCACTAAACCTTTCTTCTTTTCTCCTGATATGTGATAGATTTCTTTTGCTGCTAAAGAATCCGACTTGGTAGAATGGAAAGGAGATATACTTGCTGTGGGTGTCACAGAAAAAGACATGTCAAAAGACGAGACCTCAAAATTCCAAAATCCTATCCTAAAGAAGCTCGATGCGCAACTAAGCGGATTATTGTCTGAATTATCTTCTGAGGAAGATTTCTCAGGAAAGGCTGGACAGTCAACTGTTATTCGGTTTGCTGGCCATGGATTGAAACGGGTCAGCTTGATTGTGCTTGGAAACGGATCCACAGGCTCATCTACTTTTGCTTGAGAAGTCTTTGCAACCGTTGCAACAGACTCACCAAGACCACGAAGCAAAAGTCTCAAGCGAAAGGTATTTTGTATTTTTGTTTCATTTATATTGGCTAGAGGTGGCAAAAGGGGTGGATTGGGCAATCAAAACATGTTCAATTCAAAGCATAGAATTATATGTATATGTCGAACAGACGAGGACAGGTTGATCGGCCAAAACATTTTCCATCTATTGTTTTATTAGCTTTAAATATAAATAATGTATCCATATGATTACAAAAACCATAATCTTAAAATAATAATATACCTTTTATGAAGAAAACGATTTGGGTGGGTGTAGGCTGTAGCATTTAAATACAATTCAGCAACACCCAAGTTTGAAATTCCTGCCGGTTTAACTAGAGGGGGCACTTTCGACTTGTATAATATTAACTGGTCAATGTGGATTATATTTTCTCTCTAATGTGTGAAATAAAATATAGCTGAAAGATTGAACTAATAAGTTATCTGGTTGAACAGGTCGAAAGTCGTCCCACAATATTCAATGCATCCCTTTAAATCACTTTACGATAAAAACATTAATTGTTTATTTTCATAATATAGTTTGTAACCATATTTTTGGGTAAAAGAAGGAAATTACCCATATCGAGTTGTCACCCTACCACACTATTTACCACCACCATGTTAGACCCGTTAATATAAAATACAACTCAAATGGACCATTTTTTAGGTGAATTGGTTGTATACTCATCACTAAAAGTTATTCTAGAAATGGGGGCTGTAAGTTGTTTTACATTTTTAACGTTTGAATGATTGGTTACTTTTGTTTGGATTATGATAGGGACTTTACTGGGTACTTACGAAGATATCAGATTCAAATCATCAGAGTCTAAAAAGTCAGTACTCAATTCTGTTGACCTTTTCGGTCTTGGATCTGGACCCGAGCTAGAAAAGAAAATTAAGTACACAGAAGAAGTTTGCACAGGTGTAATTTTGGCAAAAGAGCTTGTAAACGCACCTGCTAATGTGGTCACTCCTGGTTAGTCATCTTCTCATCTTACTCACCATTTTTTTAATACCGTAAAAATTTATGCTTACTCTTTGTATTATTTCCCTCAGAGGTATTAGCAGAAGAAGCTGAAAAGATTGCTGCTGCATTAATGGTAAACATCTATGCAGCGGGGGAACTCTTCCTACAAATACTCCTTGTAATCCATGCATCTTTGATCCAGTTATACTAATAAAATAAAGTTGCAAATTGACTTATAAATTTATTTGCATAATATCATTGATATATTTTACATTGTTTATATTAATTATTAAATCATGTAAATTAAATTGTTTGTTTTGACATATATTTTTTTTATTATTCTCATGGATACAGTTTGAAAGGGATTTTGGTTCACTGGTAGATGTTGATTATGCTTCAGAGAAGGTACCTTTCTATTGTTTAGGAAACCATAATATTGTATACTCAAAGTGATCTCTTGAAATTAATACAGTCAACAAAAAAGGTTGCAATGGAGAGTATGTAGAAGCTGATGATAAGAATATACCATGCTATCACTTATCAATGAAGTAAATTTTCAGTGTGTCATTTATGATTACAGGAATTATATTACTTCACTAAAGATATCTTTATGGGTCTAAAATTTCTGTCTATACTGAAAGTAGCATAACGTTGCTTATTATGATGGAATTTAGCATGCTTTTCTCAATTTGCTTTCTTTTTAATGTTTATCAGTGGAGCTTTTAAATTCCGAGGTGCATCAATTGCTATATTTTCTCTCTATGATGAACAAGCAACCAAAGGAGTCGTAACTCACAGCAGGTATAATGCTATGCAGAACATAGTATTTGTTAAGCGCCAAACATATTTTTTCTCAACTTTCAAATTAGTTTAAGTTTGTTAACCGTCTAAGATTCATTTATAACCAATGCAGAACATAGTATTTGTTATCTTTGTAACAACGGCAAGAAGTATATGTTTGAGTATTTGACCTTTTCATTGGTTGTATTTGACTTTTTATAGCAAACTAGCAATCGATCTTGTGTAAAAGATATATTAAAGATTGCAAGAATGCTTATTTCTGTGATAGTTTTTAGCTTCTAGCAATATTTTTACTCTGATTCTGTTGGATTTTAGTGGTAATGATGCTGCAGCACTAGCTTTGGCTGCAAAACTGAAAGGAATTCCCTCATATATAGTTATACCAAACAACGCTCCAAAATGCAAAGTTGAGAATGTGAAACGTTATGGAGGTCAGATCATATGGAGTGAGGCGAATATGCAATCTAGAGAGGAAACAGCAAACAAGCTAGGTATTACACGAGACTGGTGTTGTTCTTGTTCATCCGTATAATGATGGTCGTATCATAAGGTATTGAAGTAACTATAATTTCATCCCGTCGTGTCTCTCTTTATTGCAAACAAATTAAAAGTATTATACAGTAAGTATTATCATAAGGTATTATAAGTGGTTCAGTTTGGTCGTATCATAAGTTATACAGTAAGTATTTTGACAAGCATTAAAGGGGTATTGTTTTTAGACGACTACATTTTTTGTTTCATTTCTTATTAGCACAATCATCTTCAATGTGCCTATTTCTTGATATAGTGGTATTTTATAACAATTGAAGGTGTGGAGCAATGGGAGATTTTGTAATGTGAAGCATGGGGTACAATGCAAAGAAGCAAAGATACGTGTGTCGATAGCTTCGTTTCTTTTGGGGCCTAGAGGGATAGTGGAACCGCAATCAGAACTTGTGGATGATGACCATCATCTTTTGTACATGCCTACCACCTATGTTGATTATAGGAAAATCAGGCTATCGACAAAGTTGCAGTCAGGGGAGGCTCTTGAGCATTTGTACACACCAAGCTTCAAGAAGGGATGAACCATGGTTGATCACATGGTGAATATTTTGAAGAATAAGTTTTATAGTTTGTTCCAAAATTATGCAAACTATGTTCATGTAATCCAGTGGAAATTCATGTCTCACATTGATTGAGTTTGTATTTGATCAAAAACCATTCTACTAATGGCATAGCACATGAGATCAATTTTAATATGAAAGCTTAAAAGCAAGCAACATTGGTTGAGTACTGTTGACATTCATACAATGAAATTTTTTATGATAAATATATAAGCATAAACAAAAAAACCCACAAGTATTTAGTCTCAGTAGTAACAAAAGAAATCCGATCCAAATCAAGTAAACATGGCAAACCATGTTTTCGAGGGTCCAGTATCCGCGGCTATAGTTGAACTCATGGTTACATCAACAAATCAAACTAGATCAGTGGCGAAACAAGGATTTCAAGTTAAGGGTGCTCACTTTAAGACAAGTAGCAACGATAAATGATAATACTTGTATAACAAATTCTCATAATTTGGAAGAGAATTGGACATAAATACGTTCTAGCATAGGAAACTTATACTTGCAAGTTAAACTAGCAAATTAACTTTGCCAAATGAATCTTATTTTTTCACATGTTAGTAAGTTTTTATCTGGTGGTCATAGAGGTGGCAAAACGGGCGGGCCGGGCGGGCACGGGCACAGGCTAGAATGGGCACGGGCTTAAACGGGCACGGGCTTAAACGGGCACGGGCTTAAACGGGCACGGGCCAAACGGGCACATGTTATACAAATCGCTTAATAAAAGACCTAAAACGACGAAATAAATTCCTTAAACGTAATATCTTATTTATATTAAAAAAAAACTTAAATATATTATATAAAAAAATATTTCTTTAAAACGATCGTAATGTTCTACGATTGAGAAAAAAATGTGCCCGTTAGTGCACATTTAAATTTTCAATGGGCTATATGTGCCCATTTCAGAAAAAGGAGGGGGTTAAATGTGCCCAAATATTTTAAGTTTTCACTCGGAGTTGATAAAATATAAGTTTATACAAAAGATATGTGCCTCTAAGGCAAAATTACATTTTCAAAATCGTTTGGCCTTTCAAGGTAAATGTGATCTTGAGTTTTTTTATTAGTAGTTCAAGCCCGTCAACAAGTAACTAGAACTCAGTTGAGTAGATTTGTTTGTGTTATGATTAATGTGTATTCAATTGAATTGTTATCAAACTTTTATTGGAATTTTTTTGCTTTAAATTTGTTGAATAAATCCATTTTCATCAAGGAAATTGTTTGGTGCACCAAGGAGGGCAATGGAAAAGGTGGTGGTTTAAGTTTAAAAGTCTTGGTTCAGATGCAAGGTAACTACTACTTTCTCACTTTTTGTTCTCTGCATAATGGGTCACCTGGCTTTAGTATTTTGCTACTATTTTGTTGCACTCACACTTTTTGGAGGGATTGGGTATTGTTGTTGTTGATTATTATTATTATTATTATTATTATTATTATTATTATTATTATTATTATTATTATTATTATTATTATTATTATTATTATTATTATTATTATTATTTGATTTCCAGTTCAAGGTTGCACCTCCTCAGGGAAAAAAAAATAAAAATTAATGTGTAGTTTTTATCGCAAATTGGGCAGCAAAAAGCCATATGATGACCATGTTTTTTTAAGGTTTGACTTTTGCTTGTGTTGCATTAATCGATGTAAACTTACGTAAAATTACACATTTGGCACTCGATTGGGAATGATTTATCTCAGAAATAACGTGAAGTCAGTAAGTATATAGGTTTTATTTGAGGTGGACCAATCTTTTACAATGTTCGTAATTTATTAACCCTTACTTAATTTATTCATTGGACACTTTTTCAGCCATTTTCTACCTGTTTTCTTTCGCTATAGTAAAATATGTCAACGATAATTATAAGTCATACCCGTCCATCGGACGCGTTTTGACACTAGTATATATATATATATATATATATATATATATATATATATATATATATATATATATATATATATATATATATATATATCAGAAGTTTCATATCATAAAGTCCAAATCAGATATTTCATGGTTCACTAAACAGATGTTTCAGATAAACAACGGATCAAACAAATCAGAAAGGGTTCATATCAAATGTTCAGAAGTCAAAGGTTCATATCACAGTCATATATCATACATTCATAATCAGAAGTTCATACTCTTAAGTTCAAATCAGATACAGCAAGATTCAACATACAGAGGTTCAGTCAAACAGAGATTCACATAAACAAAAGGGAATCATAGCAATGGCATAGGAAATCCTAATAAGCATAAGAGATATGACAAAGGAAGGAGATCATGAGAAAACCTTTACTAAAAAGGTCAGAATATCTGTACCTTAATTCACAGCAAAGAAAACGCAAACAGATGGAAACAAGAGACAACGAAAGATCACTCCTTCCTCGAGGGATCTACAGAAATGAAAGGATATTCATTTATTAGACGTAGTTAAAGTGTTTTATTCCGATTAAGTCTTTTAGGGTTTTTAAGTAACTTTCCATTTTAGGTAAATTAGCTTTAGGGTTCATATCATTAATTAGTCGATTTAGAGTTAAGTATAATAACTTATTATAATTTAGGGTCTAAAGTGTAACTTATCAAAGTTTAAGGTTTATTGCGACAACTAAACAAAACTCTTTAATATTATTAATATAGTCTAAGGTGTAAAGTGTCAATTCATAGAAGATCAAGGTTTGCATGTGACAGACTATTAAAGATGAGGGTTAAAAGTGAAAATATCAAATATTTAACATGAACTCTTAACAAACCATACGTACAATATAACAAGTCACTTTTCTTCTTATATCTTGACATGCCGACTTTTAGCTTGTTCGCGGTTCAAACGGCTTACCGACACAAATAGATAAAGACGTATAATGATTAACCCCCGACTCTATTTCCCCGAAACACTTGCAACGAGCCGTACAACGTACCCATAAATCCCGCGAACACCCTCGAAAACACATCCTTTGACCCATGTTTATATGCTTTCCCAACCCATTCGACACAAATCAATACCAAATCGAGACGCATTCCATTTTGTTGTCGATTCAAATAAACAAAGATGTATACGTTGTACTTATTAAATTCTTAGTTCGATATCATTTAAAGAAACATGAATGTGGTCGTGTGGTTATGGGTCGAAAAAGAACTTTCAAAACAGTAAGCTTACATGGTCAAGATAACATGCACCTCATTCATTATTTTATGTGAATATGTTTTATGTGTCAATACTTATGTTCAAAACAGAATCATGCATGGGCCTATTTAACGTATTAATTCTCATGACAAGAGGGGTTCAAACAGAAGATTATCATGGGTCGAACAGCATGCATAATATTCGATAAATAAGTGGCTTTGTTATGATTTTATGAGACTATTAACATATCAATTCATGTGACAAGGGAAATCAAAACAGAAGAATATTTTGTCGAGATAGCATGTTCATTCCATTAAATCTTTAAGTGATTCCATACATAATTTCATGTGACAAAAGTTACTGTTTTAGGTGATGGTTTAACATGCACATGCATGAGAGTGGGTCGAATGGTATAATGATCAGGTTATGATTTCATAAGATTTATTAGTTTATGTGGTATTAGTCGATTGGCATGCATGCAATGGAGATCATGTTATATGACAAAAATCAAGAAACAATAAAAGAATGAGATGAGATGTAATATAATACCCAAGGCGTACGAATAGAAGGAAGACAAGGAACCAACGAATCGAGTCTCGAGATCACAAACACCTTTTTCTGCTGCTTTGGTCGAATGGAGAAGGAAGAACAGGAGAGTTTGCCGTCACTTTTTAGACTTAGGGTTTTTGGTTTGTGTAGCAATATTGTGTATCGTAGAAAAATAAAAGAGTATGGGAAGGGATATATATGTTCGGTTATACCGAGTAAAAGGAAAAGAAACATGGGCCAAGTTCATAATTTGGATGGGCTTTTATAATTAGACATAATGTATTTTGCATTTTAGAATTTTCGGTTCACGCATGGCAGTTAGCATAAATGTAGCTTTTATATATATATTTTTTTTGTACATTTTTATCATTTACGAGTTAGGTCGAAATATATTTAAAGAACTTTGCGTATTTTATAAGTTTTAAATTAGAGGGCAAAATAGTCTTTTTACGCGTTTACGATTTTAGGGTTTTACAACTCTTCCCTTCTAAAAAGAAAATTTCGTCCTCGAAATTGAACAAGACGGAACAGAACAGAAAACGAATCGGACTTCAGAATTTCAAGGAATAGAGCAAACGCGAAACTTATTTTAGAACAAACAGATTCTTGTCAGAACATTGATACTTATACTTTTCAGAAATCAATTCAACAGTCAAATACTTATAACAGATAATCATATACTTATCATAGTAATGGCAGAAAATAGATGAGATGCAGAAAATCAAACAACACGCTCTAACTTATTCAGATATCTAATGATGAAAACCATCATATGCATAGGCAGAACGAATCCTAACGGTCTTACTAATCGCAGAAGTACGTGGAGACATACAAACTTAGGGCAGACATAACAATCTATAGGTTCACACGGATCATAACGATTTCGGATTCCAAGCGTACAAAACTTATACGTAATAGATATCGACGAAAATCTCACAACTAAGTACATAATTTCAAACGAACATGAGAAGTGCCAAATAACAGATACAAGTCAAAGTCCATTCACGCATCAACCACAGGCATTTCCCCAGACGTCATATAATTTCAATAAGTTCAAATTATATGATCTCGGTATTATCACGTTGATCAGGCGTCATAATACTTGCATCACATAACAAGTTCTAATTGTCATCATATTCTGTCCCGGGTCATGGCAACCCACATAACCAGAATCACAACAAAACATATCACATACAGATAACAAGCAACATACCGAAACAGACCAGATACACATTCATGCAGCATATAACACATCAGACAACTTACCATATCACAATGAAAGGAGGCCACCAACTAGCATAAAACGGTTCCTCGTGACTCATTACTGACGATCCAAAAGAAAACTGGGATATTAACAAAATGCCAGACGATAAACTTCACGATTCAACCCGAGTTCCGAACAAATCAGAGAAAAGCAATACGGATCAGAATCACTTAGCATAATATCAAACCGTCACAAAACACATGACAAACGAATCAGAATATCACAAGTCGCACCCAAATCATATGAAGTAGATGAACCTTCCTAGCCACCGGTTGAATCATGTCTTCGTCGTTGCGTCTTTGGTTGATTCGTCCAGCTCCCTTCAGCAGCATCCTGATGTCTCCAGCGGCACGGCAGTCGAGTGTGGCTTCTGCTTCACGAACCTCTCCAGCACAGGGACTGTTGCAGCAACGCAGGGTCGGCACTATCTTCTTCGGCTCCACGGGTAGTCTCCATCTAACGATCGACAAACGGACGAGCGAAAACAAAATAACAAAATTCGATGCGAACAGAGGAGGGCCAATTCAGTGAAGGCAAAAGGATATCGAAGTCAAATCTGAACGACCATCAAAAGGAATCGAAAAATATCTGAACAGACGGAAACCTAATGTCTACCCAATCCTCACAGGTCATAGCCTAAGCTCTAAGGGTCCTAAAACCTGGGCTCTGATACCATAAATTGTAACACCCCAACCCAACAAGGGTAAAGATATCACAAATACAGTTTCATATCAGAACCTTAAGTACTATACAATAGCGGAAGCCTTTACAAAATATTCAAAAATAAAACATAAATAGCTAAACTTTCAAAATAAATCTAAAATCTCTATGGTCAAATCTTGCTCTCAGCTCTACTCTCAAACCCAGATCAGCTATACCATAAGCTCACCTTGAAATACCTAAAAACCTGCCGCAGGAAAAGAAAATGCGGCTGAGCTTACAAAGCCCAGTGAACAGATATAACAAAACGAAAAACTAAACAAAAACAGAAATACGAAATTGAAACAAAGAAACGAATAACAAGGTCGTAACGGAATGAGATTCAATGAATCATGGAGGATTCTGAGGAAACACAATTTCACAGAAATCCGGAAGAACAAATAACAAATAAGAACAAACACATAGCACATTGCTGACACAAATGCAAACACATTAAAATAACCAGACCTTAACTAAATCAGGAAATTCGAGTGCATATAAGCCAAAGGAAATATCAAAACTAACAGAAACAATTTCTATGAAGTAAACATGACATTCACACAAATCAGATAAGTTACATTTAATAAACTTAACCAGTGTCATAGCAGCGGAAAACAATAGTCAACACATAGTAGTCACACATACCAATGAGAACACCTTACAAAAACTATAATTAAATGAACTAGATGCATAACATAGCAGATAGTAAGTTAACAGGCCAGACATTATAAATTAAACCATTTTCCCAGATCAAACTTTAGTATAAGCAGAATTTAAACATGGCAGGTCACACATACAGACAGAAAACACATTAGACAAACTATAACTCAATAGACAAAGACATAACATAGCCATTAGCAATTATCAGAACAGATATCATAAGCTAAACCAGTTCTCAGATCAAATCTTAACATCAGCAGAGTTTTAACATAGCATATCAAACATAAGCAGATAGATACCCTAACGGATAGACAAAGTTCACCAGATTAACTGAACAATCATACTTACTAAACTTTCAGGATACTTACTTCCACACTAACACATTCATCTCACAGATCAACGAATTCACATAACGATAAACTAACATAACATCAGATGACAGCATGTGAATCACATTTAAACATGTTAATCATAACCTAGCATAATAGACGGTAGTCACATAAACATACAAAAGCGTAAACACATATAATAACATAAAATAAGCCTAGCACATAATTATAAACACTTGAACATACCGAATCATAATCAGAATACTTAACATAGAAATAACAGATAAAGATTTAGTTAACTACCACGAGCCCAGAACACATCATATCAAAAATATCTTTCTTCTTCAGAAGGTAACCTCATAAATTAATTGGAGTAGCTAGCTCCCAGAATTTTGTGAAGACGCGTATTGCACACGACATCATTCACCAGAAATCATATCAGATAACAGATCAGATCTAGGATGCATCCATACGCCCCAACAGACAGATAGCGGCCATATTCCATAATTCGAGCTCATAAACAGATAACAGAAAGGGAAGTGGCAGAGCATCACTCCACTGCCCTAGAGTCATGTCAGAGGTGCATCCCTGACACGGACATGGAACCCCCATGACTAGTGAAATATTGGCTCGGGTAATCAAACTAACTTATGTCAAACAGATTGTCATAAATGACATAGATCATAATTCATCATAAGGTCAACAGATATATATATATATATATATATATATATATATATATATATATATATATATATATATCAGAAGTTTCATATCATAAAGTCCAAATCAGATATTTCATGGTTCACTAAACAGATGTTTCAGATAAACAACGGATCAAACAAATCAGAAAGGGTTCATATCAAATGTTCAAAAGTCAAAGGTTCATATCACAGTCATATATCAAACATTCATAATCAGAAGTTCATACTCTTAAGTTCAAATCAGATACAGCAAGATTCAACATACAGAGGTTCAGTCAAACAGAGATTCACATAAACAAAAGGGAATCATAGCAATGGCATAGGAAATCCTAATAAGCATAAGAGATATGACAAAGGAAGGAGATCATGAGAAAACCTTTACTAAAAAGGTCAGAATATCTGTACCGTAATTCACAGCAAAGAAAACGCAAACAGATGGAAACAAGAGACAACGAAAGATCACTCCTTCCTCGAGGGATCTACAGAAATGAAAGGATATTCATTTATTAGACGTAGTTAAAGTGTTTTATTCCGATTAAGTCTTTTAGGGTTTTTAAGTAACTTTCCATTTTAGGTAAATTAGCTTTAGGGTTCATATCATTAATTAGTCGATTTAGAGTTAAGTATAATAACTTATTATAATTTAGGGTCTAAAGTGTAACTTATCAAAGTTTAAGGTTTATTGCGACAACTAAACAAAACTCTTTAATATTATTAATATAGTCTAAGGTGTAAAGTGTCAATTCATAGAAGATCAAGGTTTACATGTGACAGACTATTAAAGATGAGGGTTAAAAGTGAAAATATCAAATATTTAACATGAACTCTTAACAAACCATACGTACAATATAACAAGTCACTTTTCTTCTTATATCTTGACATGCCGACTTTTAGCTTGTTCGCGGTTCAAACGGCTTACCGACACAAATAGATAAAGACGTATAATGATTAACCCCCGACTCTATTTCCCCGAAACACTTGCAACGAGCCGTACAACGTACCCATAAATCCCGCGAACACCCTCGAAAACACATCATTTAACCCATGTTTATATGCTTTCCCAACCCATTCGACACAAATCAATACCAAATCGAGACGCATTCCATTTTGTTGTCGATTCAAATAAACAAATATGTATACGTTGTACTTATTAAATTCTTAGTTTGATATCATTTAAAGAAACATGAATGTGGTCGTGTGGTTATGGGTCGAAAAAGAACTTTCAAAACAGTAAGCTTACATGGTCAAGATAACATGCACCTCATTCATTATTTTATGTGAATCTGTTTTATGTGTCAATACTTATGTTCAAAACAGAATCATGCATGGGCCTATTTAACGTATTAATTCTCATGACAAGAGGGGTTCAAACAGAAGATTATCATGGGTCGAACAGCATGCATAATATTCGATATATAAGTGGCTTTGTTATGATTTTATGAGACTATTAACATATCAATTCATGTGACAAGGGAAATCAAAACAGAAGAATATTGTGTCGAGATAGCATGTTCATTCCATTAAATCTTTAAGTGATTCCATACATAATTTCATGTGACAAAAGTTACTGTTTTAGGTGATGGTTTAACATGCACATGCATGAGAGTGGGTCGAATGGTATAATGAGCAGGTTATGATTTCATAAGATTTATTAGTTTATGTGGTATTAGTCGATTGGCATGCATGCAATGGAGATCATGTTATATGACAGAAATCAAGAAACAATAAAAGAATGAGATGAGATGTAATATAATACCCAAGGCGTACGAATAGAAGGAAGACAAGGAACCAACGAATCGAGTCTCGCGATCACAAACACCTTTTTCTGCTGCTTTGGTCGAATGGAGAAGGAAGAACAGGAGAGTTTGCCGCCACTTTTTAGACTTAGGGTTTTTGGTTTGTGTAGCAATATTGTGTAATGTAGAAAAATAAAAGAGTATGGGAAGGGATATATATGTTCGGTTATACCGAGTAAAAGGAAAAGAAACATGGGCCAAGTTCATAATTTGGATGGGCTTTTATAATTAGATATAATGTATTTTGTATTTTAGAATTTTCGGTTCACGCATGGCAGTTAGCATAAATGTAGCTTTTATATATATATTTTTTTGTACATTTTGATCATTTACGAGTTAGGTCGAAATATATTTAAAGAACTTTGCGTATTTTATAAGTTTTAAATTAGAGGGCAAAATAGTCTTTTTACGCGTTTACGATTTTAGGGTTTTACATGTTCCAAACCACAAGCTTGCTTTAAAAGTCGGAGTGCCGATTATCTTGTTAAGAAACATAGACCAATCAAATGGTTTATGTAATGGTACAAGACTTCAAGTACTTAAATTAACAAGAACCTCTATTTAGGCGCAGATCATTAACGGAACCAACTTCGGAAAAAAGGTGATTATTCCAAGGTTGAGGATTACTCCGTCAGATAAGCGTTTGCCTCTTAAGATTGTCAGGAAACAATATCCGATATCAGTATATTTTGCCATGACAATCAACAAAAGCCAAGGACAATCGCTTTCTAAAGTTGGTTTGTACTTGCCCCGTCTTGTGTTCACACATGGACAACTGTACGTTGCCGTATCAAGAGTAAAAAGCAAGCGGCGTTTGAAGGTTGTCGTTTGTGATCAGGATGGTAATCTCTCCAAAAGCACAACAAATGTTGTTTATAAAGAAGTACTTGAAGGTCTTTGAACAAGGTTCATGTTGTATCATGTATGTATCATTGGTGTAATCACGTTATATTATACTATGGTTCATTATTTTTAATGTTACAAGGTTTGTTAGCAACTCAATTGATCATTAAAAGCACACATCATTTTATGTTCGAGTCAATCTATTTTAGATTGGCAACGCGATGGTTGTAAATCGATTATGACTCACACATATTTTAAATTTAACAAATTTACGTTATTACTTTTATTATCATCTCATTTATCTATTTCCTTAAAAAATAACCCGGTGTCAACGGGGTCTCTAAGCTAGTATGTAATATGTGGAGGGAAATGGAGAGAGAATAGCATTGAATAAAATGAATGGTTAAAAAAGTAAAGCTAATGAAAAATTAATGATGATTGTAGGAAAGTTTTAGGAAACCCTCGCCATTGATATGGTATGATGTTAAGGGATTGCTTTCATAGTCTGATTCCGATATACACATACCAAACAAATAATTTTGAGGACCATTCCATTTTTTCATTTAATTCCAAACATGGCGTCACTCTTTTCCTTAGGTTATCTAGATAATATGAAGCAAATTTACATTAAGAATTGAGAAATACAATGCTCTGAAATGATATGCTTGAATATTATGTATCATGGATTTTCAATCACTCTATCTGAACAGTCAGTAGTCTGTGTGACACTGAACTGTCTGTACACATACTCAAAGGTGATCAACAACAACAATAACAATACCCAACCCCACCGAAGTGGGGTATGGGGACATACTTAAAGGTGATGTCTTGGTTTATTGTCTCATTCAGTTTGGATTGACGGACCAAGACAATAAGTACATGAACTGTGTTGTTTCTTTATTTTAAGATGCTTCTGACTTACTTCTTCTTTGAGAGTTTTATTTTCCTTATATGGGCTTTAGTTGGTGAGCTATAAGGTAAATAGGTATTAAGGTTTTGGATGTTGTAATCCTCATATAATATCTTTTGTTGCATGGCTGAATCGAAGCCTCCGGCTGTTTATAGTGAGAACTAATCTAATTTTTATTATCTTCAGGTCTTACAGACACTTATTGGATGATCTTAGGACTGCAATCGAACAATGACATCAAGTATGATGGCTGGAGAACGGAGGTATAGACTTATTTGCATCACATTAAATCTTAGTTGCGAGCTATGCATATAAAATCATGAATCGTGTATTGTGCGAGGAAGAACAAAATTTGGTTGGAAGGAGTATTGTTTTTTAAAGAATACTCTTGGAAGACCTACCTTGTACATTATCAACCAAAATTGAGAATAAATATCATATAATAATTTATTGGACCAAATTTTTTACTATGGCAGAAGTGCATAACATCAAAGATATCAGAATACAGTGGTATAGGATCTACAGTCTTGAAAGAAAATCTGAGGTTGCGTTAAACACTCATTCTTTCCACCAAATGTTTTGTGCAAAACAAAGAAAACAGAAATCGTTTTCAAATCGCTTTATTTCCAAAAGATTCTCCACAAAACAATAATCCCCTATTTCCTAACTTAACAAGGAAAATTACAAAAAAATCTGGTTGTTTCCTTGTTTCCTTTGTAACCAAAACTCTCCATTCCTTTCTTCAAAATAGAAAATACAAACATCCACTAAACACATTTTCTATATTTTCAAGTGTTTTGTAGAGATAAATTTCCCTTCCAAATTTTTTACAAAACTAGAGATAAAAAACAAGAACTTTTTTTCTCCAACTAAACTTACCCTGACTGGCCGTATTAAACTTGCACTGAATTAAGCAAATACTGAAAGTAGGAAATGATATTCTTCACCAGCTTGTAGCATTTCTCAAAAGATAGTTGAGATAAATCCTTTGTTGTTTTTTTGTTTTAGTTATAATACCCGTGCACGCACGGGGTTTTAACAAAAAAACTTCAGTTACGTACATGATTCATGTAAAATTAATTCTACCTTTGCAAATATTAGTATTTAACCAAATAAGAACAACATCTTGGAGAATTTTAGTTTTATTATTTGCATACAAATGGTCATGTTAAGAAATGAATTCATCAACATATATCAATCTATTCAGAATATTATTAACAAATACTTCATACTATTCATACAATCAATACAACACAAACAGAGTTATCATTTAAGAAAGTTTAAATAACGAATGATACACTTACGATTATCGTACACCCTATGGATAGCACAACTGTCATTTTTAGAAAAACATATGCACATTATGACTTCTGAAGTTGAATTTGATTGTTGAGCTATGGCCATTAACGGTCGCCAAAAGCATCTCCTAAATTGTGTTAATTCACCAAAAGTACAACAACTTAGAAAGTTTAACAATAAACAATTAAAATAGATTTAACCAAGGCCACAATGTATGCAAAATTGAGCCTCATCAACTTTATAATGATTCATCTTGTAATCCCTGCACTTATAAGCAACAAAAATTCCTTATTAAATTCTTCAACTTTCACACTTCTCTCATAACTATAGCAAACAAATAATTAAGTTCAAAGAGACAACTATATGCCTCTCACTCCCTACAAAAGGCCGGAGGTCCTTTCTACCTTTGGTAGAACTGGAAGCAGCCTCTCTACCTTAGGTAGGGGTAAGGCTGTCTACATCTTAACCTCCCCCATACACCGGAAACGGTATTGGGTACCCATAACCCGTGGAAGACGGCATTGGGCGTTACTTTACTTTTTTTTTTTTAAAGAGACAACTATATGCAAGGTGATGACTGTAACTAACATTTTTGACAAAGGTGATCTATAGTTTCAAGAAGACCGTAATCAAGATCTACGTCTTTACCAATAATCCACGCTACAATCACAATAAGTCGGGCCTAAAGGATAACGGGTAACGGGTCAAAACAGGCCCAGGTGCCTTGAATAAAATCTTAATTTTGTTCTAAATAAAAGTGAAAATTATTACAAATAAATATAACTTGACATATATTTACTTTTGATGTTAATTTGTAGTTGCAGTGGTGGGTATTCAACTTACTTATGTTATTAAACGTGTGCTATACATTAACGCTAGTAGTTCAAATATAAGAAAGTCACTAAAAAGTGATTGGGTTAAACGGGTTTAAGGTTGTTCAGAACATAACCACATGGTTGTAACCTCCTAAGTGTTTTAATCATAGATATTTGACCAAAACTATAACAAAAAGGTATTTAAAATTTTTATTTAATATCATGATTTTCCCTATCAACAAAACAAAAGTCTTTTATATAATCAATAAACTAAAACATGTCAACCAACCTATTCCGCTTATTCATTTAGTACTTGTTTTGACCCGGCCCGTCATATTTTGACCCATAGCCCATTCTGCCACAATACCACCTACTCGAGGCCCTCAGATATGTGCTTGATTTAAAAAGGGAAATAATATAGTGTTACAATTGGCAGAAACATTCATTCATAGACTAAATTGGGTTAATCAAGATGTAGGATTTATATGTAGCATATGCTTCTTGTATTGGCTTAATAATCACACTATTCCAGCTCACATTCTTCTCCTCGGTGGATTCCCCCCACGAAAAAATTTATTCTGTATTAATACTGATTATTGCGCCTTTAAATGTAATTGCATATAATTATATAGTTATAAGTTTCGTGCACACACGAAATTTACATCTAATCAAATTTATTTTAACATTTTAGTTCAATATATAGACATATAAGAATTTGCCCATGAAAATTGTGATATAAGTACAACTAATACTTATGCATGAGTTTTTCATTATGCATTAATATCCATTAGAATTTGGTAAAATATTTCTAAAAATTTCTGTTAAATAACTTAAGATTTAATTTTATTTAGCTGACAAAAATGTTGATATTGTTATTTAAATTTCACTACTGATATTATGTTGTACACATGATGCAAGTTTAAAAGCTCATAATTAGTGTTGATAAAGTTAAAGTATACTTATTTTATAATGAGCGTTGATATTATTTTAATGTTTTATAAAAATGTTTTTCTAGATAGTCTTATATAAATAAATAAGAATTACATGAATCATTGTTATAAGTACAATCGTTTATATTTATTTTTATATTAAAGTAAACCGTGCTTACAATTTGATAGTTATATTCCCGTTTTCAGTAATTTAGCCGTATTTAAAATATAAACTCGTGTCCACGTAGGTTATTTTAAAAATGAAATAAATGAGTCTTTATTGGACGTATATAGTAAAAAAAATTGATAATTATAATCTTATGTAAATTTATATGTTGTTATTTTAAAACAACATATCATTATATTTTTTAAGATATAAAGTTTAAAGGGTATCAAGTATAAGGGGGTATTTGTTTATAATCTAAAGTTATTAAAAAACATGAAGGTTTATAATATTACACTTTACTTTATATAATTTTTAAAAAATAAACCACTAAAGTTTTATTAATTACCTCATATTTTTTTAATTTTTTTTTTCACAAATTTGACACCTATATTTTTATGTATTTTTTTTATCAACCAAATTTCTCCACCAAATTTATTAAAGTTTGACAAAAATCAATTTAATTTTGACTTTTATTAACCAATCAGATCACATGATTTTGCTTAATTGGCGAAATCGAGCTCTTCTATTGGCCCAATTTTTTTTTCAATGAGAAGGGTTTTTCAAAAATACTCTGAAATGATGTAATTCTTTTATTATATAAATATTATATAAAAGATTTGTTCTAGGAAACATGATATTGATTTTCAATGTGAACGTCAGACTAATCTTATTCTTAAAAAAAATAATAATAATAAAAATAAAAATAATTTTTTGTTTTTTTTTGGTTAACCTAGGTTTTCGATCTTTTGACCGATTAATCCACGGGATTTAAATCCACCGCACACAGACTCAAACCAGATAAAACCCTCTTTTTTCAGGGGGTTGGCGTGGTCACTTCAAACTTGTTTGCATCTAACAAGAATTGAACATGAGACCTCACACATTTTAAAATAATAGTCACAAGTCCTTTTGTCACTAGGCTACCCTTGAGTGGTTACTCTATATGAGAGTAGGGATGACAAAAAAAACTCAAATCTGATAAGAAAATCTAAAACCTAAAGGTTTTAGAGCGGGGCGGGACATCACCGCACCCCGTCCTGAAACACGTATACACATATACACATAATAATACTATAAAGTAGTTTTGATTTGTAACATGAGTAACTTGTCGTTATTTATGTTTAATACTATTGTTGAATGTTTAATAAGACAAATGGTTAATTTACTATTAATGGGCTCTTTATTCTTTAAGTTATTGCTTAAAATCGTATTGTAATAGCGTAAAAATTATAATAAGGGGAAAGAAACAAGTTTGGTGAAGTATTGCGCCTAAATATGAAAGCCTGATAATCCCCAACTGGGAATGCTGCAAGTTTGGGAAGCATCTCGTCGATGTGGCACCCTGTAAGACTCCAATAGGAATTGGGGTCGGGTTTAAGGATGATATTTGTAATTGGATTTGAGAATGTGGATGACCACTACCGCCCTAGATGAGGTATGCATTTTCAAGTATACATGAGGTATGACTTGTGTTAGTTGAATCTGAAATGATGATTTTATAATATAGTGTAATGGGAGGTGTTGCATTTCAACCGAGTCTCATCCAAACTTTTTCAATAATTCGGTTGACTATTCAACCGAAACTTTCATTTTGTTTGTGTGAGTAGTTTTTTTTTTTTTTTTTTTTTTTTTTTTTTTTTTTTTTTTTATCATCTTATTAACAAATTGTGATTGGGGTGTAATTTTGAAGAGGGAAAGCTGAAGTGACGCTGAGGTGGCAGGGGTAACCACAAAAATTATGATCATCATTAGCTTTAGCCTTAAACGACACACAACCCAATGGGAAGTTTATACAATAGTTTTGCGTTGAATAAGAACGTAAATATTATACCTATTAACTAGTTTTAGATTCCCGCACGGGGCTTTGAGTTTAATTTTTGTTAGAGTAGTTTTGGATTAAAAAATATATAAATTCATTTTAATATTGTAATAAGATATAACATAACAAACCATACTATTATTAATATTATATTAACATTTATAGTGTAAATTCCAATATTAATGATGGCTTCCCATTAAGTTGTCAAATAATTTATATATTTTGCATTTATAAATTGACACAAATTTCAAGTTAAATAGTAATAACTTGAATCAATCATTTATTTTCTCTTCAATTACCAACAATTTATTCTTATTTAAATACATCTTATCATCTAATCTTAAATCAATCCATTCACTATAATGCAAATCGAAAAACACACACATATGGTTAGGGGAGGGTTATTTTCAGAACTAAGAAAAGGTCGAGAACTGAGAGAACCAGCATCAACCAATAAGATTTTTTTGGATATTTATTTTTGTTATTTAATTCAAAAGGGTATAATAGTTGATAACGCTACACGCGTCGTTCGGGGTCAAAGGAACTTCCTTTTCGTCGAACAAGTTTTTCAACACCCTAGGCAGTGAACCTAATCGTTGTAGTGTAATATTAGGGTAAGCCACGGGAATTGATATCGTTCTATAGGGGAATAGGAATGCTAGTGAGAAGTTACTACGCTAAGGTTGTGGTTGAGGAAGATTATTTTTTTTTTTATCTTTTTATGTTTTTTAGGAAATGGAAAGGTACGAATCTCGGGATTTGGATTTGGGGGTTGGTATTTTTACCGATTAATTCTACTTATCTAATTATCTAAACTAAGGTGTATGTAGTCTATGTCTAATTATTGTGTGCTCGTATGATGATTTAAAGATGTGTTTCCTTAGGTTTTATTACTCCTTAATTATCTCCTATTGATGGTTGAATTGTCACGTCCTTATTCTTAATTGCGTTGTGTGTCTAAGGTCGTAGGGTATGCGTTTATCCCTATCTCTTTGAAACTACCAAAGGTTAATGACTACAAAATCTCTAGGATTTATAAACTTTAACTCTAAGGTACTCTTCGGATGGTTTAGCCTACAATGACTCTAGGTACTATAAGCTAAGGTTCACAAAGATTAATCAAGCATTAACTACACAACGGATGACCTATCGCAATAATAGATCATTAACAATTAAGATAAGATACAACCAATCAATATTCAATAATTAAGTTTCATATTCCCTAAGCAAACACACAAGTAAATTAGCCGGACATGGGAAACATGCAAGCATACACACAATTAATTGAAGACATAATTGAATTAATGAAATAAAACACTTATCTTGATGTAAGATAGGGTATGGAACCCTAAAATACTGTACAAGACAGCCTTGATTCGGTTTAGGTTTTTACTCCAAAAGACTACACACTGAAAACTAAAAAAATTCGGATTCTATATATAAGATTACAAATGCGACGGCGTCACCCTTTGATTTGTGACGCCGTCGGGTCGCCGTCATTATGGTTTCGTCTTGGCCACGTTAGTCTTGCGAAGGCGTCAACTTATGCTTGTGACGCCGTCCCCTTCAGTCTCTGACATCGTCTGGATCAAATCTAGGTCGTCTGAGTTGCGACGACCTACTCTTTTAAAACCTGAAGCCGTCACTTGTAAATAAGCAATTTGGCTACTGAGCCGTCACAAAAGTTGTCCGACGGCGTCACTAATTTGTGCCTGACGCCGTCCCCTTCAGCTCCAGCAGCCTGAGTGTCTCGATTCTTGACTTTGGCCATTTTCTTCGTATATTCGCGCCTTTTCGTCCGAATAAGTGTCATTCTAGCATTTTGCCTCCAAGATACCTAAAAAGTGAAAAGTAACGATATTAAGTAATAACGGATATAAAAGTGTTCAAATAAGGGCTTAAACGACCCCTCAAAAAGGTACATTTTAAAACCTTATCAAATATCCCTACACTTGGTATTTGCTTGTCCTCAAGCAAATGTACTTTTAGCCAGTCAATTTATAAGTTAGAGGTCATGAAGCATTAGTTTAGAACGATTCACAACACATATAAGCCCCGCAAAAGTCATAACAAGCACGGAAATTACATACTAGCAACTCACATGGGGTGTTTGGATACTCACATCTCTCGAGTGTATATGAAATATAACAATTTGGAAATGGAAGATAAACACTCATTAACCGGTCCTAGTACATAGATTACCATAGGCTTGAGACTAGATCAAACCTCCATCGCTTTGGCGTAAGCACCTAGGAAAGACTATCCAAGAGGTCTTTTAAAGGGTTGTAATGTAAGGCTTACGGTAGGGAAACAAAGGGTTTGGTGGGATAGGCCATTTAGTGGTGGTAAGTCAAAAATCTTTATGTTACAAGCATGCGAAGAATGGCGTTGCTAAGCCAAGACTCGACACTCTAGACTCTAGATAACTGAAACAAACTAACATAAATCAAAAGATAGATGTAGGATGGTAGCCCGTATGTTTTTTTTTGTTTTTTTTTTCATACACTTTTACTCTACCATCCTCTACGATAACATCAAAATGATAGGGATTTATAGGCACATCCCTACACTTGAGTTTTTATTACTCTAACACTAATATGACCTGAATTGAAATGATCAAAACACTTGGAGTACATTATTATGCAAATAAAGGGAATTTGAATTTAACGTTCCCTTCCCGTCATCTCATAAAATTTAACTTTTCCCATGAGTCCCAATCGTCCCAAAACTATGTACAAAGTATATGACTCGACTTAGCAACTTATGCAAGCAACTAGATAATTGAACTAAGGGTTTAGGGTGATAACAATAATTCACTAAAAGTGAGTGCATACAAGGTAGGCTAAGGCGATTTGGGTGTACATTTGGGGGTGGATTGTAAACAATGCTCTTCATTGATATTCCGAAAAACCGAAACATCACGAGAACCGCGAAAAGGATATGTTGGGTCTATTATAGATTTGATGATACAAAACAAGAAGAATAAAACATGAAGGACTAAAAGTGACAAGAAGGGAAACTACAAAAATACGGAGGATTTGGAAGATTCTAGAAGATATGCTTTAATTGTTGGGTCTATTATTGATTTGATGATGCAAAACAAGAAGAATGAAACATGAAGGACTAAAAGTGACAAGAAGGGAAACTACAAAATTATGGAGGATTTGGAAGATTCTAGAAGATATGCTTTAAAGAATACTTAGTTTCCTAATTGTATTATGATTCCTCTTGTAAACCCTAGATGTCTCTAGTATATAAAGAGACATAGGGTCATTAGTTTAGTACGTACGTACAAGATGTAAAAACCAAAGGTGTGTGTGTGTGGTAACCTAGGCGTAGGGATTTGGGAAAATGCCTAGGGTTTAGTTGGTTTAGTTGTTTAGTTGGTTAGTCAGTCTCAAGGTCAAGTCCTTGATCCCTGTTACAAGGTGTGTAACATGTTCTACCTTGATCAAGTAGAATTGGGGCTGTAGATGTTTGTATGTTAGAGATGATAATGAAAAACCTTGTTCATAATAATATTGATTCTATGTTTGAATATTCCGCCTTCATTATTATGTGTTCCTAGATACAATATTAGACCTAGTCTAAGAGCTACAACGGTCATCACATGTGGTATCAGAGCCTGGGGCTCGTGATATCTAGGGATCTACAAGGTTTTCTTGAAGAAAAAGGAAGAAAAATTCGAAGCTGTCAAAAATTCGTAATACTTCTGCAGCACTGTTTTAAAAACGTTATAACTTTTTAATGAACCGTTGGATCGGGCTAAAATTCGAACTGGAGCTTATTGGTATTTCTATCTTTAATCTCACCGAAGGGATTGTCAATCGGATCTCTCAATCAAAAGTTATAAGCTGTCGAAGTCTGCTGCTGATTTTTCGAAAGGTTACTACAGCACTGTTTTGTAACGATCATAACTTTTTCGTTAACCGTTGGATCGTAACGAAATTTTGGGTGGATGTTCTCTATATATCAATCTAACTTTCCACTAGAGGGATCTTCTATCTGGGCTTTTATGTGAAAGTACTGCTGAAAGTACTGCTGTGTATTTTCAAAGTACTGTTGTGCGTTATTGGTCCCCTACAAGCAAAGTACTGCTTGGACACGAAAGTACTGCTTGGAGTTTTTTAAAAGTACTACCCGTATATTTTCAAAGTACTGCTGCTGCTGCAAGTCTCATTCAAAGTACTGCTTCTCGTATTCATTCAAAGTACTGTTCTTACAAAGTACTGCTCAAGGTTTTTACATGGCGAAATTTATTAGGATTAGCAGTATAATGGTTTATTACGAGGAGATTTGGAATTAAGGGGAAGTCGAGCATAATTATTGTTATGATTTTTGGACGACACACACACAGAATGGTTATTTGGTTCACACACAGAGGAAGAAGTTTATGTTCTTAAAGGATTCAAAAAGGCTCGTATTTGATTCAATTGATTACGAAGAATGTTGAATATCATTTATTTGATGTTGTAGTTGAGTTTCACAGGTTTGTGTTCTTATCATATAGCTTGATGAATCTAGCAATGTGTGATTTTTCTTATGATGCTCTATGCACACATTAGCTATCACTTAAAGGAGTTACATTGTAGTGCTCAGTGTCTCATATTAGTTGAGGATTTTGTCAAAGGATTGCGGTCTACTTATATTTGGTGATACGTATAAGTATGGAGTTCCGTGGATAGTACAAGATTTAAGACACAAGTTTGGGAAATTCTACTTCTTCATCAAATTTGTTATATTTTATTTTCTTCACAAGTAATCATTACATAAAGCCTACAGATTTTGAAGAATCAGTTGATCTACATGCATCACTCAAGGGGAAGTGTTTGATTTTTACTACTGTTGATCATTATTACTACTGCTAGTTGCAGTTTCTATTGTTTTAAATCCATTTTTCCTATGGTGCGTAATGGTGGGCGATTTGAAGCATTGGAAGTCTTAGATTGGAAGTATGATATTGGTTCGTGGTGGTCAAGATCATTATTTGTATACATTCCCTATTTGGATAATAACAAAAAGGGGAAGAGATGTTTGAGTGACATGTTCAAGTCAAGGGGAAGCATGGAAGATAAGCTTGTTTCATTCATGGTGAGATTTAATTATCTCAACTTCTGCTATTTCGTCTAGGGAAGTTCGTACAAGATTCGTGTTTGTTTTGTCATCATCAAATAGGGGAAGATTGTTGGGTCTATTATAGATTTGATGATACAAAACAAGAAGAATGAAACATGAAGGACTAAAAGTGACAAGAAGGGAAACTACAAAAATATGGAGGATTTGGAAGATTCTAGAAGATATGCTTTAAAGAATATTTAGTTTCCTAATTGTATTATGATTCCTCTTGTAAACCCTAGATGTCTCTAGTATATAAAGAAACATAGGGTCATTAGTTTAGTACGTACGTACAAGATGTAAAAACCAAAGGTGTGTGTGTGTGGTAACCTAGGCGTAGGGATTTGGGAAAACGCCTAGGGTTTAGTTGGTTTAGTTGTTTAGTTGGTTAGTCAGTCTCAAGGTCAAGTCCTTGATCCCTGTTACAAGGTGTGTAACATGTTCTACCTTGATCAAGTAGAATTGGGGCTGTAGATGTTTGTATGTTAGAGATGATAATGAAAAACCTTGTTCATAATAATATTGATTCTATGTTTGAATATTCCGCCTTCATTATTATGTGTTCCTAGATATAATATTAGACCTAGTCTAAGAGCTACAACGGTCATCACATGTGGTATCAGAGCCTGGGGCTCGTGATATCTAGGGATCTACAAGGTTTTCTTGAAGAAAAAGGAAGAAAAATTCGAAGCTGTCAAAAATTCGTAATACTTCTGCAGCACTGTTTTAAAAACGTTATAACTTTTTAATGAACCGTTGGATCGGGCTAAAATTAGAACTGGAGCTTCTTGGTAATCCTATCTTTAATCTCACCGAAGGGATTGTAAATCGGATCTCTCAATCAAAAGTTATAAGCTGTCGAAGTCTGCTGCTGATTTTTCGTAAGGTTACTACAGCACTGTTCTGTAACGATCATAACTTTTTCATTAACCATTGGATCGTAACGAAATTTTGGGTGGATGTTCTCTATATATCAATCTAACTTTCCACTGGAGGGATCTTCTATCTGAGCTTTTATCTGAAAGTACTGCTGAAAGTACTGCTGTGTATTTTCAAAGTACTGCTGTGCGTTATTGGTCTCCTACAAGCAAAGTACTGCTTGGACACGAAAGTACTGCTTGGAGTTTTTTAAAAGTACAACCTGTATATTTTCAAAGTACTGCTGCTGCTGCAAGTCTCATTCAAAGTACTGCTTCTCGTATTCATTCAAAGTACTGTTCTTACAAAGTACTGCTCAAGGTTTTTACATGGCGAAATTTATTTGGATTAGCAGTATAATGGTTTATTACGAGGAGATTTGGAATTAAGGGGAAGTCGAGCATAATTATTGTTATGGTTTTTGGACGACACACAGAATGGTCATTTGGTTCACACACACAGGAAGAAGTTTATGTTCTTAAAGGATTCAAAAAGGCTCGTATTTGATTCAATTGATTACGAAGAATGTTGAATATCATTTATTTGATGTTGTAGTTGAGTTTCACAGGTTTGTGTTCTTATCATATAGCTTGATGAATCTAGCAATGTGTGATTTTTCTTATGATGCTCTATGCACACATTGGCTATCACTTAAAGGAGTTACATTGTAGTGCTTAGTGTCTCATATTAGTTGAGGATTTTGTCAAGGGATTGCGCTCTACTTATATTTGGTGATACGTATAAGTATGGAGTTCCGTGGATGGTACAAGATTTAAGACACAAATTTGGGAAATTCTACTTCTTCATCAAATTTGTTATATTTTATTTTCTTCACAAGTAATCATTACATAAAGCCTACATATTTTGAAGAATCAGTTGATCTACATGCATCACTCAAGGGGAAGTGTTTGATTTTTACTACTGTTGATCATTATTACTACTGCTAGTTGCAGTTTCTATTGTTTTAAATCCATTTTTCCTATGGTGCGTAATGGTGGGTGATTTGAAGCATTGGAAGTCTTAGATTGGAAGTATGATATTGGTTCGTGGTGGTCAAGATCATTATTTGTATACATTCCCTATTTGGATAATAACAAAAAGGGGAAGAGATGTTTGAGTGACATGTTCAAGTCAAGGGGAAGCATGGAAGATAAGATTGTTTCATTCATGGTGAGATTTAATTATCTCAACTTCTGCTATTTCGTCTAGGGAAGTTCGTACAAGATTCGTGTTGTTTGTCATCATCAAATAGGGGAAGATTGTTGGGTCTATTATAGATTTGATGATACAAAACAAGAAGAATGAAACATGAAGGACTAAAAGTGACAAGAAGGGAAACTACAAAAATATGGAGGATTTGGAAGATTCTAGAAGATATGCTTTAAAGAATATTTAGTTTCCTAATTGTATTATGATTCCTCTTGTAAACCCTAGATGTCTCTAGTATATAAAGAAACATAGGGTCATTAGTTTAGTACGTACGTACAAGATGTAAAAACCAAAGGTGTGTGTGTGTGGTAACCTAGGCGTAGGGATTTGGGAAAACGCCTAGGGTTTAGTTGGTTTAGTTGTTTAGTTGGTTAGTCAGTCTCAAGGTCAAGTCCTTGATCCCTGTTACAAGGTGTGTAACATGTTCTACCTTGATCAAGTAGAATTGGGGCTGTAGATGTTTGTATGTTAGAGATGATAATGAAAAACCTTGTTCATAATAATATTGATTCTATGTTTGAATATTCCGCCTTCATTATTATGTGTTCCTAGATATAATATTAGACCTAGTCTAAGAGCTACAACGGTCATCACATGTGGTATCAGAGCCTGGGGCTCGTGATATCTAGGGATCTACAAGGTTTTCTTGAAGAAAAAGGAAGAAAAATTCGAAGCTGTCAAAAATTCGTAATACTTCTGCAGCACTGTTTTAAAAACGTTATAACTTTTTAATGAACCGTTGGATCGGGCTAAAATTAGAACTGGAGCTTCTTGGTAATCCTATCTTTAATCTCACCGAAGGGATTGTAAATCGGATCTCTCAATCAAAAGTTATAAGCTGTCGAAGTCTGCTGCTGATTTTTCGTAAGGTTACTACAGCACTGTTCTGTAACGATCATAACTTTTTCATTAACCATTGGATCGTAACGAAATTTTGGGTGGATGTTCTCTATATATCAATCTAACTTTCCACTGGAGGGATCTTCTATCTGAGCTTTTATCTGAAAGTACTGCTGAAAGTACTGCTGTGTATTTTCAAAGTACTGCTGTGCGTTATTGGTCTCCTACAAGCAAAGTACTGCTTGGACACGAAAGTACTGCTTGGAGTTTTTTAAAAGTACAACCTGTATATTTTCAAAGTACTGCTGCTGCTGCAAGTCTCATTCAAAGTACTGCTTCTCGTATTCATTCAAAGTACTGTTCTTACAAAGTACTGCTCAAGGTTTTTACATGGCGAAATTTATTTGGATTAGCAGTATAATGGTTTATTACGAGGAGATTTGGAATTAAGGGGAAGTCGAGCATAATTATTGTTATGGTTTTTGGACGACACACAGAATGGTCATTTGGTTCACACACACAGGAAGAAGTTTATGTTCTTAAAGGATTCAAAAAGGCTCGTATTTGATTCAATTGATTACGAAGAATGTTGAATATCATTTATTTGATGTTGTAGTTGAGTTTCACAGGTTTGTGTTCTTATCATATAGCTTGATGAATCTAGCAATGTGTGATTTTTCTTATGATGCTCTATGCACACATTGGCTATCACTTAAAGGAGTTACATTGTAGTGCTTAGTGTCTCATATTAGTTGAGGATTTTGTCAAGGGATTGCGCTCTACTTATATTTGGTGATACGTATAAGTATGGAGTTCCGTGGATGGTACAAGATTTAAGACACAAATTTGGGAAATTCTACTTCTTCATCAAATTTGTTATATTTTATTTTCTTCACAAGTAATCATTACATAAAGCCTACATATTTTGAAGAATCAGTTGATCTACATGCATCACTCAAGGGGAAGTGTTTGATTTTTACTACTGTTGATCATTATTACTACTGCTAGTTGCAGTTTCTATTGTTTTAAATCCATTTTTCCTATGGTGCGTAATGGTGGGTGATTTGAAGCATTGGAAGTCTTAGATTGGAAGTATGATATTGGTTCGTGGTGGTCAAGATCATTATTTGCATACATTCCCTATTTGGATAATAACAAAAAAGGGAAGAGATGTTTGAGTGACATGTTCAAGTCAAGGGGAAGCATGGAAGATAAGATTGTTTCATTCATGGTGAGATTTAATTATCTCAACTTCTGCTATTCGTGTTTGTTTTGTCATCATCAAATAGGGGAAGATTGTTGGGTCTATTATAGATTTGATGATACAAAACAAGAAGAATGAAACATGAAGGACTAAAAGTGTAAAACCCTAAAAATACGTAACATAGATAAAGACTAAAATACCCTTGAAGTCGAAATTATAAAATACGTAAAATACGTTTATAATCAATTAACGAAATTAAAACTAATTTACGAATAATTAAAAAACTTAACGAATGTGTGTACGTGATCGATTTTGGTACGACGAGAGATTTAAATGTTTCGCAAATATGTTGGGCCTCGTTTTTCGTTAATGGTGAACCATTTGGGCCGTTCGTTGTTGATATGGAGCCGAGAGTTCAAGAGAACCAAGATTGGGCCGCGTTTGTTTTGTTTTGTGTGGACTCAAGCCGAAGCCCATAGGGGCGTTTGTTTGTGTGTTCGGTTGGGCCAAGCCGAAACCCAACCCCTCCTAAAGCCCTAAAACAAAAATACTACTACTATATATACAATACATAAACTCAACAGTGAAACCCTAGTTTAGTTTTGGTTGCCTCTCTTTTCTTTTGCTCCTAGTCGGCCGAACCCTACAACCTTTGGTGTCGAGTTTTTGCTTCAACCAAGTTAAGGTATAACATGTTTCTCGTCTTCCTTTGATGCACCTTAAGTTTATATATTGTAGCTAGTTTGTTTTGTCGACTTGTGTTTTCTTTTGTGTCGAGCCGTACGAAATCAACAAACACAAATCATACAAATTGAACCTTATAAATATAAAAGAGCATGGTATGTAATACGTATTAATAGAATCGGATCATAGGTATGTCGAGATAAAAGAACCAAACCACATATATTAATGTTATCATGCATAATAAATTCGAAAACCCTAATTGGAATGGAACCCTAAGTGTAATTAATGGTCTAAACATGTGATTATAATGGTTTTACTAAACCCTAAAAACTGGACAGCATCATATGTCGAATTTGTGTGTGTTATAGATCCAATTTTATAAGTGCAATAATCTGGGTTTTTGTGGGGAAAGTTTATTTTATGTCTTAGTTAAGTTTTTCAAGTGGTTTGGTCGAATTTGGAGTTGTCTAAGTCGTATTTTTGAATTTTACAAGATCAAGTGTCAAAGCTGAGAAAACGGGTCTGAAATTTAGTTGGATTGTTTGATTTTTCATTCTCAAACCATAATGAATTAGGAGCTCTCCTTTTACAGGAGTGATATTTATGACATAAAAGAATTTCTGGGAGTTCTGGGGATTTTTCCAAGGTGTCTAAATAGGTCCAATAAGCGTAAACTTTTAAGGTGTATTTTCTGATTACTTTCTGGACAGGTCTGGACTTGTGATTTTCCATAGGCCATTTGGCATAGATATAGAACCCACCAATTTTTGGAGACTCTTTTAACTCATATGGGAACCTCTGGGATTTTGCTTGATTTCATTTGAGCTAAGTAAGTATTTTATAAAAATCACTAAAGTCTGGTCCGAATATGAGTTTAAGAAACTGAAAGATAAAATATGCTATCAATAGGTAACACACTTACAAATGCATAAGAAGCTTATAAAATGAGAATATACTTATAACTCTAAGAATGTTAATGCGAGGAATCCGTTATAACTTTAATGATGCTAATAAGTACTAAATAAATCATAATCCGTGTAGATTCGTTGAAGAAGACGCGACGTTACATCTTCGTGATTCACTCGTTCGTTTGTTTTTCCCTCTCATTTTCTTTAAGGTACGGATATTCTGTCTTACCTTAAGACACTTATGCTATCGTACAGATATTCTGACCTTTTTAGTAAAGGTTCCTTATGATGTTCTTTTCGTTCGCTTTTCTATTTTACTTATTAAGATTCCCTATGCCATTGCTATGAACCCTTTCTTGATTGTTTGACCTGTTACTTATCTGAACTTATGTTTTATTGAACCATGCAAGATCTGATTTGAACTATAGGTTAGGAAGACTTTGATATGTTATTTTTTGAATCTTGTTATATTTGAATATGAACCTTATGATATGAGTTATCTGATATGTTATTTGCTATGAACACTAATGTGTCTTTTGAGCTGTTGCTTATCTGAACTTTGATTTTTGAATCATAAAACATTGGTTTTGAACTATATGATATGAAGACTTTGATTTTGAAAACATGATTAAACATTTGATAAAACATGATCTATGTCAGTTATGACATTCTGATTTGACCTAAGTTAGTTTGACACCCGAGCCAAATAATAACTAGTCATGGGGGTTCCATGTCCGTGTCAGTGATGCACCTCTGACATGACTCTAGGGCAGTAGAGTGAAGTTCTGCCACGTCCCTTTCTGTTATCTGATTATGAGCTCGATATATATTGTATGGCCACTATCTGTCTGCAGGGGCGTATGGATGCATCCTAGATCTGATCTGTTATCCGATATGATTTGTTCTGGGTGAATGATGTCGTGTGCAATACGCGTCTTCACAACTTCTGGGAGCTAGCTACTCCTAATTATTTTCTAAGATTATTCCTGTATATGTATGATGTTTTTGATATGATATGTTCTGGGCTCGTGGTAGTTAACTAAATCTTTATCTGTTATTTCTATGATAAGTGTTCTGATTTTGTTTTGGTATGTTCAAGTGTTTATGATTATGTGCAAGGCTTATTATATGCTATTATATGTGTTTATGCTTTTGTATGTTTATGTGACTACCGTCTGCTATGCTAAGAGATGATTAATATGTTTTAAGTATGATTCGTATGCTGCAATCTGATGTCATGTTAGGTTATCGTTATGTGAATTCGTTGATCTGTGAGATGAATGTGCTAGTGTGAAAGTGAGTATTCTATAAGTTTAGTATGTATAATTTGTTCAGTTAATTTTGTGAACTTCGCTTATACGTTAGTGTTTTATCTGCCTATGTGACCTGCCATGCTTAAACTCTGCTGATGTTAGGATTTGATTTGAGAACTGGTTTAGCTTATGATATCTGTTTTGATAATTGTTAATGGTTATGCTATGTTTTGTTTGGTCTATTTAATTATAGTTTGTCTACTATGTTTTCTATTTGCTTGTGAGACTGACATGATTTGGACTGCTATTTCCGCTGCTGCAATATTGAATTAAGTGTGTTAAGTGAAGGTTAATTAATTTGTTGAATGCCATGTTTATTTTCTAGAAAGTGTTTCCGTTAGCCTTAGACTTTTCATTTGGTTTATATGTAATCTATTTCTTCTTGATATGTTAAGTGTCTGGTTATTTGATGTGTTTGCGTTGGAGTCATCAATATGCTATGTGTTTGTCCTTGATTGCTAATTGTTGTTCCGGATTTCTGTGAAATTGTGTTTCTGCAGAATCCTCAATGATTCATTATTCTCGTTCCGCTACGATTTTGTTATTCGTTTCTTTGTTCAATTCGTATTTATGTTTTGTTTAGTTTTTGTTTCGTTATATCTGTTCACTGGGCTTTGTAAGCTCAGCCGCACTTTTCTTTTCCTGCGGCAGGTATTAGGCATTCAAGATGAGCTTATGGGATAGCTGATCTGGGTTGAGAATAGAGCTGAGAGCAAGACTTGACCTTTAGAGATCTTAGATTTATTTTGAAGTTTAGCTATTTATGTTTTCTTTTTGATATTTCGTAAAGATTTTCGCTTTTGTATAGTACTTAAAGTTCTGATATGAAACCGTATTTGAGATATCTTTACCCTTGTCAGGTTGGGGTGTTACAATTATGGTATCAGAGCTCTAGGTTTTAGGACCCTTAGAGCTTAGGCTATGACCTGTGAGAGTTGGGTAGACATTAGGTTTCCGTCTGTTCAGATATCTTTTGATTCCTTTTGGATTGTCATTCAGATTTGACTTCGATAATCTTTCGTCTTCACTGAATTGGCCCTCCTCTGTTCGCATCGAATTTTGTTATTTTGTTTTCGCTCGTCCGTTTGTCGATCGTTAGATGGAGACTACCCGTGAAGCCAAAGGAGATGGTGCCGAATCTGCGTTGCTGCAACAGTCCCTGTGCTAGAGAGGTTCGTGAAGCAGAAGCCACACCCGACTGCCGTGCTGTTGGAGACTTCAGGATGCTGCTAGAGGAAGCTGGACGGACCAACCAAAGGCGCAAAGGACGGAGATAAGATTCAACCGGTGGCTGAGAAGGTTCATCTACTTAATATGATTTGGGCGTGACGTGTGTTACTCTGATTCGTTTGTCACCCGTGTTGAGGCGGTTTGATATCTTGCTACGCGATTTTGATCGGCATTACTTTTCTTTGATTCGTTCAGAACTCAGTTTGAATCGTGAAGTTTTATCGTTTAGCATTCTGGTATAACTCAGCTTTTCTTTCTGGATCGTCAGTAATGAATCATGAGGAACTGTTTTGTGCATTGGTTGCCTTCTTTTTGTTATGGTATGGTAAGTTGTTTTGATGTCGTATATGCTGTATGTATGTGATCTGGTTTGTTATAGTATGTTACTTGCTAGCTGTATGTTATCTGTATACGATATGTTTTGTTCTGATATTATTTATGTGGTTTGTCATGACCCGAGACAGGATATGATGACAATAAGAACTTGTTATATGATGCAAGTATTATGACGCCTGATCAACGTGAAAATACCGAGATCATATGATTTGAACTTATTGAAATCATATGACGTCTGGGGAAATGCCTGTGGTTGATACGTGATTGGACTTTGACTTGTATCTGTTATTTGTCACTCCTCATGTTTGATTGGAATTTTGTACCTATTTGTGAGATTTCGTCGATATCTGTTACGTGTAAGTTTTGTGCTCTTTTGGACCGAAATTGTTATGATTTGTGTGAACTATGAACTGCTATGTTTGCTCTAAATGTGTACGTCTTCGTGTACCCTTATTATGATCATAGGATATTTCGTGTAGTGTTTGAGGAACATTAGATCCTTTTAGTTTGATTATCTGTGATTAGTAAGACCGTTAGGATTCGTTCTGTCTATGCATATGATTGTTTTCTTCATTAGATACCTGAATAAGTTGGAGTGTGTTTTTGATTTTCTGCATCTCATCTTTTACTGCTAATACTTTAATAAGTATATGATTAGCGTTCGTCATTTATTCCTTGAAGTTCCGAAATCCACATTTATTGCCGTTCTGTCCGTCTTGTCCAATTTCGAGGACGAAATTTTCTTTTTAGAAGGGGAGAGTTGTAAAACCCTAAAAATACGTAACATAGATAAAGACTAAAATACCCTTGAAGTCAAAATTATAAAATACGTAAAATACGTTTATAATCAATTAACGAAATTAAAACTAATTTACGAATAATTAAAAAACTTAACGAATGTGTGTACGTGATTGATTTTGGTACGACGAGAGATTTAAATGTTTCGAAAATATGTTGGGCCTCGTTTTTCGTTAATGGTGAACCATTTGGGCCGTTCGTTGTTGATATGGAGCCGAGAGTTCAAGAGAACCAAGATTGGGCCGCGTTTGTTTTGTTTTGTGTGGACTCAAGCCGAAGCCCATAGGGGCGTTTGTTTGTGTGTTCGGTTGGGCCAAGCCGAAACCCAACCCCTCCTAAAGCCCTAAAACAAAATTACTACTACTATATATACAATACATAAACTCAAAAGTGAAACCCTAGTTTAGTTTTGGTTGCCTCTCTTTTCTTTTGCTCCTAGTCGGCCGAACCCTACAACCTTTGGTGTCGAGTTTTTGCTTCAACCAAGTTAAGGTATAACATGTTTCTCGTCTTCCTTTGATGCACCTTAAGTTTATATATTGTAGCTAGTTTGTTTTGTCGACTTGTGTTTTCTTTTGTGTCGAGCCGTACGAAATCAACAAACACAAATCATACAAATTGAACCTTATAAATATAAAAGAGCATGATATGTAATACGTATTAATAGAATCGGATCATAGGTATGTCGAGATAAAAGAACCAAACCACATATATTAATGTTATCATGCATAATAAATTCGAAAACCCTAATTGGAATGGAACCCTAAGTGTAATTAATGGTCTAAACATGTGATTATAATGGTTTTACTAAACCCTAAAAACTGGACAGCATCATATGTCGAATTTGTGTGTGTTATAGATCCAATTTTATAAGTGCAATAATCTGGGTTTTTGTGGGGAAAGTTTATTTTAGGGTTTTTAGACAGATAGGTTACCCAACTTTCCAACTTTATTCGCCTAAGTTACCAAACTTTTTTTTTTGTGCAAACAGGGTATTGGAGTATACGGGTTCGACATTCAGGTTACTGAACACTAGAACCTTGTTCATTTAGGTTACCCAAAAAACTGGTAACCGGGAGATTGACTTTTTACCTTGTCCACCTCAGCTTTTTGTGGGCCCCATTGTCCAACTCAGATATCTACTTACCATTACTAAACAGATAGGTTACTCAACTTTGCGATTTTGTTCGTCTAAGTTACTGAAGTTTTTTTTTTTTTTTTTTTTTTGTTAAATTGGGTTACTAATATATATTTATTTACATGGCTAGCACTCTCCTCTCTACTTGATCACAAAACTCATAGAATAGTTTAATTAGTTTAATTTATCGTTTTAGTAGTTATAATTAAATCAAATCAAAACCCCTTTGAAACTTGTAAAAATCACTAGGTTAATTCTAGATAACACTACTCCTGAGAACGACCTCGTACTTACCCCACTGGCTACATCTGATCGGGTACACTACCTGTGAAAGTGTCTTTAGGTACAGTCCGGCAAAATATAAATTTAAAACTTGAATTTAAAAATACCTACAACGAAACACACATTTTTGTACGTTGTTTTCATACTTGTTCATCCGTTTTTATACGTTCTCATACATTTTATAATAAAATTAAAAAAGGTATTTTTTTCTGTTTTTTTAATTTTATTTTAATTTTTTTTAAAGAAAAAGCAGTTTTTTTTAAAAAATTTATTATAATAAAATTAAAATTATTTTTTTTAGTTTTATTATAATTTTTGATTTTTTATAAAATTTAAAAAAAAATTATTTTTTTTTAATTTATTATAATAAAATTAAAATTTGTTTTTTTATTTATTTATTATAATAAAATTAAATTTAAATTTATTAAAAAATTTAATTGTAATAAAATTAAAAAAAAAAATCGAAAAATAAGATTAAAAAGAAAAAACTTTATTTTTTTTATAGAGTAAATTACATAAATCGTCCCCGTGGTTTGTATAACGATCGTTAAAACCAAAATACAATGTTAGCTCTTGCTTTTTATTTCATTTATTGTAATAATATATTTTAGCATTAAGTTATAATATTCATTTGAATATCTAAACCAAAATCCTACACCAAATCCAAATCAAAATTCAAATCCAAATCCAAATTTAATCCCGTGTAAAAACCAAATGGGCCCTTAGAACAAAGTTGCATAGTTCAGTAACCTAATTGAACAAGAAAAACTTTAGTAACTTAGGTGAACAATTTCGCAAAGTTTAGTAACTTATTTGTATAAAAACCCTTTATATAAAGATTATTTTTAAATTAATAAAAATAAAAGTCAACTGTCAGCGTGGCAGGAAACTGGGTATCAAAGGTTAAAAATAGTTCGGTCCCTAATTTGTCCGGTAACGATAGTCCAATACCCTGTTTGCACGAAAATAAAGTTTGGTAACTTAGGCGAATAAAGTTGGAAAGTTGAGTAACCTATCTGTCTAAAAACCCTTTATTTTATGTCTTAGTTAAGTTTTCCAAGTGGTTTGGTCGAATTTGGAGTTGTCTAAGTCGTATTTTTGAATTTTACAAGATCAAGTGTCAAAGCTGAGAAAACGGGTCTGAAATTTAGTTGGATTGTTTGATTTTTCATTCTCAAACCATAATGAATTAGGAGCTTTCCTTTTACAGGAGTGATATTTATGACATAAAAGAATTTCTGGGAGTTCTGGGGATTTTTACAAGGTGTCTAAATAGGTCCAATAAGCGTAAACTTTTAAGGTGTATTTTCTGATTACTTTCTGGACAGGTCTGGACTTGTGATTTTCCATAGGCCATTTGGCATAGATATAGAACCCACCAATTTTTGGAGACTCTTTTAACTCATATGGGAACCTCTGGGATTTTGCTTGATTTCATTTGAGATAAGTAAGTATTTTATAAAAATCACTAAAGTCTGGTCCGAATATGAGTTTAAGAAACTGAAAGATAAAATATGCTATCAATAGGTAACACACTTACAAATGCATAAGAAGCTTATAAAATGAGAATATACTTATAACTCTAAGAATGTTAATGCGAGGAATCCGTTATAACTTTAATGATGCTAATAAGTACTAAATAAATCATAATCCGTGTAGATTCGTTGAAGAAGACGCGACGTTACATCTTCGTGATTCACTCGTTCGTTTGTTTTTCCCTCTCATTTTCTTTAAGGTACGGATATTCTGTCTTACCTTAAGACACTTATGCTATCGTACATATATTCTGACCTTTTTAGTAAAGGTTCCTTATGATGTTCTTTTCGTTCGCTTTTCTATTTTACTTATTAAGATTCCCTATGCCATTGTTATGAACCCTTTCCTGATTGTTTGACCTGTTGCTTATCTGAACTTATGTTTTATTGAACCATGCAAGATCTGATTTGAACTATAGGTTAGGAAGACTTTGATATGTTATTTGTTGAATCTTGTTATATTTGAATATGAACCTTATGATATGAGTTATCTGATATGTTATTTGCTATGAACACTAATGTGTCTTTTGAGCTGTTGCTTATCTGAACTTTGATTTTTGAATCATAAAACATTGGTTTTGAACTATATGATATGAAGACTTTGATTTTGAAAACATGATTAAACATTTGATAAAACATGATCTATGTCAGTTATGACATTCTGATTTGACCTAAGTTAGTTTGATACCCGAGCCAAATAATAACTAGTCATGGGGGTTCCATGTCCGTGTCAGTGATGCACCTCTGACATGACTCTAGGGCAGTAGAGTGAAGTTCTGCCACGTCCCTTTCTGTTATCTGATTATGAGCTCGATATATATTGTATGGCCACTATCTGTCTGCAGGGGCGTATGGATGCATCCTAGATCTGATCTGTTATCCGATATGATTTGTTCTGGGTGAATGATGTCGTGTGCAATACGCGTCTACACAACTTCTGGGAGCTAGCTACTCCAAATTATTTTCTAAGATTATTCCTGTATATGTATGATGTTTTTGATATGATATGTTCTGGGCTCGTGGTAGTTAACTAAATCTTTATCTGTTATTTCTATGATAAGTGTTCTGATTTTGTTTTGGTATGTTCAAGTGTTTATGATTATGTGCAAGGCTTATTATATGCTATTATATGTGTTTATGCTTTTGTATGTTTATGTGACTACCGTCTGCTATGCTAAGATATGATTAATATGTTTTAAGTATGATTCGTATGCTGCAATCTGATGTCATGTTAGGTTATCGTTATGTGAATTCGTTGATCTGTGAGATGAATGTGCTAGTGTGAAAGTGAGTATTCTATAAGTTTAGTATGTATAATTTGTTCAGTTAATTTTGTGAAATTTGCTTATACGTTAGTGTTTTATCTGCCTATGTGACCTGCCATGCTTAAACTCTGCTGATGTTAGGATTTGATTTGAGAACTGGTTTAGCTTATGATATCTGTTTTGATAATTGTTAATGGTTATGCTATGTTTTGTTTGGTCTATTTAATTATAGTTTGTCTACTATGTTTTCTATTTGCTTGTGAGACTGACATGATTTGGACTGCTATTTCCGCTGCTGCAATATTGAATTAAGTGTGTTAAGTGAAGGTTAATTAATTTGTTGAATGCCATGTTTATTTTCTAGAAAGTGTTTCCGTTAGCCTTAGACTTTTCTTTTGGTTTATATGTAATCTATTTCTTCTTGATATGTTAAGTGTCTGGTTATTTGATGTGTTTACGTTGGAGTCATCAATATGCTATGTGTTTGTCCTTGATTGCTAATTGTTGTTCCGGATTTCTGTGAAATTGTGTTTCTGCAGAATCCTCAATGATTCATTATTCTCGTTCCGCTACGATTTTGTTATTCGTTTCTTTGTTCAATTCGTATTTATGTTTTGTTTAGTTTTTGTTTCGTTATATCTGTTCACTGGGCTTTGTAAGCTCAGCTGCACTTTTCTTTTCCTGCGGCAGGTATTAGGCATTCAAGATGAGCTTATGGGATAGCTGATCTGGGTTGAGAATAGAGCTGAGAGCAAGACTTGACCTTTAGAGATCTTAGATTTATTTTGAAGTTTAGCTATTTATGTTTTCTTTTTGATATTTCGTAAAGATTTTCGCTTTTGTATAGTACTTAAAGTTCTGATATGAAACCGTATTGAGATATCTTTACCCTTGTCGGGTTGGGGTGTTACAAAAAGTGACAAGAAGTGAAACTACAAAAATATGGAGGATTTGGAAGATTCTAGAATATATGCTTTAAAGAATATTTAGTTTCCTAATTGTATTATGATTCCTCTTGTAAACCCTAGATGTCTCTAGTATATAAAGAGACATAGGGTCATTAGTTTAGTACGTACGTACAAGATGTAAAAACCAAAGGGGTGTGTGTGTGATAACCTAGGCGTAGGGATTTGGGAAAACGCCTAGGGTTTACTTGGTTTAGTTTTTTAGTTGGTTAGTCAGTCTCAAGGTCAAGTCCTTGATCCCTGTTACAAGGTGTGTAACATGTTCTACCTTGATCAAGTAGAATTGGGGCTGTAGATGTTTGTATGTTAGAGATTATAATGAGAAACTTTGTTCATAATAATATTGATTCTATGTTTGAATATTCCGCCTTCATTATTATGTGTTCCTAGATATAATATTAGACCTAGTCTAAGAGCTACAACGGTCATCACAGGATAGGCTCTGAGGGGTTAACTAGGGGTATCGTGTACTAAAGATGAGTACAACGCAAAGGTGTGGGGGAATTACTCAACCGATGTGGAAGAAGTAATTATATTATGGGTATCAAACAAGGGTTATAATAATGCCTCTTATCATTTAGTTATTCCTAACTACACAAGTGTAGTCTTACTAGCGATCTCAGGATGCATCACAAAACAAGTTCTAGAATCTATTATACTACCGGTTCACACTCTAAGCATTAAAGATGAATGCTTCTATTCCTACTAATCTAAGGGCGATCCTCATATTTTGGGTGAAATTTAAGTGGTAAAGGGTTTTTGTGCTAATCATATAATTTCCTATCTATGAGACGCTTTATTAAGACTAATGGCCCACTCCTATATGTCATGAAAAATTTTAGATTTGGTGCCAAAATTACCCTAACCGACATTTTCTCATGGTTTATTACACAAATGCAATTGGACAAAGCAAATATTCAAGGATAAGTATAGTTTCGAAGTTCCCGTTTTATTTTCCCTCCCTACACTTAAACTGAACATTGTCCCCAATGTTCCCCGAAAGTATCAAAGTTATGATAATGGAAGGTAATAAAAGATGAAAGAAACTAATACTCCCCTGATTAGCTCGGTAGGATCCGTGTAAAGTGGTGGTTACATCTTTCTTCAAGAAGAACGTTTGCGTGAAAAGCTCCTTCTCATCTTATGTATCTTCTTCTTGGTAAATTAAACCTGCACACTTGAAGAAAACAAACGAAACTTTCGCGTAAAATCGGCCGTAATAATATATATAGGACTCTACTAAACTAGGATATAATGCTTGTGGAATGGATGTTTACAGAATTTCTGGAAAATTAAGACCTGGAAAATTCCAAAAAATTATAAGTAGCTCAGAAAACGAGAAAAAGTAATCAGTTGTTTCTGCTCCTTCCTGACGCCGTCAGGTTGCGATCCTGACGCCGTCAGGTTATCCTGACAAAAACTGGTCTGCGATTTTCTGGAAAATTTACAACTTTAGAATCTGGAAAAATTTCCTGCAAAACATCCATTATGACTCGATACAAGCATTTGACTCGAACAAACACACATGTATATTTTTTACATAATTGTAATTCTCATGTTTACGTTTCTTTTGAAAACGTGTGTAATCCTCCCTACACTTATCCCTTATGTAAAATACCTTTATATGTAATTAAGACGAGGTTAAAGACAAAATAAAGCATTTTTACAAATTCAAACATGAGAACATACAATAATGAAAAGATATATGACACACAAATAAAAATGAAAAACAAATACACATGGGTTGCCTCCCAAGAAGTGCTTGTTTTTGTTCGAGTCACGAGCTTGACTCTACCCTTATTTAATGGATAAAAGGGAAGTTTTTCCTACACTTAAGCTTAAGTGCGGGTGATAGTAGCGATACACACCCTTAGGGTGGAAATTTTCTACGTGAGGAGAGGGTGATGGGTGATTTATATGCTTAAAGGAGTGTGCTCCATTCATTATAACCTTGCCTAATTCTATTGGTCTAGCGGGTGAATCAAATCTCTCTCCTAAAAATCGATCATCTTCTATCAACTTCAAAAGATTCTTAGTTAAGGATCCATCTTGACCTAATAAACCCGGTTTAAACCCATAATGTTTCTTGTTATCAACCATGAATGGGTGATATAAGTGTGTAAGGTCATGGGTTACTTCTATATTAGCTTCCACTCTACATGGCCTAGAGTCTACCACCTTTATCAAGCAACTACCCGGATTATTTATTTTGATGGGTGGATTGGGGCCTAATTCAATTCCAATATTCACATCTAAAGACGGAAAATTGGGTAAGGTTTTGGTTGAGGCTTTGGTTCATCAAAATTAGGAACTTCCCTAGGACTAAGAGAGAGGTCATGACAACAAGCATCTAAACCTACATTCTCTAGTGGCGTTTGGTCCAAAGGTTCTATATCAATCGGGGGTTCTTCCGGGTAAGTTATAGGCGATGTGTGTTCCTCAAGTGATGGTAGGGTTTGTGGGATTGGAGTTTCCACCTCATTCTCCATTATATCTAGATCTCCTAAAAGTTCATCATGTGTTTTAGTATGATCTAACCCAAATACACTCCTAAATATCTCAAATCCTTCTTTAGCCATTTCAAATTCTTGGTCCGATTCATACGAATCATTCTCAAAAATTTGATCACTATGTTCTATTTGCCTATAGGATTCCTCACGCATGTCATATGTTTTGGTGAAATCTATCCCACGCATGCAACTAGGTAGTTCAACTATAACCATCTCACAATCTTGTTCGGGTTTAGGTTCCATGTTCTTAAAAACTAGGTCTTTTTAATCATGATGCCTAAGGTTGGATAAATCCTCCTTATCCATTTCCTCAAGTTGTGACAACTGATGGTTTATGCTTAGGAGACTTTTCTCAAAATTTTTCTAGAGGGTCTCACTAAAAGGAGTTGATTCTAACAATGATCATTGAATAGAAGCCACACAAGCACAAAATTTATCAAATCCATCCAACCTTACACCCGTCTCCTTTTGGATATCTCTAAGATCACTCACAAATCCATTAGAACAATAAAAAGCAATCCAATCTGCGAAATTCAATTGTTCCTCATTTGTTAATGATTCAAATGCAACTTCACTTGCCATAGCGACAAATGAAAAGGGTTTTACGAACACAAACACAAAGAAGGGGGATAGACTACAAGGAAGCTAAAAATGAGAAAAAAGCTTACTTGATATGAATCAAGCAAGGGAACCTAAACGAGGTGAAAATCTAACTAGCTATTCTATTCCTCGGCAGCGGCGCCAAAAACTTGATAACTCTACACGCGTCGTTCGGGGTCAAAGGAACTTCCTTTTCGTCGAGCAAGTTTTTCAACACCCTAGGCAGTGAACCTAATCGTTGTAGTGTAGTATTAGGGTAAGCCACGGGAATTGATATCGTTCTATAGGGGAATAGGAATGGTAGTGAGAAGTTTCTACGCTAAGGTTGGGGTTGAGGAAGATTACTTTTTTATCTTTTTATGTTTTTTAGGAAATGGAAAGGTACGAATCTCGGGGTTTGGATTTAGGGGTTGGTATTTCTACTTATCTAATTATCTAAACTAAGGTGTATGTAGTCTATGTCTAATTATTGTGTGCTCGTATGATGATTTAAAGATGTGTTTACTTAGGTTTTATTACTCCTTAATTATCTCCTATTGATGGTTGAATTGTCACGTCCTTATTCTTAATCGCGTTGTGTCTCTAAGGTTGTAGGGTATGCGTTTATCCCTATCTCTTTGAAACTACCAAAGGTTAATGACTACAAAATCTCTAGGATTTATAAACTTTAACTCTAAGGTACTCTTCGGATGGTTTAGCCTACAATGACTCTAGGTACTATAAGCTAAGGTTCACAAAGATTAATCAAGCATTAACTACACAATGGATGACCTATCGCAATACTAGATCATTAACAATTAAGATAAGAGACAACCAATCAATATTCAATAATTAAGTTTCATATTCCCTAAGCAAACACACAAGTAAATTAGCCGGACATGTGTAACATGCAAGCATACACACAATTAATTGAAGACATAATTAAATTAATGAAGTAAAACACTTATCTTCATGTAAGATAGGGTATGGAACCCTAAAATACTGTACAAGACAGCCTTGGTTCAGTTTAGGTTTTTACTCCAAAAGACTACACACTGAAAACTAAAAAAATTCGGATTCTATATATAAGATTACAAATGCGACGGCGTCACCCTTTGATTTGTGACGCCGTCGGGTCGCCGTCATTAGGGTTTCGTCTTGGCCACGTTAGTCTTGCAACGGCGTCACCTTATGCTTGTGACGCCGTCTGGATCAAATCGTCTGGATCAAATCTAGGCCGTCTGAGTTACGACGACCCACTCTTTTAAAACATGAAGCCGTCACTTGTAAATAAGCAATTTGGCTACTGAGCCATCACAAAAGTTGTCCGACGACGTCACTAATTTGTGCCTGACGCCGTCCCCTTCAGCTCCAGCAGCCTGAGTGTCTCGATTCTTGACTTTGGCCATTTTCTTCGTATATTCGTGGCTTTTCGTCCGAATAAGTATCATTCCAGCATTTTGCCTTCAAGATACCTAAAAAGTGAAAATGAACGATATTAAGTAATAACGGATACAAAAGTGATCAAATAAGGGCTTAAACGACCCCTAAAAAAGGTACATTTTAAAACCTTATCAATAGTAAAATTACTTATTTTTATTTTTATTTTTTTAATAAAAAACGTTTTTTAATTGTTCCTAAATTCTAGGAATTTTTTTTTCTAAATAATTTCTTTTTCCAGCATCCTTGATTTCAAAATATAAGGTACACACGCTTTTTTTTTTTTTTTTTTCAAATAACGTAAATTTACATATATGTTTATTGTTCAATTGCTTAAACCTCTAATGTGTTTTGGTTACAAGTATTTTTACAAGTGCATGGCAGAGTTTTAAAAATCACGCCTAAGGCGCGCCTAGGCGCTTAGTCGCACGAGGCTCTAGCCTTTGGGATTTTTTTAGATTGAGGCTCACGACATGCATGAATCCCACAAAAATCGTGCGCCATGGGGATTTTTACGCCTTTGCGCCTTGGGGATTTTTGCGCCTCGGAGATGTAATGGGTTTTTTGGCCCTTTTTTTAAATATTAAGATAAGATACATGGGCCTTATAAGTTATATACATGGGCCTTTTAAGTCATAGGTGAGTATTTGTATGATTTGTAAATTTGAATTGATTTTATGTTTATTTTATTGATTTAAATTTTCTTTAAGAAGTTACTTTGTTTCATTAAGTATTTTCTTTATGACATATTATCATGAAAATGTGGCATTGTGCCTTGAATATTAATACGTTGCTTGCTTGATATTTTGGGCTAAATTGTGAGCTTTGTTAGATGTAAGTCTACAAGTGTAGGACACAAGCATATTTAGTCTGATATGGATTTTAATCTCTATATAGGTCATCGAGCCAAAACATTGATCAATTTTAGAAGTGACAACTGATCCATTTTAATCTTTATAATGGCAATATGTGCCATGTATTAAGTATTTTAATGTTATTTTGTGTTATTTAAGCTACATAAATGGTCACATATGTTATAAAAACTTAATGTATTTAGTGCGCCTCGCCTTCATGAATCCCACGCCTTGGAATGCGCCTCGACACGAGGCTCCTTTCCCCCTTTGCGCCTTAGTGCGCCTTGAGCCTTTCAAAACATTGGTGCATGGAATGACAAACATAAATATTTAACATGTAACGTATACATTTCAAAACAAAAACATGATACACGAAATCTAAAATCATGTGGTATACAATTCAAATACAAAATTATAAAAGTAAATAATAAATAAAAGTTTCACTAATGTATAGCCGTGTCTACTAATCTTAAACATAATCAGATTTGGTTTTGTCGTATAGCACATGTATTTTCTCTCATTAGAGATTCTCGATACTTTATCTGCATATGTGCATTTGAGTTCATCCATATGTCCTTATATATACGTACTCAAGTTAGTTTATATGCACTTGTGTCTACTTCATGCACTTGTGTCTTTACTCTTTACTTCTTTTTCATAACTATCTTGTCGCTAGATAATATATACAAAACACATGTGCGCTCTTCACATCACTCATCATACTCGTACCTGTAACAATAAACAATTAATAAACGAATTATTAAATCACAACAACTAACAAAACACATATGCACTGATACGGAGTGTTCTGGGTCGAGAAAACCTCATTTTCTACGAGCAAGTTTTTCACCCCTCTAGGCAGTGAACCTAATCATTGAAGTGTAGTATGGGGTAAGCCTCGGGGATTGATATCGTTCTCTAGGGGAATAGGAATGCTAGAAAGAAATTTATTACGAGAAGGTGGGGTTGTGGATGATTCTTTTTTTTTTTTTTTTTTTTATCTTTTTTATGTTTTTTAGAAAGCAAGAGTAAAATCTCGGGGCAAATGTTTGGGGGTGGTACTTCTACCGATTTTTCTACTTCTACTAATTATCTAATTACTACGGATAGTTTTATGCTTAATTGAGGTGTGCTCGTTTGGTGATTAAAGATGTGTTCACTTAGATAATATTATTCCCTAGTTATCTTTTATTGGTTGGTTGAATTGTCACGTCCTTTATCTTAATGCGTCGTATTCCTATAAGTCGTAGGGGGTGCGTATTCCCTAGTTTTTTGAGGTTATCTCTCCTATAGGATTCACGGGATCGGCAAGTACAAGACTATTTCCTCCGAGCACCCTATCGTTGTCAAGCATACTCATGAAATAAATGCAACGAAAGTCTAGTTGCACTCCTAAGCCTATATCAATTAAGACAAGAGACAACCTAACAACAAGCAATAACTAGGTTTCATTGATCTAAGCAAACACACAAGTAATTTAGCTAGACATGTTAGACAAGCAAGCATACACACAATCAATTGAACATGGGGTAGACATAATGATAAATTGGAATAACAAACTTATTTTGATATGTAAAATAGGGTATGGGACCCTAGAATACTGTTCAGGTCGGACTACAACTGAGTTAGGGTTTGCTCTCCGAAAGTATACCTCTTTAAATACAGAAAAATCGAATTCTATATATAGATTTACAATCGTGACGGCGTCAGGCGACGCCGTCAAGTCACCGTCATTAGGGTTTCATCTTGGCCAAGTCATCGATGGGACGGCGTCACTTGAGAGGTGTGACGCCGCCGGTCTTTAGTTGCGACGTCGTCTGAATCTTAGATCTGGGTCGTCTGGAGTGAAAAGTGTGAGTGACGCCCTCCATATATTAGGCGTGATGCCGTCAGGCTTTAGGACCAGAAATTCCGCTGAGCCGTCGCGTGCACTTTTTGATCAAGTCTTCATAGAAGGTCGGCGTCGCCCTTTGGACGGGATGCCGTCAAGTTCTGCTGAGCAGCTTTGAGTGTCTTCGATCTTAACTTTGCCATTTTCTACATGTTTTTGCTCCTTTTCGTCCAAGTATGCTTCATTCCAGCATTTTGCTTCCAAAAGACCTATAAAGTGAAAAGGAACGATTTTAAGCAGTAACGAATATAAAATGTGACGAATTAGGGCTTAAATGACCCTCTAAAGCGTACGTTTTAAATCCTTATCAAATATCCCTACACTTGGTATTTGATTGTCCTCAAGCAAATTTGCTTTTAACTAATCAATTTATAAGTTAGAGGGCATGAAGCATTGGTTTAAAATAGTTCATAACAAGTAAAAGTGCCACAATAGTTATAACAAGCACGGAAATTGTATACTAGCACCTCACAAGTGGTGTTTGGATTCTCTCATCTCTCAGGTTTATATGAAATATAAAATGAATGGAAATGAAAGATAAACACTCATTACCTGGCATAGTACATAGATTACCATAATCTTGAGAATAGATCAAAACTCCACCGCTTTGGCGTAAGCACCTAGGAATAACTATCTAAGAGGTCTTTACAAGGGTTGTAACGTTAGGCTTAGGGTAGGGAAGTAAAGGGTTTTGTTGGATAGGGGATATTTAGTGGTGACAAATCAAAAATCTTATGTTACAAGCATGTAAAGCGTGGCGTTGCTAAGCCAAGACTCGACTCACTAACACTAGATAACTTGAAACAAAACAAACATAAGCTTAAAAACATAAACATAAAGATAGATGTAGGATGGTAGCCTGTATGTTTTTCTCAATTTTTCATTTTTTTTAAACTCTCTTTTTTTTTGATTTTTTTTAATACCTTTTTACTCTACCATCCTCTACGATAACATTAAAATATAAGGGATTTATAGGAGCATCCCTACACTTGAGTTTTTATTTCTCTAACACTAATTAACCCGATTTGAAAATATCAAAACACTTGGAGTATTTAATTACGTAGAAAAAGGGAATTTGAATTTATCGTTCTTTCCCGTTACTCCCTAAAATATTACTTTTACCCTTGAGTCCCAATCGTCCCAAAACTGTGTACAAAATATATGACTCGACTTAGCAACCATGCAAGTAACTAGATATTTGAAACAAGGCTTTAACAATGATAACAATAATGCACTAAAGATGAGTGCATACAAGGTAGGATAAGGCGATTTGGGTGTACATTTGGGGGTGGATTGTAAACAATGCTCTTCATTGATATTTCAGAAAACAGAAACATCACGAGAACCGCGAAAAGGATAGGCTCTGAGGGGTTAACTAGGGGTATCGTGTACTAAAGATGAGTACATCGCAAGGGTGTGGGGTAATTACTCAACCGACGTGGAAGATGTAATTATACTACAGGTTTCAAACAAGGGTTATCCTAATGCCTCTTATCATTTAGTTACTCCTAACTACACAAGTGTAGTCTCACTAGCGATCTCGGAATGCATCACAAAACAAGTTCTAGAATCTATTATACTATCGGTACACTCACTAAGCATTAAAGATTAATGCTTTTATTCCTAAAGATCTAGGGGCGAACCTCACATTTTTGGGGTGAAATTTGAATGGTAAACGGTTTTTGTGCTAGTCATATAATTCCTATCATGTGACGCTATATTAAGGCTAAAGTTTAGCTCGTAAATGTCATAAAAAATATTAAATTTTGTGCTAAAATTGCCCTAACCAATATTTCTCATAGTTTATTACACAAATTATTAAGGACAAGACAAATGATCAAGTGAGTGAATAGTTTCTAAGTTCCCGTTTTATTCTCCCTCCCTAAACTTAAACTGAACATAGTCCCCAATGTTCCCCGAAAGCATCAAACCTATGATAAAGGAAGGTAAGTAAGGAAAAGAAACTAGTACTCCCCTGATTAGCTCGGTAGGATATGTATGAAGCTGCGGTTAAATCTTCTTCCAAGAAGAATGCATAAGTAATAAACTTCATCCAATGTGTGTTTCTTCCTGCACACTTATACGAAAACAAACGAAACCTTCGTGTAAAATCGGCTATAAAACTATATATAACACACAACTACACTAGAAAGCAAGTAAGATATAATGCTTGTGGAATGGATGTTTGCAGTTTTTCTGAAAAATTGAGACCTGGGAATTTCCAACAAATTATAAACTGCACCGAAAGCGAAAATTGATCATTATGTTTCTACATAGCCTGACGTCATCAGGTTGTCCTGACAAAAAGTGGTCTGCTGCATTTTTCTGGAAAGATTTTGGAAAAATTACATCATTCAAACCTGGAAAAATTCCTACAAAACATCCATTATGACTCGATACAAGCATTTGACTCTAACAAACACACATATATATCAATTTCAATAGTTTTAATTCTCATGTTCATGTTCTTAAAAACTTATGCGATCTTCCCTACTCTTATCTTTTTGTAAAATACCTTTATATCTAATTAAGACGAGGTTAAAAACAAAATAAAGCATTTTCACAAAGTCTAACATGAGTGTTAGGATTTAGTAAATCCAGTTATTAAAGTGTCGGTCACCTCAAGTATATGTAATCGTTAGAAAGCTCGTAGTCATAGTTATTTAATGTTAGGTAGTATTTAGTTTAGTAACACCGTGGAGGACGGACGGGTCTTTACCCACTGTATGCCTGATCCACAGCCCGTAGGTGGCGTTTGTGTATGATACTATAAATACCCTCTACCTCCCAAGGTAGAGGGTTAGAGCTCATAATAATACTTTTACTTTCTCTCACTAATTTTCCAAACCTCTAAACTTTCTCTCTCTAAAACCTATTGTGTACGCCATCCTTGTATCATGGTTTGATGTGTTTGTGAAATCCAATATATTACAAATGGTATCAAGAGCCATGGTTTGATCATCTCTCTTACATATTCTTAGATTTCTAGTGGTTTTATATGGTTTTTGGGTTTGAAAAAGTTTAGTGATATTTGCATCATTTGGACTATTTCTAGTGTTAAAGTTTGGATTTTGATTGTACTTTTGTATTTAGAACCATCATAAGTGCTTAGGTTTTTATTTGGAAGGCTTGAATCACTGTGGTTGGATTGTTTTTGGATCTAAAAGTGGCATTTGTGTTGTTTGCAAGTTAGCGACTTGTGTTTCGGTAAAGTACTCAAACGAGCGATTTGTCCTTGTTTGGAAGCGATTTGTGTCTTCTACAAATCACTTATTTAAGCCATTTGTCCGGGTAGTGGCTGTACTTGTGCGATTTTTTCGGGTGAGCGATTTGTCATTTTTCAGCGACTTGCTTATTTAAGCGAGTTGTGAGTTTAAGCGACTTGTATTGTTTGTGCAATTTGTCATTTTAAGCGACTTGTCAGTTTAAGAGGTTTGTTGGGTTAAGCGACTTGCTTATTGAAGCGAGTTGATTGGTTAAGCGATTTGTCTTATCAAGCGATTTGTCACTTTGTGCGATTTGTCACTTTGAGCGATTTGTCTCTTTGAGCAAATTAGTGTTTTCTTCGTATTACGTTTTACGGTTTTCTCTTGATTTAGTAAAATCCCGTGAAAGAATCTATTTCCTGATTTAATTAAAGAGTTTTAAAATCCCATATAATTTGTAATCATGTCTACCAACGTACCCACTATCATCTCTTCCGTTACTGAAGACGTTCAAGCTGCTGGATCCGATACTCGTCCACCTATGCTTGACAGAACTGATTATGACTCATGGGCTCAACGAATCAGGTTGTATTGCTTGGGTAAAGAAAATGGGGTTAACATTCTCAAATCAATTGATGAAGGACCTTATCAGATTGAGACAACAAGAGACACACTTGAACCTACTACAGATGGTACAGTGATCTTAGGTTTGGACAGACCAAAGACGTATGATGAGCTCAGTGATAAGGAGAAAAAGAGATATGATGCTGATATCAGGGCTTCAAACATTATACTTCAGGGCCTTCCAAAAGACATCTACAATTAATCAATCACAACACTGAAGCCAAGGCAGTTTGAGACAATGTCAAGATGCTTCTCTCTGGTTCTGAATTAACTAAAGAAGACAGAGAATCACAACTGTATGATGACTTTGAGCATTTTAAGATGAAACCAGGGGAAAGTGTCACTGAATATCACGTGAGGTTCCACAAGCTTGTGAATGACATGAGGAATATCAAAATGACTATGCCAAATATTCAGCTAAACTCAAAGTTTGTGAACAACATGAATCTCGAATGACACAAATTTGTTACTTCAGTCAAGTTGACTAAAGGTTTGAGGAACACTAACTATGAGCAATTGTATGCGTTCCTGCTTCAGAATGAGAGACATGCTATGTTTGAACGAATGATCTTGGAAAAATTCAATTCAAATTCTGGTAATGCAAGTTCGTCTAATGATTCAAAAGCATTCTACACTAATGTAGGAATTACCACCAAAGCTTCTCAAGTTATACCAATAGGTAACGGTAACCACAAACTCATTCATGATCCAGGGTATCAACCCTCAGACAGATTCTTGGAACAATTTGCTCATCATGTGGCTCTAATGGTTAAACAAAACCTAAACTTTACCCCACCTTCCAACAATTAACTCAGATCAGCTTCTAATCTCCACAATCATGCTACCATAAGAGAAGGAAAGGTAGTGGTGCAAAATGTGCCAGGAAGACAAAATGCGTACCTTCCACATAATGAGCAAGGGAATGTTGGAGCTGGACAAGGTAATGTTGGAGCTGAATACGGGAATGCTGGCGGTGGTGGTAGATATATAGGTAATCAGAATCGTGGAAGGAATGTAAATCAAGGACAAGGAAAGTCAATAAAGTGTTACAACTGTGGTGGTGAAGGATATATTGCGAGGAACTGCACATCTCCAAAACGCCCTCAAAATGCAGAGTATTTCAGGGACAAGATGCTGCTAGTACAAGCTCAGGACAGTGGAGCGATTTTGGATGAAGAAGAGTTGTTGTTTCTTGCTGAGGGAAATGCCAAAACCTATGATGCTGATGTGGATGAGCAGCCAATTCAGGAAATAGGTCACAATCATCAAAATGCCTTTCAAGTTGCTAACTGTGATGCATTTGACTCTGATGTCGATGATGAACCTACTGCCCAGACAATCTTCATAGCTATCATTTCACCAATGGTCTCTCCAAAGGTCTCATCACTACAACAGGCTGGTCCATCCGAAGATTCAATCATTTCAGAGGTATTAAAACTATACGAGGAAGTTGATGAGCAAAAGATACATAACGAAGTACAATCTCATGAAACTTATGAATCAGATATTGATAATGTGGATAAAGGTAATATTGTCCCATATGATCAATATGTGATTCAAAGTGAAAGAGAAACTGTACCATGTGATGCATCTTCTGCAGTCAATGATGACTATGTTTTTTATGAATACACTGCATGGGCCCATGATGATTCTGTTATCGCTGAACTGAATGCATATAAAGAACAAGTTGCTATTTATGAACAACGTGCTAAGTTTGAGTTAACTACCCGTGAGCAGGAAATGGATGACCAAATGCGTACAATTATTAGAAAAAGTAATTTTAGAGAAGAAGTGTTAAAACAAGAGTTAAAATCCTTACAAGAAAAGCTTTCTAAAACTGTTAAGCAAAAGCAAGAACTTCAAGATAATGTTAAAGTGCTTAAACAAGAATTTAATGCTAAGGAATCAAAACTTTTGAATGACTTTTCCAATCTAAAAACTTTGAAAAACAAGCTTGAAAATAAGTTGTACGTACAAGGAAATACCATTCAGACTGCTCACATGATCACTAAGCACATAGTCTTAAACGATAAGCATAGTATTCCCCTTGTATAGGAGCCAAATCTCGAGTATTGTAAAAATGCTAAAGCTTTCCATACAAGTGTATACGACGGTAATGAGATCCTCAAGCCTAGGCAAAAACAATCATGTATTGGAAGCACGGAAGAGGATAGAAAATTAAAAGATGCCTCTAGGGAGAAAATGGATAAGAAGCTAAAAGAGCCTGAGTGTAAAAAGAAAAACATAAAGTTTAAACCCCATGATCACACAAAAGAAAATTGGATCTCCCTGAACATGTTTAAGCCTCAAACTCAATTAACCCCAGAACAAATCTTTTGGAAGAAAGACATGGATAAGCAAAAAACAAAAGTACTTGTCGAAACAAACACTCCCCTTAGGAAAGTGCCTGCAGCTACTGTGTATCCTCCGAATACACCAATGCATTTAGTTCCTAGAACTATTTCCACTAATAGCAAGACCTTAATCAGCCTGTATGTTGTTTATCAACTATTCGTTGATTTTGAGAAGACATGTAAGAAGAGAATCACACCTACAGGGATAACTGAAGGGGAAAGGGGTTTTGAGCAAACTAAAGAATGCTATTTAACTGAGGTCATACCTTTCTTTATACAATTAAAATGTCAATTTGAGAGTCTCCAAAAAGGGATTAACTCATATATTAAAGAAATGGGAAAGAAATTTGATGCAATGATAGTTGAGGTAAATGATTATGAACGGGAACTCAAATATAATGAAATTGAAAGGAAGAATCTGCATATCTTAAATGAGAACTTAGTATTGAGTTGTGTGGCTCAAGATGTGTTTTATACTGTTACTAAGCATTCTATTACTGCTTCTCAATTTCATGAATTATTTGTTGCTTTGAAAGTTTCCCATGATCGTGTCATTGAGCTTGAAAATAAAAACTCAAAACTAAATGAGAAAATTGACCAGGATGATCACGATAATTTGGTAAAACATCTATCTAAGCTAGAAGTTGAACATTTTGATTTACAACTAAAATATCAACATCTCAAAGAAAATGTCAAAACCTCAAACATCAAGACATCCTCAAATGTTCCAGAGTTTGATGCAGTTTTTGAAATAAACAAACGTGACGAACAGATTCAAGCTCACTGTAACACGATCAAAAAGTTGAAAGCCTAAATTTCACAATTAAAGGGTGAAAAGAACAATATGACTGGCTCCCAAATGCCTGCTCCTTTAGATTCTCAATTTTCCCAAAACTTTCATCTTCAAAACATCATTAACGTATTACAACAAGAAAATGAGAGTTTTCTAGAAGAAAATGAAAAGGTCAAACAACACTTCAAAGAGTTATACGATTCAGTGAAAGTCACTCGTGACAAAAATAATGAAAAAATAACTTCGTTACAAAAGGAAATTGAGAATCTGAGGAGTCAAGTAAAAGGGAAAATGCCACTTGTCTTTAATGAGAATGTTGCATCAAAGTCATCTGCAGACTCTAAATATACTGTGACTGTTAAATACATTCCTCCTCATTATAGCAATAACGAACTTGTGTTTCATAATTATTTCTCTCATCTTAAGGATAGTCTTGAATGTCTCTGTGAGATTGTAGAAGAGGATTACATAAATAAGCCACTTGATAGTGAAATTAGGTTTGCTTGCATTCAGGCCAAACGATCTCAAGAGCTGTTAGAATGCTTAAGAGCAACATGCCCTAAATCCTTATGTGAGAAAGATAAAGCTGTGATACCTTGTTCTATGCCTAGTGCTAAGTATGCAACCCATTCTATGCCCAGTATTAAGAAAGTGAATTTTAATGTGCCTTCAAGTAGCTCAGATCCCAGCACTTCTAAACCTGAAATGCAAAAAGAAGCAAAACCAACTAATGTTCCCATTCCCTCTATAGGAGTAGAAAGTGACACCAAAGCGAGCAGGTCAAATCCTCAAGGCAACACAAAGAATGATAGAACCTTGCAAGCTAGGAATGTTCAATGGAAGAGAGTAGAAGATCACCTTAGGAAGAATTTGAATAAAATGAATCGTGTTGATTCTAGTGTTAGCTCTAAGCGTGCTGTAATTAATGCGAGTTCTGCTACTTTTGGCAAAACATGTAATGATAATTGCTTGGTTTCTGTTACTAATCATGTGTGTGGTGTGAATGATTTGATTAATATTGTTTCATACCCAGTTAAAATTGTTAATGCAAAAAATCAAGCTAAGAAGGCTAGAAAGCAGAGGCGGAAGAAGGTTAGAAAACATTGGAAACCTACAGGAAGAAAATTTAGTAATATAGGTTATCAATGGATACCTACTGGCTGAAAATTTAATCTTAATGAGTTGTGCCCTAAATTTTCTAAGTCAATGCCCATTAGGAAATAGATGCCCACTGGTAGAACTATACCTTTAAGAAGTGAACATGCTTTGAATAGATCTACTGTTTCTACTAGCCCGACATCTACCACTAATGATCTTATTGAATCTGTTTCTGACGTGGTTGTTCCAATCTCTTTGTCTAACCAAGTGGAACCCATTATTGCATGGGGTTCCCAATTATCCAGTTATCCATTCTTGTCTGTTTTCAACTGCAGATCATTCAAATCGTTCTGTGGTACCTGGACTCAGGCTGTTCCAAGCATATGACTGGAGATCGCTTGCGGCTCATCAACTTCGTGAGTAAATTCATCGGGACTGTTAGATTCCGAAACGACCATTTTGGTGCAATTATGGGTTATGGAGACTATGTTGTTGGTGACAGTGTAATCTCCAGGGTATATTATGTTGAAGGTCTTGGTCATAACTTGTTTTCTGTTGGTCAATTCTGTGATTCCGATCTAGAGGTGGCTTTTAGAAAACATACTTGTTTCGTTAGAGAACTTGATGGTGTGGAACTTTTAAGAGGAACACGGGGTTCAAACCTATACACTATCTCTATCGAAGACATGATGAAGTCTTCTCCAATCTGCTTGTTGTCAAAGGCTTCGAAAACAAAGTCATGGTTATGGCATCGTCGTCTCAATCACTTGAACTTCGGCACCATTAATAATCTTACCAGAAAGGACCTTGTAAGAGGCTCACCCAGATTAAAGTATGAAAAAGATCATCTTTGTTCAGCATGCCAATTGGGAAAAAGCAAGAAATATTCCCACAAACCCAAACCTGCAAACTCAGTTATGGAAGTTCTTTATACCCTTCATATGGATTTTTGCGGACCTGTTGGAATCACTCCTAAACTAGATTACAAGTGTTAGTAATTAATATGTAATAGTTAGCTTAATTATGGCTTTTATGTTAGTTATCATGCCAAGGCTTATGTAGAAAGCCCATGAGCCTTGGCCCAAGCCTATAAAGGAAAGGAAGGGAACTTGCATGTTGCCCTAGTTCCTTCCTATAAATAATGTTGTAAACCCTCACTTGAGGGTTGGTTGTTCATTTCATATCAATACTCGCGCATAACTCTTCTTACTTTCTTACGCATATTGTTTGTGTCATGTTCAACCGATCACCTTTTTCTATCTTTCTTCTATTGATGCTTGTGTTACTAATATGGGAACCTAACAGTGGTATCAATTGCCAAATAGTTGGGTGAAACGATTTTGTTTTTTTTTTGAAGTTCTTGTGATACGCGTAACTTTTGGTACTAAAACTTTCAAACGCAAAAAGCTTTAATTTTTACACTTTTAAATCCAAGATTCTTGTACTTTTAAGGTTATTTGGTGTTAAAATTTAAGTTTTTGGCAAAAAGTTTCAAACTTTACGTGTATTTCTTCGTTTTTAAGCTTGGTTTGATACGTGTGGTCCTTTCTACGCGTAAGGTGTATTAAAGTTTTGGATCATCAAGTTTCACACTTTTGTGTTATTTTGGTGATATTGAAGCTGTCTCATCACAAAAATCTGGTTTAGAAACACTTTGGGCAGAAAACTCAGTTTTGGAAAATCCTACGTGTAAGCAAACCCTAATCTTACGCGTAAGTTATCCTTGGTTTGATCTTCATTTTTCTTGGTTTAATCAATGTTTTCTTGCTTGGATAAGCCTGAAAACACTTCGACTTTGGATATCATTTACACTGGTATAAGTGTAAAGGATTTTTTGGGCAAAACCCTAGTTTTACGCCTAAGCATAAAAACTTACGAGTAAAATATCTTACGCCTATGCTTTTCCTACGCATAAGCACATCTTACGCCTAAGGAAAAATTACGCATAAGTTTCTTACTTCTAACTCTTTAGTTTACGCATAACCTATGGTTTAACTAACCCTACGCGTAAGCTAATCCTACGTGTAAGTTCTATTCTTACGCGTAAGTTTGGTGTTTTTACGCCTAAGGTTTTCTTTGCCTAAGCTTGGTTTCTACGCCTAAGGACTCTTCATCAACAAAGTTTCATTCGACTACAAAGATCCATCATCAACACAAGTTTCAAGATGTCTCAACCACCATACTCTAACTACTTTACTCATGTGTATCCTCAACAACAACAACAACAACTCAATCAACAACAACAATTTTATCAACAAATTCAACAACAACAACAACAACATTTTCCACAACCAGGAGCAATTCCACCACAAATGATTCAACCACCACCTAGTCTTCAAGTACAACCTTACACAAACTTTCACAATCAACATCCATCCAGGAATACTATGAAGGAACCATCTTGGTTTGGCAAGATGTGTGAAGCATTAAGTAGCCAACAATCAATTCATGAAGCTGGCTCACTTGATAGACCTCCAATGCTCACTCCCGAAAATTATGATCAATGGGTGATAAGGTTCTTTAGGTTTTGTGATCTAAAGAAGCCACATGGAAAGTTCTTAAAGAAGGTCATCATGGAAGGTCCATTTCAGATGCCTACTGTTGTTACACCCGGAGATCAAAATGCCAATCCACCAAGAGGTGATGTCACCAACATTGCAAGTCTTACAGACCTCACTGCTAATGAACTTCTACATTTTGAAGCCGATGAACTAGCAATGCAATACATCCTTTTGGGATTACCTAATCCGATCCTTCGAAGTGTTGATGCTCAAAAGACTGCTAAAGCAATGTGGGAGCATATTCATCTTCTCATGGAAGGCACATCACTCAATCAAGAAGACATGGAATCCAAAATCTACTTGGCTTATGAACACTTCATGATTGAACCAGGAGAGACATTAGAGTCATATCATCATCGATTTTTAGACATCATCAATGACTTGGACAAACACAACATCATTATGCCAAGAATTGCAGTCAACACTAAGTTCCTGAGTAGTCTTGGTCCTGAATGGGAAAAGTATGTCATTTTCATCCGTCAAGCGAAGAATCTTCATCATGCATCATACAGATTGTTGTACGACTATTTGAAGCCCCACCAAAAAGAAGTTGACAAAGAAAGGGTTATCCGTGGACTCCCGGTTTCACCTTCACTTCCGAATAATCAACAATTAGCTTTGTGGGCTCAAACTTGTTATCCTGAATTCCCGACCTTACAAACTGTGTTCACAAATCCTCCACAACCCGCTGCTCAACCAACTGCAACAATTACACCATATGATCAGTCACAGCACCAATCTCAAGAAACTCAATTGGTTCCATACAACAACAACACTGATCAAGCACTTTACAGTGAATCAAATAAGGATACTGAAGCTTTTGATGCATTGCAGCAAGGGTTTGTCATGATTGCTAGAGCCTTCGGCCGATATTCAAACAAATCCAACAATCGCATTCGTACCTCATCAAACACAAGGAATCAGGCTGTTGTTAACAATGGACGTATTGAAGTTCAGAATCATGGTAATGTTCGTCAGATGGGCGGTGGTCAAGGGTTTAATCCAATGGAAAGGAATAACATGGGTGCTTCACAACAACAAAGGGCTCAAGTGGTTGAACAGGGTACTGCTTAGAATGGGATTAATGGTCTTCGTTGCTATAAATGAGAAGGGTCATCTGGCTAATGCATGCCCAAAGCCAAGAACAAGAGGCAGCACTTATCACAAGGAAGCTTTACTCTTGGCTCTTAAGGATGAAGCTAGTGGAACTCTTACCAACAAGGAACAGAGCTTCATGGCAGATGCAGATTCTGATGATGATATGGAGGACTTGCAGGCTAATGCAGCAGTTATGTTGATGGCAAACATGCATGAACTCCACATGAGTGATACAGGCCCAGTGTATGACACTGACGGCTTGTCTCAGGTACCAGATCAAACCATATTTATTACTGATATGATATCTCCGCCTACACCTATATCTGACGAGGATCAGAGTGTTCAACATGAGCCATCTACATCTCATTTCGATGATAATCAAATAGATCCCGTAGTTATATTTGACGATCAAGATGACCTTATGGTTACCATTGATAATCAAGTTGACTCCGTGGTTATACTTGAGGATCTGACTAATGATCATGTTGAGACTCACGTTGAACAAGCTGAACTTCCGTATGAACTCATGACCTTACTTAAAGACCAACAATCCCGACTGGAAACATGCAAGGACATCAATCAGCAACTAAAGGACCAAAATGCACTGTTAACTAGGGATAATGAATGCTTAATAAGGTAACTCAACGTTTTTAAAACTCAAGAAAAATGTGAACAAGGTTTTGAAGTCGCTTTTGCTAAATCTTATCAAAACGAAAAATCATTATAACGACAGATACGTGATCTAGTCACATCCTAGAATGCTTTGTTGTCTCAAATAGAACAACTGAAACATGATCATAAACAACAACTTAACGCCCTTACCTTGGAAACTCAAAAAGCTAAGTCTGAGTTGTTAACTTGTCAAAAACAGTTCTCTGAGTACAAAAAGCATTCAACGAAATGAATAGATAACTATCTTGACGAAATTGTCGACTTACAAAACAAAATCAAAGAGTTTCGAAATGTTGTTTATAAACATGGTGAATCAGTCACAACGATTCAAAAGTTTACTTTCAAGCCAAATCCAAATGGATATGGACCAAATCTTGCTGATTACAAACCTAAGTTTTCAAACAGAGCATTCAAACCAAATCCTGAAGTTTACAGTGCAGAACACAGAATTGATGACTCAATTATGAGTGTTGTTGAATATGATCTTCAAGAGGACTTAGATGCAGAAGACGAGAGTCGATCAAAATTAGAAAATGTTGTTTATAACAAACCATTTAACTATTCAAAAGCCATCACTTTCGTCGAGCAAAAGGATACTTCTAACACACCTTGGGTTATCACACCAATCTCTGATACTTCTAATGTTAATCCCCAAAACAATGGTGCATAAATTAATGGTCCTTTACCTTCACTTAGTGAAGTTAAAACAAAAGCCGAAAGTTGTCGAGATATCAAATACATTGAAATTTTCTTATCTGACATCAAACTTTTGGAACGTGAGATTGAATTTTATTCTGAAATAAAAGTTGAACATTTTCAATCGCCTCTGGCGCGAGAACAAAGAGATATTTTTCAGAAAAGAATTTTACCCCATGTCAAAAATTTGAAAAACTGTGCACTATATTGGGAAAGGGATTTTCACAAGGAGCTTGGACTAATGAAAACAGTTTTCGAGAAAACAGAAACATCGATTTCAAATACTAAACGAAAAAAGAAATTGTTAATAAAAGATGTTGATCGACTCTTGGAAGATGTTATCTGTGCTGATATCCATAATGTTGTGTTGTTACATACTGTTGCATATGCATTTGATTATATCAATGCTGATTCTGTTGATACTGTTGATTCTGTTGAGAATATCGATAATGTGCCTCAGATCGAGTCTTTAAAAACTGAAAATGAACGTTTGATAAATGAGCTTTCAAATGCAAAACATCGTCTTCAATGGTGTCAAAAATATTGTCACGATCGTGAACTTGCCTTTCAAAACAAAATCGCCCAGTTGCGTGCAAAATCTTCTGATCCTAAACTTGAGCAACTGGATGACCAAAACGTGTCTTTAAAAAGTCAAATTTCAAAATATGAACAAGAACTTGCAAAAGTTCAAAAGGAATATGGTGTCATATTTGATTTATTAAAACAGACTCGTGATAAGGCATCAAAAGATCTTGATGATCATCTTTCATACACTAGAGAAGTCATGAATGTTTCTGGAAATCTTCGTTCTGAAAATCAAGATTTGTTGCACACTATCCTCGAGCTGAAAGGAAAGTTAGGATAGTATGAACAAGTTAAGATTAGTAACACTAAGGTTCTTGCACCTGTAACGCTTAGGACAAGTGCCACTAGAACGCCTAATGACAAACCACAAGATACTAATGTGCTTCCCTCTACTGCAACAGGACTAGTTTCTTCTTTTCCCAACGCTAGCACTTCACAGCTTAAGAGCACATCAAGGAAGAATTGGAAGTTGCGACGTAAGAAAAGAACAATAAAGATTGTTGAATTAGAAGAACATTGTAGGACTTTGAATAAAACTAATGTTACTCCCACTTTAGATATTGTGTCTGACAAATGTAATGGAAAAAGTGATGTAACTAACGCTGAATCTTTAAGTACATTGAATGTTTTGTTTGAAGCCTCTTGTGTTGGTTGTCGTAAAAGCATGTTTTCTGGTTGTCATGACAAATGTGTTGCTAATACTATATTGAATCGTAAGCGGAATACTAGAAGAAGAAATACCTCTAGGCCTACTAATGCTTCTAAGTCTGTGCTAGGTATACCACCCTCTAGTGTTCCTGCTATAATCATTGATGTACCAATAGCCCCCCCCCCCCTGTACCTCCTAGGAAGAACTTATCACCTAGTGCATTCACTAAGACCAAAGCTAAGACTAGTTGGAGATGGCAGAAATAGTTACATAATACACTGGGATTTCAATGGATACCTAAAATCATTAACATGTTTGTATCTACTATAACTGCTTCGGAACCCTCTAACTCTTCGGGTTCCACATCTACTTCTATTCCATCTGTGTCTTCTGTGTCTAATGCAGGTGATACAGATCATCCTCTAGATTGTTGATAGAGGACGTTCCCGACACATGACAGGCAATCTTAAACTATTATCAAACTTTGTTGCAAAGTTCATTGGCACTGTCAGATCCGGGAATGATCACTTCGCAGCTATCATGGGCTACGAAGATTACATCAATGGCAACATCGAAATTAGCAGGGTTTATTATGTGGAAGGCCTCGGTCACAATCTTTTCTCAGTAGGTCAGTTCTGTGATGGAGATTTGGAAGTTGCTTTTCGGGAGAAAACTTGTTTCATTCGTGATCTACAAGGAAATGATCTTATGTCAAATTCAAGTCTTTATACAATCTCAATGCAAGACTTGATTGCTTCATCTCCTATCTGTCTACTTTCAAAGGCAACATCAACAAAATCTTGGCTATGGCACCGTCGTCTCTCACATCTAAACTTTCAAACCATAACCAATCTTGCATGGTACAAACTTGTTGAAGGTCTCCCGAGATTTTGGTATTCTAAGGATCACCTATGTTCAGCTTGTGAACAAGGGAAAAGCACTCATGCTCACTTTCCTTCAAAGGTGGAACACAGCTCACAGCATGTGCTTCATCTTCTTCACATGGATTTGTGTGGCCCGATGCGTGTTCAGACGATTAACGGCAAATGCTACATCTTGGTAGTTGTAGATGACTACTCAAGATGGATGATCTGTGCTAAACCGTCAAGTCTAACAGACTTAAAACAGCTCAAACACAAATACAATTAAGATCAGAGGAATATAGGGAATTCCTGGGTCGTTAAGTCCCACGGAGGATGAATTGGTGTAAAAACACTTGATCAGATAGTAGAATGATCACTAAGGATAGTGATCAATAAGGATATTGATGGAAAATTATACCTAAAGAGAAAATCTACAAATTACAGCGACTTAAATGCAAATTAAAAGAAATTAAAAAGTTAAAATCTATTAAATAAATGCTATCACTATTTTTACAATGATGTTTGTTTAAAACCTAAAACTTAAAACTTACGTTTAAAATAAAATTACGTCTACGTACAAAATAAAATGTGAGTTTTAAGAAATAAAAGATAACTCTAACATATTTCTGAACTTAAACTGTATTCTAGTAAAGGAACATCTAGTGCTTACTTTGTTCAAAAGAGGGCTTTTCGTTGAAGGTTTAGAGGTAGTGTCTTGACTGGATGACTCTTTTCTAACACTGGCTCCGGAAGGTGTATTATTTGGGACGATTAAAGCTACAACGGTAACTACATTAGAAGCATCGGGTACTATCGACGCTTCACTAGTAAGGGCCTAGACTGTCACGGTTACTTGAAACGTTGTTTCAAACTATTATCAAATTCTAACGGACAGTACACAGCCCTTGCAGGAGATAGTTGTTAGATCTCCTACTAGACATAGTGGACGTAATCTGTGTCTTCTGTGTCTACCTTATCTTCATCTACACCTTGGGCTTCTCAATCTCCCAAGGCTTCGTCAATATCATCTATGTTTGTACAATTACTAAAATCCATAGGTAACTTTAGGGTCA